>OW026520.1:41677808-42877808 GCA_932274085.1 Protocalliphora azurea
GTTCAAATTGGATAAACTCGGATTTTCTCCTGTTTTCCTTAAATAGATTTCCACATATCTTAAAAAAAGATGCCAATGTGTATTATTCAGAGAATGTACATCAAAAACCATTCCTGTTTTATCTGGTGTTCCACAAGGTAGTTATCTCGGCCCTTATTATTACTAATATTTATAAATGATTGACCAGTTTGCATTAAAAATTCTAGAATATTAATGTATGCTGATGATGTAAAGCTGTTCCATAGCTTTAACTATTCCTATCAATATTCCTTACTCCAATCAGATCTTGACAATCTTTATGATTGGTGTATGATGAATCTAATGGATCTGAATTTAAAAAAGTGTAAACACATGATGTTCTATAGAAGAAGTCCAGTACTCTGTAGATACACAATAAATGAATATCAACTTGATCTAGTCGAAGAATTTCTTGATCTGGGTGTGTTGCTTGATTGTAAACTATCCTTTAATTCCCACGTTTCGCAAATCGTTAATAAGGCAAAAGGAGTTCTAGGTTTCCTCAAGCGCTGGGGAAGAGAGTTTAATGATCCTTACGTTTCCAAGCAATTATTCATATCTCTTGTAAGATCAATCCTGGAATATGCTTCCGTGGTCTGGGATCCTCAATACGAAGTTCATATAAAGAAAATTGAATCGGTCCAGAAACAGTTTCTCTTATTTTGTCTTCGTAATCTTCCATGGAATCCTAATATTAATTTACCATCATATGCAAGTCGATTACATCTTATGGATCTCCCTACTCTTGAAAGTAGGAGAAAATATATGAATATTTCATTTGTAATTAATTTAGTAAACGGTTCCTGCTTCGTAAGATCGAATTCGTAATCCCAAATCGTCTAACTAGAAATTATACTCCTTTAAAAAAAAAAATATTTTCGAACCAATTATGCCAACTTTGATCCCATGAGAAATGGATAAAAGTTTTTTCAGTTGGTTTTTACATTTTTGAAACATATTGAAATGTGAAAATTTATCTAAATCTATTATTTGTTGGAGTTTGTTATAAACGCAGTTTTTTCTATAAAATATTCTTCTTGGAGTGATAGAAATGTGTTAGTTTTAAACGTAGTGGTATGTATGGAAAATTTCGGTAAAATCAATGGGACCGAAAAAAAGTGTATATGAGGAATTCATTTTTTAGTTATATTTTATTTAATTTAGATTTTTTTTTAATTAACTTTTGATGCAACTATATCAACAACACCTCATGGAGTAAGACAATAAAAATTCCAGATCTGAAATGTTTCCGCGTGATACCGGCAACCACTTAAAGTTTAAAAAAAAACGAAAAAGAAGTGTTTGAAAATAACAAGTTTTTTTCTTTTGATTCCTGTAATAGCTGATTTTAGCATATGTGTCCAATTCCTCTAATGTAAACTACAATCACTTGCAGAAATAGGCCAATTTTGTGTTCAATAAATTTGTCGTTGACCAGTGTTAAATTATATTGTGAACAAGTGGTGAAACTAAAATTTTCATTTTTTGCATTTTGTTATAAGAAACTAACAGCTTCAGAATGGGGTGGAACCAACAACCTTCTTTCTGATTGTTAATCCGGCGCTCTAGCCAACTCATCCACGTGATTGCAGTATTACTGTGCTATTATACTATTGAGTACTTATTAATGTAATACAGAGTAGGCAAATAATAATGACGCCTCAATACCAAGAAAGTACTTTAATAAGTAGTTGTTATTACAGAAAACCAAAAAGTTTTTGCTGGGAATGTTTAAAATGTAAATATATCAATAAAAACAATTCTAATGTTAAAAATTACATACAATTTTTCAATAAAATTTTTGGTTCTGTTATCGCGAAAATTCAGTTTTCGTGACAGGTCTGGTTTTTAATTAGTCGCGAAAATTGAGCCTACACTGTATTTCGAAAAAAAAGTCTTGATGATAGTTGGTGTTCTAAAGATCTCGTAGCTACCGAAATTTTAAGTCAATTTTGAATTTAATTGAATGAAGAAAGCAAAAGAACAAAGCTTTTAAACTTTATTTAAATCTTTTATATTTACTACAAATAAGAAATAATTTATTATTTTTTTTTTTTAATTAAATTTGTTTTTCTATTTAAAAATAACATTGACAAAAAAATAAGACATAAATCTTTCAAATCCTTCAAATATTCAAACAATTATTTAAAAATTATATCAAAACTTTATCAAATTATCTTAATATATTTTTAAGCAAATCATTTTATGCTTTATTTGAAAGACACCTGGGGCAAAAAAATAAAAACGTATAAAAATTTAAAGCAAATTAATCCATATAAAATCGAATAAGTTCTAAAATGGTAGTCCAATTTAAAAGAAAATAAATATTATTACGCTTACAAAAAAAAAAAAATCGTAAAAATATATTACATCATTGCACAGCCTTTTGTAGAGAAATAAATTGCATTAGAACTTGAAAATTTTCATTTTTTAAATATTGTTTAAAAATTGTCTTTCAATACTTGATCAAAACATATACAAATATATATGGATAACAAGCTTGATTCTTCTACTTTTCAAAAAATCTTAAACAGAAAAATTTAACAAAACAACAACGGAATTTATACAGGATCTTAGCAAAAAAAAGTTTTTTTTTCTTTTTTTCTTTTTTGAGCATAATTCAAATTTTTAATGATTTTTAGCTACAAAATTATGCATATTTTCAATTAACCTTTTTTAAGATTTCACTTGCTTACCATTTTTAGACATTTATGGTTGATAATGTGTAAATATTTTATATTTTAGCATCCAAAATAAAATATTCTCAAAATATGCAAAATTTTCATTATGTGTAATTTAATAATATCTGGAATAAATATTATATTTTGTATGAAAAAGTTTTTGGAAAACTCTTTCTTTGTTTTTTTTTTTTAAGCGCTTTTTGTAAAAAGTTTTGGATAGATTTTGATTTGTAAAATAAAAAATTATTTTTCATTAACTGAAACTAGTACTTAGACAATTTTTTTATCGTAAGATGAATTTTTAATCGTATGGTCCGTAAAATTTAAGCATAAATTTAACGAAAAATAAAAAAAGATGCAAATTGTTGGATAGACAATGATGAATATTATTATTTTTTATTATTCCATTTTCTATTTATGAAAAACTAATTTTTTCCAAAATAATTTTTATTTTTTTTCCGTTTCCTTTTGTAAATTTTTCTTTGTGTTTACCTTTTTTTTTTCTTAGTTGAAAAATTAATTTGGTGGAGGGGGGATTTAATTCATGGGGTATTGTTTCACATGCAATAAATCCCCAAATTTGGGGAATTATTTCACTAGTTTTTGGAATTTATTTTGTGGGGGGTTATTTCAGGGAACCAATTATTTTATATTATATCTTTTAAAGTTTTACTACGGAATTTTATTTGAAACGATCGGAAAGCAATGAAAATAGGTCCGAATATATTTTTTTATATTCTGATTTTCTTTGTAATATAAATTTTTATACATCTAAGTAAATGTACACTTTTTTTGTTAAAGAACACTAAAACCTCCTACATTTTTTTCCATTTAATGCTATTTTTCCTAAAATTTCCCTTACTTACAATCTTTATATAATGTCCTTGGTTCCGAATTTATAAAAAATTAAGTATAAAACACGAATTTGAAAATTCTGGGGTAACTAAAGATATCATTATTTTGAAAGTTCTTGGACGTCAAAATTAAAAATTTTGAATATGTTATGCCTTACGCTGAAACTTATTTGAAGAAAATAAAACATACTGAATAAAATTTAAAAATTATTTTCAATAAAGTAGTAAAAATAGTAATAACAAAAATTTAATTTATTTCACTTATATGGCAACACTGCTATATGTGATTGCTGTTAATTATTTAAAAGCCTTTAGTAATTATTAAATATACAAACATTTTAGAAAATATTAATTACTTCACTTATATGTACATTTTGGAAATTTATTTTCCGCATAATAAGTTTGAAAATCTGATTTTATATTTGCAATTAACGGACAAATTAAAATATAAGTCAAATTTTCATGACTGTAAGATGTCTCATTCTACTTTTTTCCATTTTTCTATGGGCTCGTTTCATTCTGAGTTGGGTGTCTAACCTACCACACTTTCTTTCTTTTCTTTCTCCAGATCTTGATATTGCCAGATCTTGATATTTAATTTGAAATTTTCGTAGTATTACCATACTTATTGTGGTCGATCTTTTTTATTTTAATTAAATTAAATTTTGGTTCATAACTTCTAAACTAAATGAGGGTCCACCTTGAAATTTTACGAGTGTAGGAAGGAGAACTATGTCAACATTATATAATTTTTTAAGAATTTTAAAATACTGTTTTTTGAGATATAATGGTTTGATGTTTATATGTTCAATTTTGACCTTTGAACTTTTGATAAGAATAAGCTTTATAGATATCTATGTAAAAGAAATATCTCTGTCTGTAATATGAAATTCAAACCAGAGATCTACAATCTATTAAACAAGTAACACTTTTAGCATTTTTTCAATTTTCTAAACGTCATATTTTTGAACTAGAAAGGCCCTGAGTCTAAAAGTTTATTTAAAAAAAAAAAAAACTTCCATTAGCCGATGTCTGTAGTGAATTTCATTGAAATATCAAATCCGAAAATGTTTTCCGTCCTTTTTGATATGGAATAACCCTTTTATAAAATATGTAAATACCAATAAAATTTTTACGATTTTTCTAAACATAAAATTATTAAATAATATTCATATATTTCATATACTATTTTCCGTTTATATGCTAATATTTTTTTTATATATTTGCTCCCTATCATCAACTACATCAGAAAATAAAAATTTACAAGAGAATTAATTTTGTAATATAAAGGAAATTTTATAAAATATTTAATCCACGACTTTTTATACCAATAAAAATAATAAAAAAATAATAATAATAAAAATCCATTTTATTTAAAATAAGTCCATCGAAATAAACATTCATGTGGTAAATTCAAAAAATTCAATTCAAATTTAATAATGAATTAGTTGCAATAGCAAGCACAAGCAATTGTAACAAAGAAAAAAGTCAACAATCACCAAAATAATTCATTCAATTAAAAATTGTTTAAATTTGCACCTCTCACCAAAATGATTTAATTTTCCAATTAAAAAGTTTATTAAATCAATCAAAGAGATAATTGAATGGATTAGAAATTTAAATGAAAAAGAAAATCTTACTTCAATTTTATTTTTATTATTTCTTTTATTTTATTTTTGCTTAAATATATTAATTAAATTTTGATTAAAAGTGAAACAAATGTTTTAATTGTAAAATATAAGATAATCATTTTTTCTATAAATAAAATACATGAAATAAATAAAAATATATAAAAAATTAATTTAAAAAAAAAATAATAAAATTTATTAATTTTTATAATTTTTGTACAATATGCAATTAAGTATGTAAATAATTAATAATTTTAAATAAATTATTATTAAATAAATTATTAGTAAATAAATTTAAATGAAATAAATTAATAATAGTAATGAAAACGCTTAACACCCTCGCAAACTGTGCAAAATGTGAAAGGTTGCACATTCTCAAATGAACAAGCAAACTTGCGCTGTTTAATTGTGCATTTTTAAATCAGCTGTCATTTGTTCATATTTAAAGGTTATTATTAACAGCGATGTAAAAAATTATAGTTACGTTAATTAACAACAAAACAAAATTTCAACAATTTCAACAATTTTTCAATTATTTGCAATGATTTCTTATTTTCTTATCCTTATTGCACAACATTTGAAAAGGAAAAATTTAAGCGCTTAAATATAGTATGAAATATATATATATAATGGGTGATTCAAGTAGAGATACTTTTTTCAATAGCCCTTTTTTGTCAGATCACGTGTGAGTCGTGTCATGCTGTCATGTTATTTTTGTTTAGTATTTTTTGGCATTTCATAATGGAAAGACTTACGCCTGAACAACGTTTACAAATCGTTAAAATTTTTCGTGCACTTCGCTCAACTTATGGTCAACATAATCGGCCTACTGAGCGTACTATTCGCAACACCATCACCCATTTTGAGACCCAGCATTCATTATTGAATAATATTCGACCGAATAGACTACGTCCAACACGCTGTGAAGAAAATATAGCGGCCGTAGCTGAGAGTGTACACGAAGACCATGGATAGTCGATTCGGCGCTGTTCGCAGCAACTCAGACTGACGTATGGAACGACTTGGCGCATTTTACATCGAGATCTTAAATTGAAAGCGTACAAAATATAGCTTGTGCAACAACTGAAACCGCTCGACCTTCCCAAGCGACATCGCTTCGCTTTTTAAGCTCTTGAAAAGTTCCAAGAAGATCTGACGTTTTCGAGGCAAATTTTTGTTCAGCGATGAGGCACATTTCTGGCTAAATGGGTATGTAAATAAACAAAATGGCCATATTTGTGACGAAGAGCAACCTGAAGAGATTCAAGAACTGCCACTTCATCCAGAAAAGACAACGGTTTGGTGTGGTTTGTGGGCCGGTGGAATCTTCGGTCCATATTTCTTTAAAAATGATGCCGGTGCGAACGTAACCGTCAATGGCGACCGTTATCGTGCCATGATAACCGACTATTTGATGCCTGAAATTGAAGCTCGTGATCTCGGCGACATTTGGTTTCAGCAAGACGGCGCCACTTAACACACATCGGTGAGCACATAATTTCACGCTTTGGGCCAGTAGATTAGCCAACAAGATCGTGTGATATCACACCGTTAGACTTTTTCCTGTGGGGATATGTAAAGTGTAAAGTTTATGCGGACGAACCCGCTTCAATTCAGGCCTTGGAGGAAAACATCTCGCGTGTCATTCGCCAGTTACCAGGAAATGCTCGAACGAGTCATCGAAAATTGGACTCAACGGATGAACTATCTGCGACGTAGCAACGGCCATTATTTGATAGACATAATCTTCAAAAAATAAATGTCAAAGAATGTTCTTTCAAATGATAAGAAACATTCCCCATTAAATTTGAATTTTCTGTGTTTTTTTTTTTTTTTCTTTAAAAAATTAAAGAACCTCGAAATGGATCACGCGTTATATATACATATATATATATATATATATATATATATATATATATATATATATATACCATACCAACATTATTTCCTCCAAACCATCATCAAATCATCATGACCAAGCGCATGATAATAGCGCAATATTTTTTAACTAACATGATTTTTCTGCCTGGGTATATATGACCTTTTCTGGAATGTGTCAGACATGCTTTTATTCCTTTCTTTTTTTATGGATTTATGTATTTACAAATACATAAAATGCTTCCAATACTTTGTCATTATAATTAACTCTTCTTTAAAACGCATTAGTAGTTTTCAAAATACTGTCTACAATAAGTAAATGAGTTTGAACAACTGCAGGATACAGTTGCGTTCTAAAAACTCAAACTTTTAAGCTGCTGTTAATTCCAATAAAATGATACCATTAATAAAATACTATGACAAAAGGATGTCGCATTATTTGCCATCATCATTTCAACTGGTAAATCAACTATTTAGTAAAAAAAACTTTTTTTATAAATAAATATCATTAACAAAAAATAAATTGCAGCTTCAATGACTTTTTTATGATCTTTTTACATTTTATTATAAATAAATTTAGACTTTAAATGTCTTAACTTGTCTTGGTTTAGTGGATAGTAAATCATCTGTAAAGTGCCTGACAGCAGAGGAAGTGTATGTCATGAATATTGTATGAAAGTTCAATACATGTATATTAGGATAGTCCCACTTGTGTAGATGCTTCAACTAGCATACAGTTATTTAATTTAAAATGAAAAAAACAACTCAAAAATGGCCTTTGCATACTTTGATCCTGTTAATTATGCGGACTATAGTGTTAAATTAATATAAACTTTTATTTTAATACCTAAATCTAAAATCATATAGTGTTAAAAACCATCTGGGGTATACCCTAATGTACCCTCGTTTACTTTTCCCCTAGATTTTATATTTAGGTATTTTTGATGAAATGCTTATGTAGTAAATTATTTATAACCCCTATTTAATATTGTTATTGAACCAATTTTTAAGAGGAACAAAAACCACAAATTCGATATTTCTGGTTTATGTTTTTTCAAACTTTCTTTAATCTCTTATAAGCTCTCCACAGGAGTACATTAGACGTTTTTCAATTTATAGCCAAATATGATACTGTTACATTAAATAAAAATAGTTTCCTGGTTTATTAGCAGTATTACGGTATTATTTATATTATTTTAATTGCTTTTATATTAAAGTTTAATTAACATTGATGAAAGAAACTACAACATACTTTTAAAAGTAATTACACTCAAAAGTACTGCTTATAATGAATCTAAAGTGTTAGTATAATGCTTTGAAGTATCCTAACTTATTTTAGCAGATTTTTTTTTTTTTTTTTTTGTATTTGTTTATATGATTACTCTAATAGAAAAATAATATTAATATTTAAATTTGCAATAGAATGTCAAACTTCCGGGAAAATATATAGAAAACTTATTTTAAACGTAATAAGAAGTTATTTTACTTTCCTTAGTAAAACAAGAAAATTTACAATCACACAAACAATTTTCGTGTCGTCATCGTTTCCAAGTCCAAAAATGAATAATTTTGAATTTAAATTTTTCTAAAAACAGGTGCCCTATTATAACCCTATAAAGTGTGCGTTCAAATAAAACATAACACAAAATTTTCGCAATAACTCTTACTGTTGTTAATTTTAAATATCGTTATTGATTACAATATCTTCTAGAGCAACGGTTCTCAAATGGTGGTCCATACAAATATTTTAGGGGGGTCGCGAAGCCTATAAATATAAAATTTAAAGCATTTTTATTTAAGAACCAATAATACAAATTTACTTCATAATTGAGCAAAAACTTTGCTTTCCTGGTAAGCTAGCAGGTATAATTGGAAACAAAAATAAACTACT
The DNA here is from genome assembly GCA_932274085.1 of Protocalliphora azurea. Lineage (NCBI taxonomy): Eukaryota > Metazoa > Arthropoda > Insecta > Diptera > Calliphoridae > Protocalliphora > Protocalliphora azurea. The sequence continues at coordinate 41,686,759 of OW026520.1, forward strand.
TATTTTTTGCCTGAATAACTAGATATTTTTGTTCGACTAGTCCACAAATTCATGTAGTTATTTCTTGACTCTAGGAGTACTAAAAAATATGTACCTAAACGAAAACAAAAATAAAACAAAAAACAAAAAAATTTTGCCGTCAGTGAGACTCGAACTTGGACACAAACTAACCAGTCGTTTTTACTGACTAAACGTCTTACTCAGTATACCATACCGTACATAGCAGCCTAAGCGACAAAAACCCTATTTAGTTTAAAATACCTTTTTAGACATTTTGTTATAAATACTAACAGCTACAACCTTCTGGTTGTTAATCCGGTGCTCTAGCCAACTCATCCATGTGATTGCAGTATTACTGTGCTATTATACTATTGAGTACTTATTAATGTAATACAGAGTAGGCAAATAATAATGACGCCTCATTACCAAGAAACTACTTTAATAAATAGTTGTTATTACCGAAAACCAAATTTTATTGCTGGGTTATTTCATGGAATTGATCAATTCATATAGGGGTCGAAAGTAAACAAAATTATAATTATATTCATGTGAGTGATTAAATCAATTATGTCCATTAAGTTCACCTGTTCATAGTTCCACATTGAAAACAGGACAGCCAGACCGACAAAACTTTTTGTATTCTATATTTTTTTTAATACAAAAGTATGATCTCAGATTGATGATGATACAAAATTAAGCATCTTCTCAATTTTAAATAATAACTTCCTCGACAAAAAGAGGAATTTACAAATTGGGAATTGTATTTATTTAATTGTATTTATTCCACAACTAGTCAGATTTGCAGGTTTTAATCGGACCTAATTAAAAATTGTGAGAAAAACAAAAAAGTTAATAATTTTTTTATGTGTAACATCAATAAAAAATGTTTCCTTTAATTTGAAATTTTTACAGAATCTCTTACATTTATAAAAATATTTATTAATGAGGCTTCAACAAATTTTAAATCTAATACATTTAATATTTTTCTAAATTTGAAAATTCTGACTTATGTAAGTTTATTTAAGAATAATATGGGATATCAAGTTTCAAATATTTTCTCATGAATATTAATTTATTTTTAGGTTTAAGGACATTTTGAAATTGAGAAAACACTATTTTTTTGTGATCTCAATCTCAATTAGAAATCAAAATTAAAATTTAAACCTTTGGTGTATGTTTGAACAAAACTTGTTTGATATCAAACCTTAAAATCATATTTTAAACCATTGATTTGGTGTTTACTTATGTAGTTATTTTTTGACTCTAGGGGTATTCAAAAATATGTACCTAAACGAAAACAAAAATAAAAAAAAAACAAAAAAATTTTGCCGTCAGTGAGACTCGAGAACTTGGACACAAACTTACCATTCGTTTTCAATGACTAACGTCTTACTCATTACACCATCTCGCATTAGGATGTCTATTTTGTTATAAAAAACTAACAGCTTCAGAATGGGGTTGAACCAACAACCTTCTGGTTGTTAATCCGGCGCTCTAGCGAACTCATCCACGTGATTGCAGTATTACTGTGCTATTATACTATTGAGTACTTATTAATGTAATACAAAGTAGGCAAATAATAATTACGCCTCATTACCAAGAAACTACTTTAATAAGTAGTTGCCATTACCGATAACCAAAAAGTTTTTGCTGGGTATTTTACAAACTTCAGAAAATTTTGAAAATATATTACTTTTTTAGGCAAAATTTCTGAAGATAATAACAACCGAGTATTCGATATTCCAAAAACTATTAAAAAAAACCGACTAAAATTTTCCAAAAAAAAAAATAATAATAAAAATTAAAACGGTCAAAACCAGTCGAATAAAACCAGTTCGACCACCCTAATTATTTTTTAAATTACTGTTATAGTATGACTGAAGACGTGAAGTTATTTAAGTTACAAATTAGATAAAAGAATAAATTCTAATTATAACCATTTATAATTTAATAAATGAAAATATGTTTAAAATAAAATACAAACGATGAGGTCCAAACATATTATCTAATAAAGTATAACTAAATAATTAATACTTTTTACTTATATTTATTTCATCAAACCAAACAGGAAATAAAACACTACTATTTGAAAATCTTTTGTATTCAATGAGTTATATGATTGAACTAAGTTTAGCATTTAAATTTAATTTTCAATTTATTCCTTTTCGGGGCGTTATTTACGTAATTTTAAAAATATTTTCTTTCTGTAAGCGTCTTCATAAGAAACGCCACTATTCCCCTAGATTATTAAACGTCAACTAAATTTTTTTATAATTTTAATGCAACAACTTGCAAATTTAGTAGTTGCAAGAATTTGATAACATGTATGAGTTGAAATCATACATGAAATTCCGCAACAATGTTTGTGTTGTTACAGAATCAATTATTTTTACCTCAATAAATATAACATATAATTCATGTAAATTAGATTGATTAAAGATGAATTAAGGCGTATAAATATTAAAAAAAAGATCTATCAGCATTATTTCTACAGTCTAGAATTATCATTGATTAGTCCAGGTTCTAAACAAATCAATGATAATTTAAATATTTTTGTTGTGTTTTCTGTAATAGTACATCCTTAAGGTGGCATGAAGACAATATTATCATGCCTCCCCAAGGCGTGTTTTTTTAACCACTTGCTTTGAAAATTGCACATGAAACTTCATTAATATGTTTATGATTTATATTTATGTCCTTGTTGATCACATGCTAATATGATAATATTTAATGTTTAGTAACAAATTAAAAATTAACACCTTTAAAGAGCATATTAAACAAAATATGTATGTATTAAACAAACATTTTATTTTCGCCTTATAAAGATGTATATTAGGGGCATAACTTTTTTTCGACAAAATAATTACAGGGTACCACATTATGGGGCCATACTATAGAGATTTAAAAAATTATCTTTTAAAGTATTTTTGGGAAAAAATCCTTCCGCAAAGAACACAATTTCTAAAACCTATCATGAATTTTTTGTTTGAAAGTTTTTAATTTTTTACAATATAAAATAAAATGTCTGTGCATTGTATTTTTAATATTTTAGAAGATTAATTAATAATAAATCTAAAATTAAATTATTAAACCAGATTTACAATATACTTAACATATATACTACTCAATTCCAAAAGAGCGTAATAGGAAAAATCCAACGAGTTTAATGAGGAATTTTTTCTACTATCGCGTAAATGTAACATCGCATTTATTAATATTTTTTCCATGATATTCGCAAAAATTGCGAAAGTTATACCCTTAATGTACACACATAAATAATAAAGTTATACCCTAATGTACAGACATATATAATCCAAGCAAAAAAGGAACTGAAAAAGAGCTGAAGTCATGAAGAAGTATTGAAAAAAAGCTGCTGAAGTTCTTCTATTAACCCATGGTTGTCATTGATAGCTTTTGAAGTACTTCTCTTAAAACTATATTTATAATTTTTTTTTTTTTATAAAAATATTGTTTTAGCTTTGATAATAGATAATAAGAATACTTTTCAAATTGTGAAATTTTTATTTTCTTGGAAATTAATCACCTTTTCTTCCTGCTAAAAATACATTTAGTTTCACTTTTTTGGAAGTAATTTTTATTAACTTCCAAAAAAGTGCAAAATATGCACTTAGTTCTACTTTTGAATTGGTGAAAAAGTTCTTTTTTGAAAGCACTTGCTCGTTTTTCTTTTTTTTGTTTTTTTTTTTGCTAGGATTATACCGAAACTTTTTGAATTTTATTCGAATTTTCCGAACTCTATTTTCTGAATATTCGTCAAATTGAAATGTTCTATACAATCAAAACAAACATTATATGAAGATTTCCAAAGATTTAGATAGGTAGATAGATTGATAGATAGAGAAGGTTGACGTGATACCAGATGTAAAACATCTCCACCCAGAGACCGATCTCGGTCCATTGTGAGTCTCTTCATTTGAAAAACTATAGAAAACAGAATAGAAAAAGTAGAAATAAGATGAGAAAAAAAGGAATCATAGTAGAAGATTAGCAATGTTGATAATCCCCCTAGGGATGTACCCTGACTCCCCCCAAGACAGTCCATTCCCATGACGAAGCCTATGACGTCTACAAGTTTCACGTCCCGAACGTCACTTAGCCCGTTGAGAAATTGACTGCTCAGCCATTTCAGCCTACGATGCTGCAATCGTGGACAGTGGCACATAATGTTCCAAAGCTATACAAACGTATATAATATTTTATATTATTTTTCGATAAGAAAGCGAAATTAAAATTTTATTGAACCCTATTTTCTTCATAATCGATAAATTGAAATTTTCTATACAATTAAAACAAATATTATACGCAAATTTTCATAAGTTTTCCAAACATTTAAGGATCATTTTCAAAAATATTTATTTCTTTTAAAATTTACCTTAATTCTTAATAATTTTTGCAGTAATCGAGTTACATTTGAACTTATAAGGCTTAGAGTGCAAAATTTTAGCACCATAGGTTTAATTGTGGTTAAATGATGGTTGTTCAAAGCTTAACAACTTTGAAACCCCCTTTAATTTTGGTCCTTCTTTGTTACTGTGCAGACTTTCGATAGTTAGTTAGTAGTAAAATTTTTATCTGACAGTTTTTAAATATTAAAATTTTTTGGTTTCTGTGCCGGGGTATGCATATTTTGAGCTACATCTCGATGCTTTCCTCTAAGTAGTCAACACGGTAGAAAAGTAAAAAAAATTAAAATTTTTGAAAAAAATCTTTCTATCGCTAGGCATAATCACAGATTTATACGGAATAATTACTGCGTGAACTTAGTTTTTTGTTATTAAACACTACACAGTGGGGCAGAATGGAAATTTTTTGGAAATAAATCTGGTGGTTGGATTTACATAAAATTTCACATAGGCGTAGCATTGGAGAGTAAAATTTTAATTTTGGAAGAGAGCGGAGCTATTGGAGTTCAAAATATGATACTTCTGACATAGAAATTTTTAACCGCTTGTCAAATTTTAGCTAGACAAGAAAGTCTATTTGAAAAAAATGGAGTCCACACTTTTTTTGATTTTTGGAACTAAAGTTTGTAAAAAATTGGTTTTTGGAGAAACTATACATATTTTATCTCTGCATTCGATTTGTAGAAGTAGCCTTCATTCAATTCGTATATCGTAGACGGGCTTACAAGAGAGTTTATGTGATTTTTTTTTTTTACATTTCAAGAGGTAACGTAAATAACTTAGTTTTTGTTTGAAAGTTATACAAAATTACATATTCATCAGACCGACGCGAAATTATGTACTTTCGGGATTTCGGCCGAAATCAAGTTGAAATTACGTAATTTCCCATACATTTTGACACTTGCGAAATTACATAATTTTGTGTAATTTCGACGAAATTACATTGAAATTACGATGACCATTTCCTTGCAACTCTGTACATGGTTGGAAAAAATATTTTTTTTCAACTATGTTCAGCATGTTTCAACCGTGAGAAGAAAAAAAAACAATTCACAGCTGATCTTAAATTTAAACACAAATCTTAAAATTAATTATTAAAATGATTTTGCAAAATTAAACCTATCCTTTTTACATTTTTAATTGTTGCAAATTAATAATTTTCAATTTATTAAGTAATTGTTTCTTATTTGTTTCCATTTCAAAATAATTTATTAACCCCTATAACAATTTAAAATGTAAACAATAAGTATCAGCTGTTCACGAAATTACATCAAATGCCATCTAGCCTGTATGAACACTCTAGATTTCATTCGTAATTTCGGCATGAAATTTCGTAATTTTGCGCCGGTCTGAACAAGGCTTATGATCAGAATCATTAGATATTACTTGACTTTCATTATATGGCGACAATATAAAATTAATGTAATTTTTATTAATTTCATTTCAATTTATAGTTTAATTTTTCATCAGAAATAGCATAAAAATCTTCATTAAAATATAAAAAAACAAAACTTTTCATTTTGACGAATTTTTTTTTTTTTTTTTTTTTTGATTCTCAAAATTTTACGATTTTTCACTAAATTTATGTGGCAACTATGAATGCAATTCAAAATTAGAAATACATACAACAAAATAAACCATGAAATTTCTCCTCATATAACAGCTTTTCCAGAAAGAAAACTTACTAGTTTCTCAAATTTACAGCAATTAAAACGTGCGAAAAATTGGTAAATTGTATTAATGTTTTATACAATTTACTACATAAAAATATAACAATCTAAAAGTAGTTAGTTTGTACGTAAATAAAAAAAAAACAATTATCTTTAACTCACCATAAATTAAAATAAAAGACATGATGGGGAGGTGATTGAACATGTTTTTGTCCCCGTAAATATCTGCAATTCCATGTCTCTTATTGCCTTTTAAATATACCGTCAACATCATTGTTAACAACATATCCCACTGGTACACAATTCTGTGTCCGATTACCCGTTTAAACTGTTTTAAACGCATTATAATTGAATCTAATTTATTGTATTGATGGCATCAGAAACATCGACTTAAACATCAATGCACAGTGGGGCAGAATTGAATATTTTGGAAATAAATCTGTAACTTCTAATCGGCTAGTTGGATTTACATAAAATTTCACATGGGCGTAGCAGAGGAGTGTACAATTTTATATACATCTTTTACAGAACCGAAATTGCGCTACTTTAAAGTTTAATATGTCACTGAAATTTTCAAAAATATTGTACTATTTTGGATATGAAAAAGCCAAACTAAATAAATAATTTGTTCCCGTAGCCAATGTTCGAAGATGTGCTTGTGCTCAAATACGCAAAAAATTCAATTTTTCGTGACATATAAAATTTTGAGGGGTACCATAATTTTGATATTGATTTCAATCTTTTTGTATGTAATGTAGAATTATGTCAGCTAGGGAACATATTTCTTCCGATTTATGGAATTAAAATAAATTCTTTGTTAAAAATTGGTTTTTGGAGAAACTATAAATGTTTTATCCGTTATAAAATATTTGTTAGTCAAGATATCTCAACGAAATTTTGGGTGACTGTACACTTTATCGATAAAAAATGATAAAGTGTAAAAAATTTTAACATTTTTTTTTTTTAAAGAATCCCAAAGATGCAATATTTTTCCGCCCATAAATTCCGAAGATTTTACAACATATAGACTAAAGTCAAAACTTTCATATAAAATAGGTCAAATTTGGGGGGTTGTGTACTTAGATCTCTTGAGCTATTGAAATTGTATATAATTATTATATACTGTTAAAGAGAATTACATTTTAGAAAAAAGGCACTTTTTCAGCAAAAGAAAAAAACCGTAATTTTTGCAATTTTCAATTTCAAAATCGTTCACTTTTGGACTCGGTTAAGATATCGACTTCAAATTTTCTTAATTCAATAGATAACTTTGTTCTTTAATTAGTTAGAAAAAAATAATAAAATCGGTTGAAAATACTGGCATATATATGAAAAAAAAACTGGACCAAGAACTTGCAAAATTGCAGTAGTCAAAATTGCAAATAACTCGAAAACTGTAAGAGATAAACATTTGAAATATAAGAAACAAAAAATTGGCAATTGTGTAAAAATTGTCTATGTCAGAGGTACCCTACTTTGAGCTCTTGAGGGATATGTGCGATCTCCCTTCGAAACGTAAAATTGTACACTGCTCTGCTATTAGAAGTTACAGATTTATTTCCAAAAATTTTCGATTCTGCCTCACTGTGCAATGGAATAAATGATATGTGAATAAAGATCAATGGAATTATTTTTTTTTTTATGTTTCATTTCATACAAGCTTGTTTTAGGTTGTGATATAAGTTATAAATTAAACTTAGTTTAAATTTAAATGATATTATTGAGTTACAACTTTTTTTATTTCATTAGTTTAGCTGTTTAAATATTCGTTTGAAATTAATAAAATAAGAAATCATTTTAGAATTTACCCCCAAAAAAGTACGCGAACAGACCTGTATACACCATTTTAAAGATTCCATGATCAATTGTAGGTCGCTTACTTAAGATTCACTTTCAAGGTAACATATACATTTAGCAAGTTATTTTTAACTTTAAAATTTGTTTACCAACCTGTCTGACAATTTCTACAGTTGATTGATAGTTAAAATACATTGCTATAACCTTTTAAACTAAACCATTTAAATATTAAACATCAGAAATCACTTTCAATCTTTAAAGAATGCTACGTAAGAAGGAATTTGTTGACATCTGCTACAGTTGTCATTGTACCAACAAAATGTAAAACAGTGAACATTTTATTAAAGAAACAAACCTGAAAATAATTTTCAAGCACTAACGCACAGTGGTTTCAAAACATTTTATTAATTCGAAAGTTTGGGAATCATTGAAGATATTGTAATGAGGGAAGAAGATGCTTATAAAAATATGAGTGCATGTCATAGTGTCCATGGAATTTGTGACTCACAAAAAAGTGTCATAGTGCTTTTGAAAATGTCATAATGTCCAAGAGAAAAATTACATTGGACTAAAATTAGTCATCCTATTCAGAAAACTTTAATTTAGCGAAGCCACTATTTCAAATACACCAGAATCAAAAACCCCTGCTTCCTATTATATCCAGACCAGAATCCTAGATATGCCATTTTTATCCTGAAGATAGCTGATTTTGTCCAGAATATTGATTATGTAATGTAGGGAAGGAATTAAGAAGGCTAATGGATGCCCAGAGTATAAGACACTGTTGGGTTCCTTTTTACTGCGACATTCTCGGCAATGAAATAGCAGATGAACTAGCTCGCACAGGCTCAGAGCTGGACAGATCTTCTTTGGAGGTATCGGTTAGGACTCCAATTTAGTCATATTTCATGGCCATAAGGGATAATGGATTTTAGGAAGAACAAATCATGCTTGGAAGAACAGAATGTACTGCCAGGTATCTAGAGCGTTATGGCCTAGTCTTAAACTAGCAGATTCGAAAAATCTTTTGAGCAAGAGTCGTGGAAATCTAAGGGTCATTGTGGGCATGATTGTGGGACATTGGCACGTCAGACTTCTGTAGGACGTGCAACGATGTGAAGGAGCTAGAAACAGTAAAGCATGTACTCTGTAATTGTGTAGAGATTCAGCGTAGTAGACTGAAATGGTTTGGAAGCAGCAAGGGAAGCACTTATTAACCTTATAGGGTTCGTAATAGGGATAAAGTGGCTTAGGGGTAGTCGTTTTTAATTGAAAGGTTACAGGTTCCACATTTTTCTTTTTATTTTATATTGCCTTATCTTACTAAGGTCTCTCTCTTTTTCTCTTAAAATTTCTTTGGCTTTTATAAAGGAATCACAATGAACAGAATGGTCTCTGGGTGGAGACGCCGCCCTTTTTAACCTAACCTATACGGAACATGTCATAAAAAAGTGACATAGTGTCCATTGACCTTATGTACATAATGACACGCCCCGGTAATATATTAATTTTCGTACCAGAAAGTATCATAGTGTTCATGGACATTAAATCACTTTTAAAAGTGTCATAATGTCTATGCACACTAAGACATTTTTTTGGTGTGCCATAATGTCCATGGATATTATGACATTCTCTCAAAAATATCATCGAATTCGAGACTTGCGATTAACAACTACTTCAAACTTGTGATATCCAAATGTACTGAAGTGGCATAAAAATGTTCTGAAAATAAAGTGGAATATTTACAACAAATTTAAAAACGAAATTCTTAAACTAGTCACATTGATACAAATTTTTATGATTATGAGTATTTTTTATTTTAAATTGGAGCAAGGACTATGACAGCTGTCACATATTTTTTTTTAATTTGAGTAAATCCCACATATTTAAAAATAACTAGTTTAGCTTTTGGTTTTTTCTGCTAGTAACGCACTTATTCACACTAAGTTTTATTAAATTCTGGAAAATAACCGAGAAATTTTAGAAGTCCACCATAATATAATAGAAATTGTGCTTAATTCTAATCTGATGTACCAAAAAATAAAATATATAAAAAATATAAAAAATATCAACAATTTAAAAAAAATAAAATTAATATTAGCCATGTTTTTCGAAATTTTTACACATTTTCAGTGCCAATTTAAGTATAAATTCCATAAGTTATTATAGCTATAGCTGCTTAAAAACTAAGTAGTAATAAAGATGTTACCAATTCTAAAAAATTTAAGGTTTGTGAATTTGATAACTAATATACAATTATCGAATTTTCAGTTTAAAAATTTTATGAATTAGAAAACGAAAAATTGTTACAAATTTTCAAAAAATTTTGTGATGCAATCATAATTTCAATTTTATTTTAAGTGGCGATGGTGTCTAAGCTAATATTTAGGAGCGATACATTTTATTGGAAGTATTGATAGACATAGATATAAATTTGGAAAAAAAAAAAAAACTAAGCTGTGTCTATCAATACTTCGAATAAAACTTATTTTTTAAGCAGCTATAGCTATAACTACTTATAAATTTGTACTGAAAGTTTTTTAAAATTTCGAAGAAATGCACAGCTAATATAATTTTTGTAAAAAAAATTATTTTAAAGAATCCATACATATCGTCGGTGCGCTGAGGAAAAGTCCTATGTATTTTTGATTACTTTTCAGGAGAACAAAAAAACTGCTTTATTTTATCAATACGCAACCTTTTTTTATTTTTGATTTTTGTATTTTCCGTTAAGACATTTGAAAGTTTTATGCCTTGAAAAAATCGATACATTTTGGCATTCGCGAATGGCAAAAGAAATTAAAAAAAAATCTACACGCAGGATTTCTTGTATAAGAAATTAATTTTTTTTTTAATATTTTTTTTTTTTTTTTTGTTAAAAAAAAAATCCTTTGTGAAGCAAAAAATAAAGACTTTTTTCTCAAGGAAATATACACATAAGACTTTTTGTCACTTGTAAACCCGTTGAGATAATGCAAAACGCTTTGGTGGATTAACTTATGACTAATAATGGTACAAGATGCGATAATAACAAAAAGAAATAAAAAATTTAGACATAGGACTCTTCGTCAGCACACCGACGATATAAATGTTAGTTAAATGTTGCATTAGTAAATGTTCTTTTGAACAAAAATATGTTCAATTTATAAAATGTCCTTAGTGTAGAACAAAATTATGGAGTCAAGTTTGTAGTGTGCCTCTCAATAAAAATTCAAAAATTTATATTTGCCATTTTAAGATTCAGATTATATTTAACAGCATCAAAAATCAAAACGGACTTGTTGGGTGCCAAACGCTGCTCCATTCTCAAATTCAATTAAAGGTCTAGATAATTTTGGTACCTATGCAAATGAATTATGTGTTAAATAAACTCTTGTTTAAATGAATAACCTAGATTAATTCGCCGAGTCCCATTGTGTACATATCTGTACACACAGAGAAAAAACATGGTTATGGCATTGTCTCTATAACACTTAATTATTAATTTTCATTAATTTTAATACTATGATCATGATAACAATGTTTTTGTTTCAGTTTTATCATTCAATGTTTACATTCAATAAAAATTTTAATATAATGGACTACAAAATTAAAAAAAATAAACATAAAAAATATCATTATTTCTACAACCATTAAATATTATCAATCTTTCTCCTCTTTCTCAAACCATATTTTGTTTTCAAACCGTATTAATATTATAATTCCCATATCAATAAAATGTTACAAATATGGTTGAAATATTCATAACTTCTTTGTTTTGAATATATTTCGTTTGTAACGTTTGTTTTCAACCTTCATTATAATTCTCATTTAGTTTATACATGAATAAATATAAGTAGATGAGGTTTTGTTATATTTGGTGTGATTCAAGAAATAAAAGATATTTATTTATTAACTACTATTAAAGGGTTTGGTTAATAAAAAAAATATCTTATATTTATCTTGCACAACATATATATGTATAAATAATATTAATTAAAGAACAAACAATATGTAAATAAATTTTTATGGTTAGTAAACACTTTTATCTATTATTTTAAAATAAATGTAATAGACTCAATAAACTATTTATAAAAATAGCAATTTTCAATTAATGTGTTTTATTATAATATATGATAATATGATAAAATGGGATAGTAATGTTGTGCAATGGAATAACATTATGATACAATGGGATGATAATATGATAAGATGGAATAATAATATGATAAGATGGGATAATAATATGATAAGATAGAATAATACTACGATAAGATAATAATCATTTCTGTTGAAATGGGATAACAATATAGTAAGATGGTATAATAATATGAAAAACTCGAATCATAACATGAAAACAAACGAACCAACGACTATATTTTTTTCTGCGTGTAGTAATGTAGTATTTTAATAAGATTCATGATATCTGAGTCGATGTATTATACTTTTGGAGTGTTACAAAAATATTAACAGAAATCCTAAAAATAAAATTAATTCCTTTTAACTTCCTTTTTATCCGTATTAATATTATAAAATCAAGTGTGGATTTGTTTGTTTGTGGAAGGAACTATAGAATATAAACTAACTACTAGGGTATTCGATTCGGTTTTTCAACCCGTTTTTTCGGTTTAAGTACTGTTGGGTTTTTTTTAATGTTCATTTTTCGAATGCTGAATAATCTGGTTTTTTAAACACCGGCTTCGAAAATAACACTTTATTTCAAAAAAAACATATGTACTAAATACTAATATATGAATGAAAATTAAAGAAATATTTTTATTAACTGATAAATACTCATAAAGTTCATGTTATGTTTTACAAATATAGTTTAAGGTTTAATTGAAATTAATTCTATAAGTTTAAACAATTATTGAAATAATAATTATCTTGAATCAAATACGCATATTAATAGAATTAGTTTTTACTCTTGTAACAACTGTAACATTTTCACAAACAATTAAAATATTTTAGGGTTTTTATTAATTCAATATTTGTAATAATAGTGTCTACATTACAGAATTTTTTATCCAGACAAACGTTAAACTTAACCCGAATTTGAGGAGGGTGGCAACAGTTGCACAAAAACAACAATATGGCGTATTCATTATTGTTTTTTATATATGCAGTTTGACAACTGTAACAACGAAAATAATAATCAGCTGTATAACTAAGGTTACCTTGCATATATTCGCACTGATTTTGACGTTTGTTTTGATAAAAATTTGCCTAATGTAGACGCTAGGTTATTTTTTAAGGAGTATTCGAAAGAGGTCTACCTGTAAAATCGATTTCGAAAAAATTGAGACAAGTTTTTTACATATTAAGCCATAGTTTCTGTACATTTTATATGTATAAAACTTAGGCCCGTTATTATAACCTTCCTTTAAGGTATTGTATAAGATAGTTAAAGATAAGATAAGCTACATTGAGCAATAAAGTAGGCTTTATCAATTTTTGGTTATCACAACTTAACTTTAAGGTAAATTGAATAATTTTGATAATATGGCAAGGGCAAAACAAAAACCGATTACTTTTAACTATTTTTTTAATTACAGTTAATTACATGAAGAATTTAAACTTAATTGCCAGCAAATAAAAAACAAGGGAATTTTTTAAATAAAGTCAACGCCGGAAAAAAAATATAGACAGACAAATTACTAAAAACTATACCAAAATATATATGTTCTTACTAGCTTTTCCAGGTACACTTCGCTATCCTCTTTGATGTCATAACTAATATTTACTATTTATCGGGGGGCTACTACTCTTCCTCGACCTATCCGCCCCGTTCAAAATTTGTTATGAAAATTATTTCTACAACATTTTAAGACTTTTCACTTAATTACTCCTCTAGATATGAGAAAATTAATATTTCCTTTGTATGGGGGCTACCCCTCCCCCTGCCATTATCCGTCCTATTATGATTTCATCAATGCAATATGATAAGAAAGTAGTTTAAACAAAATTTGAAAACTCCCACTATAATATCATTTTGGAATTTAGGGACACATAGGATGATGCTGTTAAAATTTTAAGAAAATCGGTTCAGCTGTTGGAGAGTTGGAAAAAAGTATGCCGTGGTATCCAATCAAGATCCAACATAGTCTATAACATTTTCCAGTGCAAGTACTATGTGTCCAATTTCATGGAAATAACTTCAAAAAAATGCTTATTTTAAAATAGGCGTGAAATTCAATCGAGATCTAACATATCATATTATGTTCTCCGCACTGGTACTATCTGTGTATCAAATTTCGTGAAAATCGGTTCAGCCGTTTATATGTGATTGATACACTAACAAACAAATAGATAAACAAACTTACACCTCATTATACCCCACACCACCATAGGTGGTTATGTGGATCGCTCCATAATTTACCATAGTTTCCATATAAGCCCATTTTCGGGAGTCACCCTAAAGTTCATAAATTCATATAAATGTTGGTATTAACGTAATATTCTATATTCGTGGGGTATGGTGTGGGGTATCATATGGTCGGGCTTGACCGACTATATCTTTCTTACTTGTTTTTATAATATATTTATATAAATATATTTACTAAAATTTATAAATATATTTACTATAATTTGCATTTGTGATACGTTAATATTAATTTTCGCTATATAGATTTTGTTGTTGTACCATTAACACTGCTTATATAGTAACTAATGGTATAGAATTCATTGTAATCTATATATAATTAATATTTATATTTAACTAACTGAATGCCCCCGCGTTGCATAGAATCTAAAAGGTTGATAAAAAAATTGAATGAAGTATAAAAAGACAGCTTTATCCTGTTATTTTTAAGTAACGATGTTTCCCGAAATACTTATTCTATTAAAACTTTCAGTTTTATCGAAAAATTAAGAAAAAAAAACTATGAACTGCAATACGTTGTTAGTAGGGTGATCGATTATTAGACTTTTCGGAGAAACCGGTTTTCGAATAGTTGGAATTTAAAAAAAAACTGGTTGTCGTTTTTAAAACTCTGAAAAATAATGAAAACACTTCCCAAGAGCAAGATGACCTAAACGAAACACAACAAAATAAAAGCCAGATACGATCGTGCAGCGAATTCTGAAGGATTTAACGAAGGCCAGCTTGTACTGTTGTATAGCCCACAACGTAAGAAAGAACTGTTCCCCAAACTACAAACCCATTGGATTTGACCATACAAGGTGATTAATAAATTAAACGACGTGGTGTACAGAATATAGAAAGAAAAGAGGCCGAGATTTACCTATAGGAGAAGTGATTCTGTGCCTATTCGGGACGAACAGGCTTAAGCGGGGGGCAGTGTTACGAAATTGTACTTGAATTCAAATATAACGGCTGGTTTAAATCTTTCTCAATGCTTCTAGACATTTCCGTTTATGTTAACAGCAGTTAACATATCTGTAAAAATTATTAACATAGTTGTAAACATACAACATTGAATAAAAAGCTTTCACCACTAAATGTTTAAGCTGCTAACATTAACATCGTAAGCTCTAGTTTGTCCGTTAAGAACATTGTAGAAAGAAATAGAGCTTTCAAGAAGCATCTAGTAGGTAATACAGTGTATATAAATTGGCCGTGAGAACACCATTGAGTCAATCTAATTGGTAGCGTCGTTAAGTAAAGACAAATTAACTGCCTTGGCTGTATAATCTTGTACATTACACTGTGCGACAAATGGTAGGGGTCAGTGATCGGGAAGGGTTCAAACTACCGGGGAAAGTTATATCGGTAAAAAAGAAGTTATACGTGTCCCGGCGTTTCGCTGGGTCAAGTCTAGGAATCGAGATATATCGATTTGAAGTTAGTAACTATCATATAGGGGAAATTGTGACCTTTGGTGGTCTTTTTTTTTTTGACATAACTCGAGAACCACCAGTCCGATTTTGCTGAAACAAATTTAAAAAAATTAGGAATTACAATTCCTTTAATCTGTTCATACAACGTTTCGCTACATAAGCAACAGTTTCGCAGTTATAAAAAATTGAATTTTTTTATTTTTAATTCATAAAAAATCCAAAACGGTAAAAAAAGTGTCAAGTCCTATTACTTTCACGTAAAGTCACATAACCTTTAAACAAAATGAGACATAGATCATGAAAATCGATGGACGCGTTTCGCTTTTATTCACAATTAAGTGAAGGTATGAATTTCAAAAATTTGCTCGAGATATGCTCAAAATTCCTTGGAAAAAACATTGATGGCTTTTTTTATGATTGTCAGAATTAAAAAAAAAAGTAATAAACAAAAGGTTATTTGATTTTTATGGTAGCGGTAACAAACTAAAAAACGGTCATAAATGTGTGTGGACAATTAAAAGGAAAAAAGGAAAGTGCACTTTTTTAATTATTTGGGTTTTTTCCGTTGGCTGACTGCATGATTTTTTTACACAAATTGTACCCACATTTATGAGTGGTCATGTTTTAGAACGTTTCGAAAAATTTAAAACGCACACGAATCAGGTTTATAGCCACTCTTAAAAGATGCACGAATTCATAAGTACCTCTCAGTAAAATATTGAAACTTACGTAGTATTTATAGGTGTTCACTGATCGATTTTTGTCATTCAACAAGTGTCTCCGAACGCGTAAAGTACGGTTTTTTTTAAAGTGACGAAAAAGTAATAAAAGTATAAAACCGAAATGAGTGCAAATTGTGGCAAAAGAGCTTTTTCAACAAATGCTGCATTACTCACTGAGCAAGTGGAGCGCGCTTTTAAACTTTATTTTGATTGCGAAATAATTCGCGACGTTTCGTGGGTCCCAGACAAAATTTGTAAAACGTTCTACAATGGTCTTAACATGTGGATCCAAGGGAAACGCAGTTCACTTCGTTTTGGCGTACCAATGATTTGGACTGATCCAGGAGAGCACAATTCCGACAACTGTTACGCTTGCGCAAACAAAATATGTAGAGTAAAACGTAAAGGCCTTAAACGAAGAGATTACATATCTGTTAAAAGTGCAGAAATACCTCTACCGCATTCGGATGAAATACTAATTCCACCGCTTCCAAGTCCTGGCAGAGAAGATGAAGAATATGCAATGGGAGTTTCCTCCGAGGGTAAGTCACAAAAATGAAGTTAACTGACTGATTAAAAACAATTGATTTTTTCCACATGAAGACAGATCCTCATCCGATACAGACTTTGAACAAGTGGGCGAACCACCACGCAAGAAAGTAAAGGGCGCAAACAAACGAAAATAAGTTTTGCGTTCATCGATTTTTATAACCTATGTATCTATGTAATAACCTAACAATTACCTGTAATAATTTTTAATTTTACGTGTTAATAATTATAATAAATAATATATAATAAATATTATCCAAATTCATTGAAACATAAAATCAATATTCTTGTCAAAATGAGATACCTTCACTTAATTGTGAATAAAAGCGAAACGCGTCCATCGATTTTCATGATCTATGTCTCATTTTGTTTAAAGGTTATGTGACTTTACGTGAAAGTAATAGGACTTGACACTTTTTTTTACCGTTTTGGATTTTTTATGAATTAAAAATAAAAAAATTCAATTTTTTATAACTGCGAAACTGTTGCTTATGTAGCGAAACGTTGTATGAACAGATTAAAGGAATTGTAATTCCTAATTTTTTTTTTTTTTTTTGAATTTGTTTCAGCAAAATCGGACTGGTGGTTCTCGAGTTATGTCAAAAAAAAAGACCACCAAAGGTCACAATTTCCCCTATATGATAGTTACTAACTTCAAATCGATATATCTCGATTCCTAGACGTGACCCAGCGAAATGCCGGGACACGTATAACTTCTTTTTTACCGATATAACATTTCCCGTTGGTTTCATCCCATCCCGATTTTAGCTGTCGCATAGTGTTATTAAAGTGTATAATTTAAGTGTGTGTTTATATTAGAATGCAAGTGACTATTTAAACTGTTATTGTTTTACATTTTTAAATAAAATAAAGAGTCGTTACAACTTTTAAACTACTAAACTGCTGTTATTTGCAATCAAATTACAGGTTTATTTAAAGGAAATAAACGACCGTTTTTAAAAGGTAAAAACGTAACAATATGTATATTATTTATTTCTTCAGGAAACTAAAGCCAATAGTTATTTCTTAAGTACAGTCAGGCGGATTTTTGCTGTTCTTGCTTCGATACTTTTGCGTCTCGCTCGCACCGGTGCAGTGTAACTCTAAAAGTTATGCATCGTTTATATTGTCCGCATGGTTCCGCCACGGCGGCTTGTCTTCTTGGATCAATATATCCTTGATGTATACGTGGTAGAGAAAATCCTGTCATGTAACACTCTATGATAGCTTCGGTCCTAGAGAGCGTAACAGTTTGGCAGGTACATATATGTGCACCATTGCCTGGACTTGTCTGGGGTCTATAATGGGAGAAAAGGACCTTCGGGGCCTGACCAGAGACTTAACACAATCTGGTACCACAGAAGCCAGTAGCCCCTGGTGCGGCAACATCGATTCGGTGTTGTCGCACTGGACTGGCTGTTGGATGAGGCCATTCGGGGAGTTCACGTGGTGGTTGTTGGTTTATACCTAAATCGCAGGAAGGGGTTTATAGTCCCAATGTGGTGTTGCATTGCAACACAAGTAGCCAATAGTGCGACAGGAGGTTAGATAGCTGAAACTCCTAAGCAAGGGGGAGTGGACTTATCCAGACAATGAGTCTCTCAAATTGCCACCTGTGTGTTCTTAACAGGCACATGGGGGCGTTGGTTGTCGCATTGTACCTCACCCGGTGGTAAGACCACCGTGGAATTAGGCCGTCATGGCAGGTGCCCACGTTAATCTTGACCACATCTATCCGCATGGTTTTAATTTTATATACCCTGGTTGAGACCATTTAAACTCAAGATAATACTAAATTATCCAAGCCTTCCATCTTCCTATATGAAGATATAGGTCAACTAAGAATCCACCCTCCGCCATTAACATTTTTGATAATCCAAAAAAAATATAAAATTAAAAGACAAACAAATAGAAGAACAAATTTTATTGAATAGAAAATTATTAAAAGTTTATTTAAATGAATTTTCAAAATAAAACATTTTTAATTAACATATGTTAAAATTTTTGTATATTACATATACTTTTACTGAATTTTGCAATAAATGTACAACATAAGTCCACAAAATGAATACTTTTGTTGCGGTATTTCTCAGTCAATTTGGATATGCGTGATCTAAGCTATAAATTACCGTTTTTGAATTTGAAGGATTAATTTGAAAATTAATAAGGTGCTCCACATAATGCAGGGAATAAATAAAATTCTAATTTAAATTATCAGCAAGTTATGCATACAATTATTTTTAATATGGTCAATAGCTTTGGAGATATTAAAAAAAATTGTGTAAAAAAATGTAATTTCTCACAAAATTTAAAAAATTTTCGATCAACGCATAAATCATTTATTTTTTATTATTTAACTGAAATTAATATTTATTAACAACTTCCTGCAATTGATACTATTGTATTTCATAATTCGGCGATTTTTCCAAATTAATTATGCTTTTGATCACACTAGATCCGACAACTCTTGAAAATAGAAAGTGTGGATTCCATTTATTAAAGTGGATACGAGGCATAAATGTCAACCCTGTATTGTATTTATATTTATTTGTGGTGATGCCAGAAACACAAAGTATTCTTGCCCATTTAAGGAATGTGGTGATGCCATAATAATTTCATAATTCTTATATAATATCAAATCCCAACCACAAACAATACTTTGGTTCAACTGCAACTGACAGCTGCAGTAAAATACACGCGTTTATATGGAACAAAACCAAATCAGTAAGCCAAACTTCTGCGTAAAGTACTTCAAAGATGAAAAATGTTCAACTTTGAAGTATGTAAATACATTTTGAAAGTTGTTTTTCTCTTTTTTTAATTTTGTTTCATTGAGTCGGAAAATTCAATTTGCAATTCTTTATATAAATTGAGAACATAATTTAAGTTTAGCGTTGTGTTGCTGTCATTTGCGGTGGAAGTGAAAGTATTGTATAACAAATCAAGATTGCCAGAACTGTTGATTTTTTAAAAAATTTTTTTTCGCAAAAGCACTATTTTGGTAAAAAAAAAATTACATAAAAAATTTTCTCCGCTATCTATTAGTTTTCGAGTTATAGGTACTAAAATTATGATAGAAGAATACAATTTTCTCCTTCCTCTTTTAATAAATATGAACAATATGTGTATCGTTGAGAAGGCCTTTCGATTGATATATAAAATGTACCAAATCATTAACCTATGGTGAGACAAAATGAGATTGTAATGTTTTTTATTTTTACTTTTTTTACAATAGTACCGTTATCTCAAAGATATATTCACATAACGGTACTCTCGCATACATCAAATCATTTAGAAAATACTTCAGGCTTTCATGTAATCCCCATATCACACCTTTTGCCCGTTAAATAACAAAAATATAGCACTTTCAAAATTAATATTTAGAAAAATTTATCGATCAAAATAAAAAGCAATAAAATATAATATTGTCTAACCATGGGTTAATGATTTGGCACATTTTATCAATTGAAAGGCCTTTTCAAGTTCTTTAAAATCATACACATATTATTCATATTCATTAAAGAAGGAAGGAGAAAATTGCATTCCTATATTATCACTTCAAGTACCCATAACTCGAAAACTAGGAGCGAGCGAGCAAAATTTTTTACATTACTTTAATCACGGATAAAAATGCTACTGAACCATTATCAAAATTATTTAAAAATTAAGTGTGCTGGTAATCTTTATTTATGCCATAAAAGCACATAATTTTTTAGTTTAAAAAAATCAGTAAATTAAAAATCTTAGAATTTACAAATTTGGACAAAATTATATGGTGTGAAAAACCATGACAATAGAAATCGAGGACCGAAAACAACGATTATGAAAAAAATCTAAGAAAAGAACATGTAGAACACTCTTTCAAGGTTGGCAACCGATTTAAAAAGGTATTGGTATTTTAGATTATTTCGGTGAGGGTATTTTAGGTGTAACGGTATTTTTAGTTATTTTGGTAACGGTATTTTAGCGTTATCGTTATTTCAAGTTATTTCAGTAACAGTATTCGTGGTTATTTTGGTAAGGGTATTTTAAAGGTAATGGTTGTTTCAGAAATTTTGCACATGTAGGTTCACGACCATAAAATATAAAGTGAATTCAAGTATTAAAAGGTCGGGCTGGAATAAACATAATATTCTCACAAGTTTTATTTTAATTTTATTCAAAATAATTATTTTTTTCTCAATCTGGTTAATAACGCTAATAGTATTTTAGCGGTAACGATGATTTGTTTTATTTCAGTAACGGTATTTTCACGTTTTAACAATTTCATATATTTCAGATTTATTTTTTGATTGAAATAGAATAATTTTTTTTTTTTTAAATAACAATTATTTCTGCCTTTTTTCGAAATATACTTAATTTTTTTGTTTAAAAAAAAACGTTTATTTAACTTTTTTCTTTTTTGTCCCCAGATCCTTAAGCGTAAAATTTATAATAATTATTATAATTTGAGCAAAAAATAAAATTCAAAAATAATCGTAATTTTTAACCAAAAAACAAAACTCAATAGGAATCGTTCTACTTTGAGTAAAAAATAAAAATCAGGAATAATCTTTATTTTTTAACTAAAAAATAAAATTCAAAAATAATAATTAAATTTTGATTTATATAAACCATTCCATTTTGTATTAGAAATAATTTTTCTCCAATATTACAATGTATTACAAAGTATTGCAGTTTATGTAAAATTTGGATTTCCCTCTACTCAGATAGAATTAAGGAATATATGGTAAACTTCTCTTTGTAGTGTCATCCACTACACATATATTTCGCACCTTTACCCCAGGTCTACAACGTACATTAACGTTAATATAATATGTGAGATGATAACACCGGCAGAAGAGAGTAACCATTTTGTTTATATTATAATTATAAATAAGGGGTACAGGTATTCTAATAAACTCTATAAGATACGTTTATTTTCAGTCAATCACAGAGTAAACATGTCCTTTTTACTTAAGAAATTCGCACTTTTTTAGCATAATTTTTTATAAAAATGTTTTTTAAAATGTAAAACAATCATTAAAAGGAAAGAATTTTATACAAAAAATCATTATTTTTTTATTTCATCTTATAAGATAGTTGTGTAGAGAAACCTCATCACAACAGTCTCATAATACTTCTTATAATACTAATATTTGAATCATCACGTGAGATAATTCTTTCAGAGAGCGAATTTGACACTCTCTGACAGAAAAATCTTACATATTCTATTACGAGTAGATGGACTGTTATGCATCATGTAATTATAAAGTGACCACACATCTACAAAAACAACAATTGCTTGTATTTTGTTAGTGTAAAACCACCTCTTAAAATATCAAAATTCTATGAAGAAAAAAATGAGTAAATGAACGCTGTAGAAAAATTTTACATAGAAATACAAAAACAATTTGACAGTTTTGCGCGGCACGTACGTGAAAAAATTTTAAATCAGCTGGGCTTATGAAATGTGACAATTTCATATTCGAAATATATATTGTCATTATTTTGAATCGCTTTTGCATTAAGTCTGGGTTCAATTTTTCTAGTTCAAATTCTGATTTCATGTGAAAAAAAGCTAGAGAGAATTTGAAAGGGAACAAACTTACCTGTACTTCGAACTTTGTTTTGTTTTTCATTTTCGTACTTCAAAACAAAAGCAAATCAAATCAATTAAAGTATTTGTATGAATGTAAATGCGAGTACAAAAGAAAAATTTCAGAAAGAAAAATTACTGTGAGTGAACTAATAATTTTCCAGTGTGAACCAAACGAAGCCAAAAATTTAAATGTTATTTAAACAATTTTTCAATGTTTATTGTTGATTTAGATATTATTGAAATTGATTATATTTGAAAACATCAACATTTTACCATTACATTTTTGGCATGTTTGGCTATTTTTCAGCTTTAAAATGGGAATTCATAAAAAAATTACTTCTGGCAGCATTGCGATCGTTATGGTTTTTTAATTTAATAATTGGCAACACTGATATAATTTCTTTTTACTTTATAAACGACAAGTGGACAAAAGCAACAGCTAACCATGTCTGGAGAAGAAACGTCAGCTGATCGTAATGTCGAAATTTGGAAAATCAAGAAGCTCATCAAGAGCCTGGAGATTGCACGCGGCAATGGCACCAGTATGATTTCGTTAATCATTCCACCCAAGGATCAAATATCTCGTGTAAGCAAAATGTTGGCTGATGAATTTGGCACAGCCTCAAACATCAAGTCGCGTGTCAATCGACTGTCAGTTTTGGGTGCGATTACTTCGGTACAACAGAGATTGAAATTGTACACTAAAGTGCCGCCCAATGGCTTGGTCATCTATTGTGGTACCATTGTCACCGAAGAGGGTAAAGAAAAGAAAGTTAATATCGATTTTGAGCCATTCAAACCGATCAATACGTCATTGTATTTGTGCGACAATAAGTTCCACACCGAAGCACTTACGGCACTTTTAGCTGACGACAATCGTTTTGGCTTTATTGTTATGGACGGTAATGGTGCTTTATTTGGTACCCTACAGGGCAATACACGCGAAGTATTGCACAAATTTACCGTCGATCTGCCAAAAAAGCATGGTCGTGGTGGTCAGTCCGCTTTGCGTTTTGCACGTTTGCGTATGGAAAAACGTCACAATTACGTGCGTAAAGTAGCCGAAGTGGCAACGCAATTGTTCATATCAAATGACAAACCCAATATTGCTGGTCTAATTTTGGCCGGTAGTGCCGATTTCAAAACTGAATTGAGTCAGTCCGACATGTTCGATCCTAGATTGCAATCCAAGGTCATCAAACTTATCGATGTATCCTATGGTGGTGAGAACGGTTTTAATCAGGCCATCGAATTGTCTGCTGAATCTTTGCAAAATGTTAAATTCATACAAGAAAAGAAATTGATTGGCCGCTATTTCGATGAGATTTCCCAGGATACAGGCAAATACTGTTTTGGCGTAGAAGACACATTGCGCGCTTTGGAATTGGGTTCGGTGGACATATTGATCTGTTGGGAAAATTTGGATATACAACGTTATGTATTGAAGAATCATGCCAATATCTCAACACCCACTATTTTGCATTTAACGCCCGAACAAGAAAAAGACAAGTCACACTTCACGGACAAGGAAACGGGTGTTGAAATGGAGTTGATTGAATCCCAACCCTTACTCGAATGGTTGGCCAACAACTATAAAATGTTTGGCGCTACTCTGGAAATCATTACCGACAAGTCTCAAGAGGGTAGTCAATTTGTACGTGGTTTCGGTGGTATTGGTGGCATATTGCGTTATAAGGTCGACTTCCAAAGTATGCAGCTCGATGAATTGGATAATGAAGAATTTGATTTAGATGATTATTAGACAAATTTTTATACATATATTTACAATTACAACATCCTTAAGACAAACATAAAAAAGGTGATAAATTAATGAGCAGAAAACTTGAAGCAAAAAGGATCACGAGCAATCATGTTCCAAATGGGCTAAATCTATATTTCTACAAACAATTTCCTATTGTTGTTAAGGGAGTATTAAAGGTAAATCATGATTTTTTTTTTTTTGTAGGTGAAATTAAAAAAATATATATATTAAATTGAAAAAAAAGAACAAATATAAATCGACAATATGCAGTGTTAAACAGAAATAAACCAATTGTTTATTGAATATTTTGCATTAATTACAATTATTTTAAAATAAGAAAAGTTAATATTTATTCAGAAATATTTAAAATTGTGGTTGTATATTAAAAATTGTCTTATGAAACAAAATCGTTTAAATTTTCTTGCTAAATTGAAAGAAATTGGCACAAATTGTATTAAAATATTTCCTAAAAATATTTACTTTCTAATTTTTTTAATATGCAAACCATTTAATTTATTGTCGATTAAAAAAGTATATATATTAGAATTCAAATAAAAAATCAAAATCTTTAAATTACCCGAATAACAATCGAAATTTTTGTAATTACTAGTTCAAAGATACAAACTACTGGTTTCAGAGGGACTAAATTTGAATACCAGTTTTATTATCTGCCAAAATTCTTTTAAATTTATCATCTTTATAACGGATTCTTCCATATTTCCAAAAAAGAAAAAAAAAATATCAAGCAGTCAATTATTATACAGCAAACTTATTGATATATTGTTAAAACAAAAATGAAACAAAAAAAAAAAGAAAACATCTTAAATGATCATTAGAAAATGGGGTTAAATTTTAATTTAAGTGGCCTTTTATACCCTTAAAAACTTGTTGATAAAAAGAAAGAAGTTTAACCCAATATCTTTTGATCAAACTCAAAGGATTGGTTGTCAAATTTTCTCCTCTTAAATATTAGTTTTTATGCTATTATGGAAAACTATACATGGCCTTTTTATACACAAATTAATAAACATAATAAAAGAAACAAAAAAAATATATTAATATACAAGGTCTCTAAATTTATTTAATTTTTTTTTTTTAATTTTGAAAAATCACTCAATAAAATTGTATTTTAGCTAATTAAAAAATAATAAAATGAACATAATCGCCTTAATAACTCCATATTTGTAATAAAATTTTCTCTAAAATAAATGGAAAAAATTGATCTAGAAAATCCTAAATTGTCTTTTTGTGAATATTTATTTCGTTTTTAAAATAAGGAACAATTGTTTAAGCATTAGGTTAATTTTTATAAAAAGGTTTAAATAATGATGATTTATTTTTCATACACTATATTTAGGTATAAAAATATTGTTGTTTCTTATTATTTTACATACCACCGGTACATACCGGTATTTATTTGTTATTGCATGTTACAAATAATTAAATTTATAATCTATGAGTCACTCACCTATTTTTTGTTGTGTACTACTTTGTGCAATACGAAGTATTTTTCAATGAG
The DNA here is from genome assembly GCA_932274085.1 of Protocalliphora azurea. Classification (NCBI taxonomy): domain Eukaryota; kingdom Metazoa; phylum Arthropoda; class Insecta; order Diptera; family Calliphoridae; genus Protocalliphora; species Protocalliphora azurea. Next base: position 41,712,562 of record OW026520.1, read on the forward strand.
ACATTTATTTTCATACAATAACAAAATAGAAACTGTTAGAAACTTTTGTATGAAATAGTAATTTTTACAAAATTGAAAATTAGTTCTAGAATTTCAATTTCGCTTAAGAAAAGCGTTCAGGTTGATGATTAATGAAAAAATAAAATAAATTTCATTTACAATTCACATGTAGAAGGTGATAGTTGTGTGCTCTATCTGAAAAAATACTCGATTGATAAACGCCTAAGTGTGAATAATTTTTGGATCTGCATAAACATTGTTGAATTTAAAAGGGAATCCATCAAATTTAAAACATTATATTATCGTACGAAAATTTCTAAAATTGCTTTTAAACATTACGATAAAAATACCAAAAGAATTGGAATCTTGTACGGATGCTTTTGACAAATTAAATCGTAATCTATTGGTTTTCAAATGGCTCAAATTTGGTTCTTCTGTTCTATAATGAAAGGGGTCAGTCTAAAAAAATATATCAGAATGTCAATGTTAATCTTTATTGAGTCCGTTTTTAACAATAAAACTTTATATTTTAAACTAAAAAAAAATTAACGATTTCTTAAGACTATGTTATCTTAAAGTACAGTAGATATTTACAGCACCAGGCTTTTACAATATATTATACTAAATTTAAAATAAAATTTAAGATATGTAAGATCCCGGAGCTTACATATCTTAAGAGGAAAACTCTTAAAATAAACTTACAACTAAATTAAATTATATCAGAATGTTTGAAATAATTTTTAGTAACAAAAAAAAAAAATCCCTCCCTTAAGTCCTTAAACATATATCATGAAAATTGATAAACAAATAATGATTTTATTCGCAATTAACTGAAGGCACCTATATAAAATAATGTCTATTGACAATTTCATGAAAGAACGCCCAAAAATTACCGAGCGTCCTTAATAGTCCATGGATCCCCATATAGATTTCAGTTTCGTTATATTGCATTTCAAAAGCATGTAACTTACGTAAAGCATTTCAAGAAAGGCTTTATGTAATTTTATGTTTTAAACGTCGCTTTAATTGTGTTTATAACAGCTTTAATGCAAATATTTCAAGAATAAAAAAAAATAAAATTGCATTTTAATGAAACAAAACAATTTTAAATGCATCAAAAGAGAAATATCTGCAACTAGAAGTTTGTATTTCGGAATTTTTTTAAATGAATGGGATATTTTAAAGCTGCTGACTGAATAACTGAAAAAAAGAATACAATGGTCTTTTATATGCATTTTAAATTTCATGAATCCGACATTACCCCAGGTCTACAACTGAGATTAATGCTGATATAATTATGTGAGATAACGTCGGCAGAAGAGAGTAACAATTTTGTTTATATTCTGTTAAATCTTAAATAACCTAGTGTCTACATTAGGCAAATTTTTATCAAAACAAACGTCAAAATAAGTGCGAATATAAACAAGGTAATCTTAGTTAAACAGCTAATTTTTATTTTGGTTGTTACAGTTACCAAACTGCATATATAAAAAATAATAAAGAATACGCCTTATTGTTGTTTTTGTGCAACTGTTGTCACCTTCCACAAATTCGCGTTAAGTTTGACGTTTGTTTTGATATAAAATTGTCTAATGTAGATACTATATAACATAGTGACGTAACATAATATGTAAGATTTTTGTGTCAGAGAGTGTCAAATTCGCTCTCTGAGAGAATTATTTCACGTATAGATTCAAATATTAGTATTATGAGACTGTTGTGATGAGATTTTATTTATGTGTGTGCATGTGTATTTTGGAAATTACTGAAAAGCAATATTTTTTCGTAAAATATTTTCCTTTTAGTGTTTGTTTTACATGTTAAAAAACATTTTTATAAAAATTGTGCTAAAAGGTGCGAATTGTTTAAATAAAAAAGACATGTTTACTCTGTGACTGATTGAAAATAATGATGTTTTATAGGATTTATTAGAATACGTGTACCGCTTATTTAAGATTTAACATAATATAAGCAAAATGGTTACTCTTCTCTGTCGGCGTTATCTCACATATTATATCAGCGTTAATCTCAGTTGTAGACCTGGGGTGTAGTTGTGTTCTTATAATACTAATATTTGAATCTACACTTGAGATAATACTCTCAAAAAGAGAATTTGACACTCTCTGTTAGAAAAATATTATATATTATATTACGTCTAGGTGAAGTTGCATACTTTTTGTATATAATAACTTTTACACAAACTAAAATCCATAGAATACAACAATGAATCAGGTTTTTTCTCTCGCATGAATATATACTTATTAATCTATGATAAAATCATTTATTGAAAAAATAAAAAATAAAAATTATTTTTATATGAACAATTTTTAATAAGTTTTTGTAAAAAAAAATATTATCCGTAGTGATATGTGGTTTCCAAAAATTTAGTTTTATTTAAAAAAAAATTTTCACATATTCTTAGTATGCCAAAAAGAATTAAAAGTTGAGATAGCATATTCAACGAATGCAATTGCATTAAGATTCATTTAAAAAAATCCTTTTTATTTTATCGTAATAAAATCGCGAGTTTTTTCAACTGAAGTCGATAAATGGTTTAATTGAGTATAAAAATGTATAAAACTTTTAATGGAAATTGGATGACTAATTAGGGGGTTTGTTGGGGATGAATTTTACGTTTTGGTGGTTTTCAGAGATTTTTTGGAGATTTTTATTTCTATATTTTTTCTTTTTAACTTAGGAAAAATTAAAAAAAGCCTATTATTTATTCAACAACAATGCTATGAAGACAATAAAAAATAACTGTTATACTAAATATGATACCGTAAAGTTAAAAAAATGATTTCAATCTCTGCAACAAGATGATGTTTATGGATTGGCTGAGAGGGTAATGTTTGATCAATTAATACTTTAATAATTATCCATATTATTGTTATAAAATCAAATGTGTTTATGGCGCAATCACGCCTAAACCGCTGAAGCAATTTTAATAAAATTTTATATATTTTATATAGATTAATTTTAAGATGGAAGAAACTAGAATATAAATATATTACATGTTGCTGAAAATGTCCAAAATGTCGCTATTTTAACTGGACAAATCTATATTTTACGTTTTCTGCAATTTGTTTTTATTAGTTTTTATTTTATTATAATTAGTTATTTAAAAGTTCAATAAAATGTATCAATAATAATTGAATCGATGAAATTTAACTTTTTATGCTTTCATAAAATTTAATCGTCGCTATTTGCGTTAACTATAAAAATGATGTAAATTATTTACCTAAAAAGTTTATTGATATAAATGTTAAAACAATTTCCATATAATCTCATTTTTTTGAAAACCTATAGGAAACTTTCTTTTTCAATATTGACTACTTAGGTAATTTATATACCCAAGCCTGCACATCCACAATGGATATGGATGACAGTACGAAGAAAAAGTAATGTAGTTTACACTAATCTCTAAAATAAAGTTATTATTTCAGTGGGGATTGTTGGATATAATATAAGCAGTTATGTGAGGATTTTTGGGGATGAGATTTTGCTATTTTTGGATGTGCTCGAAAAAACTGGGAACCCTGCGAAGTTCTTTCATGGAACTGTCGATATACCATATGAATATTCTATACGTATACTTAATATTACGTATAGTAAATATTAAACATTACGTTTGCGTCAGATGTCTTCAGTTAATTATTAATAAAATCATTCTTTCAACATTTTTCATGATGTATTATGATAAATGATTAAAACTCGCCATTTTTGACTTTTTTTTCACTATGAGACAAATTTTGTTAGGTTAGGTTAGGTTAAAAAGGGCGTCTTCTTCATGCCTCCACCCAGAGACCATTCCATTGTGTTCCCTTTATAAATAATAGAGAAAGCTGATAGACGAAGAAAGAGAAAACCCCTAATAGAATAAAGCACAAGATTGGAAAGAAAGATATCTAAATCTAAGAAATATAAGAAAAGTGTGGAACCTAAGATCCATCAATTTATTCCCATTACGAACCCTATAAGGTTGCTGAGTTCTCTACCCGCAACCACCTCCAGTTCGCGCAGAATATGGCTCTCAAATCACCTCAGTCTACTTCGCTGAAGCCCTACACAATGACAGAGTATGCACTGTCTCTAGCTCCTCCACATCATCGCACGTCCTGCAAAAATCTGACGCGCCAGTATCCCACTTATAGGTCATACTCTTTATTGCGTGGTGGCCAGTAATCGTACCAAAAATAATCCTTAGATTCCCACGAATCATGCCCAGAAAATGCTTCGAAGCTGCTGGTTTAGGACTAGGCCATAACGCTTTAGATACCCTGCAGTCCATTTTACTCCTCCAAGCATGATTCGTTCTGTCTATAGTCCATTTCCTTATGGGCATGAAATATGACCCAATCGGAATCCTAACCGATACCTCCACAAAAGACCTGCCCAACTCCGAGCTAGCTCATTAGCTATTTCATTGCCGAGAATATCGCAGTTATCAGGAACCCAACAAAGTCTTATTCTGTAAGCATCCATTAGCCTTCTAAATTCCTTCCTAAACTCCAGCACTAACTTGGACCTGACATAGTAACTTGTCTTACTATCCACATAGATAGTTACCTCAGTGTCCCTCTCAACATTCTCTTCCAGTAATCCTAGGGCCTTGTAAATGCCTAGAATTTCTGCCTGGATAATGCTGCAACTATCAGACAATCTATAAGATCGTTTGATATCTATTCCCATTAAGTAAACACCCGCCCCTTCGAGCCATCCATAAAGATAGCACACCCTCCATGGAGCTTCTCCGCCCCAGTCCAGAGGTCCCTACTGGGGATTTCAATAACGGGAGTAACATCGAAGTCAATTATAATAATCCGTTTGGACGGCCGAGGATAATGTTTGACTATCTAACTTGACTTCATTAAGTATGCTAGCATGCCCCGCTGTGAAGCTCAATATTAATCCCAATTCCTACAGTCTAAATAAGCCCCGCGCAATTCCTCAATTTGAACAAATTCCTCAATTTGAAGAAGGTGGAGAATGATTTCCAGTGCTGCCTGAGGTGTACTTCTCGCGGCACCCGTAATGCCAATTGAACTTTAGAAAGAACGTCCCTTTTCTCAACGCCTTCCACCATACCGAACATCCATAAGTGAGTATAGGTCTCACAACCGATGTGTATATCCAATATACAATTATTGGTTTTAGACCCCAGTTCTTCCCTATAGAGTACCTGAATGCGTAGTAGGCATTAAGCCCTTCCTGGCCCTTTCTTGAGTATTTTTCCTCCAAGACAATTTGCTGTCCAAGTAAATGCCCAGGCACTTGACCTCCCTTGACAAACTGAGTTCCGTCCCATTCAAAACTGGTAGACTAAATGTCTCAACCTTATATATCCTGGTAAACAGAACTAGTTCAGTCTTTTCAGGGTTGACTCCTAATCCATTACTATTTGCTCGTTGGGAAAGTTCTCGCAGCCCAGATTGCATGATCTGAGACCAACAATATCACATCGTTAGCGTAGACTACGATCTTCCTTCCCCTGGCATCGAATTGCTTCAATGTGACGTTCACTACCAAAAACCACAATAATGGAGAAAGAACGCCCGTTGTCTCAAGCATCCTTATGCAAGTGTCTCCCATGCACGAGTTGATAACCCTGCTGCTTAGCATCAAGGTGATCCACTCGATTAGGAAGACACCAATACCCAACGAAGCGAGTGATTCCTCAATCGCTTCTATCCTAATGTTGTATCGAGGAATGCTGCCAAGGTGTATCCTTATGCAGCAGACCCCTCACATCATGCAGAGCGCTCTCAACATATTCCTCCTATAGTCCTTAGGCTTCGATTGAGTCGTCCTATCCACTTTGGGTATGAAAATGACACTTACCTCTCTCCACCCCCTGGGAATATATCTCACTTTAAGACATTCCCTAAATACCTTCACGAGTGGTGAGATGACTTTGTCATTGACATTCTGTAGCATGGCCGGAAAAATACCATCTGGGCCCAGTGACTTATATGGCCCAAATGAGTTTTCTGCCCATCTTACCTCGTCTCCAGTGATCATCTCCTCTATCGCATCGATATCACCCTCCTCTGGTCCGTACTGTAGGTTATCACTGTCACTACCAGCTAGACTCCGTCTACGAGTTGTCCGCCTGTTGTATATATCCCGGTGCCACCGGGTCCTTTAATAATACCCACTAAATCTAGACAACTCGTTAACCGATTCCATGGATTCACAGAAATTCATCCATGATGTCGCCCGTCTTAAGTCCTTCTTATACTTAGTGAAGCTTTCCCTATAGCTGTCCCAATCAGTCTGACTCCTCGTTAGCTTGCCTCTATTGAACAACCTACTAACTGTAGTCCGTTGGACCCTAAGTTCACTGATCTACCATTTTGGCTGCCCCCTTTTGCCAGGATAAATTACCGGGCAACTGAGCTCAAAGCTACTCTTAAGTACATCCGTAAAATTATTCACGACTCCCTCGATACCCTCAGCTGAATTTCTCCAACCATCAGTATCCCTTAAATTCCTATCAACTAACTCACCGAAGGACTTCCAATCTGTCCTTCTGCAGTTCCTATAAGGCCTTCCCCTCGGTTTTACAAAGTCAAGGCTGAAGGATATCATGCTATGATCCGAAAAGGAATATTCCATAGCTACCCCCCAGTCGCTGACAAATTCAAATACTAATTCACCCCTCTTGTTAATGTCCCTGCTTCCCCATTGGTAGTGGTGAGCATTCGCATCACATCCAAGAACCATGTACACTCCTCTCCTCCTGCAGTGTTCCGCCAAATGCTGTAGAGCGCCCGGTGGATCGGCCGCCTCGTATGCCAGGCTTAGCATCCCTGATAATCTTTTGCGAATTGCCAGTTTTGCTGACCGGTGCATGAACAGCCATACCATCGGTAGTCTTTGGCTTGCTGGTCGAGAATGGTTGCAGGTTTGGCTGATTCGCCACTACCCTTATCTTTCCTCCTATGCTCTTATGAGATACCTATAGAGTGTTGTCCACATTCTCACCAATTCAGGAAAAAGAGTCACAGACAGGCCCGTAGATCCATTCGAATATTTTAACGTTCCTCCTGTGCTTTCTAACAAGCTACTTATCCTTTCCTGCAAGTGGCGTTGAGCCTCTATTAGCTTTCTTATGCAGATAAATAAGGGAAGCTTTTGCGCCACTTCGAGCCTTCTCCTCCTTAGTTCGACTTGTGACATCGTTTGTCGCATCTTGCATTACCGCGTCCTGCCGAACTAAGTTGCCGCGATCCGCTTGACATCCTGAGATAGTCGAAATATCCCCTCGCTCAGACCCCGCCTCTACGCTCCGGTTACTCTCTTGACTCTGAGCGCGAGCTTAACACCCTCGAGATGCCCAGAACTTCATCCGTCTCTGATAGTAGGCCCAACAACTGACTTTCCTGTGCAAGAATGTTCCGTTGGACCTCTATCAACACTAAATCGTCATCCGTATATGTCCTGTCGTTCGTCATCTGTCCGAATTGAATTTAAGTTTGAATAATCTATTATGTCCCACGAGTATGCCAGTAAAAGAGGACCATCTCGAGCAGTAACGGCGTGCGCGGAATAGGCTAAAGTTTACAACCAACCCGTGCCATAGGCGTCGGAGGGGAGCTGTTAGTTTATTGAAGCACTAACTAAATATTCAGGTCCTAGGCACTACTGCCAACCACCTTGACCTTAAAGTGCACTGCATTTATTTGTCCGTGAGAGACTCTAAGGAACTCTAGGACCAGAGATAATACCCATGATCTGAACACTCAAGTTAGGGGCCTTTATGCAGAATGTGTTAAAAAAGGATAAAGAAATCAATATACTACGCCCTTGAGTCAAGATCCTTAATCTCATTTTATCCAAGTTGATTTGAAAATATGTAAACATATCTTTCTTAAACTGGCTAACATCTTTATTTTCAAATTACACTGTGCGACAAATGGTAGGGGTCAGTGATCGGGAAGGGTTCAAACTACCGGGGAAAATTATATCGGTAAAAAATAAGTTATACGTGTCCCGGCGTTTCGCTGGGTCACGTCTAGGAATCGAGAAATATCGATTTGAAGTTAGTAACTATCATATAGGGGAAATTGTGACCTTTGGTGGTCTTTTTTTGACATAACTCGAGAACCACCAGTCCGATTTTACTGAAACAAATTTAAAAAAATTACGAATTACAATTCCTTTAATCTGTTCATACAACGTTTCGCTACATAAGCAACAGTTTCGCAGTTATAAATGTATGAAGAAAAAAACTATTTTTTGCCTAAAAAATTGAATTTTTTTATTTTTAATTCATAAAAAATCCAAAACGGTAAAAAAAGTCACGTAAAGTCACATAACCTTTAAACAAAATGAGACATAGATCATGAACATCGATGGACGCGTTTCGCTTTTATTCACAATTAAGTGAAGGTATGAATTTCAAAAATTTGCTCGAGATATGCTCAAAATTCCTTGGAAAAAACATTGATGACATTTTTTATGATTGTCAGAATTAAAATAAAAAGTAATAAACAAAAGGTTATTTGATTTATGAGTGGCCATGTTTTAGAGCGTTTCGAAAAATTTAAAACGCACACGAATCAGGTTTATAGCCACCCTTAAAAGATGCGCGAATTCATAAGTACCGAACGCGTAAAGTGCGGGTTTTTAAAGTGACGAAAAAGTAATAAAAGTATAAAACCGAAATAGTGCAAATTGTCCAGAAAATATCAATTTATTTTGTTACGCTTGTGGCAAAAGAGCTTTTTCAACAAATGCTGCATTACTCACTGAGCAAGTGGAGCGCGCTTTTAAACTTTATTTTGATTGCGAAATAGTTCGCGGCGTTTCGTGGATCCCAGGCAAAATTTGTAAAACGTGCTACAATGGTCTTAACATGTGGATCCAAGGGAAACGCAGTTCACTTTGTTTTGGTGTACCAATGATTTGGACTGATCCAGGAGAGCACAATTCCGACAACTGTTACGCTTGCGCAAACAAAATATGTGGAGTAAATCGTAAAGGCCTTAAACGAAGAGTTTACATATCTGTTAAAAGTGCACAAATACCTCTACCGCATTCGGATGAAATACCAATTCCACCGCTTCCAAGTCCTGACAGAGAAGATGAAGAAGAAGAATATGCAATGGGAGTTTCCTCCGAGGGTAAGTCACAAAAATAAAGTTAACTGACTGATTAAAAACAATTGATTTTTTCCAGATGAAGACAGATCCTCATCCGATACAGACTTTGAACAAGTGGGCGAACCACCACGCAAGAAAGTAAAGGGCGCAAACAAACGAAAATAAGTTTTGCGTTCATCGATTTTTATAACCTATATATCTATGTAATAACCTAATAATTACCTGTAATAATTTTTAATTTAACGTGTTAATAATTATAATAAATAATATATAATAAATAATATCCAAATTCATTGAAATATATTGCGCGTTTTATTTGTCACATATCCATCTTTATGAAAAGTTAGTATAAACACATACTGCTTAAGCTCATATAAGAAGTATGTATTAGCAAAATTAAGAGAGCTTTTGAATGTGTGCGTCACACAGACAATGCAGTATGAAAAATCAAAATCGTTTTGATTTTAAAATGAACACATACTGCAGACAGTTTTTTCGAATGAATTTGAATATTTTTTTCTATCAATTATGAAATATTTTTGTTTGTCATTTCAAATTAAAATAAGAAATATAAAATTATCTAAAGCTTTTTTGTTTTTAATCAGTTTTTTCACACAAATAAAATTTTGATTGATAAATGTGTAGCAAATTTAACAATCACACATGTACAGGAGGATTTATCTCGAGAACTAGTCAATTAAATAATTAAATACTTTTTGAGGCTGGGGAGCCAAAAAGTAAATTTTATTAATCTTTTAAAAACTTTGCTGCAAGCAAAGATTCGAAAGGATTAAATCTATTTAGAATTAATTTACGTATGAATTTAATTCAGTTTAAAAAAATGAATTTAGCATTCTTTAAAATCATTCCTCAGAAAGTAATTCTTAGTATTAATTCTTTAGGCTTAACTTTGTATTGGATTAATTCCCTAGAGATTTTTTTTAATTCCATTCTCTTACAAAATCAAAATAAAAAAATTGTTGAATTAATTTTCAATAAAATTAAATTCAATGAAATGATATATGAATGATTCTTTCACGAAATATGTATGTACATAATCGTGACTTGTCATAAATTGTTTTTGCAGTTATAAAAAATGCTTAAAATCTAAAGAATTAAATAATAAAAATTTAACTAAATCTAATACAAATTGAATGGTTGAAATATTTGTTAATTCAATTTTTAATAGTTTGAATTTAAACAAAATTGAATCATATCAAAGGAATTGGGCATTTCCAAAGAATTCATTCATAGATTAATTAATTCCATTATATCATAACCTTTATGAATTAAGCTACAAATTTAATTATAATGAATTTATTTGAAAGAATTAATAATTCTATATGATTTAATTCTATTTTAAAAAGTGAATTAAAAAATTAATTATTTCGAACCTTGGGCTGAAAAGCAATTACAGTAGACGTTCGGAAATTCGAATTTCCAGAAATTTGAATCAGTAATTTCATTACGTTTATCGCTCTAAAATTAGAATCCAAAATTCGAATTTCCGAGCGGTTTTCTTCTTTTTTTTTATTTTAAACACTAAAATTTTGACAATTTAGTTTAATAGATGATTTACAGATCTTGTTGATGTTGTTAGAGCTTAAAAGTCAGTTTTTTGGTGTTTGCAAATGTACATATATATCTATATTATACATACTAAAGTCAAATGAACAGAATTGTTATTTTTTGTTATATTTCGTTGTTTTTTATAGTTTTTATGTTAAATGAACTAAAATGAAAAAAACATAGTTTTTATATCTTTATGGTCAAATTTTCCTAAATTTTTGTATACAAAAACCGTCCAGAAATTCGAATAATTCAGAAATTCGAATCGCCCCTAAAAACAAAGTAGGTCGAATTTCCGAGCGAGTACTATAAGTGCATAAAATGTTTGAACTAATTTGTTCATTAATTTACACAAATGAATTGAAAATTAAAACAAATTTCCGTTTACAAAACGTCTGTTTAAATTGGCAACGCCACTATAGTATCTTCGGTTGCATCCCTGTAAACACTGTCAACATATAATACAAAAATTATCAACTGTGTTGAAAAAAATATGCCAAACACATTTCCACAGAACGTTTATACAAATAAAACGAGAATATTGCAAATCTTTAGAATAAATTAGGCATTTATACGATAATAATTAAAAAAAATATGGTGGATTTGGATAGTACAGAAACAACAAAACCACCGCCTGCATTAACAGACCATCCTGCGGAGCAACTATCTAATAGGACCATAAAACAACAGTTGTGTCGTCTTTGTTTACAGCCAGAAGATGGGGAGGAATCGGATAAAATTGTGGACATTTATGAAGAACCAGGTGTAGATGAAAAGGGCGATAAGCTTAAGGCCGTGGAGGAACTTCTTTACGAATTGTTTAATATTAAGGTAAGCCTTTTGATCTTATGAAAATGCAGTAAATTTAAATAATTGAATTTTTTAAAATTTAGTATGATAAATCTTGCACAAATCTGCCTCACATTATCTGTCATCGCTGCTGGGATATGGTGCAGGCTTTTAACAGTTTTCGTTGTTTAGTCCAACATTGTGAGGAACTGTTGCAAAAGCGTCTAAAACTTATGCAAACAAATGCATTTGTGTCGGATAATGAAGAAAGACGCCCAGGTTTAAATGGTAATCCTGGTGTGTTTGTACCCGATGATGATTGTGAAATTGAAGAAGTCAATCCAGAACAGGATTTTGAAAGTTCTGAAGATGACTTTTTAATGGAGACCGATACAGAACCCGAAGATGTTGTGTTGCCGGCAAAAGTGAATGAACCCATCCAATCTTCAAACGTTACTGCGAAAGTTGTCAAGAATAGTATTAAAAAGAATCCTGGATTGGTTAATAAACCTGATGGTGGTGATCTTGTTCTTAATAATGATTTAAATACATCAAAAGAAATGCCGCCTGCTAATATGCCAATGGAACATATGAATTTGGAATTTACTATTAAAAATACCTATTCCTGTCAGTACTGCGATATGTGTTTTACCACACAAAACGATTGCACAGATCATGAATCTCGTCATGACCCAAATGCGCCGTATATATGTAATTTCTGTCCCATGCGTTGCACCAGCCGTCAGTCGTTGATTGGACACATAAAGGAAATTCACGATCCTGAAAGGCCCTATGTTTGCGCTCTTTGCAATAAGGGCTTTTGTAGGCGTTCTGATCTAAAGAAACACTCTATAGTCCATACAGGGGTGAGGCCATTTGCTTGTCCTATTTGTGCGAAAAGTTTTTCACGCAATACAAATCTTACCAAACATATGCGTATACACAGTAGTATTAAGCCGTTTGTTTGCAAACAATGTCCCCGTTCATTTTCTACTGCCCCTGAACTAATGAGACATGTACGTTCTCATTCTGAGGGAAGGGCTTTTAAATGTTCCAGGTGTTCGGCTACATTTGCACGTAAAGATAAACTGCAAGCTCATGAACAGGCTCATTATCGTAAAGAATCAGAATTTTTACTAAATCAAGCTAAACAACCGGGTCAGCCAAATATTCCCGTTCCGCCTCAGCAAGTTGAAATTATGGAGAATATGGTAGTGCCCATTAATCCATACGCTAATGCAGATATTAGTCAACCCAGATCAACGGATGATATGCAACGTTCATTATTTGCCGCTAATCAGTTTCAGCATACCAAAACCGCATTTCTACCAAGCAAACCTACACCACCAACAAAATCTTCACATGGTCGCATACATAGCTGTGATATATGCGGCAAATCCTTTACCCGTGAACGAGATCTCCATCGCCACCAGGCTTTACATTTAGATACGCTCTTTACGTGCAAACAATGTGGTCTTGGTTTTAGCCGTCGAGAGAAACTGGCACGCCACGAATTGGAACAACATAGTCCCCAGTATCCGTGTGAGATATGTCGCATAACATTCCATAAACGTGAAGAATTGGAAACGCATTTGAAAATGCATGAACTACAACAAAATGCCGCTTTATCAGCCCATCAAGCTGTATTAAATGCTGCAGGTGTTGTTCATTCACCCATGGAGTTAACGCAAATCCATCACCATTCGGTGCCGCAGTCACTGCAGCAGCCCCAACCCCCTCCATTACCTCCTGTTGCTGTGATGACTTCTCAACGTCCGTCACCTGCTGACATATCTTTCTACAGCAATATGGTGCCAACCATGAATTTAGGTTTTTACAGTGAGACACGGCCGGAAGATCGTAATGGTATTTAGACTCTTAATGTGAAAATTTCAACATTATTTAGAATTGAAATTTTCATTTTCATCATAATTATTTTACTTTGTATTAATTATTGTAGTTTTAATAAAATTTTCATACATTTATTGGTATTAAAAATGTATTTTTGTTTTGATATAAAGTACTTCGATAACACTTAAAGTTTTAATAAGATCAGTTATATTGTATGCATGTAGGTAGAACAAAAATTAGTTTCACAAAAAAGTATAAAGTTTTTTCCGTTTTTTTTTTTTTTTAATTCCGTTAAATGTTTACCAAACGTTTTGGTACGTTTTAAAAATTTTCCATTTTAATTTCAACTTTCCAACAATTTCAACTATTCTAGGAATAGAAAATATTTTGTATTTTCACAGGAAATTCTTGCTATTTTAATATTATAAAAGTTCTATTATTTTTATTCACAATGAATACTGAAAATGTATTTGCTATTTCTGGCAAAAAGGGACTTTTATATATTTAAGGCTGGTTCATAAGTTTTTCAAAAATAGACACAATTTTCTAAATGTTGATATATCCCAGCAAAAACTTTACTTACCCGGTATATCCACGAATTCATCAGTCCCCATTACTAAACAACCATATAAGTAGTTAATCAAATATTACAAAACTACTAAATTGCTAAAAAATAAATAAATAAAAACAAAAAGTTGGTTTGAACTCAGATTTGAACCTGGGCAAAAGATTTCTTTAATGTTTTAAAGATTACTGTCATACTCACTACGCCATGTATACGTCAAATCTTGCGTGCTTTTTTAATAGTTTAGTTTAACGTACCAATTGAAATTCAAATAATTTCCTAAAAATATATGGGTTTAGTTTGGGATTGAACTTACAACTTTCTGAGTACTATACAGTCGCTATAACGAACTGAGTATTGCAGAACTACTGGTAACTAGTTATTTACTGGTAACTAGTTATTTCACTAGTCAAAGAAATAAGAAAAATAATGACAACACATTACCAGGTAACGAGTCTTAGTAAGTAGTAGTCATTACCAAAAGCCAACAACTTTTTGCTGGGATAACATGCGTCCTTCCAAGTGTTATGAATTCAAATTAGCAATACGTTAAAAATTGCAAAATCTTCATATTTTTTGTTACGACATTATCTTGCACGGCATTACAGAGGGAGGAGCCAATTGCTGTGAGTTAATTTTGAATATTTAAATCGACAAATTTTAAATTTTGTTCAACAAAATTTTTTATTAAAATGATAATGTTTTTTTTTCTGCAGTTGCTTTAGTCATAACATCGATAATGAATGCTACATTCTTAAAAAAAAAATTAATTAATAAGTAAATTTTAATATTATTCGAACTTTATAAATTATATATAGGCAAAAATACAAAAAGTTTAAAATTAATAAAACCGAGTTAATGTTATAATAATTTCGAACACGGTAATACTATATGCCACGGATGACAAACATGTTATAATTGTACTTTTTTTGATACATTTTTATATCAGTTGGTACAGTGGTACTAAAACAACTCAGTAGGTACAATTTGGTATGAACATATTCATATATTTAAGGCTGGTTCGCATGTTTGTTTACGAAAAACAAAAACACATTTGTTATTTTACGCAATAAAAAAGGTAATAAGTCGCAATAACACAAAAGTAAACAAAAAATGTAAACAAAGATTATAAACATAAACAAGCCGCCATATTGCTGCCAAAAAGAAAAAAAATTTCAGCTGTTCAAATGTCGTTACTTGTTTATCTACCTCGATCATATTTCTTTTTTATTTAAGCAGCAAGATAAACGGACTATTTCTGAAATATCAAACAATGGTTTTGAGGCTGAGTTCATAATGCAAATTTAAAATATATTTCACCTTCACAATTTAAACTTAACAAGGTGTCTATATTAGACAATTTTTTGCCAAGACAAATGTCAAAATTAAACCGAATTTATGGAAAACAATAACGTGAATTCATTAATGTTTTTTATGTATACAGTTTGACAGTAATCAGCCATATAACTGAGGTTATCTTGTATAGATTCGCACTGATTTTTACGTTTGTCTTGATAAAAATTTGTCTAGTATAGACACTATACAATATTTTATAAATACATTAATTTGGGAATGTAATAATATTATAGTAAGTATCTCTACTAAAATAAATTTTTTTGAACAAACATATTCTAGACAAATATGATGTATTACAGTAAATATTTCAGAAAATTATGTTTCACTGATGAAATTTTTTGTGGTATATTTTTTAGCAAATAATAATGACAAGAATTAAAAAAATAATCTTAAAAAAAGTGTACACACAATTTTCGACAATGTTCCACTCAGAATCCATTTTTGAGTCGGTTTAATGTCTTTCTTCTATTTTTTACTCCCATAAAAAATAAAGAATTAAATATTTTTTTTTAAAGTCTACAGATATAGTCCAAAATGCTAAATTTGTAATTAATCTGCAAACAGCGTGTTTGAATGTTTTAATCACAATTGAGTTGTTGATATGAAATTTAATATAATTTTAATTAGTTTAAATTTTTTTTGAGCAATTTTTTTCACATGCAAATTTTTTCAGTATTAGTTTATAATTTTAATTATGAACTCATTTCTGTTTTTTTTTTTTGTTTTTTTTTTTTGAGTACACTTTTAGATGTAACGTTTAAAGCTTTTCCACTAATATAATTTGGCTTTTCTAATCTCTTGATTAGTAAGATATTATAAATTTAGTATATTGTCTAATTTTTACCAAAAATGTCATCTTTTACACTTTTAATAAAATGTTCGAACATCTCAGCAAAAACTTTTTGGTTTTTGGTAATAACAACCATTTATTAAAGTAGTTTCTTGGTAATGAGGCGTCATTATTATTTGCCTACTCTGTATTACATTAATAAGTACTCAATAGTATAATAGAACAGTAATACTGCAATCACGTGGATGTGTTAGCTAGTGCGCCGGATTAACAACCAGAAGGTTGTTGGTTCAGTCCCATTCTGAAGCTTTTAGTTTTTTATAACAATATGTCTAAAAAGATATTTTAAACTAAATAGAGTTTTTGTCGCTTAGGATGCTATGTGCGATATGGTGTACTGAGTAAGACGTTAGTCAGTAAAAACGAATGGTTAGTGTGTGTCCAAGTTGGAGTCTCACTGACGGCGAAATTTTTTTTTTATTTTTGTTTTCGTTTACCTAGTGTCTATATTAGGCAAATTTATATTAAAACAAACGTCAAAATCAGTGCGAATATATACAAGGTAACCTTAGTTAAACAGTTGATTATTATTTTGGTTGTTACAGTTGTCAAACTGCTTATATAAAAAGCAATAATGAATACGCCATATAGTTGTTTTTGTGCAACTGTTGCCACCTTCAACAAATTCGCGTTAAGATTGACGTTTGTCTTGATAAAAAAAATCTCTAACATACTGTCTACATTAGAGATTTTTTTATCAAGACAAACGTCAATACTGAAAAGGCATAATTTTTTAAATTGTGTTTCTGAAATTAATTTGTAAATCTTAAATAAAGAATGTTCTATAATTTGTAGTATAAAACTGGATTACTTTTCGTTTTTTATTAAAAAAATAAAAATAACGCTGCATTCAGATATTTTTATTATAAAACTGCCATTAACATAAGAAAAATCCCAACAAATTTCAAAAATTTTATAGGTTTTTAATATTTGGAAATTTTGTTGCTTTTGTTGTGCACGCTTTTATATGGAGAATACACGGTTTTTATATCGTTTTTGTAAAAAGAAACAAATTGACATTTTCTACAGCACAAGTTTTTTTTTAATACTCAGATATGTTAACAATTTTATAAAATTTTTAGGGTAACGCTTATTTTGTTGCTTATGTTCTGCACAGTACTATATATATATATATATATATATATATATATAATGTGTGATTGAAATAGAGATACTTTTTTCAATAGCCTTTTTTGACAGATCACGTGTGAGTCGTGTCATGCTGTCATGTTATTTTTGTTTAGTATTGTTTGGCATTTCATAATGGAAAGACTTACGCCTGAACAACGTTTACAAATCGTTCAACTTTATTACGAAAATTCACGTTCTGTGAGGAATGTGTTTCGTGCACTTCGCTCAACTTATGGTCAACATAATCGGCCTACTGAGAGTACATTTATTATTGGATAATATACGACCGAATAGACCACGTCAGCACGCTGTGAAGAAAATATAGCGGCCGTAGCTGATAGTGTACATGAAGACCGTGGAGAGTCGATTCGGCGCCGTTCGCAGCAACTCGGACTGACGTTTGGAACGACTTGGCGCATTTTACGTCGAGATCTTAAATTGAAAGCGTACAAAATACAACTTGTGCAACGACTGAAGCCGCTCGATCTTCCCAAGCGACATCGCTTCGCTCTATGGACTCTTGAAAAGTTCCAAGAAGATCCGACGTTTTCGATGAGGCCCATTTCTGGCTCAATGGGTATGTAAACAAACAAAATTGCCGCATTTGTTACGAAGAGCAACCTGAAGAGATTCAAGAACTGCCACTTCATCCAGATAAAATAACGGTTTGGTGTGGTTTGTTGGACGGTGGAATCATCGGTCCATATTTCTTTAAAAATGATGCCGATGCGAACATAACCGTCAATGGCGACCGTTATCGTGCCATGATAACCGACTATTTGATGCTTGAAATTGAAGCTCGTGATCTCGGCGACATTTGGTTTTAGCAAGACGGCGCCACTTCCCACACATTGCACCAATCAATTGATTTATTGAGAGAACACTTCGGTGAGCACATAATTTCACGTTTTGGGCCGGTCGATTGGCCACCACGATCGTGTGGTATCACACCGTTAGACTTTTTCCTGTGGGGATATGAAAAGTCTAAAGTTTATGCGGACAAACCCGCTTCGATTCAGGCCTTGGAGGAAAACAACACGCGTGTCATTCGCCAGTTACCAGTCGAACGAGTCATCGAAAATTATATATATATATATATATATATATATAAATATTGACAAAATTGGTACCCACCCTCATGGTCCAAAAAGTATATCATATTTGTGTTTGGTTTGTAGAAAATGAAATAAGCCATTTCCATTGCTGCTATAAGCAATAAAATTTAAAAGTTTTTTGGTCCATGGACTTCATGGTTATTAGTTACAGTTTTTCAAATATATATATAATTAAAAATGGTCCTGGCTGTAAATTTCTGAACAAAAATTTCATTCTCTTAGAGAATATTAAGCAAAGAACCAAATATCAAACACAGATCATTAATTTAAACATTAAATAATATAGGCAAAGAATAACGTAATAGTTTTCAAGCCTAATATAAGTAGTTAAAATTAATGAGTAAATTGTTGTTAAAAAAAATATCAAAATTAAGGTCGCACAGTGGGGTCAAACGCAAATTTTTTGGTAATAAATCTGAATCTCCTAAACTACTGGTCGGATCAAATTGAAATGTATGGAAGAGTTGTAGAGGAGGACCTAAGCTTTCAGAAAAATCATCTTGTAGTCACCCTGTGATAACACGAGATAAGCTACAAGGTGTCAAAGTTGACTACCTCGAGAATGTAAAAGTTAAAAAAAATCGTAACTTGTACAAATGAAGTCCGATTTTTAAGATTTTTATATTTCTGGAAAGAGCTTGGCAAGATAAAGAAAAAATAAGCTTACTCATCCAAGTTATCTCTTATAGTTAAAAAGATATTTACGCTTGAATTTTGAATTTTTGATTTTTTGGCTCGATTTTCTTTCGTTTTTCGGGAATAAGTCCGGAGATATATGAGGTAAAAATTTTTTAAAAATATTTTGTAATTTGCTACATATTTAAAAATAATATGCTGAAAGAATTTTTGGATTATCTCAATTCGTCTAGACGTGAAAAATATTCAAACTCAGCACTCTGAAATTGGCATGAAAAATGGCTATTTTTTTACAAAAATATAGTACAATTCATTCACTTTTTTCTCAAAGATCCGTTAATAAAAAAATTTTTTCCTTATTAATTTCAAAAGATAAGGCTTCATAAATGGTTAATAAAGAAATTTTGAATTGATTTAAGTTTGCACCCTACATCCAGCATTGGCCGAAAATTGTCAATTTTAAAAAATAGTTTCATTTTTATCGATTAATAAAAAACATGTCACGCGAGCTTTTTTAAATTTGGTACCCATATTTTTTATAGAAATAGATTTAGAATGATTTAACACTAAACTGCTTCCCGCCCGGCCAAAAACGAATGCAGGAGTGGAGATTTTATGTTAAAAGTCAGTTTTTTTAACGACTATTTTTAAAAGCATATTAAAAGCATATTAGCATAATATTTTTAATATTATTTCTTATGTAATGTATAAAACACAAATCAAGCTTTCATTCCTAAAAAAATCAATAAAATAGCTCCAATAACCTATTTTTGGTAATTTTTCAAAAATAAATTTTTTTTTTAAAAAATAGCTGAAAATCCAAAAAAATTTAATTTTTTTAATACAACTCCACTAATTTTGCAAATACTTTAAAAATGTTAAAAGAATATAAAAATAGACTTATTTACCAATTCAACGATATATAAAATGTTGATATAGGTCATTTAATAATAGTAATATAATGGCCTCAAAACTACCAAGTCACGTCAAAAGTTGCAAAATTCACTATTTTGTTCCGTATTTCCATATGTGTGTATACGTAACACTCAACTGCTTTGCTTATTTTTGTTACGAGATAATAATATTTATTAATAAATTTATTTAAAGTGTTCATAATTTTTTTCTTCTGAAAATGTTTTTAAAATTACCTAAGTACATAAATAAGTATATTTTCCTTCGTTTTTTATTACATTTTTTTAAGTTTTTAAATAATTTACCTAGCTACTTAATTAATGTATTATAACAAAAATGATTTTTTTAAAATCGCATAGGTACATTTTTTGACGTACCTGTTTAACACTACAGGTCATAAAAATAAACTGAATGAAATTGGGGGTTTTGAGCAAAAATTAAAATTTTTTAATTCATTTTTGCCTGACACCATTTACCTGATATAAATATTCTTTTTCTATATATAAGTATCCTTATAAATATACAGATTTATTAGTGAATTTGCCATTATGAAGATTACATTAAAACACTTTTCTATTTGCAAAGTAATCTGGGATAATCTATCTGATATTATAAATCGTCCAGAAAAAATAAGAAAACTCATTGATACAGTAGTATCTTTTGGTTTAACTCTTACTGCAGAAGACAGTTTAAAGCTCGAAAATTTTTATAAATCATACGAAAAAAGGATGCAAGCTTCAGACTGGTCAATACCAAAGTTCAAGAAGAAAAATGAAGAGTGGTTGGAGGGAGAAATACCAATTTTCATCGGAAAGTTACGATGAAGTTCAGCTAAGAACAAAGAGGACCAAACAGGAATCTATTCTAAATTCACATACGAATGCCGAAATAAAAGGTACATTTAAAGTTTTAGTAACACGTACGTAACCAAAGGAAGTAGAAAAAGTTATAGATGTGTTACCAACAGCTTCTCCCAATCGATTACATCGGATAATCCAAAGCATAGTGATAATCCAAAGCATAGTGCCTTTACCTCTGAAGATGCTTTAGCTCTAATATTAAATTTAGGATTATCAAGAAACCAATACGATATTTTGAGGAAATCTGTTAGCGAAAAAGGATATGATATCTTTCCCAGTAGCAAATCAATGAGAGAAGCGAAAAGTAATTTACAGCCTATGGAGCACCCGGTTAATGCTTCTGTTAAAAGTGCTAAAGTTATAACAAAGTATAAAGTTATAACATTGAAAATTGCAAAGACTCTGAACTTATTTTAATATTCAAATGGGGCTGCGATGGAACATCAGGATTTTCGGAATACAAACAACTGGATGGAAGTAATTCTGGAAATAATTATTCCTCGCTGTTTATAGCGTCTTCCTCATCGACAAGAAATGACTCGCTTTTTGATGATATATGGATAAATTTAACTCCAGGTTCCAAATTTTTGTGCCGTCCAATCCTTTTTGATTACACAAAAGAAACCACGGTTACAATAAACAGCATTGTCAACCAATTGGAAGAAGAAATTAAAGCATTGCCCCCAATATTGTGTAAAAGTATCAAACAGAACTATTAAAGTTACATTTCAACAACAATTAACGATGATTGATGGAAAAGTTGCAAACGCTATAACAGATACAACATCTACATGGAAATGTAATATATGTGGAAAAATAAGTTCACAATTTCAGGATAATTCTGAAGTCCTTGTTAATAAAAATTCTTTAAAATTTTGAATATCACCACTCCACGCAAGGATAAGATTTTTGGAGTTCTGCTTATATCTTGCATATGATATGAAGTACAGAAATATTCCCGGGCAGGAAAATGCTACAGTAAAAAACAATTTGGAACTTCACGAATTATGAAAAGAGGAGAAGAAAAGAATTCAATTAGAATTGAAAGAACAACTCTGATTAATAATTGATAAACCTCTACATGGCTATGGAAGCTCAAATGATGGAAATACAGCAAGACGTTTCTTTGAAAATCCGGAACTCACATCTTCAATCACAGGCATTGACTTAAATATTTTGAAGCGTTTTAAGATTATATTGGCAGCCATTAATAGCAAAAAACAAATTAATGCGGATAAATTTAAAATTTTTGCTTACGAAACTAAAGAACTACTTAACATTACATACCCCTGGAAATCAATGACTCCAACAATTCACAAAGTATTGGCTCATGGTAAAGAAATAATAGAAAATAGTATTTTGCCACTGGGAGAGCTAACAGAGGAAGCACAGGAAGCCCGAAATAAAGATGTTAAACATTTTCGACTCTTCAAATGTTCGAAAATAACGCAAAATATGGACTTAATGGAATATTTATTAATATCATCAGATCCAGTTATATATTCTATAAGAAAACGATGGCTACCAAAAATCACTCTTGAAATAGAAAAAGAGGATTCCGAAGCTAAGGAAGTTAAAAATTTGCTAACTTTTGATGTTTCTGATTATTTTCAAGAAATTCTCTAATAATATCTTCGATAATATATTGTTAATAAAATAAATATACGGGATATATGTATAATAAGTATGTAAATATGTATAACAAATTAAATAAACATTACTCAAATAAAGAATTTACTACTTTATAATAACAAATATATACCTACATAATACATTAGGGTCTGATTCAGTACAACAAGAAAATTGTTTAGAATTAAAATTTGTATGAAAAATACTCAAAAAATATTTGAAGTAATGAGTAATTTTCATACAAATTTTAATTTCAAACAATTTGATTGTCGTACTGAATCAGGCCATTAGAAAACTAAAATGATACGCATACACACATATGGAAATACGGAACAAAATAGTGACTTTTGCAATTTTTGACGTGACTTGGTAGTTTTGAGGCCATTATATTACTATTATTAAATGACCTATATCAACATTTTATATATCGTTGAATTGGTAAATAAGTCTATTTTTATATTCTTTTAACATTTTTAAAGTATTTGCAAAATTAGTGGAGTTGTATTAAAAAAATTAAATTTTTTTGGATTTTCAGCTATTTTTAAAAAAAAAATTTTTTTTTGAAAAATTACCAAAAATAGGTTATTGGAGCTATTTTATTGATTTTTTTAGGAATGAAAGCTTGATTTGTGTTTTATACATTACATAAGAAATAATATTAAAAATATTATGCTAATATGCTTTTAATATGCTTTTAAAAATAGTCGTTAAAAAAACTGACTTTTAACATAAAATCTCCACTCCTGCATTCGTTTTTGGCCGGGCGGGAAGCAGTTTAGCGTTAAATCATTCTAAATCTATTTCTATAAAAAATATGGGTACCAAATTTAAAAAAGCTCGCGTGACATGTTTTTTATTAATCGATAAAAATGAAACTATTTTTTAAAATTGACAATTTTCGGCCAATGCTGGATGTAGGGTGCAAACTTAAATCAATTCAAAATTTCTTTATTAACCATTTATGAAGCCTTATCTTTTGAAATTAATAAGGAAAAAATTTTTTTATTAACGGAACTTTGAGAAAAAAGTGAATGAATTGTACTATATTTTTGTAAAAAAATAGCAATTTTTCATGCCAATTTCAGAGTGCTTTGAATATTTTTCACGTCTAGACGAATTGAGATAATCCAAAAATTCTTTCAGCATATTATTTTTAAATATGTAGCAAATTACAAAATATTTTTAAAAAATTTTTACCTCATATATCTCCGGACTTATTCCCGAAAAACGAAAGAAAATCGAGCCAAAAAATCAAAAATTCAAAATTCAAGCGTAAATATCTTTTTAACTATAAGAGATAACTTGGATGAGTAAGCTTATTTTTTCTTTATCTTGCCAAGCTCTTTCCAGAAATATAAAAATCTTAAAAATCGGACTTCATTTGTACAAGTTACGATTTTTTTTAACTTTTACATTCTCGAGGTAGTCAACTTTGACACCTTGTAGCTTATCTCGTGTTATCACAGGGTGACTACAAGATGATTTTTCTGAAAGCTTAGGTCCTCCTCTACAACTCTTCCATACATTTCAATTTGATCCGACCAGTAGTTTAGGAGATTCAGATTTATTACCAAAAAATTTGTGTTTGACCCCACTGTGGGTCGTGACGTTATGGAAAATTTTTATTGCACTTTATACACTCGCTATGTTCCACTAACTTTTGGGAAAGTTCGGACAAATGAGAGTATTCACAAATTTACTCTCTCAAATTGTAAAAAGTTATCAAAAGCCGGAGAACGCAAAAAATCAAATTTGCCAAAAACATTGCAGAATGCGAATTTTGCATTTGGGTAACTTCGATATGTTCGCACCTACTATCTGTATTTAGCACAGGGGATAATTCATATTTACAACATACGGTTAATTTTTAATCACTGTTAGAGAACAGAAGATAATTTTATATTTTTTATAAATATTCTTCTTGTATAAAGCTGATCAATATGGATCGCATTACGAAAACAATTAGAACAAATAAACAAATAATAAAAGGACTTTAAGACCAAGATACCATAAATATTACATTAACTAAAGTCTTATTATTAAAAATAATTTCATCTTTCTTAAAGCAAGTAAATTATATGAGAAATTATTTTTACAAAAGATATGACATACTTAGAAAATAGTATTCTTTTAAATACCGGAACTTAGGGAAACGGTATTTGAATACAGGTATTTTAGGAAAACACTTAAATTTAAATTAAACGGTATTTAATCGATATCGGTTTCCAACCTCGCCTATAACTTTTAAAATAAAATTTCATTTTTTTTAAATATGGTGAGACTATAATTTTCTGAAATATGCAAAAAAACAGAAAAAATAAAATTATCTCAATTCGATATGTGGGAAATAATTAAAGTCAAAATTTTGAAACAAGTTTCATAAATTGCAATTTTTGCAGAAAAAGTAACTACATATATTTTATTATTTTTTTAAAATTTTGTTAAAGAAGTTCAATATTTTATAACATTTTCTGAATACCTTAATAAAGAGTACAAGTGTAATTTTGAAAATTTTAAAGTTCACCCTACATCTAGCAGTGGCCTCGGGTAATTTTGGTCACACGAAGCAATTTGCTGCAAAAAAAAAACATGTTTTCAATAACAAAAATTTTGCCCTTTACAAATATATAATAAAATTATATATATATATATATATATATATATATATATATTTTCTTTTCTTTATTAGAAATTATACAGAAAAATATATTATGATCTTACCATTTATCTATCCTTCATTACCCATTTTATAACATGTGCAGAAATTATTTTAATACCTGTAAGATCAAATTTATGAATTATGTTCCAGTGAACAAAATTTGCATTCGTCATAGGTGCAAATGATGTATATATATATATATATATATATATATATATATATATTGTAATTTCTACAATATTAATTAATACCCAAAAAGTATATATTTTCTGGATCTTTATTGATATAGAACCGATATAACGATGTCCGTCTGTCTGTTGAAATCGCTTTTTAGATATATATGTGTTAATCATAAAATTATAGGGAATATTCCTTAGAATGACACTAATAAAAATCAACAAAATTGGTCCAATAATGGCCGAGATATCGCCAAAAATCGAAAAGGCTTCTTAAAATATATTTATTTTCGACTTTTCTAAGTCCCTATATAAGCCAGCGATTTCGTTTTTACTGATGTTTATAATGCACAGAAAATATCAGCCAACACCCATCTTAAAGTATACCAATCGACCCAGAATCACTTTTTGAATCGATCTAATGATGTCCGTCCGTCCGTCCGTCCATCTGGCTGGCTGGACGGCTGTCTGGTTGGCTGACTGGCTTTCCATGTAAACATTTTGTACAAAGTACAGGTCACAATTTTGAAAATAATTCAATGAAATTTGCACATAGGACTTTCATGACACAAGGTCGAAGCCTATTGAAATTGGTGATGATCCGTCCATAATTTCTCCTAGCCCCTATACAAATGTCCTCCCGGAATAGGGGTTTAACGATCATAAATGCATTAAATATAGCAATATTTTAATGAAATTCGGTGTAAGGAAGTTTTGTATAAGTTTCAATCTTTGTGCCAAATTTCATGAAGATCGGTCGATAATTGACCATAGATTCCATATAAAACTCTCTTCCGAAAATCACTTTAACGTGCATAAATCACATGTTAGTATCAGGTTTATATTCGACACAAATAAGTTTTATATAAATAGAAATCATAGTGACAAATTTTATAAGGATCGCTTCATAATTTACCATAGCTCCTATATAAGCCCACTTTCGGGAATCACCCTAAAGTGCATAAATGCATATAAATGGTAGTATTAACGTAATATTCCGTATTCGTATATTTTATTTTACACTAAGTAAAAGTATCGATCAACAATTGTCCACATGTGTAATATAAGACCCCTCCACGAAATATAAGAGCCTTGCACAATGGTGTGGTGTATCATATGGTCGGGCTTGACCGACTATATCTTTCTTACTTGTTTTGGAATGTTTTTGTGGAAGAAATGAAGAAATTCGGTTCATTAGTAACTAAGACTTCTATATAAATATTTTCGGTTTTTTAAATTAACCATAACGGTCCACAAACAACTAAGTTATAGGCAAACATTTTTAAAAATTATTAAAAATATACACGCGCAAACATAACTCAGGTGTTCTTTTAATAACGGCTAAAAATTTCATTAAAGAAATCTAAATATTTGAACAGTACTTCATTTAGTGTTTAGTAAACGGTAATTATGTTAATTTATTTTTAGTAATAAAGTCAAATACATACATACACACACACATACATACATACATACATATAATATGTCTATTTAGTATTTAAAATGTAACGAGTAAATAAATTTAAATTAAGCAAGATTCAGATAAATTTTCAAAATTTCACGTATTCTTATACCCTACACCACCATAGTTAGCTGGGGTATTATGCGTTTGTGCTGATGTTTGTAACGCACAGAAAAAAATCATCCAACACTCACCTTAAAGTATACCAATCGACTCAGAATCACTATATCTTTTTTACTCGTTTTGGTAATGTGCTATTGTGTGTGATAAAATGGCATCAAAAACAATATAAAAAACATGAAGATTTGCTTATTTGAAACATATTTACTAGAAATTTTAGAAACACAAAATAGTCATATTATATATCATTTTAAAGAAAATTTTGTCTTCTTTAAAATAATGTATAACAAATTTTACTTTTTTTTTAATTTACAGAAGACTTTTCTTAAAATAAAACAAAAAATGAAAATTTTGAAATATATTTCAAAGCTCTTAACCAAGTTAAATGAAAGTTATTCGTATTTACCGTTTCTTCCAAAATGGTTATTACTGGATGCTGTAAATAATAAAAATAATAATATTACGACGATTTAAAAAAAATCCTTGAGAGAATGGAATTCAGTCAGTACTTCCTTTAAGGATCTACTTATGTATGTGCCTAGTTTCATTTTAACCGGTTCAGTACTTTAGACATACGGTTAATTCAAATAAAGTAAACAATATTATGACAAAAATGGGCGTAAAAAGGGTGTGACATCCAGATAAATCTAGCATAATAATGAGCCCAAAAAACCGTAATTCGAAATACTTTTGAAAACCCCATTTTTTTTAACTACTGACATGCTCTCAATTTGAGTTGGAATTATTGAGGCAATGAAAATCCAACCCCTAATCATAACCAATAGCACTCTGCTACAGTGAAAAATCTCTCAAGAAATGATACAGCGTACGTTAAA
This sequence comes from Protocalliphora azurea, assembly GCA_932274085.1. Lineage (NCBI taxonomy): Eukaryota > Metazoa > Arthropoda > Insecta > Diptera > Calliphoridae > Protocalliphora > Protocalliphora azurea. Next base: position 41,740,185 of record OW026520.1, read on the forward strand.
GGCCTTCTTGAGGTCATTATAAATCACTTTTAAAAACTTGCAATACACCCTCAAAAATTAGAGTTATGCTCAAAAAGACTATTTGTGGGTAGGTTACTGTATATTGTATCCCTAATTATATTATTTTTTTTATTGATTTTTTCTTTTTAATTTTTTTTTTTTTTTTTTTTTTTTTTTTTTTGAGAAGTATAAGAGTCAGGATTTTCAACCTAAACACTTGATTATGTTTGGGTTAAATATTAAAATCAAATTTTTAAACATTTGAAAAAATTAAAATTTTTTTCCACAATTTTTCGAATTAATAGTTAAAAAGCTACGTTATTATGATTTGTAAATCGACTAGTGGAAAAACTAGCTTAAAAACTTTTTTAATATTTCAAGATTTAGAGTGTGTTCCGAAATTAGTTAGAAATTAGTTTGTAATACTCAAGAAGATATGTACCCAGCAAAAACTTTCCTGGTAAGCTAGCAGGTATACAAAACAAAAATAAACTACTTATTTTTTGCCTGAATAACTAGTTATTTTTGTTCGACTTGTCCACAAATTCATGTAGTTATTTTTTGACTCTAGGGGTATTCAAAAATATGTACCTAAACGAAAACAAAAATAAAAAAAAAAACAAAAAAATTTTGCCGTCAGACTCGAACTTGGACACAAACTTTCCATTCGTTTTTAATGACTAACGTCTTGCTCATTACACCATCTCTCACATAGCTTCCTAAGCGACAAAAACTCTTTTTAGTTTAAAATAACTTTTTAGACATTTTGTTATAAATACTAACAGCTTCAGAATGGGGTTGAACCAACAACCTTCTGGTTGTTAATCCGGCGCTCTAGCCAACTCATCCACGTGATTGCAGTATTACTGTGCTATTATACTATTGAGTACTTATTAATGTAATACAGAGTAGGCAAATAATAATGACACCTCATTACCAAGAAACTACTTTAATAAGTAGTTGTCATTACTGAAAACCAAAAAGTTTTTGCTGGGTATATACGAATAGCCCACATTATGTCGTTTTTTGAGTTGAAAAAATGAGTGAGTGGAAAAAAAAAACATAACAAGAGAATCGCATAAAACTGGCTGAAAAATCTATGCTATATTTTAATTGGAAGCCATAACCCAATTTACTCACATTTTGTTGTTAATTTTTGTGTATTTTGGCGACTACAAATTATATAATTTATTGATAGAGTTTTAATTGAAGGTTAAGATAACCAACCTAGTTTTTGCACAGAAAAAATGTTACCTTATATTTTTCAACCAAAAACACATATTAATTTTATATGCATGATTATTGCAAATAAAAATAATCTGCAAATAATTAACTCACCGTTTATACGCAAATTACATAAAGAAATATATTCTCCTATTTATTGTGCCAGATGGGAAAAATATAACAATTGTTATAGAAAATTCTATGCAATTAGTTTTCGTGAGTTACTAACTCGCCGTCTATACGGCGATTTTTTTCTTATTTAATTTTTTTAATTCTTTCAATCATCTACTTGATGGATTTAATAAATTTTTTAATTGGAAAAAAATATTCTGTTTTCCATATTTTAGTAATTGATATAATTATTTTGGTGATTGTTTGTAGATTGAAATTAGATCTTAATTAGACTTTAGCGATTCAATGATATTAACATAACTTTTTAACAAATTATTTGTTACGATTTCTGACATCCTAGCTAAATATTTCTTACCGGAAGAAGGTATGTAAACTTCGAAAGTAAAAATCATCGTCTATACGGCAAAATTTTTTTTATTGCGAGTAAGAAGTGTGTATAAACGATTTAACAGTTGTTTCATTTTTTATCAAAATTTAATGAATATATTCAAGCAAAAATTAAAGAAAAAAAGAATCAAGTAAGATTTTTTTCTTATTCAAATTTTTAATTCTTTCAATCATCTACTTGATGGATTTAATAAATTTTTTAATTGGAAAAAATTTTCTGTTTTCCATATTTTAGTAATTGATATAATTATTTTGGTGATTGTTTGCAGATTGAAATTAGATTTTAATTAGACTTTAGCGATTCAAGAATACTAACATAATTTTTTAACAAATTATTTGTTACGATTTTTGACATACTAGCTAAATATTTTTTTACCGGAAGAAGGTATGTAAACTTCGAAAGTAAAAAATGTGACCAACTATTGTGAGAAATTTTTCGCCTGAGTGTTGCTTATTAATAAGTAAGTCCATGGTAAGTGAGATATCCGCAAGTAGTTAACAAAAATTATAATTTGGTTTCTGTAAGCATTAAGTTATGTTAATTACATATCCTAGAAAGATAATGCTATTTCTCTTAGATATTATCATAAGATATAACGTTAACAATAATAAAATTGTTATAATGGACAAATATGAAGTAAAATGGGCCAACCAGGACCGAACATAAAATTTTGTTGCTGTTTAATCCAAATCTTCAACGTTTAAAGGGAATTCTTGTATAAATATCATTCATACATAATGTTCATAAATGAGTTGTATTATAAACCTTAGTTTAGAAGTAGATTTTGCAATTTATCTCTACAGAAAAGATCAAGTCCATAACCAGAAAAATCTGAGAAAAAATGTAATTGTGTCAATATCATTCATAGCATTTATTGTAAAATACGTTACCTTACTACCTAAAAAAAACACTAAAAATAATTAAAAAAAGACCTAAAAGTGGTCATTCTAGCATTTTAATATATCTAATATCCAATGCAGACTTAGTTTCAACCAAGTCTGTAGTAACAGAAGTTAAAGTATGGACACTTAAAATAATGAATCTTTTGTGGAGGTGTACGAACTTTTTGTGGTTAGTGTAATATATAAAAAACATACAGTGGCCAAAAAAACTATCCGACATAAGCAATGCTAATTTAATTTTTTTAAGTAATACACTTTTCTCAGAATTTTAAAATAAAAATATGGCTTAAAATTTATTAGAACAATAAATACTTTAATAAAAATAAATTTTAATTTAAAAAGTCATTTATACGAAGGCGGATCAATAAGTCCGTGACTTTTCGAACTTCCCTCGTATTTATATAAAATGAAATACTATTCCCATCAAGTACCATCTGTTAATAGACTACTGTCAAATTGTGAGCAAGTGTCGTCATTTACTTTGCGTTTAACAGCTGTTCAAAACATACAACCTCGTGTATTTTTCTAAAAATGGAAAAAAGTGAATTTCGAGTGCTCATTAAACATTATTTTTTGCGAAAAAAAACCGTCAATCAAAACAAGGAAAAGCTCGCTAAATACTATGGGGACTCTGCACCATCGATTTCAATGGTAAAAAAGGGGTTTACTGACTTTAGTTGTGGTCGCACAAGTACAAATAACGCTGAACGTTCTGGACGGCGAATTGAGGTCAGTACACCCAAAAATGTCGAAAAAAAATGCTGGCCGACCGAAGAGTAAAAGTGCTTGAGATTGTTGATGCCATAGGCATTTCATAAGGCAGTGTGGTTTCGATTTTAAATGATCAGCTGGGTTTAAGAAAGTTGTCTGCAAGATGGGTGCCACGTTTGCTTTGACCATAAACTTCAAAAGATTGTTTGGAGTTGTTTAACCGCAATCAGAATGAGTTTTTGCAGCGTTTTGTAACTGTGGATGAAACATGGATCCATTACTGTACTCCGGAGACTAAGCAGCAGTCTAAACAATGGGGTTCTCCGGGTGAACCTGCTCCGAAGAAGGCCAAGTTAAGTTTGTCGGCCAATAGGGTGATGGCAACAGTTTTTTGGGATGTACGCGGGATAATCCACATCGATTACCTTCAAAAGGGAAAAACAATAAACGGCTAATATTATGCCAACTTATTAGACCGATTTAATGAGGATTTAACAAGAAAACGACCCCATATGGCCAAGAAAAAAGTTCTTTTTCATCAAGATAATGCACGGGTGCACACGTGTGCAGTCTCAGTTGCAAAACTCTATGAATTGGGCTACGAATTGGTACCTCATCCACCATATTCTCCGGATTTAGCCCCTAGTGACTACTTCCTATTTCCAAACCTAAAGAAATGGCTCGGTGGAAAGAGATTCAGCTCCAACGATGAAATTTTTGACCAAACAAATACCTATTTTAAGGACCTCGAAAAATCATATTTTTTACGCAAAGTAAATGACGACAATTGCCCAAAATTTTACAGTAGTCTATTAACATGTGTACCACCTGATAATTGATCATATGCCTACGAGGGAAGTTCGAAAAGTCACGGACTTATAGATCCGCCCTAGTACAATGACATTAAAATTATAATTCAAGGCAAAAAATATTCGACATCATATTTTATTCTTCGAAAAATCACATAAATTAAAATTTTTAATAACACGTACCTTTTTATTTTCACTTTTAAGCGTTTTTGATACAGTTTTGGCAAGGATTTTATTATATTCAGGATCAAGTTTGTTTCATTGGACTTACAATATCACACAATACAATTCAAACATTTCTATATTCTTTTTAATAAAAACTCCACAAATGTTCATTTAGATTAATATTTGGTAACTATAGAGAAAGCTAAGCTTTATATTTGCGGCAGAATGATTTGAGTTATTATCCTGGTAAATATAAATCTGCCGGAAATTCTTAATTTCTCAGCCCTTTCATGTACATTTTATTTTAAAATGTCTGTATAATACCGATGATCCATTGTTCCATCTATAAATGCTAAAATGCCTATTCCAGACGCTGTGACATACCCCTAACCATGACACTTCAACCACCATACTTTACGGTAGCTACCTAATTTCTCTCTTCTAGCTCGGTATATGGCTTTCGATAGACTAGGACATTCATATTGCATACAAAATGATTCAGATTGATCGCAGTTGCAAAAATTTCATTCTTCCGGAACTTTTTCGACTCTTTTGCATATGATGTGGGGACTTCTTTATACCAGACCTGGCTATCTCTAAATTTCTAGAATGCAACGCATATTTCCAAGTATTTTTCACTATCTTTAGCCATGTTCAAGGCATTTAGTTTTCAATTTTGTTTCACTTTACCTAAAATTTTACGTTCAACCAGCTTTTGTATACCTTAATGGCCTTCAGATTCAGATTTATTTTCTAGTGAATTTTCGTTTTATTTTTTATAATATAATGGGACGTTTTTATTAGCTTGTATGCCTTTTCAACAATTTAATTTTTCGATTTTGCTTGCTAAAAATGATCAATTATGACGTTTTCGGCTTCAACTGAAGCTTCTTTTTTCGAGTCCTTTATTTACTCTAAATCACAATAAAATTATTAGTTGTAAAAAAAAACGAGAAAATTAATATAGTTATCGGAAATGGACAAATAAACAACATGTCGAATACTTTTGTGGCGCTCATTAAAGCTCTGTGCATTTGGGAGCAAATATTACTTAAAATAGAAGGAAGCACATATTTCAATATTTATTCGAAATAATTCAATAATTATAACGAAATTATAAGAGTTGAAATGGTATATCGAATACTTATTTTGGCCACTGTATTTCTATGTCGTAATCGTTGCTAAAAACGTCAAATTCAATATACAATAAAATTAGCAAAAAATTCTCAAATGACATGGGTTTTTCCCCAAAACTACAAGGTAAATTTATATTTTACTAGAGAGTACATTTAAATTCGACTTGAACGAAAGTATCACAGCCATACTCTCTCTTTCTCTAGTTCTCTCTGTTTATTTATAAATTTCTTACTCAGAATGTTAAAACTAAATGTGCCACTCATCCATCTAAAATGTTATACACAACATGTAAAGCTCAAGGCGTATTTACAAAGTGATATCATTAGTCCGGCTGTTATTTTATTCGGATATTATTCCTAACAAACTCTATATAAAAAAAAAATAAATATCTATCTCGTAACAGTTGCTGATAACGTTAAACTCATACATAAAAATTTGAGCAAAAGAAAAAAAAAACTCTCCAAACAGCTATCACCTGGTAAATGCGCCTTGGTAAAACTTAAATACAGTTATATGAATATATGTCATACAGTTCTGCTGGTGATAATGTATCCCTTACTTTATAAATGACTTTGTACATAACCAGTAAGGATTTACAAATTTATAGGTCATTTGGCATTTATGTCTCCTTTGTAAAGTAAATTAAGGGGATATCAATTGTTTACTCTATTTGTAAGTAAAATTAAAGTTTCAGACCAATTTGTCACTTTGTATTCTATTAAGTGACAATTAATTTTCTCCTCAGGACAACGACATTTTAAAATATTTAGTCTCCCGACTGTTTGTAAACAATGATGCCACAAAATCACTTGTAAAATCACCATTTCAGAGGAAGTCATTAGAACTGTTGGGTAGTTACATGAATACATTTTGGAATAAACAGTTTTTAGTTGTTATTACTGAATGTGTAGAATACATTGTTGTATGATACGGTGTATAAGTAATAATTGTGGTGGTTTTTTGTTGTTATTGTATTTTATGCATAGTATTATAAAGAGACAGACATGCTCTTTGGATTGTGAGTTTAATTGAATTTAATTCAGTTTCTTACTGACATTTGGTCCAACACCATTCGCTTGTTGGTGATGGTGTTGTCTATCTATTTATCTATAATCCAAAACCACATCTATTCTGTCTGTCCATACCGTCAATTGACTTGACTGCGTTTTTCTAAAGCACAATATTTTTTATATTTTTGTAATTTTTATATGGATATGGTCACAGGCTGAATGACCTTTTCCCCTACGTTCCTCTAAGAAAAAGGCGTACATACCTATACACACGCGTTAAATAACTAAATTAAAAAAAAAAAAAAAAAAAAATAGTACGAAATAATCTAAATACATAGAATAATTAAAAACTATATCACAAAGAAATTCTTAAAAGTTTTGATTTAAATATTTATTATGTTTTGTATAATGCTAAAAGTTAATTAACTGAAATTTCTTTAAAAAAATATTTCCAACGAAAAAGCAAAAGTTATTTAATAAAGTGTAATGTAGAAATATAATAGAAATTCCGGTGAAAAAAATTTTGCGAGTAAAATGATACTATTTCTACTATAGTATAAATTATAAAGAAAGACTTTTCATACATACAGAAAAACTAAAAATAAAAAAATAATAAAAAAATAAATAAATAAAATTATTGGTGTTTATTACAGTAAAATAGCAAAAATAATACGAAATAAATAAAATAATCATTTTTTTTTATTTATAACACAAAATTCACTTAAAACAATATTATTTTTTTTTTCATGAAAAGAACTAAAAAAAATTGCCATTAGATAAAAGCGAAAAATTATGTACATGTAACTCCAGAAAAATAGCAGCACCAACAACAACTACAAACAAAGCAACTAATATTAACAACACAAAAACCACAACAACAACTAATATATACAAATCTATACATGGTTTACATATAAACAACAAAATATTTACATTTATACGACATAAATAAAAATATTAAAAAAATAAAATAAAAAAAGTATTATATTTACATACACTCACACACAGACAGACGCATACATACATACATACCTACGTACATTTGGAAAATTTACATAAATTTTTTATTAAAAACAAGCAGCAATAAAATTTCTTTGGTCTTATTTATTTTTCCTTAAGGATATTAAAAATTAAATTAAAAACCAAAACACCAGGTGAGTGTATAAAATGTATTTTACCTACATATGTATTTATTATTTAAACATCATACATACATATGTATTGGGTATTTATACCCTACACCAGCATTACAAATGAAAAGGATATTAAGTCTAAGTTAGGCAAGCATAATGTTAGCTTTCTTAACGACAATATTATGTAAAATACATTTGAAGGACCACTGTTCTGTTTCAGCTGTATTAGTCTAGATATAATAATCCCACATACGTCCCCACGGATTAATCCTAATAAAATTGCTTGAAATAAGACCAATCCCTGCCAACATTTTCTATTCAAATTTGCTCCAAAGAGTAACCTCAAGTTGTTATTAACAGTCGAATTTGATATCATTTTCTTATCCAAGAAGAGTCACCATACGGGAAGAAATGTGCAGCAGTTTTAATACTTCTTTAATGACACTATTAAGTGCTTTTTTTATATGTCAAATTGGAGTTATTTTGAGGAACAAACGAAATTCTAACTTAATACTATCAATATTAATATCCAAACTGTGACTAAATAGTATCCATATTTATTTTAAAATAATAAAAGGAAAAGAAGTTATTTTCCTAACGAAGGAGAGTCATTGCTTGGGCAAAACTGTATCGCAGTTTTGATACTTTTTAATGACACTATTAAGTGCCTTTTTTGTGTGACGAATTAGAGTCGCTTAGAGTTATTCAAAATCGGTTTTAGTTGTGCTTAGGAAAATCTGGAATTAAATATTCAATTTAAGAGAAGAATTTTTAAATATAAAATTACACCAAATTGCTGATAAAAATATAAGTTTGATATAGGAAATTTACCACAACAAACCATACCATAACAAACCTATACTTAAAATTTTCATATTTAGAAAATAATACACTCTGCTACAACGAAAAATTACTCGAGAAATGACATAGCGTACGTGATAATCCTTCTTACAATATAGGAATCCATAATATGTTTTTAAGGGCTTTGAATCATAATCTTCAGAAAAATTTAAATTTATAGGCGAAAATGTGAAAAATCCTATTTTTGGAATTTTAATTTTAATTTTTTTGTTTTGTTTTGTGAAATGTGGGATTTCTTCCACAAAAATCTTAAAGTTTTTTACAATTTCTGATTTTAAACAATCAACGAAAATTTCGTTAAGATATCCTAGGTAGGTAGGTAGGGAAGGGTTGCCCAGCACTCATAAGAGTGCTTGTGCATCCACTCGGAGACCTAAAGGTCCATTGTGAGTCCCTTCATAAAGAATATAGACAGAAACTAAAAAGAAACTACAGAGAGATGAGATATTGAAAAGAGCAGGAAGGAAAATGATAGAGAAAAAAGCTGAAACCAAGAAAAGTATAGAAGAGAATAGAAAGAATCAGAAAAGGAAAAGTACTACCGCCCCAGGTCGCTCGCTCTAAGCCAACGACCCCCTCTTAGCCAGCCTATTCCCATGACGAATCCTATTAGTCTATCGAGCTTTATTGTCGATATACTGTCCAATTCGTCAAGGAATCGACTGCCTAACCATTTCTGCCTACTTAGTTGTAGACATGGACAGTGACATATGATATGCTCCACCGTCTCTAGCTCCTCATTATCTTCGCACATTCTGAAAAGACCGGAGGAACCTCTATTCCAATACCCTATCATTCCCCCTATGGGACAATGACCTGTCAGAATACCTATCATAGTCTTCAGGTTTTCCCTTTTCATGCCCAAAAGTAGATTTGTATCTGCTCTATCAAGTTTGGGCCATAGGACCCTTGATAATCTGCAGTCCGTTCTACTTTCCCATGCATGATTGGTTCTATCCCGAATCCACTCCCTAATTAACCTGAAGTAAAAGCCTAGAGATGGTCTCACACCGCTTTCACTTACAGTCCTATCCAAAGCTGAGCCGTTCCTAACTGACAAAGATTTTATTACAAATGTAAAATTTATATTTTCTCCAAAAACCATGTTTTATTCTCAAATAAATTACGTTACTTAGCTAATATAATTCTTCATTATGTAGATAAAAATTTAAGTCAATATCTTTTACAGAACAGAATTTACGCTACTTTAAAGTTTAATAAGATGTAAAATATTTGAAATCGGATAGGAAACAAAAAATTGGCAAGCGATGAAATATTTTCTATGTCAGAGGTAACCTATTTTGAGCCCTATATGCCCCATATGCTCATATGGGGGCATATGGAGCCCCCATCCAGCCAGGCAATTAAAAGTTAAAAAAAAAGAAATCGAAAAAAGAATTGTGTCAAAACGTAGTGGAGAAGCAAAATTTTTACGACAGATTCGATTACTTGCCTTTGAAAGTAACACACCAACTAAGTACCATTATCTTCGTCACATTTTTTGTTTTTAATTTAAAAACAATGTAATGGTTTTTTACTTTTAGAAGGTCGAAAATCGAAATTAATGTTATTTTTTTTTTTTTTGTAAGATTTTTTACTATCAGGAAAATAACATCTTGAGAACTCTAATGGGAGACAGTTTTTGGTAACTATATTTATCCAAAAACTAACTTTTAAGTGACTTTCGACATTTTAGTTAGTAAGAAATATAGAATAAGTTTTGTAAAATTGTTTACTAACAGGAAAATAACATCTTGAGAATACTAGAAAGAGTCATTTTTCTGATAGTGGATAAAACTCTCATCTAATTGCTGGCAGAGATATATAATGTAGCTCGCACACACATATTCGGAATTCATCAATACCCTAAATATTCTTTGATATAATTAAAACTAAAAGACTGATATGTTTTTTATCTTCAACTGCATTCCTAAATTTATATCACAACTTTGTTATTATATTTTTGAATAGAATGTCCAATAGATTCCAAACTAAATATGACCCAGAAATCCTTTCTTTTTCTCTTATCCGCCATGCGTCTTCGATTGATCTCGTTATCATATAGTTATATCAGGGACAGATATAGAGTATCCAAACACAGTTGGTTTGGAAATTTTTTCTCTAGATTTTGGTTTTTATTTAAAACAGAGGTTTTAAAGTTTTTTTTTAAGTTTATTTTTTAAACTTTTTTAGATAATTTTCTAAAAAATTTTGTAAAAAGAATATAAAGAATAAAGGAAATAATTTATTTTTAAATAGACCTTTTATCATTATATTTATAATGACTTCAATTAACCCGAAAAATCCAATCAAAGGGTAGATATATATTATATAAATTAAACAGAATTTTTCAGTTACTAATTTCGAAAAAATAAACCGAAAATTTAGAAAAAAGTTATCTAATTTATTGCAATTTAATATAATATTTCCCTCATTACCCCTCTTGGAAGCATATGACTTCCAGAAAGCATAACTGTCTTAATTCTTGGAGTATCGTCTGCAGGTGTTCTTTGGCCTTGAGGATTCCACTCTATCAGGATTCTTTCTGATAATATGGCCGATCCGCCTCCATTTCCTACGTTTTATTTATATTATTATGGGTTCCTCGTTGGTAAGGTTCCAGAGATCCATGTTGCTGATATTATTAGGCCAGAATATTCTGCATATGTTTCAGAGGCACTTGTTGATGAATACCTGTAGTTTTTGCGCGATACTAACCATGTTTCACTTCCGTACAAAAGAGTTTACTTTACACATGCGTTGAATATTCTATGCTTGTTTCGTCTGGATATTTGTAAGCTTCTCCATACTGGTTATAGTCGTCCGTAAATAAATAGTACAATTATTCCATATTTATTCATTGTAATTTTAATTACATTTATTTTAGTAACCGCACTGAAGTTCTGTTGCCAGTTGCCAAAATTATGCTATAGATGGTAACTGAAAGCTCTTAACTTCAGCAGCCACACAAGCAACTACAAATTTTAAGTTGCTGAACTAAATATTTTTTTTGTAAAAGTGTTAATAATTTTAGGAATTAGTAGATCAAGTACCAATTCCATATATTTAAAAGTACTTATATTCATGTAATATATATATATATATATATATATATATATATATATATATATATAACGTTTTATTTCGGTCCTACAGAGATTTTTGTTTTAGCAAATTACGGCTGGGGAATGATCCGCCTTCATCAGTTGACTATTCTCACTTATTGAATGATATTTGGGAAACAAATAATTGTGTACTTCCACATCTATTGGTAATTTGACACACATACATCGGTGTTGCACAATTAGTTCCTTTTAGCAAGATTTCATAAATAAATAACCTTCGTCTCCATAAAACTTTTTGAAAACTTAAACACTTAAAATTATCAAATTTTATGATTTCGATATCAGACTTTATGTATGTTGCGAAGTTTTACCATATGGCAAAAAAGGCACCCTTCGTAGTAGTAAATAATACAAATAATCTCCATGCAATTAAACCAAAATGGATCCTTTTCTCTTTTAAAAATTTTCCAATCCATATGATATATTATAACCAAAAATTCAATGGGCCTTAACTAACATTTCAAAATCGATCTTTTTTATTGATTGTGGTAAATTATATCAAAATACATCTCCGATAAAGTTTCAAACTCCTCACTTTACTAAATTTTTGAACGCAAAAAGGACCATATGATATCCTACACAAGTTTACAAATTCAGGACAACTTTTGAACCTGAGTAGATGAGAACAAATTTTAATGTAATTTGGGGCGTTGATTTTAAAAATGACGTTCGTCTCACACGATTTGTTCGAGTTTTCCAGTTTTAGAATGATGGCTGCAATTCGCTGCCATAACGACTTTCAGTTGTTGGCATCGCTAGAAGGTAATTTCAATCATATTCTATAGATTGGATTGTGTAGAAATACAGAAAGAGTATTGCAAAAAAAAATTGGCAAAAGGATGTCAAACGCTCAGAGGTGGGTATTTTTATTACCTTGGTTTATGTTTTTTAGCAATCTAAAACACATGATTTGATTATTAATTTGAATTTATTAAAACAAAAAGGAGCAACTCTGCATGATAATTGCAGGAGTAAAATCTGTTCGCCACTCTAATAAAAGTCAGTGTAAAAGGAAATTTGATGTCATTTATTATGACAAGAAACTAAACTTCTCGTTTTCACTAGTATACCCAGAGAATATTTTCCACTCACATCTTCATATAGAACTTGACCATATCAAGAACTTCTTCAAAACGCTTGACTGTGAAAGAAAAAAAAATCAAAGAAGAAATATTTATCAAACCTGACCGACAGAATCTTCAAAAAATATTTAATGACTAATAAACCATCAGCGGGAGATATTTCGAAATTTTTGATTGCAGTTTCCTGCAAAACTACCACAAGATTGGAGTGCGTATATCTTTAAAACTTAAAGCTTTTGCGGTGCGAGTAACGAGAAAGGAGAGCGAACACAATAGTATTTTAAATAAAATAAAAAATCTAATAATAATAATAATAGAACGAGGGCATAATGAGTTCCCACTGTTAGACTATAATACATGGAACAGATCTCAAGCAATACAATACCCAATTTGACAGCTGTTCAATTCCGATTAATACTGTTTATTGAATAAACATGTTATTAGATCTCAAAAATTTTTTTGTTGATTTCTTGAAAATTAAAATCAATTTTGAAAAAAGGAGTGAAGAATGAAGGAGGAATTTAGCGCCCTAAATAACCTAAGAAACGACTTTTGTTGTTTAAGTCTAAATCCTTGTATACTTATACTTATTAAAAGCTTGTATATATTTTACTTCCGGATACCATAAAACCATAAAATGGACGGGAATATACATATAACAAAAAAAAAAAAAAAAAAAAAAAAAAAACATTTCACCATAAATATCTCGCGTAACTAACCAGTATTATAGTTATAGGTGCATTAAGATGCCCTATAAATCGTTTAGACAAAACAATAATTTTATTTCTAGGCTATTAATATTTTTGAGAGATATATAGCATTCGTTAAGTTAAGTTCTCGACATGTGAAAATCATAGAATTCATCCGAATTTGTTGGCAGAAGGAAAAGTTAATTTTTAAATATTCAATAAATTAGCCATCAACTCTCAATTTAAAAACAAAAATAGTTCTAAAACAACAAATAGTTCTAAAACAATTACACTCTTTATCCTTATTAGTTACAAACAACCAATAATAATCACATATTTTGAAAACATATGTAAAAATAATTATTTTGTATTTTTTAATCAAAGCTCTTCAATATATATTAAAATACTTTTATAAGATCGGATTTTTTGGTTTTATAGAACCAAAGTCCAATTTCTCTAAAATTTATAAAAAAATTTATAAAAGATATAGTCGGTCAAGCCCGACCATATAATACCCCATACCATTGTGCATGTCCATCATAATTCGTGAAAGGGGTCTTATATTAGACATGTGGTCAATTGTGGACCGATACTTTTACTAAGTGTAAAATAAAATATACGAATACGGAATATTACCTAAATAGTAACATTTATATGAATGCACTTTAGGATGATTTCCGAAAGTGGGCTTATATGGGAGCTATGGTAAATTATGGAGCGATCCTCATAAAATTTATCACTATGATTTCTACTTATATAAAACTTATTTGTGTCGAATATTAACCTGATACTAACATGTGTATGAAATTTATGGACGTTAAAGTGATTTTCGGGAGCTATATTCAATTATGGACCGATCTTCTTGAAATTTGGCACAAAGATTGATACTTATACAAAACTTCCTTGCACCGAATTTCATTACAATATTGCTATATTAATAGGCTTCGTTATTGTGTCATGAAAGTCGTATGTGCCAAATTTGATTAAATTATCTTCAAAATTCAATTTTTCAGCCGTCCAGCCAGCCTGACGGACGGACGGACATCGTAAGATCTTATATTTTATACTTTAAGGTGGGTGTTGGATGATTTTTTTTCAGTGCGCTACAAACATCAGCACAAACTCATAATAGCCCAACAACCTATGGTGGTGTGGGGTATAATTACTTAAATTTCACAATGCACATAGGGGCAAAGGTATACCAAATGTGGAATTAAATAAAACGTAGTATTTTAATGTAAATGATTGGTATCATTGAAAAAATATTTTTCTTTAGATTTTAAATATGTTTTAATATTATAACACGTTGTACAAATTAATGAAAAAACAATGAAAAAATACATATAGATTTTCTTATTTTCATATTTTTTCTTCGGTGAATATGAAACTTTTAAATATTATTTTATTATTCAATAATTATCAAGTTAGAGCCGAATCTTATATATCCTTATGTTATATGATAATGATATACTAAAAACTTTAAATAATTTGCATTTTTATATAAAGTTGAAATAGAATCAAGATTTTATGAATCCTTATATATATATATATATATATGTATATATATATATATATATATATGTATATATATATATATATTATAAAAATAAGGTGTAAATTTGTTTGTTTGTGTATCAATTACGTCTAAACGGCTGAACTGATTTTTTTCAAGAACTTTAACACACAGATGTAACAGATGTGGTTATAGACTTTATTAGATATCGATTGGAAGTCACACAAACATTTTACGCCTACTTTAAAAAAGCGCACCGATTAAATTTAAATTCGTACTTATGTATTTAAGGAAGATATAATCACTTCGGTGCAGAACAAATATTTTATAAATGTAAGACAATATTAAATTAAAAAACGGTATGCTGAAAAATTTATAGACAGATTTACTGATTCAAAAAACCGAAATTCGAAAAAAATATTTGCGATAGATTTATGCAAGAATGAGGCTTATATAGCAGCTTCAAAAAGTCTAATAACGCGTGTTTTGGCTTATAACTCGGTTAATACTGGATCTATTTAGTTCATTAAAATTCTTACAAAAATTTCCAAATTTTCTGTGAAAGAACAAAGTTTCTAGCTTACATAGGTGCTTGAAAAAGTTAAAGAAGCCAAATATTCCTTAATTTGCATCTTTAAGGGAAACAGAGATTAAAAAAACAGATTTGCCAATAACTTGGTTGTTTATAAACCGATTTGATTGATTCAAAAAACTAAAATTAGATAAAAATATTTGTGATCGATCTATATAAGAATCAAGTCCGTAGCTTATTCAAAAATGCTTTTTTGGCCGATATCTCTATAACTAATAGACTGACTAAGTTCATTTCTTCAGCGGAAAAATTCAGAAAAAGTATTATATACGGGCTTCAGAAAATCGAAACTTGTTTTGAAAACTCGTTTTTTTTACATCTCCGCTATTTTCGTACCGATTTTTTCCGGGTTTCAATAGAGAAAAAGGAAATTAATTACCTTTTTGTGGAACAAATTAGTTTTGCATAAATAAAGCGTGATCCATTTCGAAGTTCCCTACTTTTTAAAGAAAAAAAAAAAAAAAAAAAAATACAGAAAATTAAAATTTAATGGAGAATGTTTCTTATCATTTGAAAGAACATTCTTTGACATTTATTTTTTGAAGATTATGTCTATCAAATGATGGCCGTTGCTACGTCATAGATGGTTCATCCGTTGAGTCCAATTTGCGATGACTCGTTCGAGAATTTCGACTGGTAACTGGAGAATGACACGCGTGATGTTTTCCTCCAAGGCCTGAATCGAAGCGGGTTTGTCCGCATAAACTTTAGACTTTACATATCCCCACAGGAAAAAGTATAACGGTGTGATATCACACGATCTTGGTGGCCAATCGACCGGCCCAAAACGTGAAATTATGTGCTCACCGAAGTGTTCTCTCAATAAAACCATTGATTGATGTGATGTGTGGGAAGTGGGGCCGTCTTGCTGAAACCAAATATCGCCGAGATCAAGAGCTTCAATTTCAGGCATCAAATAGTCGGTTATCATGGCACGATAACGGTCGCCATTGACGGTTACGTTCGCACAGGCTGGATGAAGTGGCAATTCTTGAATCCCTTCAGGTTGCTCTTCGTCCCAAATGTGGCAATTTTGTTTGTTTACATACCCATTGAGCCAGAAATGGGCCTCATCGCTGAACAAAATTTGCCTCGAAAACGTCGGATCTTCTTGGAACTTTTCAAGAGACCATAGAGCGAAGCGATGTCGCTTGGGAAGATCAAGCGGCATCAGTTGTTGCACAAGCTGTATTTTGTAAGTTTCAATGTATGATCTCGACGTAAAATGCTCCAAGTCGTTCCATACGTCAGTCCGAGTTGCTGCGAACGGCGCCGAATCGACTCTCCACGGTCTTCGTGTACACTCTCAGCGTGCTGGACGTGGTCTATTTGGTCGAATATTATCCAATAATGAATGCTGGGTCTCAAAATGGGCGATGGTGTTGCGAATAGTACGCTCAGTAGGCCGATTATGTTGACCATAAGTTGAGCGAAGTGCACGACACACATTTCTCACAGAACGTGAATTTTCGTAATAAAGTTGAACGATTTGTAAACGTTGTTCAGGCGTAAGTCTTTCCATTATGAAATGCCAAACAATACTAAACAAAAATAACATGACAGCATGACACGACTCACATGTGATCTGTCAAAAATGAGGCTATTGAAAAACATATCTCTACTTGGATCACCCTTTATAAAAAGGAATGATGAATTTATCTTTAACATTGACTATCCCCAAATTTGTATCTTCTTTCGAAAAATTTTAAGTAAATCAATAGGTTTTAAAAATTGACACTTGTTTAATAAAAAAAATGTGGGAAATTCAAATTTTTAAGTATTTTTATTTCACATATATATATATATGATTTATCACCGTTAAACCCCTTTTCCGGGAAAATCTTTGTGTGGGAGCTAGGTGAAATAATGACCGATGATAATTAATTTCAGTAGTAATTTAGATATCAAATTTCATTCAATTATTTTCAAAATTATGAGCCGCAGGTCTAAAAAATTCAATAATACATCAAACATTCAAAATGGCTTAAAATTGGAACTTCGCAAAAATTCACAAAATGTTAAAATTGAATATACAGCTGGACATTCTGATCTTTAAGGTGTATGTAGAAGTTATGAATAATTCTGAACATTTATGTTACTTTTTTGCTTTTAAAAATTTTAAAACTTTAAAAAAAATAATAGTAATTTTACTGTATTGATAAATTGTCAGTTTCACCAAGTGACTTATACACTAGTTCTTAACTAAATTTACCATCATAAATAGTAAAAACTCTTTATTTTTATTATAATGTCAGATGATATTTTCTGACTCTAATGTATGCCATAGGAAAATAAAAATTTTATTCATTTAAAAGTATTTAATTTTTCTTTCACTTTGGACTTCAGACACGACCACGCATAAACATTGACGACAAATGTTGTGAACAAACATTGTTTAGAAAAATGTACTCTTTAAAGTTATATAACAATTGTATCATAAAACGTCTTTCTGATTTTTGATTATGTGCAATGTCAAAAAAACATATGGACCATCCACAATTAAAAAAATCGACTGAAATATTATAAAGGAGTTTATGATAAAGATATACATAATAGTAATATATGATTTAATTATTTTCGAAATAAATTGTATCATACGAATTTAAATGATTAAAAGTAATAATAATACTAGATACATCAAAAAAAAAAACACAACTTGCGTGTCAACAATTTTTTAAATTAATTTAATTTACACTGGGTGTTTTTTTTTAATGTCACATTTATTATTTTATTGTGACAAAACGCTATCATTTATTTAGCATACATCTTCTCATATCCTGCTACATATTTTTACCTGTGTCTTTTAAAGCATAATGGCTGTATATCTTACTTAATTTTAAATTATTTTCCTTAGTATAAATTAATTATTTAAAATGTCTGTTTATGTTACCAACATAATTAATTTGTCTTTTTTAAATTACATGCACATCTGTTAGCATAGAACAGAATTGTCCTTATTGAGTTTTTAAACTTTTCATTATAAACGAAGGTGTTCTTTGAGGATTTTAGAAGCAGTGTGCACTGCTTGTGTAGACAAAAAACATTAATTTAATTACATAGTTTTTTTTTAAACTTCTTTAAACTTTATAATACTAAAATACTACTAGTAAATGTGTTAACTATGTACAGTGCCGGTCAAAAAAATAGCACCACAAGACATAACTTCAATTAACGCAAGTTATGTAGATTTTTATTTCTAATTAAATATTTTGTAAAATTTCTCTTTATAAGTCTTTCTCTTTCTCTATATAAGTCTTTTTTTTCTGAGAAATATTCACATTTCATGAAATATTAATGGTTAAAAAGAAAAAAACCCTGATATAAAGCAGTCAAATTAATAGCACCGTTATTAGAAACTTTATAACAAAAATTATTTCGGTTTCTTTTCTAGTAAAATCATATAAAACTGTAATCTAGATAAATCTATATCATATTTACTACAATAAACAATACTTCAATATTTATTGGTTAAAATAGGTCAAATAAAACATTGTATGATCAATTTGGTCTTTATCTTTATATGCAAATATTTCTGAAAAAAATATTTATTGCTATAAATTAAGAATTTAATTTAATGATTGATCAGAAATTAGATTGCGATCCAACAAAAAAAATTAATCTCGTTGGTACTGGCCCACTATTTAAACTTTTATGGTTACAGGCTTAGTACTCCATTTCAGAAGTTAGCGTATTATGTCACTTAAGGAGCACAAACAGCATGTAAAAGTAATGAGCGATATTGTATTTATTTATTTACAATAATCCAAAAAGTTCACTAAATTTAATATAAGTCCCTCCTACATTTTGTAATACTAAGGTGGCGATACAGTTCTTTAATATAAATAGTATACTTCCCAGCAAAAACTTTTTGGTTTTCGGTAATAACAACTACTTATTAAAGTAGTTTCTTGGTAATGAGGCGTCATTATTATTTGCCTACTCTGTGTTACATTAATAAGTACTCAATAGTATAATAGCACAGTAATACTACAATCACGTGGATTAGTTGGCTAGAGCGCCGGATTAACAATCAGAAGGTTGTTGGTTCAACCCCATTCTGAAGCTGTTAGTTTTTTATAACAAAATGTCTAAAAAGATATTTTAAACTTAATAGAGTTTTTGTCGCTTAGGATGCTATGTGCGAGATGGTGTACTGAGTAAGGCGTTAGTCAGTAAAAACGAATGTGTGTCCAAGTTCGAGTCTCACTGAGGGCAAAATTTTGTTGTTTTTTTTTATTTTTGTTTTCGTTTAGGTACATATTTTTGAGTACCCCTAGAGTCAAAAAATAACTACATGAATTTGTGGACAAGTCGAACAAAAATAACTAGTTATTCAGGCAAAAAATAAGTAGTTTATTTTTGTTTCCAATTATACCTGCTAGCTTACCAGGAAAGCAAAGTTTTTGCTGGGTTATAACTAAATTAAAAAAGAAAAATTTTTAAGAAAAGTTAAAATAATACAAATTTTGAATTCTCACTTAGTCTTTGTTAATCATATATTCAGTAATATTGGTTTTTGTATTTCCGACAAAACAATATCATTACGGAGATCTAAAAGATTTGACAAGTGTTTAGTGGAAAATAATTCACTGCTTTTTATTAAATTATTTACACTTGCAGCAGCTTCGGAATAAGAAATATTAGGTGGAACTTCCACATCACTATCTTCATCAATATTTGACAAACTTTTGCTGTCAAATATATGGAATCTTCATTCCATCTTTCGATTTCTCTTACAGATATAGAATTATTCGGATCAATTTGCGTCAAAAGATTTGGATTTATTTGGACAACGTCATTATAGTCCTGATCTTCTTCCAGCAAACGTGATAGAGGCACATCATCACCACTATCGTATTCGTCAGAGTCCCAATTGACCATGAATTTTTTAAAGCTGTTTGCGTAACTTAATCCATAGCTTTCTTTAATAAAATTATTGCATTTTTGATTGAATGAGATTTTAAATTTTTGTTTAGTTTACCATTCTCAGCAATTAGTTTGGCTAGCAATTTATTTCTATAAATAAGTTTGGTTAGCTTTATTGGATTTTGGTCCATGGACTGCAGCGCTGCTGTAACATTTGGTGAAAAGAAGTACGCCACTATAATTCCATCTTCGCTTTGCATTGCCTCAATGGGTGGGTGAGTGGACGGAGCAGTTGTCAATAAGTAAAAGGGCTTTTGGAGGCAAATTATTTTCCTCGCAAAAACGAATGACCTATTAAAAAATATTTTAGAATTATGGAACTTATAAATATGTATGTATAAATAACGTTTGCACTTACATACTTTATTAATAAATATCTTACGAAACCAGTCATAAATAATCTGAGATATCATCCAAGCATTTTTTGAAAAACCGTAATGTAGTGGGTTGTTAAATTTTTTTAAAAACACCTTGGATTTTTGGCTTTTCTAATAACCAATGGCAACAACTTATAGGAACCATCAAAATTTGCTACAAGTAAGATATAAATTCTTTCTTTTTGGTTTTTGTGTCCCGGAGCACTTTTTTCGGAAGCTGAAACATATGTTCTATCTGGCAGTCAGCGGTAATATAGCCCAGTCTCGTCGACATTATATATTTGAGATTCGACTAGGCCCATTTCTGCGATTTTAGCACGAAGTCTATGACTGAAATGAGTGACTGAATTAGTGTCGCAGGATAAAATCTCATCACTAATTTTTAAAAAGGCGAATTCCCTGCCGCTTTTTAAATTTATTAAACCATCCATCGCTTGTGGTAGAAGTAGTTACATTAAAGACCAGTGCTAAACACTTTCCTTGAAGGTCTTTGTCAATCTTTTCCAATATTTTTAATTTGTCTTGTAAAGACAAAGTGTTTTTCTTACGTTTGTTTGGCATTTCTAGTCCACTTTCTTATTTTAATAAATCTTAAACCGTATACATATACAAACACCAAAAAAACTGACTTTTAAACTCTAACAACAACAACAAGGTCTGTAAATCATCTATTAAAATGCGATTCCCCTTTTTACTTTGTATTTGGTTAAACTAAATTGTCAAAATTTTGGTGTTTACAATAAAAAAGAAAAACTCGCTCGGAAATTCGAATTTTGGATTCTAATTTTAGAGCGCCAAATGTAATTAAATTACTGATTCCAATTTCTGGTAATTCGAATTTCTGAGAGTTCGAATTTCTGAGCGTCTACTGTATCTTCCGGTGTAGTTTTTATTAATTTTTTTATTTATATTTGTTTCGACATTGACTTTTATTTTGTTATAAATCATTTATTTTAAACATTTTTTTATTTGTTTGTAATGCCGTTACTGGTCGTTACATTCAAATTGTTCATGTTGCCACTACGTTAACTAGCCAAAAGTAATCGGTTTTTGCTTTGACCTTGCCGTATTATCAAAATTATAAAATTTAATTAAAAAAAAAAGTTGTAATAACCAAAAATAGCTAAAGCTTACTTTATTACTAGCTTTAGTTTATATTACTTTTAACTATCTCTTATCCTATTATAGGCCCTTAATTTGAGAATAGGAAACTGCATTGACATATAAGAAGTGCAATGTAATCAAATGTGTCCAAAAATATTTATAAAATAAAGCCATTATAGCGGCATTCTAGAAAGAATATAAAAACATAAATTTACATTTATATATCGAAAATAATTTGTTATTTGAATACTTTTATACCCAATAAACCCAGCTTCGCTTTTAATTTGGAAGCTACCCCATTTGTTGCAACATATTTATTGGACAGTTGTTCTCGAATGTCAGGATTCTGTTATATTATAAATTGGAGCTCATTAATGAGGAAAGACTGTGATATATTTCTCTGTATAACTATAAATAATTGATAGAATCATCATTTTACAAGACTCGAAGAAAAAGCCGTTAATATAGGCCCCAATAACCAGAAACACAGAAATTGATTGGTGGAATTGCGATTTTGAAAAAGTAAGGTCTTGATAATGAGGTAGGCACCACAGCCCACAGCTGACAATCTAATTAAAAAGATACAGTAAGTATTGAAAAAAAAGTATTATCGGTCTTTTGGTTAATGTGTGATGGTACTTGGCGTACGATTTTAAGCTCAGGATTCTAAAAATTGGAAAATTCGGGGAGATAGGGCAATCAAGCATCACTGCTGATAAGGAAGCAGACCAAAATATTGTTTTCAATACTAAAATAATAACTTAGTCATCAATCATAATAGCATTAATCAATTTAATTATTTTTTATTAGTAATTTAAGACTTATTCCCATGAATTCAGGATTGGTGCCATTTTCATAATTTTTACTTTTTTATTACTTTAGCGCATAAGGTATATTTTCGTGAAAAAAGTTCGGAAATGAATTTTACCGTTTTTGTATAATACTTTTTTAAAATAAAATATATATGATGTGGTGATATTTTATTGACTGTAGCTATATGTATATTGATTTGTCCATATCTATAGATATATATAGGAGATTATTCTAAAAACAAAACTTCCTTTGCAAAGGACTGAAATATACTACTAGCTCTACCATATTCAAATTTTATATGAGCATTTCTTCAAACTCGTTTACTTTTAGGGTCAAAAAAATTTGAGAATTTTTTTTAATGGCACATCAACGCTATTTAGTAACAATTAGCTGGCTTTAATGAAACACAAATCTGTTCGCGTGAATAAACTTTAGAGAACGGCGTTCGTGTTATGGAGGTTTAAGACAAAAAGTTATAAAAAAATTTCAAACCAATTAACCTTCACACTGGTCAAGGTGTAAACTTGTTACTTGACTCCCCCGCTAGGTTTTCTAAAAATAAAAAATAAAAAAAAACAGAAGGAATAAAACAAATAACAACAACATTGTTTCATTGCTACTTAATAAGTGGCTAAACGATAACAATTATACATTGATTCATTTGCTACCTAAATGGTAGCTTTAAGCATATAAACAATAATAATTGAAAAAGGAGAATCTAAAATAATTGTAAAAAGCTTTATGGTAAACCATTCGTCTAACATAATAACATATAGGAAAAAGAAGTCACAGATTTCATTTCCCGAAAAGTTGTGAGTTAAATAGATGATGTTTACGGAGAACACCACGGTGAGACGCTGAAAAGTGCTGATGAGAGTCGTGGCTGACTAGAAAATGCATTCCATTCTGCCGAGAGTCCAATAAAACTTTTACAATGTATTCTTCTACAAATATTCAATGAACTTAAGCCCGAATGCATAAATTCTAAAAAAAAAAAAACATTATAAACAAGTAAGAAAGATAATGTCGGTCAAGCCCGACCTTATAATGTCCATCTGAATTCGTGGAGGGGTCTTACATTAGACATGTGGACAATTGTGGACTGATACTTCTATTAAGTGTAAAATAAAATGTACGAATACAGAATATTACTTTATAACTAACATTTATATGAATTTATACGCTTTAGGGTTATACCTGAAAGTGGGCTTATATGGGAGCTATGGTAAATTATGGAGCGATCCTGTCACTGTGATTTCTACTTATATGAAACTTATTTGTGTCGAATATAAACCTGATACTAACATGTGTATTTGATTTATTCATGCTAAAGTGATTTTCGGAAGAGGGTTTTATATGGGAGCTATGGTCAATTATGGACCGATCTTCATGAAATTTGGCACAACGCTTGGTACTTACAAAAAACTTCCTTATAACGAATTTCATTAAAATTATTGTTATATTTTTGGCATTTATGATCGTTAAACCCCTATTCCGGGAGGACATTTGTGTGGGGCCTAGGTGAAATAAGGGACCGATCATAACCAATTTCAATAGGCTTCGTCCTTGTGTCATGAAAGTCCTACGTGCCATATTGAATTATCTTCAAAATTGCGATCTTTACTTTGTGCACAAGATTTACATGGACAGCCAGCCATCCGTTCAGTCAGCCAGACGGACGGACGGACATGGTTAGATCGTCTTAAAAAGTGATTCTGATTCGATTGGTTGTGCGTTACAAACATCAGCATAAACGCATAAATAAAAATTGCCAAAATTCTATTTTCAATAACATTTTAAAAATTACCACATGTATATAATCCACATCTATATATTTAAACTACAAATTAAAAGTGATACGATATTGTTGATGACACCAAAGAAAATAGCGATCACAGTGATTTTTCTAACATTTCATCATGCATTTTCTCGTTTTTTAATTTTATAAAATTTTTATTTTTAATATTTGGCAATCAAAAAAATTTTTATAATGATATTAATGGACAAGATATGATCGTTTTTGTTATTGTAGTTAAAATTCAGAAGTTTAAAAATATTGTAAAAATTCCACTTTAAGCCAGATATTAATAATAAATGCATATATGCAACCTGCACAGACGTATATAAAATACAAATTAAAAAAGGTTTGATAAGTTTTATATTATTGAACATAATCGCGACCACAAATCTGTTTAAACCTCACTTTAGAACATAGAGCAAAAAACAAAACGTACATAGAGATTCTTAATTTTTTTAATTGCATTTAATTCGCTAATGTATTTTTCACATCTAACCACAAAAAAAAATTCTTTAAATGATATTAATAAATAAAAGCTTGCATATATTAATTATATAATTATAAAATAAAATTTTCAATGACAAAAATACACACCCAAAAATGTTAAAAATTGCTTTAAATTTAAACACTTAATTATTTTTGAGTGTCACTTGATTCCTATATAAGTTATAATAACAGCTGTAGATTGATATACATTTTCACCGATTTCAGTTAGTGCCTTGTTCGAACCTCGATGATTTACGAAATATTAAAGGCACCGTGATCTCAGGTTATGAATACTTTTTATGCAATTTCTTTTGTTGAAACCTATTTTTCGCTTAACTAAAACAGAATAGATGTACTTATTGTAAATATATTTTCACATAAAATGTAAAAAAGTGAAAATGAACAAAATTTTAGATTGATTTTAAAGAGTTATAACGTTTTTGCAATTTAATATTTTATCGGCCCACAACAATTTTAAAATGTAATTTTGGAAACCTTTTTTGATCACTTTCTTTATTAAAATTAAGCTGTGAGTATGCCTCCCGATAAAGACACCTCTTAGGGTCATTTACGTTTTGCTCCCCAAGTTTGGGCACTCCCTATAGCGCTGCACATTAACGAAATGTATCTCAAACGATTCATAATTATAAGGACAATAAACCTCCATTCTTTGTTTTGCAATATTCGAAATTGCGCAAATTTCTAATCAAAAAAACTACAAAAAATTAAAATTTTGAAAGTTATAATTTAACACTGGTCAACGACATATTGATTGAACAGAAGTTGACCTATTTCTACAGGTGTTTGTAGTTTAAATTAGAGGAATTGGACACAAATGCTAAAATACGCGATTACAAGAATAAAAAAAAAAAATTATTATTTTCAAACGCCTTTTTTTTGATTTTCTAATTTTGAGTGCTTGCTGGTACCACATGGAACCATTTCAGATCTTGAATTTTTGTTGTTTTAGCCGAAGAGGTGTTGTTAACATAATTGCATCAAAAATTAATTTAAAAAATCTAAATTTAAAAAAAAAATAATATTTGAAGTTTAAGGTCGATTTCTTAAAGGTAAACCTAAAAAGAGAATTTCCCATATACATACTCGTATGTACATATATGTATAGCTAAACCAAAAAAGTAAACAAATAATATATATATATATATTATGTTCAATATATATATATATGTTCAATATATATATATAATGTATGCATACGTAAACACTTCCTATTTTAAAAACTAATAACAATCTCCTTTGTTCTCAGTTGGACAGAATTTTATTTATTCTAGTTTTAAAATTTTATAGCATAAAAATAACATTTTTTGTATAATATCAATCGCAGTAGTTTTAAATGTTTTGGACAGCTGACGTACGTTGATATTAAAATCTGTCAGTAGAACCTTTTTGAAAAATCATTAAAGCATAAAAAGAAAAATGTTTAATTGGTCAAAGTCGCCTTCTTAGAGCCTTACATTTAATGCCTTTCATTTAAGCATACTAAAATACATACTTACATATATATATATATGCTAATCTATTCAGATTTGCTTGCTCATATTTATATAAGCATGAATGTGAAAGTTCGGTCTATATATGCCTTCTACCGAAAATTACTCTATTATCATGTTTCTTATTAGTTTTGTTCAATTTACTAGAAATAAGTTTTATATACATTAGACTGCAACAAAATTTACAATCGTCTACAATCGTTCACTGGGTAGTAAAAATATATTGTGGGAAATATTAGTGAAATTAGATATCGTTAGACCGTGCCGCATCGGTCCTAAAGTTTGTAAAGTTTGCTTTTTTACAGTTTTTAAAAAAATTTTTTATGTTAAAGAAATGTAATCTACACATAATTATTTGTCAAACAAGATAAAAATATAAAAAATTGGTTAAAAACTTGTTCAAGTTATTGCGGGTTCTCCAGACCATTAATGTGTTTTAGACCACTTGTGTATGAAGTGTACAAACAATTTTAATTTTTATGAGAAATGTTTAAATATAATACAATTTTTAACTGAATTTGAACCATAAATACTGAAAAATAAGTTATTGGGTCTGTAGGATAATTTTTCATACTAAAGTCAAATGAACTGAATTGTTATTTTTTCTTATATTTCGTTAAGTTTTTTATAGTTTTTATGTTAAATGAACTAAAGTGAAAAAACATAGTTTTTTATGATCAAATTTTCCCAAATTTTTGTATAAAAAAACGTCCAGAAATTCGAATAATACGGAAATTAGAATCGCCCTAAAAACAAAGTGGTTCTAATTTCGAGCGTGTACTGTAGATAATAAAAATACTTTTTCAATTGTGAAGTTTTTATTTTCTTAGAAATTATTCACCTTTTTTCTTGATAAAAATATATTTATTTTCACTTTTTTGCTAGTAATTTTTACTAACTTCCAAAAAAATGCAAAATATGCACTTAGTTCTACTTTTGAAGTTGTGAAAAAAATTCTATTTTTGGAAGCACTTGCTCGTTTTTTTCATTTTGCTTGATAATCATGAGAAGCGAGATCAAGCCAGAAAAAAATAAAATTCTTTGTGCTTTCTAATGATAGAGAGGTATCTTTTGCACTCATTTGGATAAATTTCTCTGTTAAAAGTGTCATTTGTTATGAATAAAGTGCTTTTTATTCGCACGTACAAATCGCTTGGTAGAACAAAAATTTTTACACGATATTTATCTGTTATATTTCCCATAACATCTCTGGTATGAATGATATAAAAAGTTCGTTCTTCAGTGTACTTTTCGGTGATCGTGAACTCTTTGTATCTATCTATTTATCTATCTATGTATTTTTTATGACTCAAAAAACTGTATTTCCCGACTCATCTACATTCCATTCAATTGTTTTATATGGTCGAATTTACAACAAAATTTAACAAATAGTTACTGAGAATAATAGTAAATGTAAATAAGTTAACGGTACAATTTTTTTAGTATAATAAAAGTCACAGGCTTTAAAGCGTGCCCTAATTTTTTCTTGCGCAGTCCTTAGTAATATGGTAACTAATTATATAACATATGAATTTACTAAGTCCTGTCGTAGAACTGGTTAATTGTTTGAGTATAAAATATGTAAATTGAAAGTACAAAACTAAAATGAATAAAAAAAACTCGAAAATTTCAACTCAGTTTTTTTTTATATTTTTTTTAGCTTTAAATGACTGTAGTTCCTTAAGATTTTAGGTGAATGACTTAAAACTTTGGATTTCTTAGTTACTTTTTAAGG
Organism: Protocalliphora azurea; assembly: GCA_932274085.1. Classification (NCBI taxonomy): domain Eukaryota; kingdom Metazoa; phylum Arthropoda; class Insecta; order Diptera; family Calliphoridae; genus Protocalliphora; species Protocalliphora azurea. The sequence goes on from OW026520.1 coordinate 41,768,408, forward strand.
TCTAACAAAATCCACGAACAGTTTCTCTATTTTTAAAATACACTTTAGAAATACAAGATACATTAAGATGATTTTAAAGAGTTTCGAAATTTGTTGAAATTTCTCATATTCTTTGATATATTATTTATTTATATATTTTTTTTTATTTGGGACTTTTAGCAAGTTTCGACGTTTTAATACCAGAATATCCATAAATAGTAATGTACAATCAAATTGTATTTCCTAATACAAAAGGGTAACCACTGTTTAATGAACTTTTAATTAACATAATATCTTTGATTAAAAAAATATATATATATATAACTTTATTGAACAATACAATTATACGAATTCGTTAAAACTATTATTGGGAAATACACCCGACTCATAAAACCGATAACAGTTCCTGACTTTGTCATAGATGTCTTTGAACACCTGCAGTGCTAAATTAGTACTGTAGTTCTTACAGAATTTCAGAACTTAATAATTTTATCCTTTTAACATTTAACAAAAGTTACAAGAAATTATCTTCATTCTAAAATATAATATACTGGTAGTATAACATTTACCAAAGAGAAAAAATACTAATGTCTTTATTAACACAAATGTCTTACAAATATAGTGTAGGAAATAACAAATAGTACGTGGTTATGAACATTATTATTATTACCCTATAATAAAATACAGCTAAATTATTATTATTATTTTTTTTAAAGATTAATCAAAGACATTCCAACACTTTTTTGACATAACATATTTCAGTTAGATTTACAAATTTTTGCTATTGTTTATAAAGGATTTTTTTTTTTTTTTTTGTAATTTCATTCTCTCTTCCTCTACTCTCTTTTTTAAGCACATTCTATTTTTTATTTATTTCTTTTTTTTAATTAACCTCATGCGGATTTATGGTCGTGGAGAGCGAATTATTCGTATAAGAGAGAGAGAGAAGTTTTTTTTATTGCTATCATTTTGTCTGGACGAATCTGCGCAATATTTGGAAAATGTGTGTTTATTTATTGTGTAATGCCTTTATTTATAAACTTCTGTTATTGTTTACATGAACATACGAGGGTGAATAGAAAATTATTATTATTTTTTAATTTCTTTTTCCCTATACACACATATTTTAATAATTACTTGTGAAAACTTCAAAAAACTTATATATGAAAAACAACAATTTCGCCTTGTAAAGATTTCGCTAAAAAAATTCTCCGGCTTACTCTAAGAATTTTTTCATATAATATTGACTAAAGATTTGAATAAATCTAATGTCGATATATTATAAATAAAATGTTATATCAATGTTGTAATGTAATATTATAAGCTGTATGTAATATATGAAAGATTTTTTTATTTGACTATATCCTAATGTCTGTTTAACTACGCACGGATCTGAGCGATTTTATTTTTAATGACTCTGGAACATAGATACGTTTGATTGTATGAGTTATATCACGAATTATTGGCCAAAAAACACCATAAACGTCAACTTTCTGGAACCTCACATCCATATCATTTAATTTCGGCCAAGACAAATGTATCATTGATTTGTTCTTGTTCTACTGTCTCTGGTTCTCTTGCACATATTGATGTATGTTCCCGGCGGATCTGACATTGCTTTAAAGTTTATAAAGAATTAACTGATTGCTTACCGAACCGACCGTCTTGAATTTGTTCGTGAAACAACAAATTCGGGCGGTTGTTACTTAGAAAAAAAGTCACCAGAATTATTCATTTAATTAAAAATTGTTTAAATTTGCTCCTCTGACCAAACTGATTATATCAATTATTAATAATTGTAAAAATTAAAAAAAAACAGAAAATGTTTCCCAATTATAAAATTTATTAAATCAATCAAGTAGATGATTGAATGGATTAAAAACTTAAATTTGAAAAAATCTTACTTGAATTTTATTTTTACTGTATCATTTATTTTATTTTTGCTTTGAATATATTAATTAAATTTTGATGTTAATTGAAAAATATAAGCTAATAGTTTTTTCTGTGTAGAGAATCGTTTGCTGTAAAATGGGTCGCAACGCATTTATATTAATGAACTTTTAATTTGATTATCACAACTTGGCATCTGGCTAAATAACAAAAAGATTTGACAGACGTTGCCTCAATAACATGGTCGCCAAAGACTTGCAAGATCGACCTGAAGTTGCAGAGGCCATCAATACTGACAAACAATCCAAGACGATTGGCACAGACAGCATATTCATGCTGATGTTAAAGCATTTTTTGGACAAGAAGACGAGTGCCTGACAACAATTTTCTACCTATCAGTCAGGAGCTTAATAATACCCTCGAAGTTTTTCTTCTCCATCAAGTGAGCCACCATCTAAAAACAGCATCACCAGCATGGACTCCGAAAATTGCACAACCTAATCATAGCATTAGCCGTTATAACTACTAGGACATTGTAGGATTTAAATCAGCAGGGTTCTTATGAAAGAACCATCCTCGTAGCGTTCGACTTTTTTAAGACTTTTGACGCTTTCAACCAAATTACACTCTTCCTAGTAGTATATCCAGAATTCCATAATGTTGAGTAACATGAAGAGATGGATCGTGAATTAAATATATGAGTTTAAGGCAGTCGTTTGTGGGACAAAAGATCGAAACCCTATAGAGTTAAACAGGAAGTTCTTTAAACTCTCCTCCTCAAAGAGGTGCGAAGAATTAAAGAGACGACTGCACAATAATCCATTATTGATCTATGTAGTACGGTAAATGGTTAACTCAATCAAATCCATACAATACAACCTGCAGTTATCACCCACGAAGTCTTCACTCCTTAAAAACTCGATCTTTACGCCTTTGGTGTAAAAATGTCGACATAAACCGCCCAAATTTTCTGACGTTCACCCTTAGTTATCCAATTATGGTCCTCATGCCACTGCAATAACGTCCTCAAAGTTCTTACCCCAAACATTTGCCTCGTTGGTTGATTATGGACAAAGAAACTTTATTAGCTGCATAATAGCCTTCGTTGAGAGATGCCCAATGGATAAATATTCAAAGATGGCAAAATGAAGCATAAGGACCGTCACAGGTTGTTTACAAATCACTTCTTCACACCACCGGTAATACCGGTCAAGAAACACAATATTGTGTTATCAAAGACGTTCCTTATGGAATGTCATCAGAGGAGACATTTTAACTCTAACATCATGAAGTTTCATAAATGAACTTTGTATATGCAAGAAGAACATTTAGCAATATGACGCCATCGATTCCGCGGTTGCAGGTTAGCGCATGAATTGCAGACAACGTGAAGAACCTGCTTCGGAAAACAAAAAGCATTTCTGACTCAACTGAGGTCGGGATGAATTCTTTTTGACCCTGCATAGACCGTATGTATTGTTCCCTTCTTGTGCCCAGCATTACGTGAGGGTCTACATGATACTCCACATATTAAACTGTTCTGCTAACCCTATTTCACTTTTCCCAATGGATTCACGGAAGTATCACAATTTCACTGACCTCCATGCAGAACCACCAGACTGAAAATTGTTAAGAAGATTTTGCCGTTACAACATAATATGTATAAGGAATTTCACTATTGGAAATCTCTTTATAAATATATAAAATATAGAGAAATCAATTAAAAATTTTGGTGAATATTTCTTTTAAAAATTGCCTCTGGCCCACATTATCTGGATAAGACTTTAAAAGAAACTAAGGCTAGATCTAGCTTCTCCACTTTTTATACCCCACACCACCATAGGTGGTTGGGGTATTATGCGTTTGTGCTGATGTTTGTAACGCACAGAAAAAATCATCCAACACCCACCTTATATTATACCAATTGACTCAGAATCACTTTCTGAGTCGATCTAACGATGTCTGTCCGTCCGTCTGGCGGCTGGCTGTCCATGTAAACAAGAATGAAGCATATTGAAATTTGTTATGATCGATCCATTATTTCACCTAGCCCCCATACAAATGTCCTCACGGAATAGGGGTTCAACGATCATAAATGCCTTAAATATAGCAATATTGTAATGAAATTCCGTGCAAGGAAGTTTTATTTCTTTTTTTATAATTACTGATATCTATATACTCTATGTGTTACAACTATAAACGATCCCTATTTTCGCAAATTTCAAAGGATATAAAAGTCGCAGAATAACGAAATTTGTACATATATTAAATTAGTCAAAATAAAATATAGTGCGATTAAAAAGATTTTTCTATGTTGGATTTTAATACCTATTTTAAGGAAAAAATAGCTATAAACGCACTTAGTTAAATCTTCAAAATTTTAAAAATAAAATTAACAAAATATAAAAATGATATATATTAATAATGGGTATGACCAGTCTTAATTTCAGTTAATTGAAAAATTCTCTCTTCACCAATTTTGTTCTCAACTTTTCACTGACGGAACACGTTGTATTAATTAGTGCTTCTTTTAGATTGATTATTCTGTTTAAATAATTTTTCAGATGAATTGTGGGGACTAAAGCACTCTTTTGGTGAAAAATTTTTCCATATCTACGAAAATTGGTTATGAAAGGAAGAAGTATGTCTTCTAACACTCCAATGTACTCAAAAGAGTTAGTGGTATTGTGTTCTATAATACGTGCGAGTGCAGCCAAACGCCAGTTTAATCACTACTTCAGTACCGAAAGATCCATTCGCCTTCGCAATTTATTAAAAAAAAAAATCGAAAATTATTTTATAAGTCTTTCCACCCTTCTGGGCTATCAAGGGTAAATTTTGCTCTGATAAGAGTAACTAGGTTAGTCTACAAAAGGATTCTCGATGTTTCATGTCTCGTGGGAAGATTTGCAGCACATTTGAAATCTTTCTCTGATGAATTCATGGTTGAGCCGGCATTTCCTAAAATTTTTATTTTGCTTTTTTTCTAAAAGGAAAATAATTTCTTATTCACCATTAGTTATTTTATTTTTATTTTATTTGTACAAAAAATAGCTCGATTTTTTATATTTAAGAAAAATGTTCGCCTGAGGCACTTTATTGTCCAAATCAGAAATAACTAAAATAATTTTATGGACTTAATAAACCGATTATTGTAATTATTATTTGAATTATAGATAAAAAATTTTAATATAACTAAAATGCTACGCCCTTCTGCTTTCTTAAACAGAAAAAAATTTAGGGAGCTATGAGATCTTTTATGCAGGAACTGCCCTCAAAACGATTATTTCGCAATCTCAAAAATTTAGAGGGTATTCGAAGTTTTTGAAAACCGTTATTTTATTTTTTTTTTTTTTTTTGTCTCTAAAAATTAAAATTTCCGGGGTGTTGATTCCAAAGAAGCGTCCTCCGCAAAACTTAGACTCGATCTACACCTTCGTGTAGAAAGCTAGAGTTCCCGAATTCAGCTCCTTAAGTTTAATGGTCTCTACCAATATCAATCTCAGTTTTATGTGGTACTGCACCAGATCCATTATTATAAAAGTTAGGTTAACAAAATCGATTGCATGTGACAAATGTAAGCTTCGAAAAACCGTAACACGATACAGTTAGACGACATCAAACACTTAGTCAATTCGGGGGTGAGACGCAAAATTCTCCTAGTCCAAACAACAAAAACCCGCCTGACTGCACTTAAGAGATAATTACGGTGACGCGAGAGTTGTTCTCTAACCCGGAGCTACTTTGCGAATAAAAATATTTATGTGGTGTTTTCAAGACATTATACAACTCACATTAAATCGCTTGTTGACTGAAAATAATAAGTATCATTTTGTAGCAGCGTATTATTTTTTAGTACACTTTACTAAACATGAAATTTCCTGTATATGATATATTGTTTGCAATAAACTTTTACATATGCAAATTTTGACCAATTTTAATTACTGCTTATTATTGGTATTAAAGAAGCTAAATTTATTTAGATGTTATCATTGATTTGTTTCGACCTTTATAATATAATTTCTAGTAAAAAAATTAAAAATAAGTTAAATAAAAAATTATTTATCCGAGAATTTATAAAGCCTAAAAAGTATGAAAAATCTTTGCAATTCCCAAGTTTGTATGGGAATTTTTGGAACATTTTTCAAAGGGTCATTTTACTGACAGCAGTTTTGTGTTTTATTTATAAATTAATAAATGAAAAAAAGTTTTTAAATTTAAAAGAAAATTTAGCCTTTTTCCGGCCTTATTTCTTAGGCCATTTAGCCTTTTTTGACCTTTTTTAAAGTTCAATTTAGTCTTTTTTATATGACGCTCCTGGCAACACTGTTATGAAATTGCCAAATTATTTTTTCCTCAAAATAGGTAGTTAAATAGAAAAATCTTTTTAATCGGAATATATTTAATTGTTGGTCTTTTGAAATTTGCAACATTTAGTGCATTTATATTTGTGACACGTAGTTTATATATAAAAGAGTAACGTTTCGGACTGACTGATTCATCGGGATCTCACTACAATTGGAAATACATTGGAATACAATTTTTGTTACATCTATGGTGGAAAAAAGCAATAAAAAAGGGATAAAAGCGGGAAATTATATTTTATTCAAACTCAATGAAGAATTTTCTATAATATTAAATCTAGTCCTAAGTGAGTGAGAATTCACAAGGAGAACTTTGTGGTACCTTTCATTCTTCTAATGGTACTTTTAGAATTTTAATTAATAATTAACCTAGAAGCATGAAATTAAAGATACATTTTCCTATGTGGATAAGTATCCATAAGGGAGGACCTTGAGGTACTTCTTCATTCTTCTAATGCTACTTTTTAAAATTTCTAAAATTTTGAACCAAAAAACTTGATAAATATATATGGCCCCAAGTGAATGAGAATACATAAGAGGGGACTTTGGGACACTTTTTCGTTTTCTAATGGCAATTTTTGAATTTTTTATAATATTAAACCTAGAGGCACAAAATTTAATATACTTGGTCCTATGTGGGTAAGAATTTACAAGGAGGGGGGGGGGGGGGTATTTTTTTCTTTCTTCTAATGATACTTTTTGAATTTTCTCTAATATTGAACCTAGAATAATGAAATTAAAGATATTTGGTTCTAAGTAAATGAGAATGCATAGAGAGGGCTTTGTGGTACTTATTTGTTCTTCTAATGGTACTTTTTGAATTTTTAATAATATTGAACGAAGAAACATGAAATTAAAGGTATATAATTCTAAGAGGGGACTTTGTGGTAATTTTTCGATCTTCAATTAGTACTTTTTATATTTTCTATAATATTGAACCTATAAACATGAAATTAAAGATATATGGTCCTAAGAATCTAGGGGACTTTGCGGTGCTTTTTCGTTCTGCTAATGGTACTTTTTGAATATTCTATAATATTTAACGAAGAAGCATGGAATTAAATATAGACCGTTTTGAGTGAACAAGATCCTATATGAGGGGACTTTTTGAATAAATTGGGATATATATGGTACTAAATGTGTGCTAATCCACAAGATGGGCATTGTGATACTTTCTCGTTCTTGTAATAGTACTTTCTGAATTTTCTGTAACATAAAATTAAACATATAGATAAGAATCCACAAGCCCTATTAAAAAAATGTTAATAAAATTAAATTGGTAGTTTTCGAACCTTCAAACGTTTAGCTTCAAATTTTATGAAATCTGATTATTTAATTGGGTGATATATACACTTTGGTACTTTTTTTGGTACCCTGTGTTATTTAATGATGAACTAATAAAGGGTTCCGAAGTGGTACGATATCCCACTCTTTGGTTGTTCCATAATTAAATATAAATGATTTAAATTTCATTGAAATCATTAGAAGATAAGATTGAGATACATATATGTTATTGATTTTCTGAAGACATGAATATTATAACTGTTCCTGTGGGAGTTAGAAGCCATAGTTTAATTTTTCAGACTTTTGCACTTTTGTTATTACATTTTTTTTTTAATAAAAAAAGACCACCAAGTACCACAAGTCCACTAACATAGTAGCGGGTTAAATGCTATTGTATGTATAAAATGTGGGGTTAATTTTATATCGCCCTCATTTGTCTAATTTTTTTTCTTTGCGCAACGAATTAAAAAGAACTATATTTATTTGCCATTTTTAAATATCAAAATCTTTATTCCATAAACAAAATGTTATTCAACGAATAAAAAATGTACATATATTTTACAAAATAAGAATTATAATTTTAATAAACATTTATTATCTACAATGCACAGTAGGATGGAATCGAAAATTTTTGGAAATAAATCTGTTACTTTTAATTGGATTTTTATGGATTTATATAAAATTTGACATAGACATAGCTGAGGAGTGCACAATTTCAAGTTTGGAAGTATGCCTACAGTATGCCCTCAGGAGCCGAGCTATGGGAGCTCAAAGTAGGGTACCTCATATACATATACAATTTTTAACCGCTTGCCAAATTGTTTGCATGTGCAATTATTTATTTCTTATAGTTTAAATTTAAATTTCAACTATCTCAATTTTGCAATATCTTGGCAGAGATTTCTCGTTATATGGAGCAATCTTTGCTACCAATTTGCATTTATTTTTTGATATAGTTAAAATTGCTAAAATTATGATTTTTTTTCGCCCAAAAAGTGTCTTTTTTTCTAAAAGAAAATTTTCCTTAAGAACTTATAATAAATTTATACTTTTCTGAAAGGTATCTTTGCGGAGATGAAGGAGGCCCCCTTCGTAACTTAAAATTGTACACTCTTCTGCTACATATAAGTGAAATTTTATGTAAATCCAACTAGCTGATTAGCAGTTACAGATAAATTTCCAAAAAATTTCGATTCAATCCCACTGTGCAATAAATCAAAGAAATTTGGTGCACTACATGCACTCGTAAACATGTTTCTTTATAGAATGTTATTTTATATTATTTTTTTATGTAAATATAAAATATCGTATACTTAGCACTAAAAGCTCTAACAAAATTTACATGTTAGTACAGAAAATATTACACTGAGTGTTTAAAATTTATACTATTACAAAGTACTTATACTTTGTTTTGCATTTAAATATGAGCTAATGTTTCATTTAATATAAATATTAAAGTATTTTTAGCTAATTTAAGCTCAAAAACAGAGGAGGTTGCACTTTGACATTACAATTTGTAACCAATTAAACGGTTTCATTATATTTTTCTGACAAAATTGCAGAATTTGATTTTGCGAATCCACAAAGTTTTTTATTACAAAAGACATTTTTTTCACGCTTTTAAAATCTTAAAACAACTATTCAGTATTGACAAAAAATAAGTGGCAAAAAAATGCTAGAAAATAGTACTAAGAACAGAAACTGTTTGTAAAAAACATATATATTATTTATTTTCAGGGCTAAAGCTAAAACAATATTAAATAAAATAATAAAAAAATATTCTGAAATTGATTCTTTAGAAATTAAACAAAATTTATGAGAAGATTTTTCAAAATTCTAATTTTATCATAAGGTATGCAAGTAAAACGTATTTCAAATAACTTATAGGTTAACATTTTGACGAACTGAAATCTTTATTTATTCTTTATTTTTTATCTCGAGAATCTGGATAATTATTGCAGAACCCAATCCGGATTGTCGAATTACCCGGATTATCGAGGCTTTTTTTTAAGTTCAAATTGTTCATCAAATAACATTTCATATTTCAAGTTATTTATCTAAAAAAAAAAAGCAAATTTGCTTGTATTCTTTTTATTGCAAATGAAGGAATTCAACTAGAATTAACTCCTACATAATAATCATATCATTTCTTATTGTTTTTCCAAGTTATACTAACATTTTAATAAGAAATGTATTTTTATTATTTAATCCGAATTATAGAGTTATTAAATGAAAAGTTAGAAAATGCCGTCCGGATTACCCAATAATCCGATTTAAATGAACCAAATCAAATTTTTATTAAAATTCAAATTTTTAACTAAATAAATGTTATTCAAATAATATTAAAACATAAAAAATAAATTATTTGTTCCCGTAGCCAATGTTCGAAATTGTGTTTGATTGAGCTGAAATGCAATTTTTCGTGATATATTAAACTTTAAAGTAGCGCAATTTTGGTTCTATAAAAGATATTGACTTCAATCTTTCTCTATATAATCAGCAATTATGTCAGCTAGGCCACGTAATTTATTTGAGTTCATACTTTTTCTAATTTTCCAATTAAAGTAAAAATTTTGAAAAAAATTGGTTTTCGAAGAAACTATAAATATTTTATCTGTAATAAAATCTTTGTTAGTTAAGATATCTTAACGAAATTTTCGGCGATTGTAGACTATATCGTATAAAAAAAGTATAAAAAACTTTAAGATTTTTGTAAAAGGAATTCCACAATTCCCAACAAAAAGGAAACGCCGAAAATCCCATAAATAGGATTTTTCGCATTTTCGCCTATGAAGTAAAAATATGTTATAGAACATATAGACTAGAGTCAAAATTTTCATATAAAATAAGTCAAATTTGGGAGGGTGTATACTTAGACCGCTTCGGTTATTGGTCTTGTTTTCTAATTTAAAATTATCTTTGTGAAGATACCTTTCAGAAAAGTATAAAATTATTATATTTTGTTAAAGAAAATTACATTTGACATATTAGATAAAAAAGAGTGTAAACACTTTTTCGGCCAAGCAAACCCAAAAAATTGTAATTGTTGCAATTTTCAAATTCAAAATTGTTTATTTTTGTACTTTGAAAAGATATTGATTTCAAATTTTCTGTATTCAATAAATAATTTTGTTCTTTAGTTGTTTAAAGAAAAAACTAATAAAATCAGTCAGAAAAGAAAAAGAACTGGAGCAAGAACGTGCAAAATTGAGGTTGTTAAAACTTTAATGCAATTAATATAATAATAATAATAATAATAATAACAATAATAACAATAATAATATAAGAGATAAATAGCACAAGTAAGCATGTACTTTATAAGACTTATTGGGCATTAGAAAGATGTAAAAATATTTTAAAATTGGAAAAGAAACAACAAATTGGCAGACGTTTAAAAGTTTTCTACGTCTACGTCTATCCTACTTTGGGCCGGCTCTTGAGGGGTATATGGGGTCCCCTTTCCAATCTTAAAATTGTACACTCCTCTGCAACGCATATTTAAAATTTTATGTAAATCCAACTAACCAATTAAAAGTAACAGATTTATTTCCAAAAATTTTAGATTCTCTCCCACTGTGCAATAAAATAAAAGTACACACATATTAGTAATATGTCATAATACCTACTATGTACAGTATAGCAGTAAGCACAAAATAATAAATTGCAAAGGATTTTATTACACAGAAAACATTTTTACATTTCTTGAATGTATTTCAACATAAACTGTATGAATTTAATATAAAAATTTATTCCAAAACTCTCATTTTCAGTATGAAATACATAGTTCATTCACACAATAAAATTGAACATGATGATTTTTAATTGAAGTCGTGACGTCCACATACACATTGTTAAATTGTACCAATTAAGTATCTGAAACAATCCTGCAAGCATTTAGTGAATTCTTTTTCGAAATAGCTCACTAATTCGCCACTGTTAGAAGTGCAATAGAAGATTTCTCTCAATTTTCCAACAACAAAATATATTAGTGTTCGAATTTAATCTTCTAAACGTGACTTCTTTAATCGCTATTAGAAGTTGTTTGGATAACAGTTACAGTTATCCAAAAACGAAAACACTATTTTTCAACACCTTTTCTAGCATTTGGAAGATTGTTGTTTACCAATCCACATAATCTGCCGAATTCGGCACTCTAAGATGTTTAATAGTAGAATGTGTAAAACTTTACAAAAACAACACACATTAGGTTCGAAATTTTATCATAAAATCGTGACTTTGACGATTGTTTACATTTCATAATGGGAAAAAGAACAAGCAGAAACAATATAATTTTTCTTAGTAAAAATAAAAATTTTCAAGTGATTAGAGTGAAAAAATATTAACATTAAATAAAATTATTTATGTAAGCTGATAGTGAAACAAAAAATTCATAAGTTTCACTTATAAAAGGAAAATTAAGAAAATAAGGTAAGCGTTTATCGTAATTTAAAAGAAATTACCAATATTTCAACTAGTTCTGGGCAAGCGAATAAATTTAGGAAAACATTTTCATTTTCTATAAAATGAGTATTTACTGTTAATACGAGTATTAACAATTTAAGGGCCAGAACATGGACAGAAAATTTTGTTTTATATAAAATTCTTAATAACTTAAACAACATTTTTTAAAAATGTGGGGGCTTTACTGATGTATGATATGCCCGCAGAAAAAGTTGCTAATTTTCTATAGAACAAAAAATTACGAATATATTAAAAATTCAATTTTACAAGTCTATTCTGTGGAAGTTTAAAATATGTATATATAGCAATCAAAATTTTGAGAATGCATTGCATATTTTAGCAGAGCTGAATTTTTGCACTTTAAATTTGAATTTTCAAAATTTTAAATTAAATTTTTTTAAAAGTTTGAAAAGAATTCAAACATTTTTCTTTTTATTAAATATTTTGAAGAAATTGTTTTGTTGTTGTAATGCTTGAAATGTGTAGAGTAGATTGTGGTAATTTTTGGTTAAGTAGCGGAATTTATTTCTAAGTTTCAAAAATCTTAAATATTGACAAAAATGGTTGAAAAAACTTTCAGGGCCAAGGTAAAATTTAAATAATGATTTAAAATGGTACATCATCATTAAAATTGGTAATAGTGTAAGGAAATGATTAAAAGATCATATAAAAAATGAAAACATTTGAAAGAGAAATTAGAGAAAATTTTTTATAAATATTTTTTCAAATATTTCCAAAATTCTTAATAGTCAGCTATTTGTTCAGCGCGAAAATATGATTTTAGAAAAGTATATGGTGTTCGCCTTGTAAAAAGTGTAATACATTTGTTCTTTAATTATTTTTCTGTAGAAAAACTGGCGATTTTAGAAAAAAATTAACTAAAAAAAAATTTATTTATTTTAATTACATAGAAAATTCAATACAAAATTAAAATAAATAATAATGTAGTCTTGTAATATTTAGAAATCGTATATTATATTACTGAAAAACATCGTGGAAATGTTGAATTACACATTTTATAATGCGAACATCATAACCTTTCTAAAACTCATACATTGTCGGCAAACATACTAATAAATGCAGAAAATTTTGCAAATATTCTAATAGATGTTAAATGTTCATTTTAATTCAAAATTTTTTGTTTTTCATTGTTTTTTATAATAAATACAAGGAAGAGTTTTTTTGTTATTTAAAAAATAAATTAGTTTCAATAATATTCTTATTTTATTATATATATATATACCTACTTTGTTTAATTTGAAAGAAACAAATATTATTTTCTAATTTTGTAAGTATTACTGGTATTATTATTTTAAAAATTTTATGCAAAATAGTTTTAAAATTCTGCAAATATTTTCTATCGAAAGTGTAACTACGTCGGCACACCGGGAAGTTGATATGTTTCGCCTTTACTATTGAATTCTCATATAGTTAGAAATAGCATCTTTTGAGTAACGCTTTAGAGGGGATTGGAAGATTCGAATTAGGATTTATTATTAGACACTTTTTACTGCGGAATAGTAGATCTTAATACGTGACGTACAAAATTTACTAAAGCGTTACGAATTCTGATCTACTTAGTAACACTGTTCGTTAAGAAATGTGCCACTAAGAGATAGTTCCTTTTGAGTAACGCTTTAGTGGGGATTTGAAGATTCGAATTAGTGACATTCAATACTGACTAAAGCGTTACTCAATAGGAACTATCGCTTAGTGACACAGTTCTTCCCGAACGGTGTTACTAAGTAGATCAGAATTCGATAGTAAAAGCGACGCATATCAACTTCCTGGCGTGTCGATATAGTTACGATTTCGATAGATAATGTTTGCAGGGAACAATGTAATTAAAGCGACAAATAAATTTTTTCTGTGTACTTAAAAATATTATCCCCCGTACTGACAAACGACTTAAATTTAAAATGCCTTTTAGAACAAACACGTTTTTATTTTATTTTTCTTTTTTTTTTTTTTTTTTGATTACTATGAAATTTTATCCTTTTTTTGGGTCCTAATTTGGTTTATTTCTCTAAAAACTATACTTGGCACTTTTCAACTATTTTTGCCACATTTTCAATCGAAATTTGACACTAAATAAAATTTTTAAAATCCCATCAATGCCAAAAATGATAATGAAGTGTAATTACAAAATTTGTTCATGGTCCTTCGTGCCGGAAGTCAGTTTGCGACGCTGCAGCCACATCTCTCTATAAATGACACTAGTTTCCTAATCTTGAATATGATTTAAACTTTTCATTTCACTTTGATACATTTATTTTCCTCAAATTAATCAATTTAATAAGAAAATAAATTTCTACTTATTATTAGTTTGTTTCAATTATACTCTGACACGCCTACATTTATAAATTGTATTTTTGAATTAAGCTCATATAAACTAGAATAAAGTACTGATAAGTAGCAAAACGTATAATTAATACTTATTTCAAATTTTATAGTTTTTTTTTTTTTATATGAGAGAAAAACAAGCCAACAACTCTTGCAATAAATTAGCACATTATTATCAGTATATGGAAAATATTTCTAATCATTTAAAAAAATTAGAACAAAAAAACATTATGATAGGAAACGTGTGTATGCTCCCCAATAGAGATCTCTATCAATAATTTGTTTTCAATAAAAAAAAGTAGAGTAAATAAAAATAGACGCAAAGAAAAACAAGAAAGGCATAGTCGGTCAAGCCCGACCTTATGTTACCCTGCACCATTGTGTTTGTGCATCAAAATTAGGGGAGTGATCCAATTATGGATCAATATAACATATATATATATATATATTATACTATGTTATTTTGATACTAACATTTATATGGAATTTATGTACTTCAGGATTATTTCTGAAACTGGGATTTATTTGTAACAAATATTAACGTAATAATAACATATATGTGGGATTTATGCACGCAAGAGGTTTATATATGGTTAAAGCTATGGTTCATAGATTGATCTTCTTGAAATTTCGCACATATAAAGGGTGATTCAAGTAGAGATACTTTTTTTAATAGCCTTTTTTTTGACAGATCACGTGTGAGTCGTATCATGCTGTCATGTTATTTTTGTTTAGTATTGTTTGGCATTTCATAATGGAAAGACTTACGCCTGAACAACGTTTACAAATCGTTCAACTTCATTACTAAAATTCACGTTCTGTGAGGAATGTGTTTCGTGCGCTTCGCTCAACTTATGGTCAACATAATCGGCCTACTGAGCGTACTATTCGCAACACCATCACCCATTTTGAGACCCAGCATTCAATATTGGATAATCTTCGACCGAATAGACCACGTCCAGTACGATGTGAAGAAAATATAGCGGCCGTAGCTGAGAGTGTACACGAAGATCGTGGAGAGTCGATTCGGCGCCGTTTGCAGCAACTCGGACTGACGTATGGAACGACTTGGCGCATTTTACGTCGAGATCTTAAATTGAAAGCGTACAAAATATAGCTTGTGCAAAAACTGAAGCCGCTCGACCTTCCCAAGCGACATCGCTTCGCTCTATGGGCTCTTGGAAAGTTCCAAGAAGATTCGATGTTTTTGAGGCAAATTTTGTTCAGCGATGAGGCCCATTTCTGGCTCAATTTGTATGTGAACAAACAAAATTACCTCATTTGGGACGAAGAGCAATCTGAAGAGATTCAAGAACTGCCACTTCATCCAGAAACAACAACGGTTTGGTGTGGTTTGTGTGCCGGTGGAATCATCGGTCCATATTTCTTTAAAAATGATGCCGGTGCGAACGTAACAGTCAATGGCGACCGTTATCGTGCCATGATAACCGACTATTTGATGCCTGAAATTGAAGCTCGTGATCTCGGCGACATTTGGTTTCAGCAAGACGACGCCACTTCCCAAACATCGCATCAATCAATGGATTTATTGAGAGAACACTTCGGTGAGCACATAATTTCACGTTTTGGGCCGGTCAATTGGCCACCAAGATCGTGTGATATCACACCGTTAGACTTAGATATGTAAAGTCTAAAGTTTATGCGGACAAACCTGCTTCGATTCAGGAGGAAAACATCACGCGTGTCATTCGAAAGTTACCAGTCGAAAAGCTCGAACGAGTCATCGCAAATTGGACTCAACGGATGGACCATCTGTGACGTAGCAACGGCTAACATTTGATAGACATAATCTTCAAAAAATAAATGCCAAAGAATGTTCTTTCAAATGATAATAAACATTCCCCATTAAATTTGAATTTTCTTTGTTTTTTTCTTTAAAAAGTAGGGAACCTCGAAATGGATCACCCTGTACTTATAAATTGTTGGAGTACATTTGTATGGGGGCTAGGTGAAACAATGGATTGATCGTAACTAATTTCAATAGGCTTCATCCTTGTACTGCGACCTGAAAATCGATTAAGAAAGCGATTTTGAACCGATCGGTATACTTAAATGTAAATCAATGACCAATATTTTTGTGCGTTACAAACATCAGCACAAATGCATAATACCCCAACCACCTATGGTGGTGTAGGGTATAATAAGACGAATCATGCTTGTTACTCATATTAATTTAACAACATTATATACAAAGTAGCCACATAATATAATTTTTCAATTTGACTCCAGTTTTAAAATATAATCACCAAAAGTACCCTGATTGTGAAAAGAAAAAACATTTTTTGACAACAAATTTGATTGTTACAATTAAACTGTTATATTTGTGATTTATTTTAAATATTAATTCAATACATTTTCTAAATCTCTTATGGAGATTAATACTAAAATAAAATTGACTAATAATGTGATCAAGATTTAAGACTACAAATTATATTTTTGTTAATTTAAATCCAAATAACTGGCATCACTGTTCATACATTTATATATGTACATATGTACATACATATATTTCTATAGATATTCGGTCTTATATGTTCCCACTATTTAACAGATTTAATCGTACGATGCATTTGTAATCGTGTGATGTTGATTTTATTAAAATCTCTAGGTTCAAGTTCAATATACTTACTACGGCTATGTATATGATATACAGACGTCAGACATGATGCGACATCGCCCAATAGTTTGAAAATTCATTCACAAAATTACTTTCAAGTTGTATGTAAATAATTGAGGGCACAATTACTATTTTATATTTTGTTTTGTAATTATCACTAATAGATTTTTGCATTTCTTTTTTTAGGAGTAGCAATAATTGTTTAAAGTTTTTGTTTGTTTTAGAGACACATTAACACTAGAAGTGCCATAAATCATAAATTTGGAACATTAATTTTAAGACATATAAAACAGTTATTGGATTATTTTATAATAAATTAGTGACAGAGTTTATAAGATTTACAAATCAGAAACAATTTGGCTTTCAACGAAGTTAATGTTAAACCTTTTGGACCCGAAATTTAGCTAATAACTTTTTTATTTAAAAAATAGGATGTTGATATTTTTTTTTTAATATTTACATTAAAGAAAACCCAAAAACTTAGAACTTGTTCTAAAATCATTAGTTCTAGAACTGGTGTAATCAAAACCACTTCAGATTCGTTAATAACATTCTTTAATATCAGAATTGGCTGACATTCATGGAGTTGGTATTTCAAATTGGTTTTTTGGATAACTAGTTCTGTATCACTTCTACATCACTTTTCTGAACAAATACACTGCCTGCCACTTGAATAAGGAATCACATTTTTTCAACTTTAATTAAGTATATCTCCTAAACTAAAGTTCAGAAAAAATTATTTTTTTGCGCAAACAAATTTCAAATTAATTTTTTCTGAACTTTAGTTTAGGAGATATACTTAATTAAAGTTAAAAAAATGTGATTCATTATTCAAGTGGCAGGAACTCTTTAAAAAACTTAAAAAAGAGTAACAAAAAAACTGGCCCTTAGGCTGATTATAATGAAAAATAAAATCAAACGAATATCGTTGATTTTAACAACTGGTTCTTGAACCGTTCCCTAGCGCTTCTGTAGAACTAATTCTGAAAGTGAAATTAAGAACAAAAATCATTGATTAAAGAACTAGTTCTAGAACCATTCCATAGAATGGGTACTGTGTAACGAGTACAGTCTATTTTCATGCGTTCTGGAACTAGTAATAAAAAATTAATACAATTTTTCCTGATAAATTACATTTATTGTAATGTAGGGAAGTGGGATCCGAAAAAGTATAATACAAATAAACTTTATTAAACAAGAAATCACTGAAATTTAGAAAAATTATAGAAAAAACTTATTGTGATATTTGACATCATTTTATAACGTACTTCTGTATAAAAATTATCCCATCACGCTTCTTAATTAATTCTAAAATTATAATTTTTACAACATTTCCCTATTATTATTTTGGTGAAATTTTGATGTAATTATATAATCCATCAAAAGTATATAGCAACAGCAAATGTTTTGTCATAAAAATACATTATTGGAAATTTTATATGGAAAACAATAAATAAATATTAAATTTATTTGTTGTTACAAATGTTCCATATCAGTGTATAGTAAAGTCAAATCAAGGTTCAAGTTCGGAATTTGATTGAGGGAAATTGGAGTATAGTTTCGCCTTGACATTCCACACAGGCTGTTAAAAATCACCGTTCGTGTTCACTACGAGTGATATTCGTGGGCAAAGGTCACAAAACCCATTTTTTCCATATAACTCGTTGATTATTCGTAGATTATACAATTTCCTACAATTTTACTGAAGAAAGTTTGTATGTGCCATTAACGGTTTTGGAGTTATAGTGCATTTTAGGTACGATTTAATGTTTTTTGGTCCCCGCAATATTTTTAGAGGAAATTGCAAGTTTGTAATTTTAAATCTATCATCCAACTACCCAAAAAAAAAGAGAAAATTACTTTTAAATGAATAATATTTTCACTACTTCAAATTTGAAACAAGTGCATTTTTTAAATTATTTAAAATTTAATTCTATAAAAGTGTAATTAAATAGCTTCTTAGTTACTTTAAAGGCTGTTATATATATATATATATATATATATATATATATATATATATATATATATATATATATGCAAAAAATTATTTTTTTCTGAACTTTAGTTTAGGAGATATACTTAATTAAAGTTGAAAAAATGTGATTCCTTATTCAAGTGGCTGGCAGTGTATATGTATAATAATTGTTAATAAATGAGATTTTTTGTCTGATATGTTTTCTACCAAATACTGCAAAAAGTAGAACAAAATGTTGACTCGTTTCCGAGAAATTGAGAAAAATAACACGTGACGTCATTTCAGGTACCTCATTATTTTTTGCATTTGAAGATACTCAAGAAAAACAAAAAATGCCAAAATAATAGATATTTTTTTATATTAAATGGTATTAAGTATCACTGTTAATTTACTAATTCTTTTTATAAATATGGGGTGTCAAATTTTTTGGGAAAATTAAGCGAAGTTTCTTTACATATATCTTTTAAAAAAGAAATTTAGAATAATCGGGCAATTTTTCCTATATGATTTCCGACACATACAAATTTTTAGTTGGTAATATAAATGGACTTTATCATGTCTTTCAGAAAAAATTTTTCTGTAAAAGTTCTAAATTTTGACATCCCAAATGTTGTACATTGGATTTTTTTTTGAGTTACGTAACTATGAGTCTTTCAAGCTATCGGCGCACTATGAAAAGGTAAAAAAGTTAACTTTCCTGTTAATATTACTTGTGTTGATCAAGATAAAATTAAAAATTTTCTAATCCATTCCAAAAATAAAACCAATATTTTGGAAGGGTGTGAAGATAGCTACGAAAGTTAGCTACGTTTTTTAATTTTATGTTACCTAACAGTTCTCTCACTCAAAGACTGTTATGTTAACAGAATTTGATTATTTTCAATTTTAATAACATTTTTAAAAACGTTAAGGACTTTTATTTAACAAAATAGATTTAGCTGTACTTTTCCGTTACATTTTTAAAAATGTTAATAGCATTTTTGTAATATTTTTTCATTAAAATTATTATAATTTAAATGTTTGAATAAAAAAAAATATAATTAAAAACTATGATTTTAAATCTACCTTATGTTTCAGAAATATGTGTTTAAAATAAATATTTTTTATTTTTTTTTTTTTATTTCCCAAAAAATCTTTATATGATGATCCAATTGGTGATCAAAAAATGATCATAGGTTTTGAGAAATAGAATTTTGAAAATTTTGAAAAAATTCATTTTCTCATATAAGGGCCCTATTGATGATCAAAAAATGGGTCAAAATTAAAAAGGTGCTCCTCTATTTAGACCTAGTAGGCTCGAAAGCTATTATCTTAAGGATTTCAGAGCAGAAAAGATTGATCATAGGTTTTGAGTAATAGAATTTTGAAAATTTTGAAAAAATTCATATCTGGATTTTCTTGAAAACAAGGCAATATTTGTTTGCATTATAAAGTTGACATATAAACAAACAAAATTCAATTAATAAATCTAAAAATTATTATTTTAAATCATTTAATAAAACTGTTTTTATTAAAAATTAAACAAAGTTCAAATACTTTAGTGAGACACTGTATGTATAAGGATCGTCAAATTCTATGAGATTTTTAAGAACAACATTTTATAAAAAAATATCTATACAGTTTAATAAACTAAGTAATCTTAAAAAATCAATCATCAATAAATCACTTATAATTTAATGATTTTTATTATCAACCAAATAATAAATATGACAATGCAGTTTTTAATATTATTTTACTTTTTTATTTTAAATCTAATCTTATTCGACCTTAGAATTTTTATGAAATCTAATGCACAGTTTTTTTACATTAGCAATAATATAAAATTGACTTGCATAATTCTATTTATCTTAATTTATTAACTATTTCCCATAGTACTAAAACTAGCGTTACCAATTTAGCGCTTTTTAACATTAAAAAAGTCGCATTTTTTTCCGTGAGCGCTTTTTCGAAAAAGGCACTGAATTGGCGCGTTTTACTTTCAGTATTATGTCGATTAGCAACACGTTTTTATATTTCTATTAACTATTAACAAAAAAAGTGTTTTATTAATTTTCGAGTTCACCAAAAACAATTTTAAAGATATCTCAATGAAATTTGGCACGATTAACTATTTATTTTGACACAAGGGCAAAGCCTATTGTAACTGGTCATGATTGGTCTATTATATCAACTAGCCCCTATATAAAGGTCCTCCTGGTATAGCGGTTTAGCGCTCATAAATGCCTTAAGTATATCAATATTTAATGATTTCAATGATATTCGGTACAAATAAGTTTTATTTTTCGAGATCGGTACATATTTAACCATAGCTCCCATATATTACTTTAACGTTCAGAAATTCCATATAAATGTTAGTATTTGGATTATATATGGCAGCAAAGAGTTCCATACAAGTAGAAAGCTAAGTACCAAATTTCATGAGAATCGGTCATTACTTAACCATAGTTCCCATATAAGGCCCACTTCCGAGAATCATCTTGCAGAAATCCCATATAAATTTTAGTATCAATATGAATCACACTGACCATCTATAAGTTTAATATTTGTTTAACAAATATGCACCTTTCATTTTAGTTGAGTTTAGCGCTATTTAGCGCGTTGACAACGCTGACTAAAACGTCAATCAATAATGGAATGCATTTTTTAAATGTACCTATGACCAGAAAGAAGTATTAGCTATTAATAATTAAATTTCTTTTGTTTTTTATATATTTTTTTACCTATATCTACAAATAAATATAATTGTGTGTAGCAAAGTTCGTTGAGGTACACTCAGAAAATAAATATTTAATGAATATGAAACCAAAATGGCATAGTATACGTTAAAGGACTTCTTGAGGACATCATAAATAAGTTTTAAAAATTTCCGACACACCCTCATAGCTAATTTTTAAACAACATTTAGAAAGTAAACAAAATGTTTCCAAAATTGTTCGAGTTTAACTGCAATATTAAATATTAATTTTTTTTTTACCAGAGAAATTTTTATCAGCACAAAGGTAAGGGAAAACGTATATCGTAATAAACCACCCAGCAAAAACTACTTATTAAAGTAGTTTCTTGGTAATGAGGTGTCATTATTATTGGCTTACTCTGTATTACATTAATAAGTACTCAATAGTATAATAGCACAGTAGGTTGTTGGTTCAACCTCATTCTGAAGCTGTTAGTTTTTTTATAACAAAATGTCTAAAAAGATATTTTAAACTAAATAGAGTTTTTGTCTCTTAGGATGCTATGTGCGAGATGGTGTACTGAGTAAGACGTTAGTCAGTAAAAACGAATGGTTAGTGTGTATCCAAGTTCGAGTCTCACTGACGGCAAAATTTTTTTGTTTTTTTTTTTTCGTTTAGGTACAAATTTTTGAGTACCCCTAGAGTCAAAAAATAACTACGTGAATTTGCGAACAAGTCGAACAAAAATAACTAGTTATTCAGGCAAAAAATAAGTAGTTTATTTTTGTTTCCAATTATACCTGCTAGCTTACCAGGAAAGCAAAGTTTTTGCTGAGATTGTACTTTTCAGTTTCGAATTGTACCAAAAAAAAAAATACAGTTGTACCAATTTTGACATTCCTGTTATATATTCCAATTCATAGATGTCCCATAGATTTAAGAAACATTTAAACTGTTCTTAACATATTTTAAGCTCAGTTGATCAAAAATGCAAAATTAGTTTTAAGTTATTAGTTAGAGTTTACATTTT
This sequence comes from Protocalliphora azurea, assembly GCA_932274085.1. Taxonomy (NCBI): domain Eukaryota; kingdom Metazoa; phylum Arthropoda; class Insecta; order Diptera; family Calliphoridae; genus Protocalliphora; species Protocalliphora azurea. The sequence continues at coordinate 41,791,047 of OW026520.1, forward strand.
TAAGTACATTTCTTTGGAGAATTTCTTCGTCAAAAAATTTTTAGGAAAATATGGTATTAAATATAAGAATTTTTCTAATTACTCGTATATATTTTCGTTTCGTTTTTAAAATAAATGTGTTTTTGTATAGAAAAGTTTGTTTGGGGTTTTTTTATAAAAAAATTATTAAAAATGCTACAACTTTCCGTCACATAAAAACTTAAACTGAATTATTTAGTTTATTTGAAAAAATAAAAAGCCGAAGGGGGGAACGTTTTCAAAAGTGCATTGAAAAATTCAACTAGGTTGAAAATGCATTTTTCTAAAAAAAATAATTTTTCTTTTATTGTAATGCTTAAAGAGGACTACGATTCTTTTCTAATGCCATCAAAATCAATGAAATCAGACTTCAGCTTCAAAAGATATGGATAATTAAAAATACGACTGTGAAATATTTTTGATATTTTATAGAATTAGAATCGTGGCATAAAGTGTGTTTATGAAAACATGAACCAAATCGGAAAACCTGAGATCATTTTATATTTGATGTCTCATGAAATTCATAATATATAAAAGATTTTAATATAAAAAGCTACTCAGCAAGAACTTTGCTTTCCTGGTAAGCTAGCAGGTATAATTGGAAACAAAAATAAACTACTTACTTTTTGCCTGAATAACTAGTTATTTTTGTTCGACTTGTCCACAAATTCATGTAGTTATTTTTTGACTCAATAAACAAAAATAAAAAAAAATTTGCCGTCAGTGAGACTCGAACTTGGACACACACTAACCATTCGTTTTTACTGACTAACGTCTTACTCAGTACACCATCTCGCACATAGCATCCTAAGCGACAAAAACTCTATTTAGTTTAAAATATCTTTTTAGACATTTTGTTACAAAAATCTAACAACTTCAGCATGGGGTTGAACCAACAACCTACTGGTTGTTAATCCGGCGCTCTAGCCAACTCATCCACGTGATTGCACTATTACTGTGCTATTATACTATTGAGTACTTATTAATGTAATACAGAGTAGGCAAATAATAATGACGCCTCATTACCAAGAAACTACTTTAATAAGTAGTTATTATTACCGAAAACCAAAAAGTTTTTGCTGGGTACCTTCTGCTGCTTTATAAATCACTTTGAAAATCTAAAATTGACTTAAAATTAAGGAAGATACAATAAATTTAGTGCAGGAACTACCTTTAATTTTCAAATTTAATTTATTTTCAAATGTCTGTTCGGTTGAAAAAAATTACGAAAACCGCTCAAACGATGCGTGTTGATGAGCTGAATATCGAAAATAAATAAATTAATTTTTTAATTCAACAGAAATTTCATAAAAATTTTTCATATATTTTTTTTCTAAGTGTATAAACAAAAATAATACTACACACATATTCGTTCATACAATAGTAGTTGATAAGAACTTTTCTTGCTTTGGTTTCGACACTAAAGTTTCAGGCAATTTCAAAGTAATCTCAACAGGTGGATTTTAGTATTGTTTAAACAGCCGATACATAATCTACAACTTTACCTAAGTAAGTCCCTTGAGAAAATTAAAAAAAAAAAACAAAACAACAGTAAGAAAAAATTAGAGATTTGAACAAATTGCGAAAATAATTTGTCAATTATAAATGAAATGAGTAAAACTAATGGAGATTGAATACCAAGAAAAAAAATCAGAATGAAATGATGATTTTTAAATTGTAGAAAATTATTAAATAATAAAAATTAAATAACGATTTGAAATGGGAAGTGGTTAAAATTATGAAATATTTATGTGAAAATTTCTAATTAAAGAAATAAGATGAAATAATTTAAATAAAAACTAAATTAAAAATAATAATAATAATAATAATAATAAAATAAAATAAAGTTCTTAAAACTTCAATGAGTGATAATAAATGTCAAGTTATCTTTATACAAGAAGTTATCTTTCAGATAAATATTTGTTTATATAAAATTATGCTAAATTTAAATTTGATTATGTTTTTTAAACCCACTTTAAATTATATTGGAAAAAGCTACATAGTTTCTGATTCTGTAAAGTGTTGAGAATATATATATATATATTTTTTTAGTCTCGTGGGATCAGTCAACGAAATATCTCAAAAATTATAAAAGTACAGGAAAAAAAAATCTGCACAAATTTCTTTAAAAAATGTTTAACCAAACATTTTTACATTTTAAAACGTAATTATTTATGTCACTGAAAGTAATACGATATAGATCGGATAATTTTCTAAATTTTCGAAGTCCAGCAATTATAAAAATTTCATGTTTTTTTATTAAAACAAAACCGTTAATTTATAAACCTAAAAATTAAAATACAACACAAAATTAAATTTGGGTAAATTTTTTTGAACCGTGCATAAGCCAACTTCAAGTCGAAAAAAAGTTAGCTATTAATGATACATTAAAGAAAAGACAATGTCATGACATATCAATTAAAATACTAAATAATGTATAGAACGATATTCTGACTAGATTTGTCAACGAAAAGCGAATCGATAAAATGGTTCAGATTAAAAATTGTAAAACACACTGAATAAGCGTGTCATAAAAAATTAATAAGGATTGAAATTTTTCATATTTCAAGTATTGAAATTTGTAAATTCGTTATTGGAAAAACTTTTTTTATTAAAATATGTTCATAAAACAAAATATTAAAAACTTTGAAGAAATTCAATTTTTTTTTTTATAAAAAGAAATAAAACAGTTTTTACTTCTGCATATATTTTCAAACAACAGTTATATTTGAATCTATAAAAGCAATAATAATATATATTTTAGAATTTTTATATATTATTTATTTTATTTATATGCACAATAATGTTAGGAACGAAATGCACAGCTTTAGATGCTATAATATAGTGTCTACATTAGATAATTTTTTATCAAGACAAACGTCAAACTTAATGTGAATTTGTGGAAGGTGACAACAGTTGCACAAAAACAATAATATGGCGTATCCATTATTGTTTTTTATATATGCAGTTTGGCAACTGTAACAACCAAAATAATAATCAGCTGTTCAACAAAGGTTGCCTTGGATATATTCGTACTGATTTTGACGTTTGTTTTGATAAAAATTTGCCTAATGTAGACACTAGGTAAAACGTAATGTTGTTAAATGAAAAGTTGATCTAAATTAATGTAAATTTATGTTTATATTTTGTTTTGTAACGTATTGTTGGTGCTATGTAAGTAGTAAAGTTAACGCAAATATTTATGTAAAGTAACGTTATGTTATAAATGTAAAGTAACTGTGTTACAGTACTAGTCTATTTACAATTTTAGTCAGAAATTACAGGAAAGCTTTTACCTGCTTAAATTTTGTGGAACTCGAATAGAGCTGGTGGTAATGTGTAATATTGTGTGATTTATTGATAAGTGCAATAAAAATAAAACAATAGAAAACACTACTATAATTTACTAATTCAGTTCTTCTCTAAAATCCATCATTGGCCCATGCTCAATCGATCTTAAAGAATGTACTTTAATTTTTGTACAAATCCATAGGGCATGTTCTAAAAATCGAAATGAAGTAAAATTGAAATTGAACGAGATTTTTAGTTCAATTTTTTCAATAAGAGGGAATATTTTTATGAACTATCATTACAGGGTTGGTTTTTAAAATTTCTTCGATTTTAAATCCATTTCATTTCGATTTCTTGAACATATCCGCATGTGTGACTATTTATTGATCCTTTCGAAATATGTCTAGAAGATGAAAAATAAATCTGTATAAAATTTAAATTAAAACCATGAAAGCCGTATGATAAGGTTCTCCATTGTGTATGTTCTTTAAATTTATACCAGAGAAAGAGCTTTATAAAACAATTATGGACCCATCCTTCTGAAATTTTAATAGCTCTGTTCCAATACTACTCACATTAACAGGCTTTAGTTGAAATTCACAAAATGCCTTCCCATACTCAGTATTGCTTTGTTTTTTTGGATGATTTCTGCTTAAAATATGTAAATCTGACTAGAGCAAGGTCATAGCTAATATAATAATTTATACTTAAAAGAAACTAATTGGCTCCAAATTGCTTATTGCTACTATTTGTAATTTAAACATGTCTAAGAGATTTCCAGACAAGAACATGGTAAAAAATATGAACTGATCCCTATGAAATTATATATAATTTATTCAGCTATATTTTGGAAAATCATTTGAATGAGGTTTAGGTAAAATAATGGAATAGAAAATGAACTTTGTCCTAAAGTTTCACATGTTGTGGTGTATGCTATCTTTTCATTTCACAATATCCAATGTCTTAATATCGATGGACTTTTTGACATAATAAAATGTGTCATAAGGTCCACAGATTTTATATATTTTTTGGACAAAATTATATATTCTGTTATGAAAATTATTACCTAATGTAATCAAATTTAGGGACACAATCAGCTTTCTCCACGATGAAAATGGAACTGGGTAGGATTCTAGCCTGGATTAAAAAGTGCCTTAGACAATCGGAGACAAGAGTTTTATACTTTATACGACTAATTACATCCCACCGATTTTATGATATTTTTCTTTCTTTCCATTGGCACTATGACGCCTTTTAGTGTATCATAAAGTCCATAAACAATTCGATTTTGGATGTAAAGATAGGCAACCGTAGGCTATAAACACACACACACACACATTCCTTACCTTATATATTGGGTTTATCTTCATTAAATGGTATTTCATATCCTCACTCATCTAGAAGAGGAAAAAGATAGTCAATGAATTTAAAAAGTAATAACGTCAAAGTCCTCAAAAAAGCCAATATCGTATTCTTTGTTTATAGAATTTTGTTTAATTTTTTCAATAAAAAATTGTTTCTTGCGAATGCTTAATTAACTAATTTTTAATGTTATAACAATAGATTTTATTAACTTCAACATTAATTTTTCGACAATTCTTAACAATTAAAATTTTAATATCCGTGAAAATTATTTTTTTTTTTTTCATTTCTAATGCATTTAATTAAATTTTAAGAGATTTAATATTATAATTACCCATTTGGTCGAATGGTTATTGGCGATTTTGTCGTCGACGATGTCTACAGGAAATTTTGAAATTTATCGTCTATAAAAGACAAATCGTATATCACGCATATTATCCTGTTTTAAGTCTCATTGACGATAATAGAAGTGATAATATCCTAAACATATATTTAAACGTTATTGAGGACAGGATAAGAAACAATTTCATGTTTAAGTCCTGCTACAATATACCTTGGAGTTATTGTCAAACAATTTTTATTTTTGAAAAATAAACATTTTATTGTAGAAAATTTAAAAAATAGTAGTGTAAAAAATCAAGGAATAGAAGATACAAATTTTTTATTGCGCCCAAAAATATTAAGAGCTAGGGCTGTTATTATAACTATCCAATAACTTAATTTAGGATGTTATCGGATACATTAACTGTCTTTTTATAATAACCTTTAACTTTTATCGCAAGGTTTATGCATTTAGAGCTGCCATATAAATGAATACATACACTGCCTGCCACTTGAATAAGGAATCACATTTTTTTTAACTTTAATTAAGTATATCTCCTAAAGTAAAGTTCAGAAAAAAATTATTTTTTGCGCAACCAAATTTCAAAGTGTTGGCTTTAGTTTCCTTAAAAGAAATAAAATATATATATATATTGTTATACTAAAATTATGCATTTATTTAAAGTCATGTATTTCTGTGGTACTTTTTCGTGTGTCACTTGAATAAGGAATATTTTCAAACTAAGCAAACTGTAATTTATTTTTAAATTTTAGGTTATAAAAATGAAAGTTATTATCTTCTACCATTCAATTAGTAATGAGTACTGCCACCATTTTTAGAAATAACCTCAAAAATGCGATTTGGCATCGACTTGTATAATGACTCTAAGTAATTTAGCGAAATTGAACTCCATGCTTCCTTTATTACATCCTTTAAGGATTCTATCATCTCAAATTATTTTCCTCCTTCATAAAATTTTCTTGCAAGCCAACCCCAGACATTTTCCATTAGATTCAGGTCTGGTGAATGTGGGGGAGGGGGCCAATCCAAAAGTTGAACACCTGGTTGATTAATCCATTGTTTTACTGCTCTGGTGGTATGAATCGGAGCATTGTCGTGTTGGTACGTCCAAGGTATGGGTCCAAAGAAATCATTAAATTTTGGAAATGTTTCCTCCAGAATGTTTTTGTAAGTCGTTGCTGTCATTTTATTGGATATAAAAACCAATTCTATTGTACCATAATACGAAATGGTACCCCATACCATTATTTCGCCCTCTTGGCTGTGTCTGCGGTTCCAAAATAATTTCTCATTATTTTGGTCATGGAAGTAATAGCTATATCCGTCGGGACCATCATTATTAAACTTTTTTTCATCGGAAAATACAACTTTAAACCATTTGTCGGACCATGTCATTGTATTTTTGGCAAACTGTAGACGTTTTTCATTAAATGGTGGTTTTTTTGCAGTTTTCGTCGGACTATGTATGGGCTACGGTCCACTGTTCTTAGACTGGCACTGACTCCACTTTTTTCACGTACTTTTAATACCGTTATGGCAGAATTTGATGCAATTCTAAGAATTTTTCGTCTTTCTTTTGGAGTTGTTGCCATTTTCTTCAGCCCTTTCATGTTTTTTCCATATCTTTCCACGTTATTAAAATAATTGTACACAACTGTCTTTCCCCTATTAATGTTTTTGGCTATTTGGACTGGATTGTGATCCTGAGATATCTTTTCTCTATTAATGTTTTTGGCCATTTGGACCGGATTCTGACCCTGAGATTTCAAAATCAGAATTTTTTCTTTTTCAGAGTTATTAAGAGCCTTAGCACGTCCCATTTTGAATAAAAACTATTTAAAAACTATCAAATTAAAAATTCTCTAGCCGTTTATATTGAAAGAAATTCAAATCATAGCCTTCCTGATTAATATTAAAAGAATTCCTTATTCAAGTGACACACGAAATAGTACCCCAGAAATACATGTCTTTAAATAAATGCATAATTTTGGTATAACAAAATATGTATATTTTTTTTTTATTTCTTCAGGAAACTAAAGCCAACACTTTGAAATTTGGTTGCGCAAAAAATTATTTTTTTTCTGAAGAGAGGAGATATACTTAATTAAAGTGAAAAAAAATGTGATTCCTTATTCAAGTGGCAGGCAGTGTATTTATATAAATGGATTTAACTTTTATCACAAGGTTTATGCATTTAGAGCTGCCATATAAATGTATAAAAACATATATATTTCGCTGTAGTTTTTAGTAATTTTTCTATTTATTTTATATTTGTTCCGGTGTTGACTTTTAGTTTGACTTAAATTATTTATTTTAAAAATTTCCTTATTTTTTATTTGATTGTATTGCTGTTACTGGCCGTTACCAAAGAGTAACAAGTAACAAAAAACTAAGTTTGTTGTTAAAAAGCTTGCCCATACAACAACAAAATAAATGTAATCAATTGCATTTTGTTGTTGCTAAAAACAACAATAATATATTTTTTTTTTTTTCTCAAAAAAAGGAACTATTTATTTCTCAACTGTAAACGTAATATTTCGTCTCCATGTGTACACATTAACTGGCCAAAAGTAATCGGTTATCAAAATTATAAAATTTACTTTAAAACCAAGTTGTAATAACCAAAAATAGATAAAACTTACTTTATTGTTCACTTTAGTTTATCTTACCTTTATCTATCTGATACCTTATAGGAAGTTTATAATAACCACCCTTATGAAAAGATAAATTATGTACACGACAAGTTAGTCTTTTTATCAACAAAATTACAAAAACAAAGTAAAAAAAAAGTAATGAAAACAAATAAGAAATTATACCCAAAATTATTAATTTTCATCAGTGATATACAGAGAGGATATGCACTGAATCTTGTGAAGTTTTAAAGTCGGATTTTACTGCTATAAAATTTTACGTTTCCAAAATTTTGTTAGATTGATACAAATATTTGTATGGTATCAATGCATTTTTATTTGGGTCAATTATGGACCAGGATTTTGCATTCAGATTTATAATTGTTTTTAAAATTTATTTGAACCCAATATTTATATACTTTAGATATGACCATTAATTCCCAATTCCGGGTGAAGATTTTCTTTTGAGCTATGTCAAACAATGGAGCGAGCCTAACGAATTACAGTATATGTTGTCATTGTAGCAAAATAATTGAAAAAGATACTTTGAAAATCACGCCCAGTATTTTGTTCACAAGGTTTGCTTACGTAGAAATATTTAAAACTGGCTCTGAAAGCGATTTGCAGCTGATAATTTTACTTAAAGTTGGAAATATGACCTTTTTTATTACATTATGAACATCAGCATATATACACAACACTAATTAAGCAAATTCAAGAAAGCCACCCAGCAAAAACTTTTTGGTTTTCGGTAATAACAACTACTTATTAAAGTAGTTTCTTGGTAATGAGGCGTCATTATTATTTGCCTACTCTGTATTACATTAATAAGTACTCAATAGTATAATAGCGCAGTAATACTGCAATCACGTGGATGAGTTGGCTAGAGCGCTGGAATAACAACCAGAAGGTTGTTGGTTCAACCCCATTCTGAAGCTGTTAGTTTTTTATAACAAAATGTCTAAAAAGATATTTTAAACTAAATAGAGTTTTTGTCGCTTAGGATGCTATATGCGAGATGGTATACTGAGTAAGACGTTAGTCAGTAAAAACGAATGGTTAGCGTGTGTCCAAGTTCGAGTCTCACTAACGGCAAAATTTTTTTGTTTCTTTTTTATTTTTTTCTTTATTTTTGTTTTCGTTTAAGTACATATTTTTGAGTACCCCTAGAGTCAAAAAATAACTACATGAATTTGTGGACAAGTCGAACAAAAATAACTAGTTATTCAGGCAAAAAATAAGTAGTTTATTTTTGTTTCCAATTATAACTGCTAGCTTACCAGGAAAGGAAAGTTTTTGCTGGGCAAAATACAAAAAAGGCAACTAAAACTTTTTTAATTAAATATATTGTACTTTTTCTATTAATTTAGCTTAGCTATTTTTCAAAATTTAAATGTCGATTTTATCGTTATTTTTATAAAATATTAAAATTATAGGAAAAATTAAAGTCTTACTAAAATGCTTTTTTATACTATTATTTTAAACTATACTAATCCTATTAATTGTCATCGATGACAAGTGGAGTATATTGTTGTTAGTACGGTCGTTAACGATAAAATAGCAAAAAAGTCGCCACCATATTCATAGACGATATGTTGAAATATGTTGTCATCTATTTAATCGTCAACGACAATTTGCACGACATTGTCGCTCACAATGTCGTGAATAATTTAGCGGACATTTGTTTGAAAAATTCGTCGACGTTTTCTATGGGCTGTCGTCAATATGTCGTCAAGAATGGGTCTCGTACGCGTCGTCAATATTTCTAATATACTTACATACATATTATGTATGTACATATTTTTAAAATGCAATTGTGTACCTGCAATTAATTTTCCTTATCATACCTAATGGTCAATATAAGAACTAATATATTATATCAAAATCTTTAATATAATATACATTTCATGAAATATTCAAGTACTGCTACAAATATTTTCTACTTATACTAAACATGAATTAGCTATAACACCAGTACTAAATGGTACGAAAAACATTAAAATGTTATCGATTATTTCTTATATTTATACCCTACACCATCATTGGGTATTATACGTTTGTGCTGATGTTTGTAACACACAGAAGAAATCATCCAACACCCACCTTAAAGTATATCAATCGACTCACAATCACTTTCTGAGTCGATCTAACGATGTCCATCCCTCCATCGGCTGGACAAAGTACAGATCGCAATTTTGAAGATAATTCAATGAAATTTGTCACATAGGACTTTCATGGCACAAGGACAAAGCCTATTGAAATTGGTTATGATCGGTCCATTACTTTATCTAGCCCCCATAAAAATGGCGTCCCGGAATAGAGGTTTAATGATCATAAGTACCTGAAATATAGCAATATTTTAATAATATTCAGTGTAAAGAAGTTTTGTATAAGTATCAATCTTTGTGCTAAATTTCTTGAAGATCGGTCCATAATTGATCATAGCTCCCATATAAAACCCTCTTCCGAAAATCACTTTAACGTTCATAAATCACATACACATGTTAGTATCAAGTTTATATTCAACACAAATAAGTTTTATATAAGTCACAGTGACAAATTTTATGAGGACCGCTCCATAATTTACCATAGCTCCCATATAAGTCCACTTTCGGGAATCACCCTAAAGTGTATAAATTCATATAAATGTTAGTATTAACGTAATATTCTTTATTCGTACATTTTATTTTACACTTGGCAAAAGTATCGGTCCACAATTGTCCACATATTTAATTTAATAATGGTGTTGGGTATTATATGGTCGGGCCTGACCGACTATATCTTTCTTACTTGTTATTATTAGATAAATTCCGCTTTCATTTATATTTTTATGAGGATTGCTTTTCTTTTTATTATTACCCATGGTACAATAAATAACTAGGTACAATTATTATAAAGTTCTCAAAATTATTTTTCCTGAAAAGTCAGTCACATATTAAACAAAAGAAAATATGAAAAAAATAAAACATAAAAAGTTTTTAAAAAATGAATATAACTGGATTTTATGTTAATAAGTTAATAGGTTCGTACTTTTTAAATAAAGTTCGGAAAAATGAGAATAAGTCAAAGTTGCTCTCACAAAAATACACAAACAATCATGATTATTACCTAGAAACGTAAAAAAGAGATAAGAAGTTTTATTGACATTAGCAAATGTGATATTGATTAACAGTATCAAACAATTGTCGGCAATTAGGTTTTTAGTATAAAATTATTAAATACATACTTTTATTTAAGATTAAAAGATAAGTATAGCTTAACTTCTAATATGTACTTAATGTTCATTAAAATTAATTAAGTAATTATATAATTGTAATTACATTGAATTCATTCATATGTATGTGCGATACGTTTGTGGATTTTTTAAAGGCTCCATTCTATTTTGAGGTAATTTTTAATATAAAGTGTGCGTTCGAATAAAACATAACATAAAATTTTCGTAATAACTATTATTGCCGTTAATTTTAAATATCTTTCTTGATTACAATATCTTCTAGAGACATGTCAGATTTAACAGCAGATCGAATTTTTGAAATCCAGTCGTTTGTCCGCATGCAGATGGCAGCCAAAAAAAAAAAATTTAAAAATAACTTATTTATTTTTTTATTTATTTTTTTTTTTTTTTTTTTTAACTTACTAAAAAATTTTGATTGAGTAAATTTTGACAAAAGTATTACACTTTAGGGTAATAAAAAAGCTTACCAAGGACCTAAGGAATGATTATTACACTTTAGGTTAATAAAAAAGCTTACCAAGGACCTAAGGAATGAGATGGAACTTGTTTCGAAAAAATAAAAAGTCACAAGAATGAATCCAAGCCCAAAAGGTAGAGAAGCTCCTAAGAACTATGTTAAACATGGCACGTTGTGTTCATTTCTTCAAAAACAAATATGAGCCATGTTGAAGCTACGACTTAACTTTTGTTAGTCAAAGCTAAAACAATTTTCAGAGTTCTACAATCATAAAAAAAAAAAAATAAAAATATTTTCAATATTTTGGATTAGTATGGAAAACATACTTTATTGCTGTCTTCTCTCATTTTCCAAGGTACCGATTAATCGAGAAAATGGTAGTGAATGTTATCGAACTAAAAACTATAAAAATTTACAAAACAATTCGTCATATGACAAGTTTGTTCAAAATACGACAAGATATGTATGTGATTGTTTTACTTCTTTAGTCCGAATAATAATGGCGAGGGACGGCAATGTTGTTACCAGCTTAAAACTCAATCATTTGTTTGCAAAAATTGACAAAGGAAAATTAGCAAAAATTTACATAAATTTAATCTGGCAATGCTGTAAGACGCGGCCGTGCGTCAAAATTGAATTTATTACAACCTTTTTTCATATGGACCACGCGTTAGCGTGAAAAAACACAAAATCAGCTGATTGCCGCACATCGCCGCGTGACGCTTACATTCTCCTTCCATCATAAACTCGAATAATCATAAAAAAGTGTCATACAAAGAATATCATAAAAAAGCATTAGTGACACTCGTGGTATGCAACAATGTTTTTAACATTTTCTGGTGACTAGAAGCACCTAGAATTGGGTATGTCATTTTAGTCCCACAGAGTATTAGTTATTTAAACAACTCAGAATTTTGGCAATTGTAAAGGAATTGCCTCCAAATTAAAAGGACCCCAGCTATGCTAAACTATGACTATTAATTTTAAATTCTTATAGAGAGATACGGCGAAAAATTTCATAAAAATACTTTATATTTTTTTCAGAAGTCATACCTAAAAGAAAAATTTGGAGAAGAAACGCTATAAGTAGATGATTTAGTTTTAATCATAATTTATTCCGTTCACCTTTGTAAAAAAAAAAAGACATGTTATATTTTATTTGAACGCACACCTAAATTATCTATTTCAAAATACACTTTTTGTTTAAAATTACCTTAAAAAAATCATTTAAAAATATATTTCCATGTACATTTAATTTAATTTTGCTAAGTACGATATGTATGTGTAATTTGCATGTATTGTCTCAATTTAAATTTAAATGGACTTAAGGGAAATGTTATCAAGCCATTAGATAGATACACATATAATTTTATTATTTGCATTTATATGAAGTGGGACTACTTAGGAAGTTATAACTTTGTATTTATTATGTGATATCAAAAAAGTAATTCAAGTTAAAAAAAAGATAAATACTTTTAAAATAAGTTTATTCGTAGATAAGTTCCATTAGGTTTGTTGATTGCTTATCTATGGAAATAGCAAAAAATAAATATTTAGACTTTACTGATATTGATATAATTGGCTGATTCACTAATCAAAGTCCAAATCAAAATCCTAAAAATATGCTTATTCCTTTAGATAATATTTAGATAGTTATTTAAAGTATCGCACTTTACCTAAAATCTAATAGAAGAATTAAGAAAAATTTTTTTAATAATCTATTATTAAATTATAAAATAAAAGGCGAAATTAAAACGCTTTGATAAAATACATTTAAAATTATATATAAAAAAAAATAAAAACAAAATTTTTCAAATTTTTTTTTTTGCTTATTTTGCAGACTTGTTCAACAAAAATGGCCTGCTTTTGTGAAATGATAGGTCTCGCCTGTTTAGTGGCGCTCCTTATGAGTTTTTCCAATAAGGCACCATATCAGCTAAAAATGGCCATATTTTTAATTGGTTCAGGAGCCATTGTACTTATTTGTATACCATTTATGATATTCAGACCAAGAGATTATAAAAACGCATTGTAAGTATTACAAAATACAAATAAAATAATGTGCTAAATTAATTGCTTCATATATTATTCTTTTAATATAGTGCACCCGCCTGGGGTTGTCGACAACTTTGTAAAGCGTTGGGCGTGACAATGGAAGTGCGAGGTCTAGAAAATATACGAAAAAATACTGGTAGTGTAGTTTTAATGAATCATCAAAGTGCTTTAGATCTTTTAGGTAATAAAAGTGACAAAATAAACTAAAATTTAAAATATTACACCATTGAAAACAATGTTTGTTTACATATTTAAGCGAACTTTATAATTTCATACATAATTATGGAGTAATCTTCTTGAAATTTTTAAAATACTTATTAAATTTTATACTTAAAAACAAAGTATATACAAGTAATCCGACTCTCTTTTGTTAATATTTTTCTCTCATATACGGGTGTCATGTGAATAGGAGAGAACTAATATAAAGAAAATACAAAAAAAAATTACCTACAACTATTTGAATTATTAAAGAATTTTACACTTTTTTACATAATCACACTCTATTTTATAATTTTTTGGAACGCCTTTTGCCCACCTGTACAAAACACAAAATATTTTGTATTCATTTTTGACAACAGAGTTTAAATTTTTAGTATTGAAAATTCAAACAAATTGAATTTTAAAATATTTTTATAGAACTCTGTGTGAATGGAGAAAATAAAGAAGCACCAACACAATTCAATTTTTGTTACTAACACAGTCTTAGAGTCAGGTACTCCTGCCAAATAGTCGGACTACTTTGCTTAAAAACTTATTTATAAATTATTATAAAAACTAATTATGAAATGTTTTTATTTACAGTTTTGGCTTATCTATGGCCTGTTATTGGACGTGCTACAGTTGTTTCTAAAAGAGAAATTTTATATCTACCCTTTTTCGGTTTTGGTTCCTGGCTTTGGGGTACATTATTCATCAATAGATCTCGCAAATCAGATTCCATTAATGCCTTGCAAAAAGAATCAAAAGCTATCAATGAAAGGGGCTGCAAATTATTACTCTTCCCCGAAGGTACACGTAATTCAAAAGAAACCTTATTGCCTTTTAAAAAAGGTTCCTTCCACATTGCCCTCCAAAGTCAATGCCCCATACAACCAGTAGTCATTTCCAAATACTGGTTCTTAAATAGTGATGAAAAAACCTTCCGTCAAGGTCATGCCATTATACACATTTTACCCGAAATTCCTACAGCTGACTGCACAAAAGACGATATGGATGCACTTATCGATAAAACTAGAAATATTATGCAATCGGAATATACTAAACTTAGCCAGGAAGCAAAGGCCATCAATTCGAAAAAACAAAATTAATTACATTCACCTTTACATGAACTGCAGCAACATCAAAAAAAACAAAAAAAAAACAAACGATGTAAAATACATAGACGTAAATTCTAGTTTTAACTCAGGTATTGTAGCATCAATTTCCTAAACCAAAAAGAAAAAAAAAAGCAAAACCCAAAAACTTTTGTATTGATTACAAAAAGCAACTAACCAACCAACCAAACGGACAAACATATAGTTCTAAAACAACCGAAATATTGCTAAAGCAATTTACATACGAGGAACCCACTAATTTGAATGATAACAATATGCGTTCGTTTCTCGTTAATAAGTTTTAATTTTTTTCTTCTGCTTATCGTTACGATGTAAAAACAACGTGCGAGTATTTTGTTTGTAATGAATTTCTTTATTTTTTATTATTATTTTAAGTTATTAGATATTGTATTTATTCTATATTTGAAATATATTCATAGTAAATTTAACTAATTTTAATAAAAATGCGTTTAAAAAACACACGCACACAATTTATGAAGTAAATCTGAGTTTTAATTTAAAACTATAAAATAGAAATTGGTAATATGGATTTTTACTTGTAAATAAAACACAGAAACAAAAAATTATTTAAAACGTTTACTTTATAAACGGATATAATATCGGAATTAACGGAAATACATAAAACAATGATAATGCTGTGATGCAGTATTAAACTCGGAAATACACCGATAATACCGTGTATGCAGTAGATAATACAGTCATAGCAGGGATGGAAAAGTACCAGTTTTTAACAGATTTGAAAGATTTTTAATATGAGAGTGTTTTGCATTTTATCTTAATTCTTTTAGTTTACAAGATATTAGGGATTCAAAGATTAAAATGTTTATTTTTTAGTTTTTTTTCGCCATATCGGAAGCAAATTTAACCCGATATTTTTGATATTTTATTTATTTTGTTAACAACAAATAGTAAAATTCTCCCGATATCGGGAAGCAAAAATTTCTATTATCAAAAAATTAAAAACGTTTTAGATCTTACAAAAAATATTATTATTTTTATTTCAGCTTTGCGATTTGAGAAATTAAGGCGAAAATTGGAAAAAATATGGAAAAATAACTCTAATTCAGGAGAACCTGGTTTTAGAGGAAATCAATTCTTTTTTTTTATATAAATTTATAATTATATATATAATTATATATTTATATAAAAAAAAATATAGAAAGTGATCACACTTTTTGGCAAAAAAAATCTACTTTTAACTCTGTACATATTTTTTTCAAAATTCTGTTTTTGAACAATTTGCTATTTGTTTTTAAATAAATTAAAAAATGTTGAATAAATCGTTACGTATTTGGAGCGTACATAAAAGTTTTTAATATTTAAAAAGCTGTGTTCTTTCCAAGCCAATTTAAACATCTTAAATTGACTTAAAATTTATGGAGCTACAAGATCTTCAGTGCAGGAACTACTTTAAAAAGAGTTTTTCGCAATATCTCGAAAGTTAGGGGGTGTTTCGAAATTTTTTTAAATTGTTATGTAATATCCTCAAAAAGATCTACATCCCATATTAGATCGTTTTTCGAGTGAAAATAAGAAGTGTCATTTTATAGTAAAATTTATTTTTTTTTAATATTTCTTATTAAAACTTTTATTGTATTGTCTGCTACTTTTTGTTTTACTAAAATTTTGGTGTTCTTTACATGATTTTTTACTAAAGTACGTTTATTCACAATTTGAATTTTTTTACACGATATTTATTTGCTACATTTCCCCAAATATCTGGGACATAGAATTCCCGACCAGGAAATTGCAAAAATTCTGCCTTTATAAACGTTTTTTGTCCATTATAAAATGTTCATAATTTTTAAAGAAATTCGTTCCAAGAATTTTGCACTCTCGTCTGGTAACTCTGCCTCAAGATAAAAACTTCATGTTCATTTTTGCTAGGAAATATTAATTGAATTTTTAAATTAAAACGTAAAGAACTTCTCAATTTTGTTTAATTTACTTTAGTATGACAATTTTTGCTCAAGAGAGAAGAAAGCATTGGGGCGATAGCCATTAATTTAAAGTACCAACAACTTTATATGACCCGCCACAATTGCCAACAGATTTAAGCTACTATCTGAAGACGAAGAAAAAGCGATTACTTTTAAAGAAAAATTCCTCCTATAAGTGTAGATTCTACACACAGTTTTCAACTGTGATTGGATTGATTGGTGACAAGTATACATATAAAGGAATGACTATTGGTACGAAAATTTTATCTAAGACTCTGTCTCTGTACAATGAAGCTTTAAGTATTCTAAAGGACAAAAAATTCCAGTTTTATATGCATGAGTTGAAGGACGCAAAAAGTTTTAACTGGAAACAAAGATAACGCGCTCTATCTTATCGATTGTGATCGTCAACATGTTTCAAAAACAGAGGTTATGAAAATATTACAAAAGAAAATCTAAAGCACGTTAACCATAATACCCAAGTCACCCAAAGTGCCCAAGTCATCAAGAATATTTAGAGATCGGACATTGGGTAGCATCTAGATCTAGGGCGACCAGAAGAAAAACTGTTTCGTATTTTAACCATTTCGATCATGATTTTCATGAATTGCCAAGACAAGTACCTACCCCAAAATGGTGCACGTAATTTCCGCCCCCCATGGTAATTTATATTCTGAGGTAACTAAAAAGAAAAGATGACATTTCAATCGAAAGATTTATGCAAATATTCTTTGATGCTTCCGATGCTTTGCAAGGTTGTCAGAATAAGTACGAAAAGCTAAGAGTTTTGGTATGATGCTTCAACATGCCGTATAATTCAACTTGTATTCACAATGTTCATATTATGCACTGGAATGACCAAGGCAGCAGTTGCCCAGCTGTAGTACGTTTTGCACAAAAGGAAAATCGATATTCTCCTTTTAAATGAGACTTTTTTGAAACTGTACCATAAATTTCAACTTGAAGGCTATAAAATTTATAGAAAGGATCGATCAACGCATGGCGAGGGGTCCTAATTGCAATAAAGCGTAATATTAAGCATATGCTGTTACCGAAGATCAAAACGAATACTGCAGAGAGCATTTCAATACAAGTTATGATTAATAGAAGACCAGTTATATTTACTTCAATTTATAATCCAGTTCACACTTTTAATTTCAAAGCTGATTTGGATAAACTAACGAACGATTTTTTTATTTTCGGTGATCTGAATGCCCAACACACATATTGTCAAATAATTCGGCCGGTAATAAGCTCTACAGCCACTGCCTTCAATCCAACTACTACATATACTACATAAACATACTTTTAGGAAATTCTTGTCTCTTTTTTTTAAACCTTGAGACACATCCAAATGTTTTACAGTCGGACCATGTACCAATATCTTGTGTTATTTTTGGTCATATTCAAAATATGACATATTCAGTTATTAAATAAACTTATTGATTTCTACCTTAATAAAGACCGAAATGAATCCTGGTAAAAATTTATCAAATTTGCCTTCGGGCACTCAAAAATGTTGGAAAGTAACAAAAGTCCTTAAAAACAGCCAGGATTCATTTCGGTCTTTATTAAGGTTGAAATCAATAAGTTTATCTAATAGCTTCAAAATATTTCATTATTTTAATTGATTTTTATAGTTTAAAACCCTACATCTTTAAAATTTACGTTTGTATTTATTCACCATTACTTTAAATAATTACCTATAGACACAGCTGTATCAAGATTCATTCATGACCTTAACAATACAATTCTTGACAGATCTAAAGTAGAGCTTCCCAATTTAGATGAAATTAAATCGTTTGTACTTTTATTGAAAAATAATAAAGCCCCCGGTTTAGATGGCATTAATAACATTATTCTTAAAAAATGCCCGATTGCTTTTTTGAAACTCTTTACCTAGAGTTTCAACTCTTGTTTAATGGAAGGATATTTTCTAACGATTATTAAGAAGTTATACTCGTACTAATTCCTAAGCCAGGTAAGGATCCTAAATTACAGTCTAACTATAGACCAAAGAGTATTCTAAGCCTATTGGATAAAGTATTTGAAAAAATAATTAATAAGGGAATTTTAGGCTTTTGTAATCATAATAATAATATTAACTCTCAACAGTTTGGATTCCGCAAGGAGCACTTTACAGTACATCAACTAAAAAGAGTAGTTAATTTCATTGAAACAAACAAAAGAAATTTATTCAATATGGCATGAAGGCCTGGTTTTTAAACTAAATTTCTTCAAGTATCCAATGTACTTGCAAAAGAGTTTTTTAGATCAACGCTCATTTGTTTTATCTATATAACACGCCATTTAGTGATAGATAAATCCCTGCGGGTCTGCCGCAAAGATCGGTATTATCACCTACTCTTTATTCAATATATATTTCCAATTTTATTGTTCGCAGGAATCAAGAAGTAGCTTTTTACACTGACGACAGTGCTTTTATTTGCTTCGGTAAGGTGTTAAACGTAATAATAAAAAATTAGAAGATAGTTTAAAATCCACCCATAAATACTTTGGAAGGCAAAAGTTAATGTTAGTAAAACACAAGTTATTATATTTCCATATAATAGGTCACATAAACGTATTTCTATAAAACATATATTCTAGAAAGTTTTTATTCCTCTGCAGGATAGTATCAAATATCTAGAAACTATCTTAGATAAAAACTATCATTTAAGCATCACATACGGTATATTAGTGATAAATCAATCAAATATAAACTTAATTTAAAAAACGAGATCCTTATTTACAAAATGTGTATTCGACCAATTTTGACCTGCGCATGTCTGGTTTTATAAAGCTGCAAAAACTTACACAAGAAAATTACAGATAATACAAAATAAAAATCTGACAATAATTCATAATCTACACCCCAGATAGTCTACTGATCTAAATATTATTAAATATTTTATAAAGGTTTCGATAGTCAAATATATTCAGAGCAATTTGAATCGCTTTCCTCCCGGACATGTTGGGATTGTTCTATTATTTTTTTCGAAAACCAGACCTGTCGCGAAAACGGAATTTTCGCGATAACGGAACCCAAAATTTTATTGAAAAATTTTATGTAAATTTTAAAATTAGAATTATTTTTATTGATATATTTACATTTTAAACATTTTAAAAGAAATTGGAGATTTTTCCAAAGCCTATTGTACGCATAAGTTTATCGATGTTATACAATTGTCCACTTTAATTTTCCGATTCCGTATCTGATAATTCCATTTGCTCCTCATTACTTTCCACATGAAATTCTTCTTGAATCCAGTTGTTTATGCCAGCATTCGTAAAAAGATGTTCCGTACCAATTTGAGCTACAAGTGTACCAATAGTTGAAAGATCTTCGTTTTTTTATGAATTTTCTTGCTTCATAATGCGGTAAACCGAAGACCTATGCAACTTGTAATTCACTCAAATTGAATTTATGGAATCTCCACTTTCAATTTTTTTTTTAAATCTCTAACTTTTGATAAATCGTTTTAAATATGTTGAACTTTTCCCATATTAAGAGATGTATTTACACAACAAATGAAATGAATAAACTGACAAAATTGATTATCAAAATCATCCAAAAAGGTTAATATACCAAAAGACGGGGATTTCCCTTTTTTGGTTATAGACATTGAAATCAAATTTAAAAAAACAGAAAAAAGTCGCGAAAATAGAACCCGTTTGTGGGTGATAGAACCAGTAGAAATAACTAGTGATCTTGTAACAGCAAAAGCCTTCGTTAAGCCATCATCAACAAATAATGAAAACACTTCCAAAAAGCAAGATAACCTAAACGAACTTCATGAATTCGTACGCAGACGAATAAAAATTACCAGCGACAAAATGAAATCCAGATACGATCGAGCAGCGAATTCTAAAGGATTTAACGAAACCCAGCTTGTACTGTTGTATAACCCACAACAGTGTTACGAAATTGTACTTGAATTCAAATATAACGGTTTTAACCGTTGTTTAAATTTATATAACGCTTCTCAATGTTTCTCGACCATTCTGTTTACGTTAACAGCATTTAACATATCTGTAGAAATAATCAACATAGCTGTAAACATACAACATATAATGAAAATTTCAATATACGCGTAAATACTTTTTCATATATGGAACCACATATAGCTATGTATATATTTCCAGATATGGACCATATGTAATAATATATGACTGTTTTTAGATGGGAACTTAAATATTTTATATGTCACAAAAAGTCTTTGAAATCTGATGAGAAACAATATATTGCAATTTTTTTTAAAAATGTGTGTTCGACCTTTCAAAGCTAAAATTATATACACCTCAGCTACGGTTATGTAAAATTTTTTTAAATCGAACCAATTTACAATTACAGATTTAAACAGATACTTATTATATTCACATATTTTCATAAAAACAAATCGACCAAATTCAATTTCTTTTCTGTTGATATTACAAGGTTCAGACATACCAGACTAGAAGTTGCAAATTTATTACTATTCACTCACTGCGCTATGCACTAATCCAAAGGTATTCAACAAAATTTTTTACATCTTAAGTAATAACAAACTCCCAGCTATGCAATTCTCATACATGTCTTTTGTTTACATTTTACACATACAAAATGTGGCAATACTAAAATAACAAAATTTATTCTTTTACGTAAAAAAATAGAATTTTTTTAAACAATTGTTTTTTATTCACAATTGTTTTTATGAAGATATTTCTGATTTTAAATAAAATTAAATAATACAATTCAAAGAAAATGGGAGTAACCGGCCTATGGAAATTAATAGAGCCATGCGGTAAACCTGTACCGGTAGAAACGTTAGAAGGAAAAATTTTAGCAGTCGGTATGAAGTTCTTGAAAATTCTTCCAAATTTGCATAAAAATTAAACCATATTTTTTAGATATATCAATATGGTTACATCAAGCCATCAAAGGTTTCCAGGATAATAAGGGAGCTGCTCTTAATAATGCCCATTTATTGGGTTTATTTCACAGATTATGCAAATTAATGTATTACCGGGTAAAGCCTGTTTTTGTATTTGATGGTTGTGTGCCGCAATTAAAAAGTGATACTATAGTAAGTTTAAGTTATAAAAAAATTGTATTTTAATATATTTATTGAAATTTTTATTTAGGCACGCCGTCAACAACAACGTAGTAAACTTAACAGTGAGGCGGATCGTATACAAGCTTTGCTGTTACAATCTCTTGCTAAAGAGAAGGTAGTTCAACAAGCATTGGGTCCTAATGCTGAGCTTTTGCTAACATCTCCCATTAAGAAACTAGCGGCCAACAAAGCAACTCGTAAAGAGGATACCATAGATGATATGTTTAAACTTCCCGAATTACCCTCCAGTTCTAAGAGTAATTTAAATCCAAATGAAGATGAAACTAAGGATGAGTATTTCAATGAAAGCTCTTTTTCTTCTGATGAATACACCACCACTTCAGCCTCGGCAGATGATTCTTCCTTTGATGAATTAAATCCCCGCAGTGCATATAATGCTAATATTCAAGCTATCGATGTGAGAAGTAAAGAGTTTTTACGGCTACCAGCAGATGTTAGACATGAAATATTGGTGGACATAAAGGAAACCCGTAAACAATCATCGTGGGGACGTTTACATGAATTACCTTCGCGCAGTGATGATTTTAGTAATTTTCAAATGAAACGATTACTTAAAAGGCGAGATGTTCAAGTTAGTCTTGAAACTGCCGAACAAGAAATGGGTGGTCATACCTTAACTTATGCTGAACTTACAAATATCTTTAGCGAAGAAGGCATCTTAGAAACAAACATTGTGGAAAAGGGTGCAAAACAAATTGTATCCGATGAGCATACACGTTTTCTTTTAGTTAAAGATTTAAAAAAGAAACTAGCACATGTTAAAGAGGAGCCAATAAAAGTGGAAAAATTAGAAATTAAAGAAGAAGCAAATACCAGCACTACAAATGCAGAAACATTTAAAGATACACCTTCAACTTCGAAAAGCAAAAATAAAAAACTGGGAAACGAATATGATGCCGATTTGGAATTAGCTATTGCCTTATCTTTGGAGGACAATGCTGACAAGGTGTATGATGAAAAAGATTATGATTATGATTCAGATGAAAGTCTTAAATTAACTAAAAATCAGCGTCAACATTTGCAAAATGCTGCCAAAGGGCCGGCACGTTCATATATGATTGAATATGCAGGCATGAATAAGGAAGAAGTTGCAGGCATATTGGAGAAAACTCAAACCATTGGTGATCTTGATGATACCTTAGATATTGAACGTTTAATTGGGGACACTAATGAGAGAAAAGAACAAAAGTAAGTAGTAGTACTTGAAACTAATTTTTTATATCATATTTTGTATTTATGTAAATTTAATTCTTTATGATATACAAGAAATTTTATATGAGAATTATATATTCTAGGTTTAGATCATGTTACAACTAAACCAGTTAGAATTATTAAGGAGAGTTGTCATTTTAAGTCTTGTAAAGTAAATTAATTGAAACATTGAAAGAAGAAAATAAAAAATATAACAATATTTAGTTTACATTTCATATCTGGAATAAATATTTCTTGAAAGGCTGCAATTCTCTTTCAAATGTTTACTATTTTTCATCACTAAATGTAACTTCTAAATATTATTTAAATTTACCTTTACGTATTTTAGAGAACCAATATATAATACATCTAAAGATCAAACTAACAATAATGAAAGTCAAGATATTCGCCTTTGTGTTACGGATGATTCAGATGAAACGGATTCGGATTTAGAAGAAGTTAAAGATTCGGAAAAAATAATTACAATGACCAATAAATCTAATAAAGATTTAAAGAAAACAAAAGATTTAGATGAAGCCAATTCGGTTTTAGAAAAAGTGAAAGATACTGAAAATTCCGCTTCCAATTTACATGAAGTTAATGATTCTGATGCAACAGATTCTGATTTAGAAGAAGTGGAAGATGTTGGCCTATTAAAAACTAAACCAAATAATAAAAATCTTGATATGGAAGATGAATGTGTTATTGAAGAAACTCCACCCTGTTTACCAGATGAAGAAGAATTAAAAACTAAAACTGCCACCACTATCTTAAATATTCAAATTGATTTAACCAAACCACTGGAACCAGAAGATGATCTTTTTGCTGATATATTTGAAGATACTCAAACAAAAGAGGAAATAAGCGAACAAACACCAATTTCGATTAAAGACTCACAAGATATCGCTGAAGAAAATAGATCATTAATTTTGAAAGACAACGAATTACAGAGCGAAAATATAAAAGAATCCAAACCTTTAATTTTAAATGAGGAAAAGACAAAATTACAAACTAAAATCCCACCAAAAACGGAAAATATACTTTCTATTTTAGATGAGCTAAAACAACAAGCTAATGATATCAAAAATATTAAATTAGAAACTATAAAACTTAGTGACTCCGTTATTGAAATCTCTGATGATGAATCAGTTTTAAAGGCTTCTAATAAAGTAAAACCAGAAGTTATAGAAGTCTATGCTAGTGATGATAATGAAAAATGTCCTTCAACACCAACACCACAATTAATGCGTTCAACAAATCAATCGCCTAAAATTAATTCTAAGTCCCCTAAATTAAAAACTCCCTCTAAGAATCACTCAATTACAGAATTTTTCAATATTGATTATGTGGTCAAACGTACACCTGATAAACCGCAGGAAGAGGAAAATGAAGTAGTACCTAAAGTTAAATCACCATTTTTTGTGCGTAAAGCATCAAAATCTGGTCGAAAAAGTGGCAGTAATTCCCCATCTCCTAATAAAAAGTCCTCAAAGGCCAATAAAACTTTATTTGGCCAGGAAAGTGAAAATTCTTCAAAAGATACTACCGATAGTTTGGATAATGAATTTGTACCACTAAAAGAAACTAAAACGGTGACTGGGGAAGACGTTTTAAAGGAGGCTGCTAATATATTGAAATCACAAAAAACATCTGAAGAACTTAACACTATTGCCTCAGATTTGGCCAAAGAAAGACAGGACTTGGAAAATGAACGTAATCGTCAAGATCGCATGGGCATGTCAATAACACAACGTATGAATTCTGATTGTCAAGAACTTTTAAGGCTTTTTGGTGTGCCCTTTATAGTGGCTCCCATGGAAGCTGAGGCTCAATGTGCATTTTTGGATATAGTTCAACTAACTCATGGTACAATAACGGATGATAGTGATATCTGGCTATTTGGGGGACGCACTGTTTATAAGAATTTCTTTGCTCAAAATAAACATGTCTTAGAATTTCGTTCAGAACAAATTGAAAAGGATTTCAATTGTGATCGTAAGAAATTAATACAGTTAGCTTGTTTGGTGGGAAGTGATTATACTACAGGTAGGTTAAAATTTCTTTTAAAAAATTATTTTTTCACCAATAAAAGCATAGAAATTAAAAGAAAATATTTCCTAATTAAAACATTCCAGGAATCCATGGTATTGGTGCAGTTACAGCATTAGAAATCTTGACTTCGTTTACCCCTAAAGAACAAGTCAATAAGCCGGGTGACTCCTCAAGTACCTCCATACAAAACATTCTAGCCACTTTACAAAGGTTTCGCAATTGGTGGCAATCCTTTAAGACAGCAGCAGCACCTCCCGGCAGTTCTGCACGTTTAGCTCTACAGAAAAAATTAAAAAATATTGAATTACATGAGGGATTTCCCAATAGCGCTGTAGTAGAAGCCTACTTAACTCCCAAAGTTGACGAAAACAAAGAAGCTTTCAGCTGGGGTTATCCCGATGTAGAATTATTGAGGGAATTTGCTAAGAAAACATTTGGTTGGACTACAAGTAAGACCGATGATATATTAATGCCTGTCATTAAGAAATTAAATGAGAAACGTACCCAACAATCAATACGGAATTATTTCAATGTTAAGAATGCTTTAAATTTAAGACAAATTAAAGTTAGTAAAAGAGTACAAAATGCTATTGAAAAAATGTCGGGTAATGTAGATTCGGAAGATAACGCAGAAAAGCCCACAAAAGCTAAAAGAGTTAGAAAAGCGACAGGAGGAAGGAAAAAGAAAGAAATGACAGCCCTATCCTTAGAAACTGAGGTTAAAGAAGTACCGGATATTAGTTTAAGTGTAGAGCCCAGTTGTAGCAATCAAATGCCACGTGGACCAGTGAGAAAAGCCAGCAAACGTGTTAATATACCTGAAACCAAACAAATTATACCTCAACGAGAAAAGGATTTGGCGCAAATGGAAGCGAATAAGAAACTGGCAGCAGAGATTTTGAAAAACACTGCCAAAGAAACTAAAAGGAAACGTAAAACTTAAAACAGGCATGAAAACAATATTAAACTATAAGTTAAAATAATTATTGTGTAAAAATACTTTAGCATGTACTTTTTTTTAACAAATCAATTAATATTAAATAAATATTTATTTCTCTAATTGAAAAGCATATATATAATTATCAATTAATTATAAAACGTAAAACTTAAAGCAGGCATGAAAACAATATTAAACTATAGGTTAAAATAATTATTGTGTAAAATTGCTTAATATTAAATAAATATTTATTTCTCTAATTCAAAAGCATATAAATGATTATCACGAGAACCCACATAAATGAATTTATCATTTAAACATGTGGCTGTAGAAAATACCTCAGCTTTTATGTCATAAGAGGCTAAAATATTGGCATTAACTACATCCAGTAACACCAACAAACCCTTGGTAGAACAGGCCAATATATAACGTTTTGATATTAATATGGGAGTAGAGTACACAGCAGAGTTTAAAGAATATTTCCAAGATAAAGAAAATTGTTTGCTAGTATGCTCCAAATTTAAACAATAGATGCTTTTATCATGGCATCCAAATATTATAAGAGTATGATTTGTATTGTCCAGATGGTGTAAAGTTAAACCAGAAAATACATTGCCCTCGGTTTGAAAATTCGAGATCTGAAAAGTATCAAGATAATATAAAAAGAAAATAAATAACTTATAATTTAATTACATACCTTTTTACCATTTTCTGCATGGCATAAAGAAATAAGACCCTTAACCTCAGCCAAGACTAACAGAGTTTCATTTTTTATTTGGATCTTTGCAGCTGTAGAAAAGATAGGTGAATCCAGCTTTTGCAACCACTTTATGGTACCAGTTTCAGCTTCTAATAAAGCATAAGTACCATCTAAATTGCAAAATAAAACTGAATCCTCCGCAATTTGTAAGGGAGTCGAAAAAATGCCTTTAGATCCCAGTTTTAAGAACCATTTTAAGATTAATGTCTTCAACGAAAAAACATTTAAATAAGCCTTAACTTTTTTACAATTTTTTATTATTATTAATTACCTTTAAATCAAATGCTACTATATTGTAATCCTCCGCATATGAAGCTATAATAATCAAATTTTTAACAACTAAAGGTTTGGCTTTAATCATGCCCTTGGCATTCAATGTCCACATAATGTTACCATTATTAAAATCAAAACCATATAAGAAACCATCATAACAACCCACCAAAGCAAGATGTGATGAAACAAAAACCACAGAACATTCTATACGATCATTTAATTCCAAACATGAAATTTCCTCTCCCGTTAAAGCATTTACTGTTAATAATAAATGTGAATGAGAACCTACAGCTACAAATTTCTCTTGATATATGGTGGGTGTAGAATCAATGCATTTTTTCAGATCACAACGCCAAAGCAATTTTAAGTCATAATTAGAGTTAGCGGTTTCTAAATACACATTCTCGCAACTATTATTATCTAATTTTCTTGTGGCCAATTTTAAAAATTGCAAAATTTCTTCAATAGTTACATTATTATCTAGCAACATTTCTAATATTTTACGTTGTTCGTTATTATCTTTTATTACTTCGGCTATTTCAGTGGCTAAACTTAAAGCCTGAAATGAAGTACCACCAACTTTGGTAAAGCTTATGTCCAAAGAAAATTTTAAACGTTTTACTGAAGTAGTAAGTTCCACTTCATTATCATAGAACTGTAAACCCATTACATTTGTTAAAAAATCTTTAAATATTTTCACAGGTGAATCATTAGATTTTTGTTTGGTTAATAACATTTCCAAAATCTTTTTATTATCCACTTTACCATGGCGATTTAAAGGCAGTTCATTGCCGTATAATATTCTATCTGGTTGTTCATAGTCTTCTAAATTTTCTTTTAAACGATTAACGATTGAAGGCCTATCTTTAATGTTTACATTTTTCTCATTTACTAGATAAAGTATAAGTTTATTAGATTCATTGTCCCATAAGAAAATTGCTTTACAAAGCTTTTTTACAGAATTTAAATGATTTTCAACTGTTTTGTTTAAAGAATCTACAAAATTGTTATCATAAATAAATAATTTCGTTATTAGGTCAGAATAATTTAACTATTCAAAAGAGGTAAATAATAACATTATCATAATTACACTTACCCAAACTCAATCGTTTCCCCAAACGTTTGATAGTATTATTGGTACGTCCAATATAAAAAATATCTTCAATACCATCACGTTTTACTAAATCCCCCGTTTTACGATAAATAATATTATTTAATTCTAGAATCTTAATATCATCATATTGTGGTATATAACATTTTCTAATAGAACTGCCAATTTCAAGTTCACCTTTACAATCTTTATGATGTAAAACATTTCCAAATTCATCTACTACACGAAAGAAAGTAAAGTCATCCAAAGGTTTACCCAAAGGAAAAATTTCAATTTCATCAGATATATTTTTGGTGTTGATCTCGTAAATATTAGACCAACAAGAAACTTCGGTTATACCATAAATATTAAAAATGCGTTTGTTACATGTGGAGAAATCCAAAGGCAACCAAGTTTTTAGTTCTGGGCTGCTAGGAAATGCTTCCCCACCTAAGATTAAACATCTAAAAATATTAAACAAGACATTATTCTTTCTTTTCCTTTGAATTTTCATTATACGGTGTAGATTTTTTTTCAATGTTTGCAGGAACTTACCTTAAAGATGATTTATTATTTAATATTACGTTCTGTATGTTTTGTGGTCCAAATAGACGAAACAGGGAAGGTGTAGTTTGATATATAGTCACTCCTTGTAATGATGTTGGTTCATCCGGAAACAATAACTTCAGTAACTTTTGTGATTGCAAACGTATTTCTTTGCTTATTATTAAAATACCTGCTCCCTTTTCTAAAGCCACAAATAATTCTACTACAAAAGGATCGAATGTTGCAGGAGAGCCAAGAAATACTATATCATTTTCATCAATACTAAGCAAGGAACTATGAAAGAGAAATTATTAAATTTTATTTATTAATCTATTATACAACGATAATTCCACACCTTAAAGCTTTAATATTTGGTTCTATACATTCATATGGAACATGCACCATTTTTGGTTGCCCAGTACTACCTGAGGTTGCAATAGTATAACATAAGCTAGCATTTTGAAAAGTTTTATTTTCAGAATTTAGTGAATATAAATAGTATGTCTCTTCCAAAACTTCAATCTCTCCAATAGATGTCTTAAAAATATCTTCCGATTTAAGAATATTAGGAGATATTAGATATTGTGCTGCACTCAACCTTATATATGTACGTAAATCTTTAGTTTCCTCAAAATCCAAACAATAAAAATGACATTCATGGTTCAATATCCTTTAAAATTTAAGTACATAAAATTACCTTATTTCTTATGGAATAATATTCAATTACTTACCCCAATAATAATATACAAGTTGCTGCTGAATGTTCCCTGATATCGATAGCTATACCCACATTATTTTTAATTTGATATTTTTGGAAATATTCTAAACACCTGTTGGTTTCTTGTATTACAGTTTTATAACAGTAAATAGTTTCTTTATTCAAAGATTTTCTTTCATATATAAATGGTTTATTATGATAAATTTGTAAATAATTTAAATTGTGACACTTTCTAGACATTTTTCTTTACAAAACTTTGCAAATAGTTGACAACACTCAACAATCAGCTGAAACAATAGGTTGGTAATATTTTTAGCAAACTCCAGTGTTGCCAGGAAACTTTTTACGATTTTTTGGTAAAATATTATTTCGTGTTCACATTTTATTATGTTTTAAGATATATATTTTATAGTAAATTGTAAACTAATAAGGGACATTTTTGCAATTATATATTGATTTTAAATAATTTTATATATACCAGCTTGGAGATACTTTGCTCAATAAAATAGTAAAAAATAGTAAAATATTTATTGAAAACTTTCCCCTCTGTACCATGTTTCTATTATTTTTTACTAAAATATCTTCTTTTCTTGTACAGCTATTATATTTCATGCAATTTCAAATACATGCAAAACGGATAAGTTCTATATTTATTTTCTTAAAAAAAAAAAATTAAAAAATAATAAGAGAGATGTTTTTATTTTTACATTTCTTACTTTGATTTTTAGAATCATTCAAGAGAAATTTGTCCTTTTTATTTTTTCTTGAAAAAACTATTAGTAATCTTGTGTTTTAGTTTTGAAGTTGAGCACGAAATAATATTAAAATTTAATTCATAAATTTTATAACATGAATTATTGTATAAATTTTTGGGGCAAAATAATAGATTTTTTGATATTTTAAGGACATTCTTCCATTTTTAGGTAAATATTTTGAATTGGACTTACAAAACCAATTTACTTTTATCAAACATTATCTATCCATCTTGTTTCAAAATTATTTAAATATAAAAGTATTTGGAAAATCCTTATCGAGGTGTTACCTCAAATTGGCATTTTATTCGATGGTTTGTCCAATTCCATTATTTTGAGGGGTTTGTTTAAGTGCTATCCCCAATAATAAAAAATTGCAGACAAATAATATTTTCTACTTTCTAAAAATAATGTTCAAAAAGTACGAAAGTTCGAGGAATATTAAAAAAATTTAATGACTGCTTAAAAAGTATATTTAAAAAACTTAAGTATATTTAATTTACATTAGAGTGTCCTGTGGAAAACAAATGTAGAATGCACTTTTATAATATATATGTATATATATATATATATATATATATATATATATATATATATATATATATATATATATATATATATATATATATATATATATATATATATATATGTATATATTTATATATGTATATATAAGTGCATATTTTTAAAGCTGTTTTTCATATTGCTTTCGCTTACAAAACACGTTATTTAGTAAGCTAAGTAAGAGTAGGCTGGGTAAGAGCACAGGAAATTGGCACCTTATGTATAAAAGTTAAAAGTCACCGATAATCACGCGTTGGCTACACAAAAAAAAAATACAATCACAAATTGAAAAAAATTCGAGCACATAATCTAGCAAGTAAGTGGAATGTCCTTACAAATTTGTATTGTCATTCGGATATTTGAAACCACTGATGTCGAAGGACAATATATTGTTGTTCATAATTATAATAATAAATGCATATTTTTTTAGATTTATAGTGCATATTTCTTGTTTCTTGTTTCTTTCTTTCATATTTTCGATTTTTCAATGTATGAAATATCAACCTAGCTAATTAGAAATTGAATACATCATACCTGAATACCTTGAATGTTTCTCAGGTGGTTTAAACCTAAGCTCGGTTATTGCCCATCATGAATTTTCAATGACTAAGAAAAATTTTGAAGTGATCGTGTCCTGCCAAGTGGAGACTATAATGCCAAACACACTTACTGGGACTCAAGATTTGTGAACCCTAGAGGTAAACAGCTTTATAAGGTACAAGTTGATTGAAAAAATAACATGGATTTCCCGTCCCCTGGACATGCAACGTACTAGCCGGCTGATTCTAGAAAAATTACTGATCTCATAGACTTTTCAATATCTAAAAATATAAACTGAAATTTAATAACTACAGAAATTTCATGTGATTTAACTTCTGATCGTTCTCTTAAATTTTATTATTGAAGGACTAAATTTCCAAATTATCCTATGAATACTACAAATTGGTTAAAATATAGAAAATACATAAGTAGTCACATCCAGACAAAACTAAATTTTTAGTGTGAGGAATATATTAATAAATGCGTCAATGACTTCAGCAATGGAACACTCAAAATGTCAAACTTTTATAATTAAAAAGGTTCTTCTCGGAAAAATAAAACTCAGAAGAGAATGACAACAAACCAGATCACCAGCTGCAAAACTGAAGCTGTCTACAGCAAGTAAAAAACTAAGAAGAACGCTTCAACTGGAAGAGGATATGTAAAGTAGAAAATACATTATTTACAGCTTAACTGTAATTAACATACTAATTTTTCAATATGGAAGGCAGCGAAAGATATTAAACCACCGGTAGAGGCACAATGTCCATTAAGAAAAGTTGACGGTACCTGGGCCCGAAGTACGAAATATAAGGCTAATTTATTTGCATGCTACTTAAGCTCAATCTTTCAACCCAACAAATGATTTTGTATTAGAAAAGATACCTGTCACTGCACTAAATTTTGTCGATATAATTGTTGTTAGCCCAGAGGACATTAATGCAATCATTAAATAAAATATAAATGTTGGAAAATCGCCTGGATATGATTTAATAACACATATCGAATGTGGCAATAATCGTGCTTTCAATAATGTTCAGCGCGATCTTAAAACTAGGAGCCCTTCCAAAAATTAGAAAAACTTCTCTGATTAAAATGATACCAAAGCCAAGAATAGATTAGTTTACTTTCTTTACTTTTCGAAGCTGTTTGAAAAAGTATTTCAAAAGAAATTTATATAATTCTTGAACGATAGAAATATCGTCCCAGTTCACCAGTTTGGTTTCGTGAAAAAGTGATCGTCTGACTAGAGAGATAAGGAAATGTTTCGAATTATAGCTATTTTTTAGATGTCGCGCAAGCTTTCGACAAAATTTGGCACAAGGGCCTAATATATAAAATTAAAGGCCTCATTTTGTAAAACGAAACGTTTTCAAACGGCGGAAAATTTGTATGGAAAAAAATCAAATTAAAAAAATTTCCTAATATTCTTCATAAAAATTTCATTTGAAAACGTTTCGTTTTATAAAATGAGGCCTTAAATGTTTACAACCACAACTTGCTGGAGTCTTATCTATCTGACCATATACAGTGTAAAGTATAATGACTTTGTGACAAAAGAAATTGAAATAAAAGCCGGTGTTCCATAAGGAAGTGTTCAGGGACCTACCTTATATTTAATTTATACTTTTGACTTGCCTGTATGCGATGGGCATTTGCTGATAATGCAGCAATACTCAGCTCACATTCAAACCTACACAGCATCCAACTAAATATTTACTTCCGACGTGTTGATACATGGTTGATAAATTAACGTGTACGAGTAAATGAATAAAAAGCAATCTTGTTACGTTTACCTTGAAAAGAGGAGACTGTTCTCCTATTACAATTAATAATATAAATATACCCCAGTCAGATCATGTTACATACTTTGGTATTCTTTTGGATAGGCATCTAACTTGGCGTTACATAGAAGCCTAGAGACTACACGTGAAATTAAAAGCTTCTATTCATCACTGGTTAATCAATAGTCAATCAAAATTAAGTCATGATAATAAAGTTACTCTGTAAAACCGTTCTGAAACCAATTTGGACATATAGACTCCAACTATGGGGAACAGCCAGTAACGCGATATTATATAAAAATTCTTAGGACCATGACGGGTCCTCCATGATACATAAGAAATGAAAATATCAATAGAGACTTAGATGTTCTATTTTTTAAGAGTTTAAGAAGCAGCGAAAAATGTATTATCAAACTTCTCATAACAACTTACATGCAAGACATAACAACTTACATGCAAGACCTCTTGCAACCAAACTCTAGGCTTCGTAGAGACCTATGCACTCATTGGAGATCAATTAGACTTTAGTTTTTAAGATTCAAATACACATCTTGTGAGGCCTTAAAAAAAAGGCAGATTCAATATTTAAATAAAACGGGAATTTCCAAATTTGCCTTTGGTGTTTTACGGATATAACAAACCAAAATTGCCGGCCCCTTCGAGTTCGTATAACCGTTTTCGACAGTACATGTTCTATTTAAAATTGTTTTGTTTTTATTACGCGTGTTGATAAATTTATTTGGGTTTCCAAAACGAATGAAGTTTACAGTAAATATTTATAACATTAATTTTTTTATTTTAAATTTTATTTAATTTTTTTATTTCTGGTTCAAATAAAATGTTTCTTCAATTTTACAATTCCATATCGTTCCCTAACGCAGCGTTTTTTAAATGCCAGACTTTTCAATATGATAGACTATATTGAAGAGCCTGGCAACTCTTCAAACATTGTCATATTGACACATTTCAATTTGTTTTCATTTTTTTATAACAAGCGAATTTTTTGTAAAAAAATATTTACTTTTTGTGAGAAAATTGTTTAAAAATTTCTTTAAAATATTAAAAAAATAATTAAATTTAGCACTGGCCGATTTTTTAAAAGAGGCTAAAGTGCAATAAAGTGAAGAATAGTGTACAAATAATTCTAGATTTTTTTTGTGAGGCGGTCATGTATAGCAGACACTCACCCTTGAAACGCAAACACAATGAATATCATGATCCAGACTATCCTCAACAAGAGCAACAAATCGAAGAGGATGATGGCCAACCAGGTTGTAGTACACAGTTTACAAATAAAAGGCGAAAACCCGATGATGAAATTAAAAGGGAAAAAGTGTCTCAAAATGAGAATTATTTTCATAAAGTGAAACAGATTATAGAGAAAGAATTTCAAAAGGAAATTGAAATTAAACAACAACAATTAGAAGAAATAGATGAAAGGCTTGAGAAGGCTAAACACTTGTTGGATAGGTTACGTTATGGCATCGTGTCTGCGTATTATAAGAAACAAGAAATACCCTTAACAACTGCAGATGCTGCGACTTTAAGAGGCTCGAATTCTTTATTCGATAGAGAAGATAAGGGTCCACAAATGCCTCTTCATCCTTCTATTAAAAGATTAATAGGAAAAAGACCCAAAGATCTTAGTGAAGTTATTAGATCTTGTCCCAAGAGAACGGCTGCACAAAATGCTGTTCAAACTATACGCGCAAAATCTCAGTTGCAAAAGCGAGAAGAAAGGAAACTGAAGCAAATAATACGAGAACAAGGCATAGTTATTGATCATTCAAAGCAAAATGATACAGAAAATGATGTTAGTTCTTTATTAAATGCTGCAGCTCAAAATAGTGTAAATAGCAATCATAACTCTACAGCCAATGTAAAACAAGAGAAAACAACGAGAGAAGCAGCCAATACACCATCGGGAAAATCTTTAAATGCTGCTCGTCTTAATAATAAGATTAAGCATTTAATTGTTGTGGGCAATACCTCTAAATATATTGGCAATGAGGTGGAGAAAGATATAAAATCCCACACACAAAATTTAACACACAAATGGTTGGTGTATGTACAGTCGAAAGAAACGAAGCATCCTATTGAACGTTTTATTAAAAAAGTACGTTTTCATTTGCATCACTCTTATCGTCCCAATGATGTGGTTGACATAGAATCACCACCTTTTCAAGTATCACGTCGTGGCTGGGGTGAATTTCCTATACGAGTTCAGTTGTTTTTTCATCCGGAATTTCATCAAAAACCTGTACAACTTGTACATAATATTATATTGGATCAAACATTGTCGGGCATACAAACACTAGGGGCTGAAACTGTACTGGAAATCTGGTTAAGAGAAGTTAAATCTGCAAATTCATTAAACAATGAAGTAAAAACGCAAAATGAAGTTATGAAAAAAACAGAAAATTGCTCGAAGCTTAAGACAAATTTATTAACACGTAACGAGGAATTAGTAGATGACAACTTATTGGATTTCCTTAATAAAATTGAGGCTTCTCCGTGTAGCATAAGTGCTGATATAGAAAAAATACAGCCAACAGTTGTAGTTACCGAACCGCTTTCGGTTAAACTTAAAACACCAAGTCCGGAAAAATGTAAAGCATTTACACCCACTCCGGCAAAATCACCTAATAAAATGCCATCTCTTATAGAAACATCAAAAAATCTTGAAAAACCCTTGGCAATGACATCAACAACCATAGCTAAAACCACTGTAATTTCTGTACCAGCAACAACTTCAGTATCTACAACTACTCAATTTAAAACACCTATATTTACCAATGGTTCTCTAACATCAAAGCCTATGACAACATTCGTTAGATTACCCACTAGCTCTACACAAGTAAGGTTTATCAGCACTTCAACTGCAGCTGCAAATAACATACCACCACTCAGACCTTTAATACCTTCAACCATATCTGCAATAACTCCTCAACTGCCCTCAGCATCCTCTACAACACAAAAACCTTCTATAATTCTTAATAAAGAAGGTAAAATTCTAATGCCTTCGGCTTCGGTGGCCTCAGCCGTGCGTAGAACTATTTTACCTATTGTTAATAACACACCATCTTCTCAAGCGTTACAATTTTCTAACGCAAACAAACCCAAAATTATCCCCATAACACCCTCGTCACAAGCGTCATCTGCGCCCAAACAAATTTTACAAAAGAAATTAGTTCAGTTGGTCGATTCAACGGGTAAAGTTAAATATATACAAATGCTAGTGGCTGCCAGTTCGGCTTCATCTAGTGTACAGAATTTGAGTACACCATCGGTGGCACCAAAACTTATAACAATGGCCCCAAGTTCAGTGAAAACTAATACAGGTAAATATCAATATATTCGAAGTTGTAGGCAGTAAAACTTGCTACTAATATATATATATAAAAACTCACATATACATATGTGTAAAAGCCTTTTTATAATTAAAATCTCAACAATATTTTAATTCTTTGTGTGACGGTAGAGTTAGTAAAATTAAACAAGTAAGAAATATATAGTCGGTTATGCTCGACCATATGATACCCCACACCATTGTGCAAGTCCATCAAAATTCGTGGAGGAGTCTTATATTAGACATGTGGACAATTGTGGACTGATACTTTTACTAAGTGTAAAATAAAATATACGAATAAAGAATATTACCTAAATACTAACATTTATATGAATTTATGCACTTTAGGGTGATTCCCGAAAGAGGCCTTATATGGGAGCTATGATAAATTATGGAGCGAATTTTATTAAAATATGTTATATTCATATTTCGGGATGACATTTGTATGGGGACTAGGTGAAATAATGGACCGATCATAACCAATTTCATTAGGGTTCGGCCTTTTGTCATGAGAGTCCTTTCATTGAAATATCTTCAAAATTGCGACCTGTATTTTGTTCACAAGGTTTACGTGGACAGCTAGCCAGACGTACGGACGGACATCGTTAGATCGACTAAAAAAGTGATTCTGAGTCGATGGGTATACTGTAAGGTGGGTGATGGATGATTTTTTCTGAGCGTTACAAACATCAGCACAAACGATTATATATCCCAACTACCTATGGTGGTGTGGGATATAAAAACAGTTTTTAATTTAACGTATAAAACAAACTTTATTTAATTTTTTAACATAGTTAAAGTTTTTGCGGATCTTTAAAACTATTTCCTTCGCTGTTCACTTTACAAACTTTGAATAATTATTGATTTTTTTCTATAAAAAGAATATTTTATAATACTAGATGATAGCAATAGAGTATCGTCATTA
Source organism: Protocalliphora azurea (assembly GCA_932274085.1). Lineage (NCBI taxonomy): Eukaryota > Metazoa > Arthropoda > Insecta > Diptera > Calliphoridae > Protocalliphora > Protocalliphora azurea. The sequence continues at coordinate 41,828,310 of OW026520.1, forward strand.
AGCAATTGAACAATAAGAGAAAATAATAAACATAAGCATGCAGTTGTACATACAGTGTGCGGCATAAGTCTTGATACCCCAGCAAATATAAAACATTTTATAAGTTTAATAAAAAAAATATTTAAAAAACAAACGTTTATTTAATAGTATTTTATACAAAGAAATACAAAAAAATATTCAGTTCTTTCACAGAATAAAAAATAGTATCCCATCTTTTATAAATACTGCAAAGTCTTGGTATCTCGTTAAAGACTTGAATGCTATATTGGAATTTAACGAATTATTTTGCTTTTAGGTGTTATTTAGGATTTTGCAGGGCATAACTTAATATAAATTTAATTCTTATTGACGATTCGGCATAGAGTGCTCACTTTTCCTATAATCTCCAATTTTTTCCTCTATTCTCCGGAAAGGAATTTCTTAGGCAATTTTTACTGGAAAATTTATGATTTTACAATTGTGCTTGGGATTGAACACTTCAACCTTTTTTTATACATATTGAAAGACGTCCTTCTGGTCCAAAAATGTTCGGCTTTATTATTTAAATATATTTATAACTTTTTGTATACAGTAGATTTATGGCCTGATTTTGTAAAACGAAACGAAAATTCGTTTCGAGAATTTGTATTGAAAACAATAAATAAATTTGAATTTTTTTGTTGTTTTCAATGTAAAATTTCAAAACGAATTTTCGTTTCGTTTTACAAAATCAGGCCCTAACTTTTATTACTATGAAACTATTTTCATTCAACAATGTCCAATTTTCATTCGAATTTAATATTACATTTCGGTACTAAATTGTCAATTCCCTTCTGACCGTTTTTGTAAGCTTATATTATACTTTCTTTTCTAGTAAAAACTAACTTTAAACCAGTTCTCAGTGTAAAAATATTATAAATGTCCTGTTATCTCTTTCCTATAGCGAATTAATAAAACAATTTTGGTTTGTCGTAATTTTTGCAAAACTTCTTTCAGGAGTACTAAGACTTTTGCAGTACATAATTATACATTTGTCATTTTATTTGTAATAAAAAGTTTTATTTTGTTGGATATATTAAAATTTTTGTTTATTTTGTTGTACTTTAGAAACACATATGTGAAATAAAAATAAATTTCATAATTTGGTTAAAATATATATTTAAATAACCTGCATAATGTAGTAATGACTTAGGGGTACCTATACTATGATTCACACTACATGTACCAATTACTTTTAATGTATGCTTACGTTTTTAACGGAATAAGAAAATAAAAAATTAAATAAAAGATAGAAATAATATATAAATAAATAAGGCAGTTTGAGACCGCTATTTTTGTGATGGGCTTTCAAATATGTTGGAGCTGCTTTTAACTTTGACGCAACGAACTTGACCACCTTTAGCATCAATCGTTTCCGTTATAACTCCCTTTTGGTTTGTAGCCATCTGTGGAACCAAGTAAAAGCTGGTTTGGGGTTAGTGCCTCGTCTTCAGCTGATTCTAGAGTCACAAAAGTTAAAGTCCGAGAATTTATTATAAATTCGAAAGAGCACTTCGAAATGACTCATCATTAAATTTGAAAGCTGGGCATATGTCATATAGTATGGTTATTATAGTGCACAATAGCCTTTCCCATGCCCCGCCTATATACGGTACTGCTGACGATTAAATCTCCACTTTATATCATGTTTGGAGAAGACTTGATGAAGATCGATGTTCTGTTTCTGCTCAAGACTTACTATTTCAACAGATTTAAAATTGGTACCATTGTCCGTATATATTTCCTTTGGTGAACCACGACGGTTGATAAAGTTTGTATACACATGATACATGGGCTTGTATCAAGTGTGGGCGACTTCTTTTTTCTTTACGCCTGCATACTGCTACGTATAAGGGGTCAAAAAAATCGATGCCAACATAAGTGAATTGACGCTCAAAGCTGGAAAGCCTTGCTTCTGGTAAAGATGGATGACAACTTTGGGGTATAAAGTTTAGATTTAATTCTACTCAATGTAATAATAGTAATATAGTGACTGTGTGGAAAAATAATGGCATTATTGCAATTTAGAGTCTCAACTCTACTACAAGTGCTTTATTATGAAGAAAAATATTTAGTTGCTTAAGTTTGTTTTTAGAGTGAGTTTTCTTATTATTTTTTAAGCACCAAATTTCTTCTGAAAATATTTTTAGTTCTTTGTATTATGGCAAAGCACATACCTTTCGGTGTTTTATTTCCTTGGGTTTTACCTTTTAATTTTTCCATATACAGCAGAAAATGCGAATGGGCCATATAAAGTCGTTTCAAATCAGAAAAATATTCCACGTTCATCGTGAAACACTTGTTGAATTTATCAATAAAAAATAAATGATTACGTAATTCTTCTAGGTTGGCGCCTCCTGGCTCAGGACATTTAGGCCATGTATTTTGATAATTTTTCAAAAATTCAGGGCCATTTAGCCATATATCATTGTTAGAAGCAACAATTTTGGTTGCTAAGTCTGCAGGATTCAACTTGAACGGCACATAGTTTTCATTGGGTGATATTAATAAATTCAAGTATTTCGCAGACTCTGTACTAATTAATGCTGCTTGAAGCTCTAGCCGGGGTATTTGGACTTGGCTACTACCATACAAACATCAACACCTTCATTACCCAAACCCAAAAGAAATATAATACACAATTTGCAATAAATTAAAGTTATGTTCGATAAACAATTAAAAAAACTAATAATTAACAACAAATTAAAACAAAGAAAGCTAAAATAAATAAAAAGAAATAGATAATAAATAATTAAACAGGCAACAACTTACCACAATAGCCATACACATTTGAGGCTAACTAAAACAAGTTGGGTGTTGTGAAAATCCATTCAAGAAGAAAAAAAACTAACGAAAATATTTCACAATTTTATTTAAAAATGTTTTGAAAATTTTTACTATACTTTTAGTTTATAACAGAAAAAATCAGCACAAAATGTTGTTCGAACAACACTAAACATTTAGATCTTCATTATGTTGAACGTAAATGTTTAGCTGGACATTTCTGTTTGTTTTCAGCAACTTTGATAGCAATGCGGACCACTTCAGCAGATCTTCGGTTAATTCGTCGTTCCATTTTAATCCGGATTACCATATATCTTGTAGAAACATTTTTAGACCAATAGTAGAATAAGAGACGAACACCAATGAGTCAAATATTGACATTAGTACTTGAAGAACTTCTCTTTTAGTCGGGACTACATGTGTACGTAACTTATGCCAAAAGTTAGAGCTTGCATTATATATATGAAAGACATTATATTATATAAAAACATATTAACTTCTAATACTTTTCTGGCGAAACCTTTAGAAATTAATTTTTCGATAACCGCTTGCACAGTCTGCTGCAACTGAGTGTCCTTATTGAAATTCTTTTGAAGACTCTTTCATTGGTGACAAACGATCTTGTAGCTCTCGGAAAATAGTGGGACATCATTTTTCTAAAGTAGACCAACTTCAAATTGTTGATTTTTCTTAATCACAGTAGTTTCAAGGAGGTGCATTGCCCTTTTGTTTTCAGATGACAAAATATTTTTCTCTTGAGGCACGTCTATTCTAAAACATTCCTTCACTTCATCGTGTAGATCCCTACCTCAATCGTCACAGATACATATATGTATATTTAACGAAGAATAATTTGTTAAATCTGTACGACTACCATGAAGAGTCCATCCCAGGTGAGTCTTCGTTGCAATGGGTTGACCGCGTCCACTTCCTCTAATTTTTAAATTTACTGCTACTTTCTAAATATTTAGCCCAATATGAACCATCATTTGTATATTGTATAGGAAAACCATTTAAATATGGGTTAAACTTAACAATGTCATCAAAATCAACGGAATATGTGGGTAGACCAAGATTATTTACCGAGTGAATATCATAAAGGGCAAACCTGCTGTCACTTTTTATATTCATATCGGGTAGTGTCACTAATTCGTCGTAGCTCTAGTGGTTCATCTTTCCCTGTCCCAACTTATCAAAGAGGCTTTGTTCCATTAGTGTTACCGATGAACCCTCGTCTAGAAATGCGAACGTCATCAAAGAACCGCTTTTACCATGTATGAAAATCGGAAGTATTCTGAAATACCTTCGGCCAAGATGCAAAATTTTCTTTCCAAATATTTTCTATGTAATTTTCTTTTCTTCTTCCATCATCTCCAACTGTCATAGTGCATATGATGACAAATTGCAGCCCGAACAGTTTGAGCACTAAAATTAATAAAATTGTGTTGTATACGTTGAGCTTCACCTGAGGTTGTGGGCAATGAATTTGCTGGGGTCTTTTTCAACAAGTCCATTTGTAGCATTTGTGCTTTTTTATTTGCACCATGTTGACTAGATGATTCTACAGTACGCTTTACTGATGGGTCGGGCACATCTGGTAGGGTTTCAGCTAAAATATGGTTAGGCGGAGACGACGTAGCTTGCAATCCAGCGGTGAACTTTGCCGTGGCATTGATGGATGAAAGTGTTTGTGAAGTGGTGGTTGAGGTATTGTTTTTAATAGCGATGGGCTGCTCATTTGCACAGGAGCAACTCCAATTCACATTTGCAATGTTGCTATTTACTCCAACGCATTGAAAATGGAACGACTAATCACAAGAGTCATGCTGCACCATACGTTTTATGTCTTATAATTTACGTTTATTGCAATTAAAATCCGTTTTAGGCATTGTTTTTATTTTATTATTTCGCAACACTATTCAAATTTTTGTTAACGTGACAAATTGTTTTATTAATGCAAAAAATTAATTTAAAGAACTGTGACAGTAGAGTTTGTAAAATTAAAAAAAATTTAAGAGCAAAGTATAAAAAAAACTATTTAATTTTCCAACAAAGTTATTATTTTTTAGCGGAGCTTTAAAACAATTTGTTTCGTTGTTCATTTTACAAACTTTAAATACCCATTGATTTTTCTCTATAACAAGAATATTTTATAGCACTAGATGATCGCAATAGAGTACCATTATTAAGTAATTAAACAATAAGAGAAAAAGAATAAACATAAGAATGCAGTTGTACATACATATGTACCAATTTACTTTAAATGTATTAACGGAATAAGAAATTAAAGACGTAAATAAAATATAAATAAATAATACAGTGGCGTCGCTAGCACTTTGATTTTCTTTGTTTACTTTTTGTTCGGGTCTTATATATTATGAGAAAGAAAGTAGAAAAAGGAAGCAAAAAAAAATCGCTAAAATGAAAAATTACCAAAAAAAAAAAAACTGCTAAAACGAAAAAAGCTCAAAATAAAAAATAGACAAAATGAAAAATACTTAAAACGAAAAAAATCAACAAAAAGAAAAAGACAGCCAACAAGAAAAAAAACGTCAGAAGGCAAAAAAAAAAAAGCTTTTGATGTTTTTTTTTATTTTGACGGGTTTTTTCCTAAGTAATAAAAAAATTATTTTCTTTTTTTATCTTTTGGCATTTTTTTCTTTTACTTTGTCGATTTTTTTGTAAGTAATATAAAAGTTATCTTCTGTTTTTTATATTGAAAAACAGCAAAAAAGAAAAAAACTAACTAAAAAACCTCCATAATGAAAAAAATTGTCTAAACAAAAAAGGCTTACAACGAAAAAAACTAGAACGAAAAAAATCTATTTTTTTCGTTTTAGCTTTTTTCCGTTTTAACGATTTTTTATTTTGGTGCTTTTTTTTTAAATTCGTTTTAACAAAATATATTACTCGAAAGAAACACACAGTCATCATATGTCAAGCGTTTGAAAAAAATTGTCTTTTTCATTGATATTAAAGGTTAATTCAAATCTTTATAAAAAGTGTAGAAAAAATTCCTCTTTTTGTTGGCTTGCTGTCCATTTTGCATTTGTAGAGAAATGAGAATTAAGTTACCCGGAGTTTATTAATTTTCCCTCTCTGCATTAAAAAATTTTATGAGAGAAAAAGTTGAGTTGTTTAAATTCGCAATTGTTTTTGTATTTAACACATTTTTTATGTTGGTAATTTTATTTTTCACAGATTTTGATGAATTTTTTTACTTTTTTATTTTTGCGGAAAAACCTAGATTTATAACTTTTTTAAATTGATAAAAAATATTTGAAAAAATGGTTGAGAGTATTTATTTACAATAAACTTTGTTCAGTATTTTATTAGCTGTATTGTTATATTTATTTGAAAAATTGTAGTTTTTAGTTAATTTAAATAGTTTGGGAGAGTTTAAATTTTATAAATTTTAAATTGTATATTCTATCTTAAAAAACTAACTACAAATGTTAAAAATTTCGAAAATAATTTCTTACAACGACGTTATTACATTCTAAAACTTAAACAGTTTTACTTTACACCCAAATTATAAGAAAAAAATAAGATAACAAATTACTTAATGTAACACAAATTGCAAATATCCTATTCCAAATATATTTACGATATATTTCTAATTCAATATAATATTGCTATTTTTCTCATTTTGCAGTTACAAACACTACACAAATAACAAACACCGTTACAACGCCATTGCTCAAGACACCAAATGGAGCACGTTTGATGCCGGCTATGACAATGAAACCAAATATTTTTAAAATTGTACCTGAAAATATACAAACAAAACCACAAATTTTAACATTTAGTACTTCAACAGTTGTGGCAACAAATACAAATACCCTTACAACGACACACACTCAACAACAATTGCAACATTCATTTACAACAACCACACGTACAGCAGGCCATATAACAACATCCTCTTCAGCGATAACAACGTCAAAGCCCAATAATAGCACTTTGCCAGTAGCAAATAAATTGCAAAAACCTAATGGTAATAACTCAACTACAATGACCGGTACTAAAAATTTTGTATTCCAAAAAGAAGGTAAATTGTATATAATAGATCCACAACAAATGAAATACAAACAGCAGCAAAAGAAACAAGTTTCATTACTAAAACCACAAATTAGTTTGCTGAAACAGCAGCAACAAAAACAAAACACAGCTGCAGGCTTAGCACTTAACACTACTGCAACAACAACAACACAATTATCGAATATCAATAATGTTGTACCACAGGTGCATTTTGGCTTAAAACAGCAGCGCATTAATTCTATTAATGTTTTACAATTGATGCAAATGAAACGGATGCTATTTGAGAAACATTTTCTTCGGCAGGAATTTACAAATATACGTTCAGCTGTTGAGTTTTTGTTACGAAGGTTAAAAATAATTGTCTCCAAAGATTCTTTAGTATCTGCCTTCCCTTTTGCATGTTATAGTCTGCAAGAATTTCACTCTCTTACGGCATTTAAGCAAAGGGCTTATGAATGGTTAAGAGCCAAAAATATTTCGCGTATGTTACGTAATCACAAGGACCTGCAAAGGCTTAATAACACATCAAAAGAAACTTTTTGGTCCACTAAAGAAATTGCTACATTTGCCCGGCAATATGCCTACACACCACCCATTAAATCCTTACCCAAGCAGGATAAGCAACAAAAAACAGAGGAAAATAATAAAAAAGATTTTAAAGATCTAGTTAAGAGTGAATTAAAGCAAGAACACGATTTACAATATGATACTCTAACTGATCATCATAAAGTACGTAAATGGATCGATAAAGTATGGCATACTTTAGAGGAATATGAACACCATGAAGATCAACATCAAATTATAGATATTGAGAGTATACAAGAAGACGAACATAAAACTTGTAGGAAGTCCTACACCATAGCCAATACAAAATTATCCCACTTGTCCAATTCTTCTTCATTTGCTACTTATTTACCATCTCCACAGCATTTAGAAAATCAATGTCAACTAGTCTCGGATATTTGTAAGGATTTAAATATTAAACTAACGCATGAAGAATTGGACACAAAACTCTACCATCCCTCAACACAAACTGTTTTAGCTCAATGTCTCCATTTGTTTATAGAAAAACTACTGCGTCAAACAATAGCTTTAAAACAAGAGAAAACTTCATTACCTAACTCTTCAGAATCTATATGTACTCTCTTGCCCCAAGATTTGGCCAAGGTTTTAGCCTCTACTAGCGAATTTGATTTTCTTACCAATAATAATTTTGGTTCCTCTAGGTTGGCCGAGTGTTTAGAATCCCCTCTAAAACAGGAAAAACTTTGATTATTTTTATTCTTTTTTTAACATTTCACTTTTCATTTTTACCTTCCCTTTTTTATAATATATTTTCATTAGAATTTCAAACATGTGTTTTGTTTATATTTGTATGATATAGTAAATAGTTGACTTAGTCGATAGTAAAATAAAGTCTCTTTTTACTTTAATCTAAAATATTGTAATTTAATTGTTTTAAGCTATAGATAATAAATAATTTTAATGTAATTTAATATTAACGGTAAATCTTAATAAATTAATAAAGTTGAAATTAAAATGCTGTTAATTTTTACATTATTTATTTGTGATATAATGAAAGAAAAAATAATTTGTATAATAAATGCAATTTCCAAAAATTACTAATTTCCATCAAATTTCTTTGGACTAAATCTAAACAAAACGGTGAGACCATTTTAGCCCTTACTGATTCGGATTGTTTACTGCTTCGGATTGTTTTTGAATGAAAAGAATAATTCGAATAAGATATTTAAGCAGCTCCCGGACGTACATGGTCTCACAAAATTAAAGTTAAGTATATGGAATGCAATACGGATTGGTCTGACAATGCTTTTTCAACAAAATAAATTGATTGGTGTATGAATTCCGCTTTCAATTCTAACTTAAATAAAATGGACAATTTTCGTTATATAACGGAAATCAAATAGTTGGATTTGAAAATTGAAATAATTTTATGTAATTTTAAAAAATATATGGGTCATTATAAAAAATTTTTAACCTGGCTGAAACTGACTTTAATCATTAATAAGTTTTGTGGTTAGACTATTTTAAACAAACGGGTTACAGATGTGAACAAAAATTTAGCACTATAGGATTCATTTTATAATCATGATTTTTGTTCAAAGTTCAAAAACTTAAAAAACTTAAGTCTTTGATCGAAAACTCTAAAATATGATACACTAATACCATCAAACATTGAAAATATCATAACTCTTATTTGAATAACTCAGTACATTTTGATATTGCGTGTAATTTTTGCCAGAATTATATATAAACTTCTAGCATATATAAAAATTTGTATATGTTCAACTTAAAACCGTGATTATGATATATACAAATAGATTTTTGTGCCATCAAAAAAATTATTATTTATTTATTATTTTTTTTTTTTTTTTTGAAGGCCTAAAGTTATAAATTTTTGATAATGTCCCATATATTTAAAAATGAAAGATAAATAAATAATATTTCATATATTCATAAAATTTTGTTTCTGGTAAAAATATTTAAAAACGTAAAATTTTTGTAGTCAACAATATTAAAATTTTTATCGAATGTAAACATTGAATGATAAAACTGAAACAAAAACGTTGTTATCATGTACATAGTATTATTAAAATTAATGAAAATTAACAATGAGAACATAATATTGCTGTAGTGACAATGCCGTAACCATGTTTTTTCTCTGCTTGCTTATATATTACATTTTAATGTTAATTTAAAAGTTGTGTACAAAACTGTAGTCCAATTGAAAATGCATCGGGATTGATAAAACACTTTCATTGCAGTTATTTGTAAAATAATGTGGAGCCTTCTTTAAATATGTTATCTTGCACAGTTTTATTAACTAAACAAGGCGCATTTTTTATTCCCTACAGCACAATATTGGGGAGCCTCCTAAAATATACCAATTGACTCAGAATCTTCTTTGCTGGTCGAAATTGGATCACTATTAAACGTAGTCCCCAAATAAATTTTCTTTTGGTGTAATATTTTGAAGCTTAATATCTTAAATACAAATAAGCTTATTTCTACAGAATACTCCACAAATAAAACATTTTTAAATTTAAAATATTCTATAAAAAATGTGTATATATATAGATAAAATATGGTATTCAGTTTCAAAACGATCGCTTTAAAATTAACTGTAGCTTCTATATAGAGTCCTCTCTCGAAAATCAGCTAAAAGTTTTTAAATCCCACTTAAATTTTCGTATGTTAACAAAATTTTGCTCTCTCTCAAGTATGTATTACTTTGTCATATACACAATAGTGTAGGATATCCTTTAGTCGATCTTCACCGAATATATATTTCACTTTTAATAGTAATTTATTTTGTAATTAGAAGTATTTTTGTTTTTTTTACGTCGTTAGAACTTTCTCACAAAAATCTAACAATCTATTTCACACCTTTTTGGTTAAATATTAGAAAAATCTTTATGTTTTCTATTGATTTAAATTGTTTTCTTCATTTGTCAATTAAAATTGAAATGAGAAGTTATAGGAGCCTTTAGTTTTTAAATGTGTGATGAATTTTTAGCACACTCTCTTTTTATTGTTGGCAAGTTTAACAAAGTATTTAGATTTAACAAAAAAAAAAAAATTGAAAAAGTCATCATTTCCACATTAGAAAATATAACAACTAATTTTGGTTAAAAATAACCAAAACGGCAACACTGATAGTTAGTTATCCAGTCTTATCATATTTCTATTTCATTTTGTAATATTATTATTCTAACTTATCATACATTAAAATAAAAAGTATTAATAAAAAATTACTTTTATAAAATTTTTATTGAAAATAAAAGAGAAAAATGTTCCCTAGCAATGGTAGTTATTCAATATCTTATATTGACTGAAGGACACCGAGTGTAACCAAACCTTGTCTATTTATATTTATTCATATATAAACTAAATGAGAATTACAATTAAGTTAGAAAACAAATGTTAAAAACAAGATATATTTAAAACCAAACAAGTTATGAAATTATGAAACTAAGTTTGTGAAAAGTATTATATTTATTTGAAACATTTTATTGTCATGGGAATAATAATATGGTTTGAAAACTGAATATAGTTTAAGAACAAGGAAAAAGTCTAAAAATATTTAATAGTTGTAGAGGTATTTTTCATATTAATAAAATATTGTTTGTAGTAAAAATATTTAGGGGCCTGATTTTGTAAAATGAAACGAAAATTCGTTTTGAAATTTTATACTGAAAACAACAAAAAATTAAAATTTATTTGTTGTTTTTAATACAAATTGTCGAAACGAATTTCCTTTCCGTTTTATAAAATCAGGTCATAAAAACATATAATCTTTGAAGTTAATCATATTAAAATTTTTATTGAGTGTAAACATTAAATGACAACATTAAAAAAAAAAAATATATTGTTATAATGATCACAGAGTTATTAAAATTCAAGAAAATTAACAATGAGAACTTAATATTGTTGTAGTGATAATGTTGTAACCAGGTGTATTGGGCCTTATTCAAAAAATATTTAAAGGATATAGTAAAAGTTTTGCAGAAAAGTTTACAAGTTTTATTCAAATCAATAAGAAAGTATTTAAAATTTAAAATTAGATACCAATAGGTGTTTCTGTTGGTATACTTTTTATAATCAGAATTTTATGCACTAGTTTTTTCGTGTCTACTTATAAGTACAGTCGAACACGGTTATAATGAACTCGAAGGGACCGTCAAATATAGTTCGTTATATTCATAAAATTAAAAAGAAGTACACCAATATAGGTGGTTGGGGTATTATGCGTTTGTAACACATAAAAAAAGTTATCCAACAACCATCTTAAAGTATACCAATCGAGTAAGGTTCTCTTTTTAAATTGAACTAACGATCTCCGTCCGTCCGTCTGGTTGTCCATGTAAACCTTGTGCACAAAGTACGGGTCACAATTTTAAAGATAATTCAATGAAATTTGGCATGTCGAATTTTTATGATACAAGGACGAATCCTATTGAAATTGGTTGTGATCTCTTCATTCTTTCACCTAGCCCCCATACAAATGTTCCCCGGGAATAGAGTTTAAACACTAAGAAATGCCTTAAAAATAAGCATATTTTAATGAAATTCGGTGAAGGAAGTTGTGTTAAAATTCGATACAAATAAAATTTTTATAAGTAGAAATCACAGTACCAAATTTTATGAGAATCGGTCTATAATTTACCATAGCTCCCATATAAACCCTCTTCCAGTAATCGCCCTAAAGTGCATAAAATCATCTAGATGTTTGTATCAACGCATTATTCTGTATTTGTATATTTTATTTTAAATTGGCCACAGGTGTAATATAAGTACCCTTTCCAAATTTTTATGCTCGTACACAATGGTGTGGGGTATCATATAGTCGGTCTATTTGACAAGTGAGAAATTGAGATTAATTATATTTTTTTTACTAATTCAATGTTTTCTTTTACTACTGAGTTTTCGAAAAATGTTTTGGGCATGTTTTGTTATCTTTACTCTTTGATTAATAGCGATTTTCTAATATTTGAATTTTTAATCCTCTTATAATTTTAATTTTATTTTTAGATATTTTCGATAAATATGTTAAAAAGATAAGCAACTATAAAATTAAAAATTCCCCTTTGATTTGTTTGATAATTTAAATTAAAATAAATAAGTTATTTCTGTATGTTATATTTTCAAATATCAGGATTAGGAATAAAATATAAAAAAAAGTTTATTAAATAAGATAAATCAAATAAATAAGATCAATTTCAAATTAAAAAAAAAAAAATATAGAATTTTTCTAAAGTTATAACGTGAATAAAAAACTTTAATTATGGTAATATGTTCATCAAAATTTATTATTTTTGCAGAGTAAAACTTGAATGCACGTATAAATTTAGGCTTTTGTTTAAAAATATTACAAAAAAAATAACATTTCTTTGTTAAAAAATTTAAATTACTAAAAACCAGTTAATCGGTTTTTTCTAAAATTAGATTTTTCGGTTAAACCGAAAACCGGTTTTCTAAAAAAGTAGGTTTTTTGGATACTCTAGTTATGCCCCTAATGAACATGTACATTAGTACATGTTCATTAGTAAGTAGATTATTTCAACACATTAAAATATATAAATCGGGATATCTGAATTCGCATATTTAAAAATTTTTGTCTCGAATTTTTGCCAAGCGATTTGAATTTTTTAAACAGAATTAGAAAGCATTACATAAATATTTTTATTTATAGCAAAACTTTAGGTGAGTGACTTAAAATGTTGGATTTCTTAGTTATTTTGTAGGGTCTATCAAAATCCATCAACTAATTTTAAAACAAACTTTATAAATACAAGACACATAAAATCAATTTCAAAGAATTTCGAAAATGTTTGAAATTCCTCTTATGTATATTAAAGTGCCTCGATTTGTATGGGGACAAAAAATGTTGCAAATGTAAACCTCTAAATTTAAAAATTGATATTTTATAAAGTAATCCTCAAAATATTTCGGTTCAATTATTTCGCTCCCGTGTGCTGGACCATTTTTAAAATACCTCAAAAAAAAAAAAAAAATGGTTTTCGATCAACAATGCACATTGGGGCAAAAAAAGGAGTTTTGCGGCATTAACTAAACCGTAAGTTTTTATAACAAACCAGCAAAAACTTTGCTTTCCTGGTAAGCTAACAGGTATAATTGGAAACAAAAATAAACTGCTTATTTTTTGCCTGAATAACTAATTATTTTTGTTCGAGTTGTCCACAAATTCATGTAGTTATTTTTTGACTCAAGGGGTACTCAAAAATATGTACCTAAACGAAAACAAAAATAAAAAAAAAAACAAAAAAATATTTGCGTGAGTGAGACTCGAACTTGGACACACACTAACCATTCGTTTTTACTGACTAACGTCTTACTCAGTACACCATCTCACACATAGCTTCCTAAGCGACAAAAAATCTTTTTAGTTTAAAATATCTTTTTAGACATTTTGTTATAAAAAACTGACAGCTTCAGAATGGGGTTGAACCAACAACCTTCTGTTTGTTAAACCAGTGCTCTAGCCAACTCATCCACGTGATTGCATTATTACTGTGCTATTATACTATTGAGTACTTATTAATGTAATACAGAGTAGGCAAATAATAATGACGCCTCATTACCAAGAAGCTACTTTAATAAGTAGTTGTCATTACCGAAAACCAAAAAGTTTTTGCTGGGAAGATAGTGGTATCGTTGAAAAGAGGAAGATTTCAACATCTTAAAAATGTTAAGAAAATTGTATTTCAGATTTGAGAAACCGAAATAAGAAGTAAAAATATAAATTTTTTTTCAAATTTTAACTTGTAAGATGTGCAGTTTTATGGCATTTTTAATAATGCTTATAACGCGCAAAAAGGATGTTGTTTAGCTATCTTCAAGAGTTTAATTTGGCACTAAATAATTTACTAAACCGATTTAGTGGTATTCATCAGTTCGTCGCACGTTGGGGTAAAAGCGGTCGAAAATGGCGCCTAATTGAGGGAAAGGTTTAATGATCACGACTTATTTTTATTTTTATTAGTTAGTATTATTTATTCATTTATTGAAAATGAACAAAAATAAATAAAAATACAAAATCTAATAAAATTATTTAAAATTTTAAAAAGCTTTCAAAATGCGCTCTAAATTTATATTTTCTTTTTGTTTATATATATATATATATATATATATATATATATATATTGCATCAACAGCTTTTTAATTTTACAACTCATAAGTTTAAGATTTCTTTACATCTTTAAATTTATTTAAGTTTTTTTTAAATTGTTGATTTTTTATTCATTTTTGGTGCCACATTAGGGTGCATCAAAAAATGTTTTGTCCAAAAAAGGAAGTTTGATATTTATAATGATTTTTGGCGTTACCATAAGCAAATAGTGATTTAAACTAAAATTTATTCAATAAAAAGTTAACATAACCAATATAAAATATTTTAGTATAAATAAAATATATCTATGATTTTTAATTAAAGAAAAATATCTGGAAAGTTTTGACCACCCTATTGTAAATACATAAAAGCTTAAAGCTCTTTGTTTTTTTTTTTCTTGTCAATTTAACTTTTAAACTCTTAAAACATTACTTAAATGTTTCTAAACTAAGTTTGCATTTAAGTATACACTAAGGGAACAGTATAAAACCGGGCCTCTGTTTTAAAAAGTTACATATTTAAAATGAATATATGAAGTTCAATCATGAATTTTAATATAGGAAATATGGAAAAAATCCATATGTTAATTTATACAATTTTTACATTTCGAAAAAAAGTAAAATCAAATAAATTATGTTGTTATGCAGACCACTATCTCCTAAAGTAACGGACACATTTTTGTAAAAAATTTATACAATATGTAATGAAAAACAACAATTTTAAAAATAAGAAAATGGAAAAAGCATAAGATATATAATTTTTCCTTTTGGTCACAGATTTCAAAAAGAGTTGAATTAGTTTATCCTTTTATGATTAATTAAGGACAGTGCGCGAAAAAAAATCGTACACACTTTAAGGCCCATAACTATTATTATTCGTGAAAAGAATTAGTATCATTACCTTGTTTGTATTTGTTATTATTCTTGATAACTACGTGAAAAATTTTGTTGTATTAGTATAATTGGTTTTTCATAAAATGAAAATTTAACAAAATTCATGCAAACACATAACTTAAATTAATTAATCAAACCACATGTCGATCATTTGCTATGAGCGCAGGTGAGTTAGGAAATTAAGTTTTTCGAGTCATAAGAAATACAAAGTGTTCTTGAAATGATCCCGGATAACCGAAAAGAAAGTCGATTTACAGACTGTAGAATCGTTACATCTCTGGATGGGTTCTGACTTATTCTTTAAAATGCTTCTATCTTTTATCAGAAAAGTTAGATAAAGTTTCAGGTTCAGACTGAAGACCCACAAAGTAAAAAAAGTTACTAATAGGTTACTAATAGAAAAAATGCAGGCAGAAAGGAGAGAATGAAAATGTTTAATATTAATATATAGTTACTCTTGGCCAGAAATTCCATATCACAAATGTTATGGGAAATGTAGTAGGTAAATATCTCACAAAAAAATCGAAAATGTCAAATAAATTTGTGGTCTGGCAAGACACGTAGGGAAAAAGCACTTTATTCATAAAAATGACACTTTTAACTGAGAAATATATGAAAATGAGTGCCGTCAGAAAATATTCCTTCTTATCATTAGAAAACACAACAAATTCTAATTTTTTTAGCCTCATCTCTCTTCTCACTATTACAGCAAAAGAGTAACTGAGTGGTATCAAACAAATGATGCTGCTATGTACCAAAGAAGGCCAATCCACTAAACCGTCCAGGACTCTATCCATTTTAAATGAAAGCTGACTAAAAAATAAAAAAAAGTTTAAAAAGAAGTGGACCCATTCTAACAAAAAAGTAAACGAAAACACAATGAAGCTCTTACAAAGAGTATTCCAGAAAATATTAGATATTTTATTAAAAACGAATAAAGAAATACTTTTTAACAAAATCAAAATTTCAAAGAGATTGACCCATTGGTTTCATTTTTATAAGTTGAATTTTTCGTGCGCAGTCTTTAGTTTATTTTAAAATTGTTTATCCTTCATTTAACTGAATTATCTTCTAAATATTTAAAAAAGTATAACTATTTATTTTTGGCGGGAATTCCCGCAATCCAGGGAAATTTAAAAATCAATCCCGATTTATCTGGAGCGGAAAAAGACCGGGAAAAGAAAAACTCTCAAGAAGGATTTGATCAGCGTTGCCAACTTTCAATTTTTAAAAAAAATTGAGATATTTTCTTTATCATATTTTTAAACATTAATTACATTGCACTAGTTCTAATTTTAAAACAGATAACGGAATTTCATTTACTTTGAGATCCGAAACGATTTCGAATTACAGGCCAGTGCCAAATTTAAGTACAAACTGAGTAAAAATATTGAAAAACCACAAAATATTATTTTCATAAATTAAGATTTTTAAAATAAATGTGATCAATGACCACGATAATCGCTACAATAGCTTTTCACTTTGAAGCAATAAGAAATAAGTTAAAAGTAGCAAGTAATCTTACTAAAACCTCTGAGGAAATATTTATTTCTGGAAAGCATTGTTCTTACATCCGTAACTATAAAATGAATATAAAATTAAATAAAAGTTAATTAATAACAAAATATATGTAATTTTGTTGCAAAGCTTTTGTTGAAAAATTTTCTTAAATGTTTTACGCATAAGTAGTTTTCGATAGTAAAAATCATTTATGTACTATTAAAATTTTGAAATTTGGTGTCACTGAAAACTTTTAAAAAGCACTGAAAAAAGCACCGAGCACTGACTCAATATTTTTCTGCATCCAAATTTTTAAAAGGCACTAAAAACAGTGCTTAAAGCACTGAGTTAACAATGTTGGATTTGATCTTTAAGGAATATTCAGATTCTCACCACAATTACACTGTCATTCATATAAGGTTATCTAAAGTCTGCTTAAATATTTCGTTCCATCTAAAAGTTGCTTTCTTTAAAGAAAAACACAATTTCCATTTAAATTTGTTTAGTAAAAATACATTTGTTTATTTATTTTATTTTATTTTTTATTTCAATGTTATTTTCTGTTCATGATTAACAAGTTGTTGCTATTTTTAATTTTCTATCAACTACATTTCTTGAATTATTTGCACTAAAACTAAAATATATGTATAGATTTTTGTTTAGAATATATGTTGCGTTGATCCTATTTATTTATTTATTTATTTCTCTATTTTTATTTAAATATAATTCACTATTAGGAAAACTATTAATTTTGTTTTACACTTTCATATTTGATTAATGTTTAATATGAATGTTTTGTAAAAAAAAAAATTATACATATATTACAAATGAAGTTAAATATTAAAATTAATTTAAATACAAAAAAACTTAATAAATATATTAAAATTATTTAGACTAACGAAAAACTTAAGCAAAATAGAAACGGAAGTGCTTTTTTTACAATTTAAAATAAATTTTACTAAATATCTATTTATTAATTTGATTTACATACTTTGATTTATTAACAAACAAATAACTTCTTACAAAACAAATACTTAAATATTTTTTTTATTTTTTAATTTTACAATAATTTATAAATTTTATTTAGATAACTTTGTTTGTAATTTAAATTTATTTTTTATTTTTTATATATATATATATATATATATATATATATATATATATATATATATATATATAATTTTTTTTTTTTTTGAAATAGAAAAATTATAAAAAAAACATTCTTAGAATTCTAGGTAATTTCCACTGAAAAAAAATTTCTTAATCATAAAATTTTAATTTTGGTAATGATGATAAATTTTGTAATCAATCAGTGCCATTCTATTGCCACTCAAATATGTATCAAATAAGTGTTTAACATTACTACTTGACAATGCAATTTTTAATGATGTGGGAATATTCCTGTTTGTAGAATCGTTCATGTTTCTATATTCAAATTTAAAGCTGCTTAGTTTTAAGTATAAATCTTATTTAATACTTTGAGTGGTATTTTTTTTAGCTAATGGAACCCGAATCTATTACTGACACTTTTGTTTCAAATAACATTTTTAAACCAATTAAACAATCTTTCCTTCTAATTACATATTCATAAACACTAAAAAATTATAAATTTTAAAAAATTTAATTAAAATTAAATTTTACTTAATATTTTACCTTTTTTTTACTAAAATGAGTGTACAATCACAGCCGTTTATTAATTTTATTATTGAAAAATAACAATATTTTTCTATTGTTATTTCTAATTATTATAATTTATTTAAAATTTTTTAAGATGCTGTTTAAAGCCCTTTAAACTTTAACTTATTTTGTTAAAAAAACTTGTTTTTTTTTGCTGCTTAATAAATAATTTATTACTGCAAAGAATTTTTCTTAATATTTTTCATTTAATTTTATTAAAAAAAACTACTTTATTGTGTATTTTTTTTTTTTCTAAAATATGCTATAAAGTTTTATTTAAACATTAAATTATTGTTATGGTTTAATAGGAATTTGCTTTTTTTTATTTTGTGATTTTTCTTTTGTTTTTTATAAATTTAAGAAGTGTTTGAATTTTTTTCGATAATACAAATGTCATGGCAATTGTTAAATTTAATATAAGAAATAATTTAAAATAGTATATAGTTAATAATTTATTAGAGAATTGGAGCATCATAATCATTATATCAGTCAAAGTAATGTTTAAAGTCTAATTTTAAATTTTTGTTTAATAGAAAGTTACACTGTGCTCGAAAATTACACTTATTTTTTTTTTTAACAAGATGGGAGCAATTTGGCTAAAACTAAGTCTATGATGCTGAATTTAATTGTATTAACCATTTTTAAAAGTTAGCGTTCGTTTTTGATATATTTCATTTTGAAAGCCTTAGGAAAATTAAATTTTTTGCTTAAATTTAATAATTTAGTTATTAAATTTAAACAAAATAAACAACTAATTTTGTATTGCATTATAGGATCGCGAATTGTTATCATCAGATATATTTTAAACGCTGAATTGCTAAACTTGAAACTAACAAAAAATATTACTACATTTCAGTAAGTAGTATTAAGTAGTAGTGTTATCAATCAGCAACTTTACAAACCAAAATGTAAATATATTAAAAATCAGGCTGAAATTTATTTAATTTATGATTGGAGTATATATTCAATATATTTATTCCTTAAATTACACAAATAATGTCCCTTATATTTCTAATTATCTGTTATTTGTGTTACTTCCATAATAAAGTTTAAACTCAAATATCGCGAATACGAGCACTAACTTTGAAAAACGGCTGCCACCATTGAATTCAGCGTACTCGAATTAGCTTTGCCAGTGGGGTGCCTAGCTTGTTAAAATTTGCGACTAGCACAGTGTTATTATTTTTTTTTTAGTAAAAATATTTAATTGAATTGAATAAAGTTTTCGAAATAAAATGTAGATAATTTGAATTCTTTTGATGATTTGAAATTCAGTTAACAAATTTTACAAATATTCCCTTCAAACATTTAGCAGATAATATATATTTTTTTTATAGAAGAATCTTCTTATTGATTTTCGCAATAGAAAATAATGGACAAGTTTTAATCAAAATTACCGATTAATTGTACTGCAGAATATAATTAGAAAGTTAAAAACATTTTTTGGTTCATAAAACAAAACAAACGACTAGCGAAAAAAAATCACATGGTCACGAAGAAGAAATTCAATTAGGAATTTTTAAACTGATTATGTCCTAAAGGCTAGATTTTCTGTAAATAAAATAAAAAAAAAATAAATTTAACAAAATACCTTTTAGTACCACTGTACTCAAGTAAAGAAAAAAAAAAAAAATAAATAATAAAAATTATAATCACGTGAGGAACGTGATTATAATTCTTAATCTAATTGTTTGATTGTACTTGATATAAATAACGGTTGAGAAATCATGAAAACTTTTTAAAAAATTTACCAACTAATTCTGTTCTTTCATATAGCGGCTCATTAATTAAATTGTTCTTAATGTTTTATTAAAAATGCAAAATAAAGCCGGTCTGAAGATCTACAAAGCACATAGGAACAATAGAAAAAAATTTGAGGGCTAACGAAAGAATAAAAATTATTGAGATGAATTTCCTTTAAAATAAAACGTAGATTACTGGCGGATTTTTTAGAATATCCTGGTCAGGAATTCTATGCGGCTGATGTTATGGAAAATGTAACAGATAAATATCGTGTAAAAAATCAAAATTGTCAAAAAAACTTTTTTGGACTGACAATCAGTTTGAAGAAAACACTTAAATCATAACTAATAACACAGAAATATATGACAATGAGTGCCTTTGGGAAGGAGTTCTTCCTGCGATTAGAAAATAACAATTGTCTTAATTTTTGTGGCCTGAACTTGCCTCTTGTCATCAAACAAATGTTGTTGGTAAGTTCGAAAGGAGACTAATCCACCAAACTCCCTTTGTAAAAAAAGAATACTAAAAACTCAGCGAAAAAAATAATGAGTTCAAAAAAGTGGATTCATTTCAACAAAAAGTAACTGATAACACAATAAAAATTCTTATACCTTAAAAAAAATCTATTCCATTTTCACTCGTATTTGGATAAGGTTGAATGATATTGATTATTTAGATGATAACAGCTTCACTTTAAATGTCTCCAGTTTCAACTTCAACTCAACTTGAAAACCACAAAAGAATAAATTACCAGTGCTATAAAATAAAAAAAAAAAACAAAATGTAAGACCCAGTCTCCCCTCAATGAAAACGCCAATATAAAATTCAATAGAAAAAACAGGCCAGTATCGGCAACAAAATACCTACCACAAGTCGCACAGAATATACAGAAATATAAACATTTGTCAACGTTTTAGATGTATAGAATAAAATATTTTTCCCAGGTCATGTACCTTTGAAGGTTTCTACAGCAAGAAGGTTCGACTTAAGATTTTTATTTCAAAATCCAAGATTTCAATTTCAGCTTAAATTAAAAAATACCTATCATCAAAAAATTATACCTGTTGACTGTTAGAGGAAACAATTAAATCTTACTATAAATGACTTTAAATTATAAATTTTGCTAATTTGCTATTTCTTTCTTTTGGTTAAGAAAATTATATTTAAAGTTTGTTTTAATACTTTTATTTATTAAACTTTTAAAATTTCAACTACCTATTTTGTTTGTGAGTATATTGCAAATTTGTTAACTGATTATTCTAAAAAAATCATTAATAAAATATTAAAAAGAAGAAATAAAATAAAATCTGAGCAAATTAATTCCTAATAACATTATTTGCAAAATGATTTCAAGGATTTACAGTACAATTAAACATGGAGTTATAAAATAACAATAGAACTATTTCAGTAGTAAACAAATTTATTAATTTTATCAGAATTTAAAAAATATATATATTGTTTTTATGTATTTCTTTCAACTTTTTAACAATTCCAACTATAATCTTAAAATCTTCAAATTGAAAGAAAAATTTTTCTAGTTAAAAGTTTTAACTTAAAGGCTTGATTGCTGATAATCAAATTAAATAAAAAATAAATTGAATAAATAATCCTTGTCCCTGTTATATGATTTTCATTTTTAAATTTCACACTTATTCATAAAATTATCAATTTATTCATTTTTTTTTTAAATTAAATTTCATAAAAAATACAGCCTTTTATAACTCTGTCAATTTAAAATCGCAAATCCTTTTTATCCTGTAAGTACACTTAGAAATAATAAAAAGAGTAATAAAATAAAATTTCATAACAAACATAATTTATAACATAACTTTTAAAACATTTTGATTGGATTTTTTTTTAGTTTTCAGCTAGGTTTTCATCTTAAATATTATTAAGCCTTAAATAGAAAATAGAATTAAATATAAATAGTATTTACATACATTAATTATAAAGAAAGTTTTTGTTAGCAAAATTATTTTTAAAATACATCATTATTATTATTGTTGTATATGCAAAGTATAAACGTACATATAAATGTAAATATAAATATGTATTTATATACTATATAAGCGTAAGGCAGGATTTTAATTCACTAATAATATTATTTTAATATTCATTTTATTTACTTTTTCATTTTAAATTAAAAAAAAAAAAAAACTTTAACAAATAAGATTAATTACAAAAAAAAAATCGTTGGTATAATTTGTAGAACTTAATTTATACAGAAAGTATTTTTCATTACAATACATACATTACATTGAGTTTTTGTTTTGTATTTAATTACAATTAGAATTACTAAATTTATAAGATCTTAGGTAATAATCAGGTAATTGATGTTATAATCTGATTCTTAGACCCATAATCGGTGATTCTGTAAAATAAATATTAAAAAAAAACAAAAATTTAAAATTAACATCTTGAAAAATTAGTTGTTATTTTGTTTAATAAAAAAAAAAAAAAATTGTTGTCAGTATTTGCTTTACTCATCTTAAGTTGGTATGTAAGTCCATATTGGATTGTTCTAATATTCGGAAACCATAGTTGCTTTGCTTTTTATCGATAGTCAGACGATATTTAAGTCTTTGTTAGTACCCAACCAATATTAACCTTATTAATATTTTCGGATATCGGAAGATCAATAACTTATTAAGAGATACGAATGTCAAAATTTGTAGGAAAATATATTGGTTTCCCTTTTTAACGAATACTCAGTTTAACGAATTCGGAAGTTAACGTACGTCCAAATTTTTTCCATTGAGTACCTTATATTACGAATTATCCATATATTTTAGTATTCGGTATAACAAATTTTTTCATTTTCAAATCCATAAAAGTAAGAGAAGACACATATTGAAAGAGTACTACTCTAATTGTTATGGAAAGGAAGAGAATAAGAGATTTTTTTTTTAACTATTTTCTAAATAAAAAACAAGTAAGAAAAATATAGTCGGTCAAGCTCGACCATATGATACCCCATATCATTGTGTATGTTCATCAAAATTCGTGAAGAGGTCTTATAATAGACGAATACAAAATATTACGTTAATACTGGAGTTTATATGAATTTAAGCATTTTAGGGTGACAACCGAAAGTGGGCTTATATGGGAGCTATGGTAAATTATAGAGCGATCCTCACAAAATTTGTCACTGTGATTTATACTTATACTTATTTGTATCGAATATAAACTTTATAATAACATGTGTATGTGATTTATGCACGTTAACGTTATTTTCGGAAGAGGGTTTTATATAGGAGCTATGGTCAATTATGTACCGATCATGAAATTTGGCACAAATATTGATACTTATACAAAACTTCCTTACACCGAATTTCATTAAAATATAGCTATATTTAAAGCATTTATGATCGTTAAACCCCCATTCCGGGAGGACATTTGTATAGGGGACGGATCATCACCAATTTCAATAGGCTTCGTCCTTGTGTCATAAAAGCCCTATGTGCCAAATTTCATTGAATTATCTTCAAAATTGCGACCTGCATTTTGTGCATAAGGTTTACATGGACAGCCAGCCAGACGGACGGACGGATGGACATCGTTAGATCGACTCAAAAAGTGATTCTGAGTCGATTGGTATACTTTAAGGAGGGTGTTGGATGATTTTTTCTGTGCGTTGCAAACATCAGCACAAACGCATAATACCCCAACCACCTATGGTGGTATGGGGTATAAGTACGTTACACCATAGTTCTTTTAAACCTTTTTAAATATGATTTCATTTGTATTTTGTACAATGTCATTTTAAGCTGTACCACCATATAACATTCGTTTATGGTGAAAAATGGTCGGACGTCCTCTTAAAGTATTCATTCGATTCAGAATTACTTATTGAGCTAATTTAACATTATAATAGTTCAGAACAGTTGCAATCAAAGACTCATTCTCTAGTAAAAACTGCGCACAAAAAAATCCGTGTACACTTAAAGGCTTATAACTTTTATTTTATATTTCCTATTATTATCACTAATTACGTGCTAAATTTTGTGGTAATAGCATAATTATTTTTTCTTAAAATGAAAATTTAACAAAATTCATGCAAACTCATAATTCAAATTTATAATCAAAACACATGTCGACCATATAAATTAATTGCCAGGAATGCAGGTGAGTTGGGAAATTCAGTTTATTGAGTCATAAAAAATACAAAGGGTTCACGATCGCCAAAAGGAACACTGATAACCGAAGAAAAAGATGACTTACAAACTGTAGGATCGCAGACAAAATAATACGTTAAAAAAATCTCTTCACCTCTGGATGGAATGTGACTCTTTCATTAAACTACTTTGAATCTTTTATCAGAAAAGTTAAAAAACGCTGGCATGAAGAACCACGAAATAAAACAAAATCCTAATAGGAGAGCTAAAAAAAAACGTGAAGGCAAAAGAGAGGATGAAAATTATTGATATTAATTTTTTTTTAATTGTTGCCAAAAGGGTGATAAAAAGTATGTACTGGCGGACTTTTTATAACATCCTGATCATGAATTGCACAACATAGATGTTATGGGAAATATATCAGATAAATATTGTATAAAAAATCGAAATCATGACAAATAAACTTTTGATCTGGCAAGATATTTGTATATGTGAGAAAAAAGCACTTCATTCATAACCAGGGAAACCAAAACTATGCTCTAAAAAGTTATTTTTTGCCCATAAAAATACTACAAAAATCGGAAAATATGCCCTTAAAATTAAAAAAAAATGCTCTTAAAATATTATTTGTTCTGGCTAAAATTTAAAATATCTACTATTGATGTCAAAAATAACTTGAATTTTATTAGCAATTGCTAAAAAATATGCTCTATTTACAAAATTTCTATCAACTTATAAGATGAAAATTATTAGGGAATTTAATTTGAAAAAAAATTCACTAATGACAAATTTGGTAAAAATTATATTGGATGCAGAATAAGTATAATTATTCTCATAACTGTAAAATATTGCTCTTATATGAAAATTTGTACTTTTAAGTATAAAATATGCTAAAATATGCCATAAAATAAGGATTTTCTTTAAAAATATGACAAAAAAAAAGTAACTGAGTGGTATCAAACAAATGGTGCTGTCATGTACCAAAAGATGCCAATCCACTAAATTGTCCAGAGTTCAGCTCATTTCAAACGAATTTGGTCATAGTAACAAAAATATTTAAAGAACGCTTAAAGGCGAGTAAAAAATAAAAAAAAAAAATTTAAAAAAGTGGACCGATTCCAACAAAAAAAAAAAAAAAAAAAAAAAAAAAAAAAAACAAAATATTAAATATTTTATTAAAAACGAATAAAAATTTAAAACTGGAGTATAACAGTTCTTAACAAAAACAAAATCTCAAAAAGATTGACTTATTGGTCTTTTTTATAAATTGAATTGTATGCGCTCGATTATAATTGACTACAATTTTCTAAAATTCCTTATAACTCAATGTTAAAAAAAAACTGTTATTCAAAGAAAAAATACTTTTTTTAAGAATTTTAAGATTTTATAAGATAACAAAATTGTCTTTTAACGTTAAAAAGTGAAAAATGTAGACTTTATAATAAATCTTTTAAAGTATATTTTAGTAATAAAATATATTTAACGAATTTTCTGATATTACCAATTGGCCTGACAATATATAATCCGTTAAACCAGGAAACCACTTTGAAAATCGATTAAAGAATTAAATTGTATTATATTCATATCAATGACTTATCATGACAATATCAGATCTTAAATCCAAATTATTTCATTGAAAAATTCAAAATAGTAATTTGGGTCTCCATGTGGAGTTGCTATATATTTTCACTACCCTTTCCAACCTTACATACTGATCTAATATAGATAGATTGTAGTATAATCCAATTCGAAGTATATACAAAAGCTTTGGCAGCCGGAAACTTATAATGTTAGAAATGTTTTAGTGTTTGAAACATACAGATGATATATGAGCCCATTTATTGACTATCGAGTGGTTAATGTGCGTTGCAGAAGATTTTGAGTCTTAAACTTATTGACGTTGCTAGATTACATCAATACATCGAAATGGACTGCGTAGAATGTCTAAAATCTAGTATAACTTTGATTAAAAATTCCATATAAAAATTATTATATTTAATAGATAAACCAGGGCGTATCGTGATCCCATTATGGATAAATTCAGGTTAACGTTAATTTAGGACGCTGAATTTAAATAAGGTATTCGTTTATTGGGATTAGTTCTAGATTTAGTCACATGTTGGATTAATATGCTGTCATAAAAACTTTTAGAAAGTTCATTTCAAATGAACTTAGAAACATAGAAAAAGCATTACAAAAAAAATATATAATTGCGTTGTGTTTACGAATGTTACATACTGTAGAAAATAGTCAAACTGATGCAAAGAGGAGAGTATTTCAATTACCTTAGTTTAAATGCTTCACTAACTGAACTGAATGATTTAAATTGTGACTTGAATTAACTAAAATAATTGACAGAGTTGATCGCATCATGGTTGCAGGACTAAAAAATTTTGAAAAATGCGTGAAAAAATATTTTTTATTAATTAAATTTTGAAAAAAGTTAATCTTTCGTATTCATTTTAAAGAAAAACCAAAAAAGTCAAGACAAAGAATCGATATTCTAAGCGAGAGTAAGCATATTTTTTCCACCTCATCAAGTTCTTTACAAAGGCTTCTAAATCTTTGAAATCGGATTTGATTTGTAGAAGTTAAGATTTTTTGAAACTTTTTCCTATTCGAGGAGACAACTTTATATCATATTATTACAAAATGATTAAGAGATAATTTTTCTGAAAGCTTAGGTTCTCTACAACTCCATATATTTTAATTCGATCCGTCCAGTAGTTTATAAGATACAGATTTATTACCAACATTTTTGCGATCGACCACCTATGTAGCGGTGGGATAATTTGAAAACTTTGTTTGCAACATTCTCGGTAATCGCAAATCCTCTGATTTGGACCAAATTATTGAGAGTTAGTTGCAATTCCTTCATAGTTGATTTTTTTATTCCTGTTTTGATTTTTCACTTAAAACTTTGGTGGAACAAGTAAAGAAAAAGGAGAGTAAATACATAAAAATTTATCAAAATCGATAAATAATATCAAGGATTTTTATCGCTGTTTTGAATAAATTGGTTAGTGGATCTCAATTATAGAAAATTTTCTTTGTTCGAATCTCGAAAAATAGAACCAATTTTCAAAAAAGGATTGAATATTAGAATTAATCACCCTAAACAATCTTAAAAACCATTTTTGTTTGTCCGATACCTTGTATACCTGTATTGAAAATTAATTTTTATTGAGATCAACTAGAATATAGTATTAGATTAAGTGTCGGAAAAGCCGCTTAGCTATGGAACAAATTTCAATTTCAATATTTTAGGTTGCCAGTTTCTTGGTGCTGGAGTTTAAGGAGTTTTTTTTTGTCAATTGTAAAATAATTATAATAATAACACCTTAACAGTTTACTTAACATATTCTTAAAACTAAATTTTTTATGTATTTAGATATTTTATGGTATAATAAAAATTAAATAAAATAATTAATAAAGGTAAACATGCTGCTACAACAATTAATAAAAAAATGAACAAAAGATCATATGCAAAAACACACACAACTAATAAATTATTTAAAAAATAGAAATATTTAAAAAAATAGTGCAAAATATTTTAAATTAAATTTAAAGTTTCATATTTACAGAAAAAAATACACATACTATAAAAAAAAACTAAAACTAAAACAAAATCAAATCAAAAATCATCTAAATACGTGCTAAAAAATAAAATAGAATTTCATTTACTGCATTGGAAAGGATAAAGAGAGAGAGAGAGATAGAGAGTGAAAAACAAAATTTACTTTACTTTAAAGTTTAGTTGTGTGTCCTTTACCTATAAATTGATGAAGCAGATGTTGACCTTGACCAAGTAACTAATAAACCCTCACCTCTACTGCGTTCTCGTTTACTATTCAATAAAACTTTTGTGCTGTCATCTGGAAACAGGCTTGTTTTTACGACAGTAAATAGCAAACTGCAATGAAAATCAAAAGATAACAAACAAAAAATATGTATTTGAAATTTTAATAATAAAAACAAAGTTCAAGGAAACACAAGGAAGTAAGTAAAAAATTGATGGTCAGTTGAACAAGAAAAATTTACCGTGGTAAAATGGCTACAACGGTTGATAAAACAATTACCAACCAATGTATGGCGGAAGCAAAACAACGAAATATCACCCAATAACTCGAAGGAAGGCCAAAACAATTGACGCACATGGAATTGTAAACAATTGAAAATAAATAAAATGAAGCCAAACTTAAAACCATAGAAAGCACATGTAGTATTGTCTGTAATAGAGAGAAAAAGTAAACATATAGATGTTTTGAAAATTTTTAATATTCTAATATTGATTTTGAAAAAAAAACTTACCCAAGAACGTATTTCTATAACACCATGGAATAAATTCGTAAATAAACAGGAAGCCGTTATAGTGGCACCAAATTCCCATATACCAACATCTGATCCTGCATAGGCACATAAAGCTATAAAAAATACCACCAGACTTTGATATAGAGAATCTAATAATATTATCCAAAAGTCATGCGGTTTATAAGCCAAACCCAAACGACCCTAGAAATTATACAAATTTACAATTTTAATAAAATTTTAATTTAAAAAAAAAATTAATCTAAAATTTATTTTGTGAAATGGGAAATTATGTTATTTGAAATTGAATATTAGTAAAGATTTTTTACACTTACGTATTTATAAAGATATGGATTTTTCAATAGCAAATCCTCTGGCACACGTTTATCGTAGACACCAATGGCTAAAGGAGGCAGCGAGGTAAACACTAAATTATACAACATTAAATACATTTGATCCATCATTACGGAACCAGAAAATCCGCAATATAATTGATACCAAAATATTAAGAAAACAAAGGCCTGAAAGAAAAGTTAAAAGAAAGATTTAATTTAAAAAAGTTAATTAAAGATTTATAAAATCTCTGAACTTTTGACAAAACAACAACTCAAATTTTTAAAATTTTCGGTAAAGCTAAAAAACTGTTTAAGAGATCGACAATTTCTACTGAAATGTACATTTTTTTTTCTCGAAGTCTTAAAGTCATAGGAAAATACCAATTAGTGGAAACGAAGCGTCCTTAACATGTTAATTTAATGCTTAAATATTCCGGAAATTGTCTTACCTCGACTTAAGATGTTTTGTCAAATGTCTACAGAATTATATTTTTGTTTTAAAATATAAACTTACAGCATTTTTATAAAAGAAATATAAAATCATACGTGATAAACGATCATAACACCAATAGCCGTGCGTTATTAGCAAACGTTCCAAATAGCGGAAACGGGCAACAGTAAAATCTGCAGCCATTACAGCTTGAGTACCTTCTTGGCCGGAAATGCCTACACCCACATCAGCCATCTATAACAGAGAGTTAAAATAAATCGATAATTACAAATTTTAAAATTTATAAAACATTAAATATATTTTACCTGTATCATTGATACATCATTGGCACCATCACCAATGGCCAATGTACACAAACGTAATTCCTCTTTGACTATTTTAACTAAATAAGCTTTTTGCAAAGGTGTCGAACGACAACATAGTACTGAAGCACAGCCTTTAGCTAGTTTTAAAAAAGGACGTATAAGTTTTGATCTAAAAAGAAAAATAATTTGTTATTAAGGTTTAAGATATAAAGAAAATTATAAATAATTTTATACCTTAAATCCAGTATAAACGTTAAAGTTTTGCCATCCACCACTAGAGCCCGGGGTTTAAGTCGCGCACTACCCTCAAATGATGTTACTTTGGCAGCTTCTATTTCGTTTAAATAAAAATTTATGGCAGATTCGGCAGCATCTCTTGAACGGGCAGTTAATCTAGACAAGAAATTTAAATTAATTATTTAAATTAAAATCATTAATATTATTTACCTTATCAATTCCATTTGTTGTGTAAATAATTTCGCCGAATAGGCTATATTAATGGCGGTTTCTGGTTTATCACCCGTCAGCACCCAAATTGATATGCCTGCCGCCATTAGGGATTGTATGGTCTCGGGTACACCCTCCTGCAAACGATCTTCTATGCCAGTGGCACCCAATAAAGTTAAATTACTTTCTAACTTAGCAAAGGAATCTCTTAAACGTCTTTCACGATTTTCCATAGACATTTCAATTTCTTGATGTCTAGCCCACCAGTCAGTGTATTCAGCGGCATTTAGATTACGCTTAGCCATTACTAAAATACGCAATCCTTCCCGGGCATAACGATCTAACTGTTGTTGGGTTTTTTCTCGTATCTGTCCTTCGGGTGAATTGGGAGAACAGGGGGTCAGTACAGGCATTATTGAAGTATCAGCACCTTTTGTATATAGTATAATTTCTTGGCTACCCGTACGTCTAACCACAATAGACATACATTTGCGGCTGGAATCAAAGGGCAGGATTTTTAAGACTTCATACTCCACCAAACCCTTATTGGGCACAGTGACCAATATATGATTTGGACTGCGATTGATAAGGCAACATTCATAACTGTAGGCAGCATTTACTAAAGCCAATTCATCAGGACTTTCGGCTTCATATAAAGGACGACCATCTGGTGTCTGATATGTGGTATTATTTTTTTGTTGTCTGCAAAATAAACAAAATAATTGCATAGATTTTCTTGGAAAAATTAAGTAAATAAAAAACTTACTGTAATTTATTCGCTAAACGTTTGTTATGTGTCTTGGCATTTAGAAATGTAGTAATACTATTAATTTTGGAATTTATAGCCGCTTTAGCACGTCCTGTAGGCGAGATAGCATGCGACAATGATTTTAATTTCATTGGCGGTGACTCTGAGGTGGGTGTTGATTCGGCTGAACTACTTATGGGTGATAGTGAGGGTATATGCGATTGTGTTGGAATGTTAAATGCTAAATTTGGAGGTGGTGATGGCGTCACAGAACGTGATTCAGCTAAGCGTATATAGCGATCAGCTGGTATGGCCGATGCCAATTTATTATTGCTCAGTGAAGGGGCGGGCGATGAGGTTAAATCATTTTGACCAGCTGAAGGTTTAATACCTACAAAGAGCCATAATAAATAATAAAAACAGTAACAACTAATAAAAAATTTTCAAATTTACCTTTCAATGTCACCGAAGAATCTCCCACCAAGGAGGTATTATTGCTTTGCACCTCAATTATACCACTGGCATTCATTAGATCGCGATGTGGTGCTGCACTTACTATTACCGTATTGCATATGGCCAAAACTACTAAAAACTCTTGTATGCGCTGCGAGTTTTGCGTTAAAAATATACCAGACGAACTTAAATTTGCCATATCACTAATAAGTGTATCATTTGCCACCAAAGGCGGTGCTGGTGAACCTGGTTTTGAATATGCTTTCTCTAATTCTGAAGGCGGATGATTATAATCGATGCCATTTACCACACAGCGACGAAATAACATTTTATTCTCTGTCAATGTACCAGTTTTATCCGAAAATATATGTTGAATTTGTCCCAATTCTTCGGTGATATTCATAGCACGGCATTCGGTTTGTTTGTTTGTATCACGATCGAAAAGATCAACATTATTGTGTATATGGAAAACTTGTAATATCTTACATAGTTCGATTGTAACATACAATGATAGCGGTATCATTACTTGTAATATTATAATGTAAGTCCAAAAGATTAAAAGACCCTCATAACTGGGATCAACTTCGAAAGGTAAATAAGGTACAGGAAAATGCTCAAAAGAGCTAAGCCACATTTTGCAACCAACAGCACCAACAACGCATAATATTAACAATATAATTACACACCTTTTTAAGAAAAAAAAAAAAAAAATAATTTTAGATTATTAATTATGAACTTTAAACATTTAAAGTAAACTTTTTTTTTATCTTACCATATAACATCTATATTCATTTGTTGTTCCACCTGGGAACGTTTATAACGTGGTCCACTGTTATTTAACATAGCTTTTGTTTCATGTCCGGCATATACTACAATACCCTCAATGAAATCGGTATTCTAAAAAAAAAAACAAAAATAAACAAAAATGATTCGAGTACGAAATATTAATGACTATAAAAAAGGCCACAAAAAGCTTCTAATAGAATTAAAAATTAAAAAAAAAAATTATATTTTAATGTATCGGCTTAAAATTTTAATTCCAGACATTTATGTAATTTAAATATTTCTGCAGTATTTTCAGATGTTAACAAACAAATTGAGATTTTGGTATAATTATATAATTAATTCATCACTTACCTTAAGTCTACTTTCTCTTAATAGTAAACATTCTGTTGATATTGGTACTCTTTCCCCCGAGGGATGCATTAAGGCCCCATGAAAACGATATAATTTTGTTGTTGGCGCATCAGCTTCTACTCGACTTACAAATTTACTAGGTGTAAATATACTTTGTTTATCGGTAAAACCTCGCACCACCTAAAATTAGAACAAAAAAAGTGAAAATATTATATCAGGGAAAAAATAGAATTCAGTACAAAATTAAGTTATTCTTTATTTTACAAAAATGAAAAACCATGGAACTTTATTGTTCTTTATTAATGACATATCATGGTAATTTTTTTTTAATATAACCATGATGTAAGTAAAAGTATTTACAATATAGATGCATAATTAATTTAATTATTTTTGTTTTGTTTACATTTGCCATAAATTGAAAGTAAGCAATAGTTAGTCTTTGACTGTAAATCTAAAAATTATTGCACATAGAAAATTTGGAATGCCATTACCCCAAATACAGATTGTACTTTTGTAATTAACCCTCCTATTATAGCTCTTAGAGTTCTTTTACTTAGCCTTCCACTAACTCAATGTTAGTGAAAACCAATTGTGTAAGTTCACATCAGCAATAATTCCTTTCTATACAAAAATCAACAAAAAAAAGATTTACGAAATTTAGTACTACGTAATATATTAGAATACCCAGAAAATTTTCGCCTACTAAATAACGTGTTTTGTAAGCGAAAATAATGTGAAAAACAGCTTCCTCTATTGGTGCTATAACTGATGAACTTTATTCGAAATGTTTAAAATTTCATCAGTTTTTATTTGGGTATCAAAACATTTGTTCCGGTTATGGCTTGAACCCACGTCACTACACTGCTTATATTTGTTAGTCTGGCGTCTTGCTCGATACACAACAATCAACTTTTGCGTTAAAGTACCCGGAAACTTTAGTGTGTTTTTCGTTGATTTTGTATAAAAAAACTATAATTGTATGTTAATTATTTATTAAGATCATTTAATTGGTTATAAAAATAAAAGTATACTTTTAAATACATGTAGAAAAAACTTGTTGGAGTATGTTCATGATGTCCGTCCGTCTGTCCGTCCATATTAAACTTTTAAGATAATTGGATGAAGTTTGGATTTATATGATGCAGAATCGAACTCCGCTAAAAAAATAGTCGACAATGGTTACCTATTATAACCTAGCCTCCATACAAATTTTCTCCTATAATAGGGTTCCGAGGCTCATACATTTTTTAACAGTTGCATAATTCAGTACATAAAAAGTTTTATAGACATTAAAAACCCCATTTAATTTTATAGAATAATTTTTATAAACGTAAAAAATCACGGTATTAAATTTGTATGAGGTTCGCTAACCATAAATCCATCGCTCTATTTTATGGCTCACTTCCGAAAATCATTATAAAATACATAAATTTGTATTGGTAGAAACTATATTTTTTGTACACATAAGATTATAAAAAGTATAAATTGTTATTTTAAACTTTACAACAAGACTTGATCCATAATAAATCACAGGTTTCATATAATAAACTCTCCGAAAATTTGTCAAGCTCGACTATAACATTCGTACAAACTGATTAACTTGCTATAAATACGCTTTTATAATCCGCCATTTTCTTACTTCCACTAGCATGTTTGTATTCAGGAAGGGCTGATAGTCTGTCACATCCCCACTTACAGATTAATACAACGTCGCTGTTATTTACTTTTTTCCAACTGATCTGCAGAAAAATCTGTAACCGAAATAGATGGTAAAATAGTTTGCTTTTTTTCTTGAATATCCTTGTATGATGGTAGAATTGAGTGTCCCTTTTCAAGCAGAGCTTTTCTTAAAAGTTGATATTTGTTTCGGCTGAGGTCCAGTTCATGCATTAAAACAATTGCTTCTTCCTCTGTAAAATTGGATTGTGATGTTGAAGTAGATACACTTTCGGCAATCCGTTTAAGGCGTTTTGGTGATGCAGTTGGCAGTATTTCAGCAATATTAATTGCATTCTTAGGTTGCTTATCCTTTTTTTAAGATTGCTTTGAATGTATCAGAAACTTCTTCATTCGAAATTATAGAAAGCTTATGGGCCAGTCTTTTCTTCTTAGATCTTGTACTTAAATCATCATATGTCTTGCAGGGTCCTCCAGTTGATATTTTGCACGCCGATATTTCAGTATCCATCCAATCGGAATGTTTAATTTTTA
Source organism: Protocalliphora azurea (assembly GCA_932274085.1). Lineage (NCBI taxonomy): Eukaryota > Metazoa > Arthropoda > Insecta > Diptera > Calliphoridae > Protocalliphora > Protocalliphora azurea. The sequence goes on from OW026520.1 coordinate 41,863,127, forward strand.
ATCTGTTAGCACGCTGATTCAGGGACTTCATTTTTACGACATACAACTTTAAAAAGATCTCTATCTGAGATTTACCAATGACTTAGATTCTTGCATGATATGTAGTTTTTATGAATTCCACTATAGCTTCTAAATGATTAAAACCATTTTTAGATAAACTCCACAGAACACAACACAATTGTTCATGTTTCAATGTAATCACCATGGTAATCAACTTCGTTATGATGTTGATAAGGATTAGCTGCGCATTTATATATATATCTATTAGATATATCACACAGGTATATATATTTACAGGTATTCTGTGAATTTTCATTAGGTAAAATATCTGAAAGAGTCAATTTGGGAGAGTACCTATACCGAATTCATTGACATTATATGTTGCTGTTAGGTATCACCGGAAAGAATATTACCTGTGCATTGTCACAATAGATAAATATATATGTTAAATTTAGGTAAACACAATAACTGTAAACTAATAAAATACTTATTGATTAAGTTAAAATACATTTTTTGTTTGTTTTGTTATTTTAAATTCATTAATATGAATGAATGCTTAGAAAAGGATAAAGATTTACTTAAATTTGGGAAATGTGGCAACCATATTAAAAATAAAAAATATATATTAATTATTTTTATAAAAATATTTTGTGTATAGATATTAGTAAAAGTATTACAGAAATATTCATAATTTTCTAAGTAATTATTCACGCAAAACTAAAGGCAAAAATTGCAAGATTGTAAAAATATAGTCAGATATACAATAAATTTGAAATATAAAAGTTTAAAGGCGCGTATTTCTGAAATTAGGCATGATATTGACTTGAACCTTTTTGCAAAAGATCGGAAATTATATATACTAAAGGATAAACTTAATTCGGAATACAATTTGGGGGTTTTGGAGAAAATACAAATTTTTTAATTGTAATAACATATTTGTTTATAAAGATATCTTAATGAAATTTGCAGAAAATGTGCTTTTTTATTAATATAAATAAAAGCGCGTTAACCAAATTTCAATCAGGGGTTTTCCTGAATTCCCAAATAAACTAATCAAAATTCCCAAAAATGGGATTTTTTACATTTTTGGCTATAGAATCCACATTTTTCCGAAGTCCCGTAGATTTTGATTTAAAACTTTTAACAACATATTGGAAATTCTTAAAATATATTCCGCTTGTCGATTCGTGCTTTGGGATTTGAGAAAATATGGTCTAAAATCAAAACTTTCATATAAATTGGGTCGAATTCGGGAGGGTATGTACCGTGACCAATTGAGTTATTGGGCTTGTTTTTTTATCTTGAAGTCATCTCTGTGAAGTTACCTTTCAGAAAAGTGCAAAATTATTATATGTTGCTAAAGAAAATTTTATTTTAGATAAAAAAGAGTGTAGATACTTTTCCGGCTAAAAAAACACAAAAATTCGTCTTTTTTGCAATTATCAAATTCGAAATCGTTTAGTTTTGGACTCGGTAAAGATATCGACTTAAAATATTTAATTTTGTTCTTTAACTAGTTAAGAAAAAAACTAATAAAATCGCTAGGAAATACTAGGATATATGTGAAAAACACTGGACCAAGAACATGCAAAATTATGGTGCTTAAAAATTCAAACGCAAATAACTCCAAAACTATAAGAGATAAATAGGACATGTAAGCATGTTTTTTATAGGTCTTATCAGGGCCTACGACAATATATAAACATATTTCAAATAGGACGAGAAACAAAAATTTGGCAAGCGATTACAAATTTTTTATGTCAGAGGTACCTAACTTTGAGCCCCCTTAGCTCCGCCCGTGAGGGGTTTGTTGTGCCCCCCTTCCAAACTTAACATTGTACACTCCTCTGCTATGCCTATACCATGAAATTTCATGAAAATCCAACCAGCCGATCAGAAGTTACAGATTTATTTCCAAAAAATTTTGATTCTACCCACTGTGCAATGTTAGATGGCTTTGTGTGATACTGGCATCAAATTTAACGTCGTGAAGGAGAAGGTATATAATTCATTCGATGGGAAGATTAAACCAATAGGAAATTTTAACGCTAATGTTGAAATCGAAGGTGACACATACGATTTAACTTTCCATGTGGTTCAACCATTCGCCAGTTTTGATGTTGAAGTGGTACTTGGAAGCGAATTTTGTTGATTTGCTAAAATATGCATTAAATTCAATGGCCTGAAAATAAGTAAGTTAAGAACGAAATTCAACGTGATAGGTGTTCGTGTGGAAGACAAGGTAAGCAATATTAATATTGAGGAAACAGCAAGTGATAAAGCCAAACGCGAGGTAGTAGCGATGATCTCTAACTATAAGCCTAACAAATACAAAACAACTAACGTCGAAATACGCATAATTCTGAACTACAAGAAGCCTATATTTTTTAATCCCAAAAGACTACCAGTAAGTAGAGATATATTGTTGACTATCAGATCGAACAGTTGTTATAGTTAAATGAAGGCATTATATATATTGATTTCAGAAAAATAAATAAAGTAATCGTTAAGGACCGTTATCCCTTACCGCTTATTAAGGATCAACTCGATAGTTTGCAGAATGTTCTAATTTTTAGTACCATCGACTTACGGAATGGTTTCTTTTATGTTCCCGTAAGCGAAGAAAGCCAAAAATATACGTCATTCGTAACGCATAGTCGCCAATACCAGTTTCGAAGGTTCCGTTTGGTCCGCCGAATTCGCCGGACCATATTTCGTAATTTGATCCGTGAGTGAATAGCTTTACCATTCATTTATGATATTATCATTCCGGCTAAAAATGAAGAGGAAGCTCTGCTCAACTTAAAGCATGTATTAAAATTCAGCAAAGGCTATAGTTTGGATATAAATATTAAAAGATGTAATTTATTGAAGAAAATAATCCAGTTTCTTGGTCACATTATTGAGAATCAGCGTGTATCAGCTGAGAAAACACCCGCTATGTTCAGATATCCAATACCTCAGGATGTTAAACAGCTAGAAAGATTCCTTGTTCTCGCAGGCTATTTTAGGAAGTTTATACCTAATTTTTCAATTACTTTTAAACTACTTACCGACCTTAAAAAACAGAACACAAAGTTTGTATTTGGATATGAACAGATGACAGCATTTAACACGCTAATTTTTTTTCTTTAAGTAATGGCCCAATATTAACTTTGTTTAAATAAAATTTTGAAACAGAGGCCATACCGACGCTTCCGTTGATGATTATGGTGCGGTACTGCTTCAGAAATCGCCAAGTGATAACCTATTACTACCGAATAGGAATGAAAGTATACAAGTTACGAGCTGGAGGTGTTAGCAGTCATAGAGGCATTGAATAAATTCAGGGTGTATTTGATTGAGTTGAAGTTCAAACTATTAACCGACTGCAATGCCTTTACGAAGACGTTAGACGAAAAATATTTGTGTATGAGAGTCGTTCGATGGATACTCTTTTTGCAAGAATATGATTATATTGTGGAACATCGACCAGGATCTCAAATGTGGCATGTAGACATTTTAAGTAGACATCCCATTATGATCATAGCCAAAGACAGTCTTATTTCAAAAATCAAATTGCTAAATCAGAACGAAAACTTCAGAATCATCAAAGAAATTTTTAAGGAAAATTCTTTGAATAATGATTATTTCTATTCATATTATACAAAATTCGTATTATATAAAATTGCTGAAGATTATGAATTGCTAGTAATACCAAAAGGAATGCACACGAAAATTATAAAGGAGGCACATGAAAAAGGTCTTTTCCCAACCAAGATACCAAAACTAGAAAAGAAAATACGGAAGCTCATCTCTAATTGTATTCCATGCATTATAATGAATAGGAAACAAGAAGAAGAATCCACTATACAAGGAGACAATGCTGTTACACACTTAACATATTGATACCCGATAAAAACAACGTCAGCCAGAGATGCTGACGACAAAGTACTATTTTTGGTAATATATCGGGTACTAAAACACATTAAATGAAACATAAAATGAGTTGTAACTCCAATACTTATGACGACACATAAAAATGTACTTCATCAAAACTGTGAGAAATTTTATACTCTATAAATGTTGTAATGACACCAAAACACGAATGATGCATAATAAGCGAGATATATGTAAAAAACTGATGTTTGTGACATTTAACCGAAAATAACTCGCGTAGCGTACACGTGATTTTCGGTAACTTTTAACAAGGAAACGAAGCTTTATGCAAAAATTTTCTTCCCTCCATAAAATTCCGAGATTGAGCCTTTTTTCGTCTAATTTTCCTAGATTACATATTTTAGGATTTAATTAAAATTGTACACTGACTGTTCTGAAGCATATTAAAATACTTTCAAGTTCAATTAGACGTATTCTGTGTATTTATTTTGTGACTATTTCATAATTTTACAAAAAACCAAAATATTCCAATAACAAAAGTGCATTCTTAAAAAAAAAAAAAAAAAAAAAAAAATAATAATAATAGTAAAACCAATAAATGTACATTGCATTCAATTGAACTGCATTAAAATTAACGGTCAAGCTAAACAACAAAATACATTATTGCTTCGGCAATGACTACAGAAAGTGATGATGATTGTAGCTCTAGTGAAGATAATTTACTTAGCTGGCAATATGTTACAACAAAATGTAAAAAGACAATTAAAACAACAAATATTTCAAAACAAAAAAAAAAAAAAAAAAAAAAAAAAAAAAAAAAAACAAAAAAGTTTTGCTGATAAACCAAGCTGTTCAAATATTAATAAATTTGCTGAACTTGCTAATATAGATGACAAAAATGATGATGATGATAATGATGACGTTGAGGATAATAATGAAGCTGAACCCACTGCAAAGCCGCCACCAATATTTGTTAATAATGTAACTAACATAACTAAAATGATAAAATGTGTAAGTAGTGTGATTGCCAATACGGATTTTAATTACAAAGCTTTAAACGACGGTCAAGTTAAACTTAATATAAAAACAGTAGACTCCTATCGAAACTTAGTAAAATATTTTGATACTAACAACTTAAGTTATCATACTTACCAGCTAAAAAGTGAGCGTTCATATAGATTTGTAATTAAAGGACTTCGTTATTCTACTAAGATAGAAGCTATAAAAGCAGATCTGTTATATAAAGGTCATCTTGTCAGACATATTACCAATGTTAAAAGTAGATTTACAAAACAGCCATTAACAATGTTTTACGTTGACGTCGATCAAAGTCCGAATAATAAAAAAGTTTTTGAAATACGTGAAATAAACCGTTGTGTAGTACAAATTGAAGCCCCTAAAAGTACAAACGATATTGTACAATGCCACCATTGCCAACAATTCGGACACACAAAAACTTATTGCAAAAAACCATTTGTATGCGTAAAGTGCGGACTTGGCCATCCCACTCCCAACTGTCCAAACGACATAGAAACCCCTCCTAAACGCGTCCATTGTTTAAAGCAACATACTGCCAGCTATAGAGGATGTGAAGTTTAACAAAATATATTAAAGAAAAACTTTCGGATAGAAGACCAATTAACCATCAGCGATTTTTAATAAATAGAGATAATTTTCCCCAAATTAATCCTAATCCCAATTCCAGTTCTAATATTGGGTTTAAAAACACATACTCAGGTGAATCTTATGCTAATGTAGCAAGTCATAATATCAACAATAATATTATGAAAAACATAGAAAACTTATTAAATAAACAAATAGAATTAACTAATACTCTTATGAATATGATGTCACTTTTAATTAACAAATTATGCAAATAAATTTGAGAATAGCAGTATGGAATGCGAACGGATTAACAAACAAACTGAACGAAATAAATCATTTTATAAAAGAAAAGCATATTGATATATTTCTTATTTCTGAAACTCATTTAACTGCAAAATCTTATATAAAAATTAGAGGCTATGATTTTATACATATAGATCATCCTGATGGAAAAGCTCACGCTGGAGCTGGCTTATTTATAAAATCTAGCATTCGATATGAACCAGCGGAAGAATATAAAAAAACTTATTTACAAGCTGCCGGCGTTAAAGTAATTTGCAATAATTTACCAATCAGCATCTATTCTATATATTTCCCACCAAAACACACAGTAAAATGTGAAGATTATGAGACATTTTTTAAAGATTTAGGTTGTCGTTTAATTATTGCTGGTGATTATAACACAAAACACCCTTGGTGGGGATCCCGACTCACTAATCCAAAGGGCAGACAACTATATAAGTGCATTTTAAAAAATAATTATAGCGCATTATCAGGAGGCAGACCAACATATTGGCCTACTGATCCCTCAAAAATACCAGATCTCCTTGATTTTGTTATCTTTTCTGGCATCTCCAGACATTCTCTTGATATTTTAAATGATTATAGTTTAAGTTAAGGCGTGTGATCCGACCTTTTCTTGTTAATTATAATATACATGTTAAACTAGTCCACAAAAGTACCAAACTTATCAAACGAAACACAAATTTAAGCATCTTTAATGAATTTATCGAAAATAATCTGGATCTTAACACTGAAATTAAAAATGGAGAAAATTTAGATGATGCTGTTGAATCTTTTTCTTTACTGATACACGAAGCTTCGTCTTTATCTACACCATAAGTAGTTAATTCTCAGGATTTAGGTCAAAAAGTCCAAGCATCAGCAGCGGCAAGAGAAATGATTAGACAATCTAAAAGATTAAGAAGAGTTTGGCATCGTACGAGAAATCCAAGGGATAAGACCAAATGGAATTTGGCAATAAAATTATGCTCAGAAATTTTTTCAAAAGAAAGAAATGAAAGTATAAATTTATATCTTAGAAAACTTAAACCTCATAGCAAATATAAAGAACATGAGCTATATAATGCCACCAAGTATCTAAAACGACCAACAAACAGAAATGTCCCCATTAAAAATTCAAATGACGTTTGGTGTAGAACAGATTTGGAAAAATCTAATGCTTTTACAGACCATTTGGAAGGAATTTTTAAGCCTCATTACACCACTAATAATATCGATGACATTTCGAATTTTTTAGATATAGCGTGTCAAATGGAACTACCTATGAAATATATTTCTCCAAATGAAACAAAAACAGAAATAAACAAGTTAAATAACAAAAAGTCTACAGGATACGATAAAATAGATGCCATTACAATAAAGTCATTACCATCTAAAGGCGTTTTGTTTTTAACTTTGTTATATAACTCTATTTTACGACTGCAACACTTCCCTTCACAATGGAAATGTGCAGAAATAATCATGATTCTAAAACCGAGTAAACCAGAAAATGCACTGTCCTCTTACCGACCCATTAGCTTGCTACCAATTTTTTCTAAAATATTTGAAAAATTACTTTTAAAGCGTTTAACACCTTATCTTAATAAAAACGAGATTATCCCCGACCATCAGTTTGGTTTCAGAAAAAATCACGGTACACCAGAACAGTGTCACCGCATTATAAAAGTGATATCTGATTCTTTTGAAAATAAAAAATACTGTTCAGCTGTGTTTTTGGACATACAACAAGCGTTTGATAAAGTTTGGCATGAAGGATTACTTTACAAACTAAAAAATATTCTTCCAGCTCCTTATTATTTGTTTTTCTTATCGTATTTAAAAAACAGATGTTTCTATGTTAAAATTAATAATGACATTTCTAAAATTTGCCAAATAAATGCTGGTATCCCACAGGGTAGTGTGCTTGGCCCAGTATTGTACACCATATTTACATATGATATGCCAATAACGGATGATGTTACTGTTGCAACGTATGCCGATGATACGGCATACTTCATCATCATAAGCCTCCAGAAAACTTCAAATACAACTTGATAGTCTTTACCAATGGCTTTTAAAATGGAATATTGTAGTTAACACTCAAAAATCAAATCATATTACATTTACAACAAGGAAAGAAAATTGTCCACCTGCATTTCTAAATGGCTCCGCTATACCTAATAGTAATGTCGTTAAATATTTGGGTCTTCAACTGGACCGACGACTTACATGGAAAGCCCACATAAACTCAAAACGGAAGCAACTAGATAAAAAGTTTTGTCAAATGTATTGGTTACTTGGGCGTAAATCCCAATTATCACTTGAAAATAAAGTTTTATTGTATAAAACTATATTAAAACCTATTTGGACCTATGGGATAGAATTATGGGGAACTTCCAGCAATTCGAATATAGAAATCTTACAAAGATTTCAGTCAAAAGCATTACGGTCTATAACAAACGCTCCGTTTTACATTACAAATAAGGTATTACATAATGACCTTAAAATTCCTTTTATAAAAACAGAAATAAGAAAATTTAGCAGCAATTACTTAGAAAGGCTCAGCAACCATACCAATTTATTGGCAATTACACTACTAGATGAGACTGATGAAGTTAGAAGACTTAAACGAAATCACATTTTAGATCTCCCTTTTATTTAATATTAAGAATAAGTACATAATTAAATAATAATAAATTTAATTTTTAATATTAATTTATTTATAATGAATATATATCTATATTGAAATTATCTGTATATATGAATGTTACATACATATATATATAAGTTATATTATTGTTTCTAATGGGAATCAATAAGTCATGTTATTTTTTTTATGTTATAAAATTTGCTTATTATTGTAAAATAGATTGCAAATAAAATATATATATATATATATATATATATATATATATATATATATATATAAAAGTTCAATTAGCCGACAATTTAAATATTCAATACTTCAATTCTAAAATATAATCATGACCTTTATACGACCATTATACTGCGTTTGGAAATGTTTTAATAAAATTTATTTAAACGCTTAATTATAAAGACTTTAGACTATCGCATAAATAACATGCATTTAGTGACATTTATATAATAATGGGAATTATTTAAATGGCAACACATTTTTAGCCAGAAGAAATTTGTCTCTTTCTTTTTTTTTTACTACTCACCTCTCTTCGTTTGAGATTTGTTTCGCCATCTAAATCACAAGTGTCAATATAACAGACCCCATGGGAGTCACTGGTACGTAATAGCAGTATGTCTGCAGGTACTGTTTCATTATTTGATAAATGTACAATATCACCAACACGTATATCTTGCCATTTCACTCTTTTATAACGTTCTGTTTCACTGTAAAGACAAAAAAGAAATAAAAAAAAATAATTAGCAATTTATTTTTGATTTATTAGTTTTTAAACTTTGAGTTTTAATGAATTTTAAAAAATTCTTTTATTTTTTTGAAATTAATATAGAAAAATCGATTTAAATTTTACTTTTATAAAAGGATTTAATAAAGAATTTATAAGGTTAAAAACTTTCGCTGTGAATGAAAATTGTTTGCAGGTGTCAAACAGAAACACGTACTTATCCTTTAACTATATATTGTTTTTTCTTGTGCCATTTAGTATAAAACAAATAAAAGTGTCCCTAATTATCTGCCGTCTTGTCACATGGGAATTTTCTTACAAGGTAAAGTTTTTTTCCTTAGTCTGTTTTAATATTGCATGTCACCTAATAATTGCCACATTGTGATTTAGTACAATTTAAATACAGACAACGACAAAAAGTAATAAAATGTGATATTTGGGATTTTTTGTTTTTTGTTTTTAATATTTATATAATTTCTTTCCTTAAATTTAAAATCACAAGAGGAATTAATAAATGAAAAAAATTTAACAGAAAAGATTGAAAGGATGGGATAACAAGCTAAGAAAGGAAAGGTCCAAAATGGAGGAATGGAAGGACGAAATAGAAGATATGAATGAAAATAGATTAGATAAGGAAGGAAATGAAGGAATGGAAAGGAAAGGATACGAGAGAAAGAAAGGATACGGATGGAAAGGAAACTTTTCTGAGCCGCAACACACTTAACCAGCATGAACGATGTCTTTTCTACTTGTGTTTCGTAGAAACCTAAATAGGAATAGGTTAGGGAACCTAGATGTTAGAGTTATAGATGTGGCTGAAGCGAACATCCGGCTCAAAGGATTACAAAAGTCATTGCAGCAGTCGCTAGTTTTGTTTCAGATGTTCGCATATCCATAGTGTGTCCGAAATACTTGAAACCCTAGAGGAATATATTATTTAATAAGAATAAGCTGTAAGAAATGGTTGTATCATTTGAAGAACTGCAACGTGAGTACAGAGTTGGCAAGTTGTGGTCAACTGTTCGACCTTCCATAAACCTGAAGAAGAAGGACGATATAATCGCGATTGTGTTAGCAGACAACATACGTTTTGCGGGTTAATTATTGATCATCCAGAGAGGGACAAGACGATGTCAAGTGTTGTTCGCAAACTTTATAATCTTCTAGTCACGTATGAACCGCAACTTTTCACGCCAGCTGAAATTGCAAAAGCTATCAACAATGCTAAGCTTCCAAGACTATTGGACCGATGGAGTTTCCGTAGGATGAAATGGCTGGGTAGCCAATTCCTCGGCGGGCTAAGTGACGTTCGGGACGCAGATCTTGTAGACGTCATAGGCTTCGTCATGAGAATCGACTGCTTAAGGGAGAATCAGGGGTATAACCCTAGGGGGATTGGTAACATTGCTAATCCCCCTATATGATTTGTTCTCATTCCTACTCTTTTATCATCTACTTCTACTCTCTTATTTTCTGCATTCTATACTCTATATATTTCACAGCTATTTCAACGAAGGAACTCACAATGGACCGGCATCGGTCTCTGGGTGGAGATGTGGTACTTTCTGGCATCACATCAACCTTCTCTATCTATCTATCATGGAGTTTCCGTGGATATTGTTCGTTAGCATGGAGTGTAGTACCTGGCAATGGTGTTTAACGTGTCAGTGTAAAATGTGTAAAGTCGTTTCAATACTAAACCCAAGAAATCATACAGACCGATATTTCTACACCATCAGCTATGGACATATTGCAATCCACAATGCCGAACAACTTGAAGAGATGGATAGTGAATTATTTGAGTGGACGTCAAACGTTCGTAGAGTTTCGAGATAAACCCCGTAGAATTAGTCACGGTAGAGCTCTGTCACTCTTGCTTAATTTTAATCTCTCGAAACTAGCGACACTTAACCTGTCGAAGGCTTTTGACACTCTCAGCCACGAACATCCTACAATCCACGATACCAAATAACTTGAAGAGTTGGATATTGAATTATTTGTGTGGTCGTTAGGCGTTCGCTAAGTTTCGAGACTAATCCAGTATAAGTAGCCCAAAATCTTAGACTTGAACTCTGCCGTCGGTAAATGTTTTTCTTTGCAGACTGTAATTAGGCACGAATAAAATAAAATACTTTTTTCAGTGTGGCAATAAACTCATTTACCATATAAACAAGTTTACTACTACTCACTGCATATTTTTATTGTGTCTAAAGCAGTTGTTCTCACAGCAAGAGACTTTTTCGGATAGTGAATATCGAATATCATTCCCTGAGTCCACAAAAAAAAAAAAAAAAAAAAAAAAAACACATGAGTTACATTTTAACTCCTTTTGAAATAAATCTGTTGTTTTATCGATATTAAAATGGTTTAAGCAAATTTTCTTTTTATAGTCCGCAAACTTCTCTACAAAATAAAAATTTTGTGTACTCAGTATTGAGAGGTTGCAACAAATTGTGAAATTTTCTTTATTTCTTTAGTTTCAATTTTCTTTTCAAATAATAAAAAACTGAATTTAAAAAATATTTTAATTATGATAAGTACGGTCGTACTTTTTATAAAAAATAGAATTAAATCTAATATATATATATATATATATATATATATATATATATATATATATATATATATAAATTTTTATTTAAACTCCTACATAATATTTACATTAAAAAATTGTGTATTCAAGAATATTTTTAAGGATCTCTTGGCGACCCCACACGAATAACCTTAGGACTTCTTTATTGGTCGCGGACTCCCATTTGAGAACCGTTGGTCTAAAGGAAATTCGTTTTATTTTATATCTTTTTATTTCAGTAGGCGTTTAATTGCTATTTAAGTGTTTAAAAAATCACCAAACAAATTAACATGTTCATATTAGAATGTAGCCACTGTAAATCGTGTAGCGAATATCTCTACAAATTAATCGCACTGAAGGTGATTTTCAATTTGTTTTATTTAACAACAATTGAAGCAAGAAAATAAAACCAAAACTAAAAAGTAAGAAACGGAAAAAAAGGCAAAACAAAATATGCAAATAATCATTACTGAATGAATAGTTTAAGTCACGTTTTGATATGTTTATTTAGTATTTTTTCAGTTAGAATGATTAAGGACTTTTCTTGCTTTTCATCGGAAAACATTAAGCGTAAAACGGAAATTGTTAAGGAAGAACTTATAAACGTATAAATAAAAAAGAAAAAAGAGTTGTTAACAAATGAAAAGATGGATTAGTAAAGATAAAGCGATTAGAAATAATTGTTTTGAAATGATATTGTTTAAGTAAGTAGTAACACTTTGGTACAATTGATTAAATAGTATTTAAGAGGGTATTAATAAAAAATGTTGATGGGCAATTTAAAATTTTAAATAGGATATTTAGAAATTAGTTCAAAATTTCTCTGCTATTTATTCAAAGCATTCTTATAGTTGCTTGAATTTATAAGTTTGACATATACTTTATTTGAAGTCATGTAGAAATTGTTAAGTATAAAATTAGGAAAACAATTCAAGAGTACGCATCAATATTAATGGGTTTTGTTTTATTATATTACAAAAAAATTTCCACCAGTTACAGTTAAACTTATTGACAGTTATTTCGCTTTACAAAATGTCTTTCAAAATAATCTCTTTCTTTTTCATAATTGCCTAAAACTTAAACTTACGAAACTTAAAACTCATATTTTTTTTAATAGCATCTTTCACATTAAAGCCACTTTTAATTCACTTTTATAAACTTCTTTTAAAATTTAAAAGATACACAATACAATTCGTTAAGTATTCTTTTCTCAAGTTAAATTTGTTAAACATTTAAAGTTCATGAGTTCTTTGAAGTTTTAAAAAATACACAAGAGATTCTAAAGAGATTAAAGAGTGATAAATAAAAACTGATTATATGTCAACATTATTATTCTACTGTTTAGAAATTAGGTCATTGTCATAAACCCCATGTAATTTGTTTAATTATATACGTACTTTACTCGTACTCATTTATGTAATATAAAGATGTTAAATATATTTTTATGTACTTCTTACTTACTTCTCCATATTTTTATAATAAACTCATTCATTTATTTTAGCAAAAGATACAGGGCGTTTTAATAGAATGGTGTAATTTTGGGGGAGGGGTAGAAAATAGTATATATTCTTAAAAATTCAATAGAATCCAAAAGCTTTTTAATCGAAATCTAATAGGTAATGAGAAAAAAAAAAAACGCCAAGAAAACTATAAGTATGACTCTTCTAAGAATATTGGAATGATAAAACATATTTATGCTATTCGGCCTTTGGACCGAAATTCAAATTCACTTAAGCTCACAATTATGGTTCAATTCATCTCTGGCCAAAGACTTATCGAAGAATTTATTTTCTAACATGAAGCTTGCTCATGACCATTGGTAAATTTCCAGAAAAATCTGTGTGGTAATACCTTCACTCGTCCGCTAAACTATTACCCTCTATATCATTATGCCCTGATACCCGAATTAATTGCAAATAGTACTGCAGGTAGATCTGTTTCATTATTTTTTTTATAAACGTATACACCCAGATATATCGACCATATATCCCGAAATGATAACATTCAATGTCAATAGTGTATGTAGGCTAAAATGGGGAGCATTCGCCTCTTTTGTTTCTTGTTTAAAGTGCTCTCTTCTCATAACCATAAACGATATCTGAAAACTTTCTTTTGTACTAAATACTTAGATATGTTTAATTTAAATCATTTTGATCCTGATTATCTCTCCGTTACGTTCACTTTTTTTAAGAATTGCTGAAGTGACCAAAAACGGCGAAACTATTCCAAACCATAGGGTAAAATCGTCAAGTGATGGAGGCAAAATCGCTTGCCTATATATGTTTTTTTTTTTTTTTTTTTTAATTCGAATACTGCAATTGAAGAATCAACCAAAAATGAAAAAATGTTTAATTGAATTTTATGTAAAATAAATTAAAATTCAATTAATAATGCAGATCTAAAATCAGTGCTCTGCGAAAACTACTAAAAAAACTTTCTATAAACACTAGAAAATCTATATGTATAGTGAAAAATCTACAGCTAGTAAGTACCTCGCAGCTGATTGTGACGTTCCTGGAAGATAAGTTGGGTAATAGCGGATGCTCCCTAGAGGGAGTCTTGTGCTCCAGTGATAATTTTTTCACACTTTAAATGAATTTGTTAAAACAGCTGTTGTTCATTATAGTTTATAACGCTGAAGAAAGTCTTTATTAAATCCCAAAAACTAAAAAAGTTATCACAGAAATATTTGGAAGACTATTGAATAAATTAATCAGTGTACCTCCGATCAAATGCAAATTGAAAATATCAATCAGATGGATGGAAGATCTGTGATAAAGGAAAAGAAAATCAATTAGTGCCACAAAAAGTATTACTTCATTTTCAAGATAATTGACAATGGCAAATGTGCCCCTATAGCGAATGCTCCACCTTCTACAATACACATGTGTTAAAATTGCACAGTGTGCAGTCAAATCAACAATTAAGAATTAATACCACTTGGTATCAATTTGAGACCACATCAGAGTCGATTTGATAAATAACATTATACATTCGATTTTATGTGTTTAAAAGCTATAAACGAAGGATGATAAAAAGTGATACCATCAATTATTAATGTGACCACAACCGTTGCCAATTTTACAACGTATGATTACAAATGTTACTATCATTATCGAGATCTTTTCAATTTATTTTAAGAATACTTTTTAATTAAATAACAATTTATGTTGTATATAAACAGTCTTTTGACGTCATGTTAAAAAGATACCACAAATGCTGAAAATGTGTGTTGTGGTACAGAAAATATGTATTTAATTTTTTTACTACCTAACTATAATCCAAAAACTTTGCTGTGATACCCTCAAACAAAGATTACAAAGGAAATTACTTATTACAAACTGTTTATGGTCCTTCGATCCGCAGGTTGTTGCTGTCAGTATAGAATGTTAGAGAACATTATGTTCTCTAACATGCCTCAAACGTCTGCAGCTGTTAATTGGGCTATTTAAAATTGCAGCATTGTAAGACAAACCCCAGAAATATTGCAAACTGTCAAAGAAAGAAAACATTAACGGCTGTAATAATTAACAGGAATACTAAATAAGTTTAAGTTTTATTTAGTATGTACAGAAACTATGGCTTAATATAAAATAAATATAAAATAGAAATAGCGTGTCTTAATTTCTTCGGAATCGATTTTGCAGGTAAATATAAATACAATTAATTTGAATTAAAAAAATCTATAATATTTAAATTGTTTGTAATAATGTTACAGGTGTTACAAAAGAAAAAAACTAATTCCATAGATATATATACCTTGAATAATAATTACTCTTTATTTTATTTCCTATTTTAAAAATAAAATATAATCTGTTTTCAAACATTGAATTTTTTTTTTTTATTCGTAGAAAAGTTTTGGATATTTTTATTCAACATAAATTTGTTTGAATAATTTGTAATTTGTTTGGAAAAAGAAAAATAAACAATATTTTATGAAATTAATATTTATTTCGATGACTATTGATCTCGTTATTTACTCGACTCTAGTCATTAGATTCTCCTGTACAGTCGGAGGAACCACAAAGAACATTATTGGCTGAAAAAATTTCTGAAACAATTGCTACCTTATTCTTTTTAACTTAAATAATTGAAAAAATTATGTGATTATTTATTAATTCAAACCTTTTGTGGCTAAATAATTTTATTTCTTTGATTTTTTTTTTTTTTTATAAAAATATCAACATTTTTATTAAAATCTTTCTATTTGAATATATTCCCAGCAAAAACTTATTAAAGTAGTTCTTGGTAATGAGGCGCCATTATTATTTGTCTACTCTATATTACATACATAAGTACTCAATAGTATAATAGCACAGTAATATTGGAATCACGTTGATTGCAATATTACTGTGATTGGCTAGAGCGCTGGATTAAAAACCAGAGGGATGCTGGTTCAACCACATTCTGGTGGTGTTAATTTTTTTTTTTTTTAACAAAATGTCTAAAAAGATATTTCTTTTACTAAAAAATAAGTTTTTGCCGCTTAGGAAATTAAGTGTGAGATATTGTATTAAAGAAGACAAGAGTCATTAAAAATGTATAACTAATTTGTGTCCAAGTTCGGATCTCACTGAAGACAAAATTTTTTTGTTTTTTTATTTTCGTTTAGGTAAATATTTTTGAGTACCCTTAGGGTATAAAAATAACTACATGAATTTGTGGACAACTCGAACATCATTTATTTTTGTCTTCAATTTTACCTGCTGGCTTACCAGGAAAGCAAAGTTTTTGCTGGATTGTTTTCAAATAAACATCTTGAAAATTTGTTGAATTTTTTTTTTTTTTTTGTATTTAAATAAAGTACATATGAATATTATTCCAGATTTCAATATTCAAATATAAAAAATGTGGTTATTTTCTAGTAAAAAATATATGTTTTACTTTTGATTAAATAAAATATTTTCTTTTTATAAAGGGGTGTAAAGGGAATATATATGTTTGTAACAGCTATGATATTTGTTTGAACTTGTAGAAATAATTTCAATTTAACCTTAAACTATATGCATTTATAAAACATAACAAGAAATTATACTTTAACAAAATTTTCCTAAATATCCATTCAAATATTATTGTTATTATTTAGTACATATGTTTTTTGAAATAAAATGAAGAATCCAAAGCAAACGATTCCTTGCACTGTTTAAGAACTCAGACTTTCCCAAACACAAATTTAGCATCGAGACTGCAACCATACAATATCCAACGGACCAAGCAAAACAGCGAACGTCACAATGAACATTCAGCATGAAAGATTTGAGAGTACTGTTACATCTCGCGAAGGTGATCGGTTTGTTTGCTAACATCGTGCATTGTTAGATTTTTCCTCCTCTTATCAAAAAACCCTGTTAGAATTTTTTAAACTTATCATGTAGCGTTAACTGAGCACTAACAAACTTATAAAAAAGGTTAAGTTATTAAAGAATAAATCCCAAAAAAAAAGCAATTACATACATGACTGTGTAAACACAGTTAGAGTAGAGCTAAGAGAATTCATAAAATAATTATTAAATCCACGAGATAGAATTGGATCCTTAGTTTTCATGTGCGAAGGTAACACAAATTTAATAATGTAACACATTTAATAGAACAACACAAATGGCAAATGGTACTGTTACAACCATTACCTATTACAATATGTTTACTGATTTAATGATGGTATTGACTATAGTGGTAGAAGCAATTGTAAATGTCATTTCATTTTAAGTATTTGTCATAACCTTTTCTAGAAATTTCTCCTTCTAACCTTTTCCCATTTGCTTGTTATTGTTTGTTAATAATATTTTTTATATGAACTTTACAACGTACGATATTCTTGACAACTTCAGAAAGTTGTTACACTTATGCAGTGTGACCATAACACCACCACAATGGCACAAAAACAAACTTTCTAATAAGTTAAAAAAAAAAAACAAGGTAGACAAGCATTGCTGTCTTTAATGCTTGTCTACAGACAAACTGTCAGGCAAGCAGTTAGACAGACAGCAAGTCAGTTAATCCAATAAAAAAAAAATAAGTAAAAAATATATAGTCGGTCAAGCCCGACCATATGATACCCTACACCATTGTGAATATGCACCAAAATTCGGAGAGGATCTTATATGCGACCCGTGGCCAAATGTGGACCAATACTTATAATAAACGTAGTGATAGTGTTTTTATGAAACATAAGTATGCATTTTATTATATTATTTATACATTTTAAGCTGATTGCCGGAAGTTTGATTTATATGAGAGCTATGGTCTATTATGGACCGATCCTCATAAAATTTTGTACCGCAACTTCTACTTATATAAAACATATTTGAGTCAAATATTAACTTGATAACAACTTTAGTTTAGGATTTATGTACGATAAAGTGATTTTCAAAAGAGGTCTTTATATTGAAGCTGTGGTTAATTATGAACCGATCTGCATGAATTTTGACTCATAAATTTATACTTATATAAAACTTATTCGTGCCGAATTTCATTAAAATATTTTTATATTTGAGGCATTTATGATTTTTAAATCCCCAATTCTGGAGCACATTTGTATAGGATTTAGATGAAATAGTGTTTCGATCATAACCAATTTCAATAAGCTTCGTCCCAACCACCTATGGTGGTGTAGGGTATAAATACTTCAATTTATCATGAAACATGAATGAATTGAAATGACTAAACAAATAATATAAAATAACATGCATGCTTAAAACGTGACATGATTTCATACATACGAAAACATCCATCCCTCTATTCATTCATCCGATGTTTATTCATACTCACATAAACAACAACGACTACAAGTGGGGAAGATAGAAAATGATTATAGTGTGTGTATCGTCTTTAAACAAACGCCTACATACATATGTGCTCCTAAAATAAATGTAGTACATATACATATAGTGAGTGGCCTATAGAATGACCATTATTTATACTTTAAGCATACACTATATGAAGAATACTTCTATTGCGCCACATTGCATCCATTTAACCATTCCTACACAAGTAAAATTCATAAAAGACAATTATTTTGACCATGACATTCACTGGCCTTGTTGTTGAAGTTAAAAATGGAGAGAACTTCTGCAAAATTCATAATGTGTACTGCATAGTAAAATGACTGACCCTAGAATAGTTTCTTTTTTATGTTATATTTTTTCTATTATATAAATATGTACTGCATTAAAAATAAATCCGTTAGATTTTAAATTATGTTATTAAATTTAAATTAGTAATGAAGTTCAATTAACATAGAAAAAAAAATTACAACAATATTTATATTAATTTAATAAATCTGTAGATATTTAAGTAAACTTTGAATAAGCTGGCAGCACTATTTTTAACAACTGGAGCTGCGAATTTATTACTTTAAAATAGCGAAAAAAAGAAGTGAAATTGTTGCAATGAGAGACAAATTCATAAGTCGTATTTCTGGTTTTATGAATCAGTGCACTTGTCTCATTTGATGAGGGAGAGAAATATCAAAAAGCAATAATTTGGTACCGCTAAACAGAGGTAAGTTGTTTATGGTCCATGAAGCCCTTTGTCTGCGCTACAATCAAATCGATAGCACTAGCGTTTACGACGCTAAGTTCTCTAACTAGTCTAAAACATCTGGTGCTGCAAATTGAACTCCTTAAGCTGGGAGAAATAATGTTCCATTTGAATATCTTAAGGCTTAAAGCAAGATTTTTTTTTTTTTTTTTTTTTTTTTGTAGAGAAATATAGAATTTAAAAATGTTATGACAGAGATAGAAGCAAGTGGTAAATATTTATATAGTTGCTAATGAAAGGATTGTCGAAACATCCCACATTTGCCATGTGCCAGCTACCACTTCAATTGGATTATTCCTAATCGCATTGCTAAGACAATATATGATAACTGCTCTTCAAAGACAGAAGATGGAATTTTTTTAAAATTGCTTCGATTTATAGTGGAACAATTCACTGACTACTATATTGTCTATGAAAAATAAAACAGGAAAGCATATGGAAAGTACTCAAATTAATAGATATTCCTTGTAAGATATAATAGTATAAAATGATAACTTCGAATCCACTAAAATTCTTTTAGAGTTTGATAGTAAAAAATATAGAAATAATTGAAAGCTGACTCGTTTAAGAGTCTAGACGATATCATTCTGCTATCGCCCAGACAAAACAATATATTTGCAAATCAGCATAGATAACAGTTTTGTGCTATAAACAAGAAAAGTTTTGCGAAAAAGCGCAAAAATGGAACAAAATTAAAATTTCTTCTGAAAAGTAAAAAACATTAAATATTTGTTTTAATTCAACCATTTGGAATCTACACCACAAAATATTAGTAGCAAACAGGCTTAATTTAAATAAAGGTTGTTAATAAGAACCTAGATTCAACATTTTTCAGTTCTTTCAACACTTTTCACACTCAGACAATTTTAATTGTTGAAAACAGTTCTTTTTTTTTTAATAATAAAAATTCTTTACGAGTTGTTAAGATCTCTGGAAAAATAGTCTTTTCACATTGCTCGAAAAAATATATTGAGAACTTAATACAAAAATTGTCAAATAAAATTAACTTTACTACATTGAAATAATTTTCCATTTAAAAAGTAAAAAAAGGGCAAAAATGGCTAAAAGAGAATTATTAAAAGTGCTAAATTTGCACGTTTTTTAGTTTCGGGATAAAAATATTTTTCGCCTTTTGGACTACTAAAAACGTGCTAAATCTAGCCCGAAAAGGGCTGAGTTGACATCACTACTGTAAAATACATTCTATGGGCTTCAGAGACTCTGACAACAGCACTTTTTTTAATGGGTTTCCCAAAAAGGATAGATCGATGTTAAGTCTCTGTTTTAGCGATTTGTTGTTTATAATTCAGCCAATAAATCCAAATCCCTAAGGTAAGTTACCCGATTGAGCACATCCAAATGATAATACTTTATTATATTGATCGGCAGAAAAAGAGGAGTTCAAATTTAAATGTATTGTTGTGTGTAAACTAACTGTTTTTTTGTTTTGTTTTTGTGATTTTTGTTCTTGTTGTTGTTGGGTATGTTAAGATGATAAATGGCTCTTTAACACCTTGATGATAGATATGAGTGCCGATGAACGCTTTATAATCAGTTTGATAATTCGTTAGTACAAATGCGTTGCCAGAATTTTATTACAGACGCGATGGCCCTTCAAAGTTGAATATC
Organism: Protocalliphora azurea; assembly: GCA_932274085.1. Taxonomy (NCBI): domain Eukaryota; kingdom Metazoa; phylum Arthropoda; class Insecta; order Diptera; family Calliphoridae; genus Protocalliphora; species Protocalliphora azurea. The sequence goes on from OW026520.1 coordinate 41,884,013, forward strand.
CAATGTTTGGGGCTAAATTATAGATGACCGATTAAGTATCAATCAACCAACACCCTTGCGTCAGAGGAATGCCACATCGTCCGAGAACACAGTGCTGTTCCTGAAAGAGTTCAGTAGAACTTGAAGCATTCTTTTTCTCGTCATCCATAAAAACATATCAATGATAAGCAATTTCTTTTGCTCGGAATTGAACGATATGAACGTAAACGACACGTGTCAGTCAGTAGGACGGGAGCATGAAAGATTTAACGGTATGATTATCTTCCACGTAAATGACTTGAAATGATCCACAACATTTCGCGATTTGACTAAATTAAACACTTTATTGTGCGGTTTTCTGAATTCATAGGTTCAAAATCAAAATAATCCAGGTCATAGCTTAAATTTAGAAAGATATATACAGTAGAACCATTGAAAGATTACACTCTTGAATACACTCTTGTATAGAGCGTAACTACGGCCAAAATTTAAACTTTATGTGCTCGGTTGACTACATTTGTATTTTTTAACTTTAAATGCGCAATTAATTAAACAATAATTTCGAACTGATTTTACATATGCGTAACAGAGGAGTATAAAAGTTGAAGTTTCGAACGCGAACCCTACACCCTTCTCAAAAGTAAAGTTATGGGGTCTTAAAGTTAGGAACTTCTAACTTCTAATTAATAATAAAGATTTTTCAATAAACTTTGGTTTGAATTTTCAAAATATCAGACACAATTTTCGAACGATTAATTTTGTGATTTCTGCTTCTTCATTTAGGAATTGTGGGATTCTTTTTGTTCCACTTTAAGTTTCTTGTTCACTTTATTATTTCTAATAACTGAGTCCATATTCAATGAAAATTTCATTAATGCGGGACAAGATATCATTAAAAGTAGATAAAAAAAAATTAAAATTCAGTAAGCTTTAAATAAAAATTTATATCACAAACGTCCGACTTTAAGACAAATTAGCACCTCCCCTGATGGGTCTATGAGATCAAAATTTACATTCATATATTCCTTAACTATATCGGTGCGAAATTTTATATATATTGGATCAACCAATATATGGACCATAGAAGCTACCTATTTATTTCGAAAATATGTTTCAAAATTTTACACTCGTTTCCACTAATTTCTATACAAATACATGCATGACTACATCTATGGTTTGTGATAATCCATTTCAACATCGACCACGAACAGGAGAAATAAAAATATATCAACGATCGTATGTGTAGAGCTCATATAGGCAACAATGTAAACATGGATGGATGGAATATTCATTATATAAAGAATAAAATGAATCAGTTATTTCGAAGCTTTTTTTAAGTAATAAGTTAAACAGTTTTCGTAAGATTTTTCCCAAACTATAAAGACATCATGATATGGAATAAAAAGTAGTAATGTGAAATTTCCAAACGTAATGACCGAGAGTTATAAACGAGCCATATTAAAATGTATCCTTCTTCAGAATACTTAAATAATACAACAAAAAGGTATGTGTAATAAAATGTCCAAAAAGTTACAATTCTTTTATTCATTCAATCAATGAGTCACCACACGAACCTTTTCTTATATTTTTTGCTATCACAAAGAAAAAACAAGTTCTTGGTTAGTCTTTAGTCTTTTAGTTAGTGGTAGACCAAAATGAACCTAAACAAAACCATATGTTTTGTATGCCACTCTTACTTTTCAGAATTATAATTTGGAAAACAAAGAGACTTTGTAAAAATACACAATATTTTTGATACAGAGTAGTCGCGAACATAAAAAAATATAATAAAATGACATGGACATGAACATAAAAATACGCGCAATAACATGCTGATAAATCTTCTCTGATGTCATATATTAAATGGGATGCATATAAGTATTTTTGTTGTTGTTTTAACTTTTTTTATATCCTTCACCACAAGTGTAAAGGGTATATATAAGTTTGTCATTAAGTTTGTAAATTTCACAATTTTCGTTGGAGAGCAAAAAAGTTAATATTTTCTAAATCGTTATAAAAAATAATGTCGATGGGACGATGTCCCTCTGTCCGTCCATCTCTCCCACCGATATATATATATATATATATATATATATATATATATATATATATATATAACGATCGGAAATTTTGCGTTTTTGTTTTAGGTTTTTCGACTTAAAAATGGTTTAAGTGGCGTTTGTGAAGCTTCCTGGTAACTTAGATATGTGAAATATATCAAAAGATCAGAAATTTTTTCCATAACTTTTCCATAAAAACTTGGAAAAAACGGTTCAAAAAAGCGGATATATAAAAAACGGTTTTTCAAACCGATTTTCGTTTTTTTTTTTTTTTGAAGTCCCTAAAATTCTAAAAAATTGTTTGAATTTTTCCGCTGAAGAAATGAACTCAGTTTGTCCATTAGTTACAGAACGCTACGGACTTGGTTCTTATATAGATCGATTATAAATATTTTTCTTGAATTCCGGTTTTTTGAATCAACCAAATCGGATCATAAACAACCGAGTTATTGCCAAATCCGTTTTTTTATTTACTTAATGTCTGCTGCCTTATAGTTGTTGTTTTCATGGGTACAGAAAAACAACAACAAATAAGCTAAGGCACATTTGTTTTTTTTTTAACTTTTTAAAACACCTATGTAAGCTAGACACACTTCGTTCTTTCACAGAAAAATTGAAAATTTTTTAAAGAAAAAAATGAACTATATAGATCCAGTATTAACCGAGTTATAGGCCAAAACGCTTTATTCGATTTTTTGAAGCTCCTATATAAGCTAAGAGAGTCATTCTTGCATAAATTTACCACAAACACTTTTTTCGAATTTCGGTCTTTTAGATCAGTCAAATCGGCCTATAAATTTTTCACCATACCGTTTTTTAATTTAATATTGTTTTATATTTATAAAATATTTGTTCTGCAGCGAAATAAATATGTGCGAACTTTTGTAAAATTCCAAAGTATTAAATTTGTTAGTTACTAGCTTTTGATGGTGCGTTTCCCTACCATATTTGATACGATAACTAATATTTACTTTATATGGGAGCTACTACTCCCCCTGAGCCTATTCACACTATTCGAAATTTGATATGAAAATTCTTTTTAAATTTTTTTAAGACTTTCACTGTAATAGTCCTCTAGTTAAGAAAATCATATTTTCTTTTTATGGAGCCCACCTCTTCCTCTGAACCTATCCGTCCCATTTGCATTTCATCAATGTGATGTGACAGGATAAAGGTTCCCATGAAATTTTGAGCTCTCACTGTAATAATTCCTTATGGTATAAGGAATATTTGCTACATCCACTGTTGGGATTTTACCACATCTCAACACGAATGAAGGGTATCTAAGATTCAGCACAGCCGAATTTAGCACTCCTACTTGTTTTTTGTACAATTAAAAACATGAATGTATAAGGATGTTTTTCTAATTGAAATGGTAATAAATCCATGTTTACAATTAACGAATGAAATGTCCGTTTAGTTTGTTACATTTACCACTGAATTTTTAATTTTCTAATTGAAAACAATTTCTAAATACACAGCTGGAAATAGGAAAACAATTCACACTACTGTCAGACATACTTTGTTCTAATGAATGGAAGTTTTTCAATGTCAACATGACCATCATCAATTAATTGGCCCCTGGTGAAAGTCTTGTTGTGACGTCATTTTATGTTAGGGAAAGTCAAACTAATAAAGATTCTACAATTTAAATGAGATTTTTATAGATTTTTATACTTATTAAAGCTAAAAATAAAATCATTTTTTAATGTTTCTGTTAGATCTATAAAAATGGTCATGTGTTTTTGGGGTTAAAATTTATTTTTCTTTCTTTATAGAAGAAAAAATTTCAGTAACTATTTGAATTACTTTATGGTATTTTACTTATTTAATTAATATCTCAAAAAAATCACATACAATCTTAATCTTTATATTATCTACTTCTGTCAAATGTTTATAAGCTTTCTTTGTAAAACATATATGAGGAATTTCAAATAATTTCGAAACTCTTTGAAACCGTCTTTATGTGTCTTATATTCCTAAAATTTGTTTTATAAATAGAAAAACTAGTGATGCATTCTGGTAGACCTTACAAAATCACTAAGAAACCCAAAATTTTATGTTATTCACATAAAATCTTACGGAACTATAGCCAATTAAAACTAAAAAATATATAAACTGAGTTGAAACTTTAGAGGATTTTTTTTTTTTTATTCATTTTAGTTTTGGACTTACAATTTACATCTTTTAGATTTAAAAAATTAATCAGTGAGGAGACAAGCCTTGAGAGATTCATATAATGTTTAACTATTTACCATATTACTATCTGATGGAAAGTTATGAGGCGACAAAAAATTAAACTAAAAATTAACGATTTTTTAAATTTTAAAATTGATGTCACCAGGCTTGGAATATCATCATCACAAACTTCCATATAACTAGCGCACAGTGGCTCAGAATCGTTTTTCATTGGCCAAAAGTCTCTAACTTTTGAATAAAAAGAGATATTTAAATTTTTTTTTTTTTTTTTGATGGAGAGATATTTTCTTGAATTTTTCTTCAGTTTTAATTTCATTAAAATCGGTACAGCAGTTGTTGGGAAATTTAAGGCTGAAGTTGAACTTTTAATTTTTTTATAGCATTTAGTATGAAAATGCAGATTTTTTGTTTTTTTACTTATAAAAAAGTTATAAGCAGATTAAAAAAAAACATATTAATCATACCTAGGAACAGGTTCAAAGTTTATCAATTCTATAACAGGTTCCATTAGAATCGATTGTTTTTGAACCAAAAAAAAAAAAAAAGACGTTTTAATGTTTATTCTGTTTTATTGCTTAAATAACATTAACGACAAAAATTTTTACTTTTATAATAACTGAAAGTTTTTTAATGTTTAATTTACTTTTTACTTAAATAACAATAAAAGAAAATTATAATTGTTATTCATTCTGCTAGAAAATAACCTGCAAATATTCCATATATACTTCTATAATATTTCTGTCCTCTGACAGACCTTTTTCTTCTTCATTTAAGTCTCCATGTTCTTTTTTCTACTTTCCTTTGACTTCGAATGCTAGAGATGAGCGGCTCTGACGTTACCACTAATATATCAAATAAATCTCCATTTGTACAATTTCGTGACATTTTTGTAGTATTGTGCTCTCTATAAAATTTGTAATCCTTGTTCCTTTTTTTCTGGTCTTCCTCTGATAGATCTCCAAGTGGCACTAAATGATGCTTAATGATATCTCCTCCATGATAAAGGATTTTACGAACTGTTGCGAACATATTTCTCCATAGATATTTGGTTGTATATGTTCGTGCAGTTTCCTTTACATAATCTCCAAATTTTCTAGCATCAATTTGTACATTGCACACAAGTACATCGATAATTGTTTTAAATCTTAAAATAAGATTTATATCGACACCTGTTATTTCAGATGCTCTTTCGGGATCTGAAAAGAACCTTCTTTCTGTGTTCCCATCATGCGTATTGTTTGATTCTTGTTTTGGTTGATCTATAATCAACCCATATTTGAGAAATTCGTCCTGAACATGTTACTTTTTTAAACTTCTTAACTCCTTGTCGTTGTTTATTATGGATCCTATAGGTTTAAAATCCAAATCATAACTGATTTTGAGTATGTAAAATTTGATTGTAATTGCTTTTATACTTTTTTTACATTACGTTATACACTGCCTGCCACTTGAATAAGGAATCACAATTTTTTCAACTTTAATTAAGTATATCTCCTAAATTAAAGTTCAGAAAATAATTTTTACCGCAAGCAAATTTCAAAATGTTGGCTTTAGATTCCTGAAGAAATAAAAAAAATATACATATTTTGTTATACTAAAATTATGCATTTATTTAAAGACATGGATTTCTGTGGTACTTTTTCGTGTGTCACTTGAATAAGGAATTCTTTTAATATTAAATTAAAATTATTGACTAAACAGTAATTTTATCGTTGGAGCTGAATCTCTTTCCACCGAGCCATTTCTTTAGGTTTGGAAATAGGAAGTAGTCACTAGGGGCTAAATCTGGAGAATATGGTGGATGAGGTACCAATTTGTAGCCCAGTTCATAGAGTTTTGCCATTGAGACTGCACACGTGTGCACCCGTGTATTAACTTGATGAAAAAAAACTTTTTTTTTGGCCATATGGGGTTGTTTTCTTTTTAAATCCTCATTAAATCGGTCTAATAAGTTGGCATAATATTCTCCGTTTACTGTTTTTGCCTTCCGAAGGTAATCGATGTGGCTTATCCCGCGTGCATCCCAAAAAACTGTTGCCGACAAACTTACCTTGGCCTTCTTCGGAGCAGGTGCACCCGGAGAAACCCATTGTTTAGACTGCTGCTTGCTCTCCGGAGTACAGTAATGGATCCATGTTTCATCCGTAGTTACAAAACGCCGCAAAAACTCATTCGGATTGCGGTTAAACAACTCCAAACAATCCTTTGAAGTTGTCACACGTTTACGTTTATGGTCAAATGAGAGCAAACGCGGCATCCATCTTGCAGACAACTTTCTTAAAACCAACTGATCATTTAAAAACGAAACCACAATGCCATATGAAATGTCTTTGGCATCAACAATCTCACGCACTTTTACTCTTCGTTCGGCCAACACCATATCGTGGATTTTTTCGACATTTTCGGGTGTACTGACACTTCTTAACACGATATACATATGAAACAAAATAAATAATTAATTATTTAAAATCGTAAAATTTGACCAGTACAATTCCACGGAACAGCAAAAGTAATACGACTCTAAAAAAAGTAAGCAAGTAATTCATTACATTTTGTCGCTGAACTGACTTTTTACTTAAAATATATAAATTCATTTTTATTCGTCCATTTTTTTTTTACAAATCTGTTTTATAATATCTATAAAATCGTGAAAATTTATAAAGATTTTATCTAAAATATAACTTGTTTTTGCTATTCTTAAAAACCTTTACATATTTAGAACGTTTCATCATCGCACGATATGTATTTATAAATAGCTTTTTATTTGATTTCATCATACTTATGTTAACTTTTTCAATCGAAATGCTTCAAAAATTAAATTTTAATTTTGTTATTTATTAGTTACACTATGTTTTATAACACTATTGTTTAAGTTTCAACGAAACCAAAATCGATAAGACACCACGAATGCTGATGAAGTGTGTAGCGGTACAGAAAATACGTATTCCATTCTGCTGGTGTCTAATTATGGTCCACACGCTCTGCTTTGGTATTGCCAGACAGAGACAACAAGTTAAATTTACGATTGCAAACTTTATGTTTATGGTCCGTTGAACCGGATACTGGAACCACATCTATAACAGCGTTTACGACGTTAAATTCAATCACTCTTCTACTTGAACCAAAAGTTCCTCAAAATTGCAACCAGTGCAAGGCGGGCGCCATGTTTAGGTTTCAACGAAACCAAAATGGATAAGACACCACGAATGCTGATGAAGTGTGTAGCGGTACAGAAAATACGTATTCCATTCTGCTGTTGTCTAATTATGGTCCACAAACTCTGCTTTGGTATTGCCAAACAGAGACAACAAGGCAATTTATGATTGCCTTGTATATATTTTAACAAAACATGTGATTTAAGTTAAATTAAAATTTTACCGGGAATACCTGGAATTTCCCATTTTAAACCAATGTTTTTTTTTTTTTGCTATCTTCGAAATTTTGAAAAAAATAATATTTTTTTTTTCTTTGTAGTGTATTTTGATAAATAATAAAGTTGTTGTAGTAGTTTTGACATGAACTTTAGAAGTTCTATAAAATCGCGTTGTTTAGATTTACATTTTTTTTTTTTAATTTTCAACTTTAAATCTCCACAACTTTTGCACGCATTGATAAAAATGATTAACGCGAACAGTTTTTATGCATAAATATTCGTTAATAAAGCCACAAATTAATATTAGTGGTAGAAGTAAAAATTTTTTGAATATATTTTTATTCAAAATTTTTGAAATTCCTCATATGTATGTAATATTTTTTTTTTTAGGAAAATCGATTAACATTCCCTTATTGACCCATATTTTCTACCCTTTACCTGGATAACATTGTGTATCTCACTCACTTTTTCTTTCTCTCCCTCTCCCACACCTACTACAAAGTTTAAGCAAATAAAAAAAAAAAAAAAAAAAAATGTGATTTTCCTAGTTCATCAATTATGTCAGACTAAGGTTGTTTTACATTTATTTCTTGTTCGTGGTTTCCTTTATTTTCTATTACTATTTTCTGAAATTATCAATGATTATTGGAAAATAACAGTGTTGTTTAATAATGCATGATGTTTGCGTTAAGAAAGGTAAACTTCCTTAACAATTACTGCAATAATAATAACAACAACGAAATGTTAAAGAAACTAAAAGCTTGAAATATATGTGAATGACTGTTAAGGTTAAAAGAACCCAGCAAACAATTATCATATCCAGCTTGAGCTTTTACATGTCATTGACTAAAAACAGTTTTCATATTATTTTTTTCATTTTCGTATTAAGCTCTCGAACAATTTTTATTTTCGAGAGTAAACCATATTTTAGTGATCCAGTTTTTAATATTCGGATAACACCTTAACAAGAATTTTAATTGAGATGCCCGTGGAAATACAATGAAATTGGCCCACATGTGAACAATTTCTTTAAACTGTAAAAATTATAATAGATCATAAAAATACAAATGAAATTAAGTTGAATTATTTAGTTAATTTTATTTAAACAATATTTACATAAAAACGTTTGCAAATTCAATAACAAATTTGTTCAAAAATTAACATAAAGCAAAATAAAGAAAAATTCCTGTCACAGTGAAAATGATCCATTTAATTTTTAAATAAAGAATAACAAATTATATTTATAATATTTTGTAGGATATCCTTTCTGATAAATAACTGATTTAAGACAATTTGGAATAGATTTCACTAGTTTTTTATTTTTTTATTTATTTATTTATTTATTTGTATTCTGGACTTATTTTATCCCATTTTTCTAAAAGAGCCTTTTTTAAATCATTTTTGTTTAAAATTTCATGTTTTCCAATTTCAATTTCCAGTTTTTGCTATAGATTTTCAATAATATTAAAATCTGTTGATTGAGACGGAGTTTTTATTACTCTAGGACAATCCCATCCGTATGCTGAGGTCATTATCCTGATAAAAGTGAAAAGTGTCTTTTATCCCGAATTTTTCAGCAATTTGTTTGAGATTGCTTTCAAATAATGTATTTTGTCCATATAACCTGCCACAAAGTGCAATTTACCAACATCAGCTGCCTGTTCGGTCCCAGAACACCACGTGCCAACGCGATGTTTAACCGTAGAGAGCAAATGTATTGTGCTCAACTCTTGATTGATTATACTGTCATCTGACCAAAAAAAAAATTGAATTTGATCATTGGTTTGAAATATGACGTTCTTCCAGAATGAAAAATTGTTGCCGGCGTATTTTTCTTGCGTGCAATTCTGCAATTCAATCCATTCTTTCGAAGAATTCTGTGAATTGTCTTGGCGTTACAGTTTATATTAAAATTTTTTTCCACCATTTCCCGTAATTTCAGTACGTTTAACCTTGGATTAATCTTAATTCTGACGTTCACTGTATAGTTTTTTTGGGCTAATTTTCAGCTTATTTATAATTCTTGCTTCGTAAATAATCTTTTCAATAGTTATGCGGGCTTTTTTAACAATTTTTGCGATTTCTCTCTGGCTTGTCCCAATGTGCTCAATAATTAAATTTTGCAGCTCCGGTGTAGTGTGACGTCCCATTTTAACGTTTGTTATAAGACAAGTGAAAATTTTGATTCATACTATTTTAGTTTCAATTCTTACACATATTAAAATGTTAAAAAAAAACAAGGTAGAATACAAAAAAGTATTGTTATTTGTCGCATATTTTCATTGTGAACCATTTTCCCTTTGACATCATTTTTTCTCTTATTTCATTCAACGTTATTTTTTGTGTGTAAAATAATGTTGAAATAATAAACATGTTTTTATATTTTAGTAACTAATTTAATCGCTTTTTTTTCTGTAATAATATTGATTTTATATTATTTTTATTATTTAAAGTCATTGGACAGATGGACCATTTTCATTGTGATCCACTGTATATTATAATATGTACCTACTTTCATTCTAGCTTTAGTTAAGAGTTATCTCTACATAAAGGGTCTTAAAGCTTTTTATCTAGATATCCATTTAAAATCAACCAGCTGGTTTCCTTACGCCGAATAAAGTGAACAAATTCATGCTTAAAATTTTTTAAAAAATTTTCTTTTTTTTTTTTTTTTGTTTTACATTGCGATATATTTTTTGTAACAAAGAAAAGAAAGAAAAATCACCCTGGGAAAAGCAGCGAAGAATAAACAATTCAAGGCGAATCCATGATGGATACTCAATAAAAAATCATAACCCTTGTTAACCATTTTAGTGCATGTTTTTAATGGGTGAGACAAAATATAAAATTTTTTCAGTTTTTATAATTTTTGACTGTAGTAATAATAATCCGTAATCAATTTCAAGAAAAAATCTGTGTAATTCGATAAACACAAAAACAATCCTACTCCAAAGAAAAATTGTTTAATTAAAATTTCTTTTGATGCTCAATATTAACACAACCTCTTTTTCTAAATATTTCATAGGCTTATATGAAAAAATTTTACACTTTTATTGACATTTTTAAAGTTTTTTAGTAAAACTGAACCAAGTTTTTTTGACCCAAACGTTTAGATATAACGAATACAAATCCTTTTAAATATTTGTCATACTCGAGGTGTCCAACTTTGGGATCTTGTCGACCTGCCTCCATTATGTTTATATATAGTCCAAGGTCTAAACTTAAACTCTACTCTACTATCACTTAATTAAATTAATTATCACTTAATAAAATTAATTAAATTTAAACGAAATCGGACCAACTATTCGGAAACAGATTTATTCCATTCCATTTTTTTTTTATGGTACACTGTGCAGTGTCCTCTTTATCAAAATGAAGATGAGCATGATTGACATTGTAAATCGTCGGGAAGACTCCAAAAAGGGTAGCTGGTATGTTATGCCTAAAATCTTAGAATCACGATAACAATTACGCAGAGTGAATGCGGCCTATCGCGATTCACCTAAGAAGGAAGTATGCTTTTCAAAGGATAAATCAAGGGATCATTAAAGATCTTTATTAACTGCACAGTGGGGCAGAATCGAAATTTTTTTGAAATAAATCTGTAACTTCTGATTGGCTCGTTGGATTTTCATGAAATTTGGTATGGGCGTAACAGAGGAGTGTACAATGTTAAGTTTGGAAGGGGGCACAACAAACCCCTCAGGGGAGGAGCTAAGGGAGCTCAAAGTTAGGTATCTCTGACATAAAAAAATTTTTAATCACTTGCCAAATTTTTGTTTCTCGTACGATTTCAAATGTGTGGAAATGTAGATCTTATTAATATAAATAAAAACGCGTTAATCAAATTTCAATCAGGGGTAGGATTTTCCTGAATTCCCAAAAAAACTAATGAAAATTGCCAAAAATGGGATTTTAAAATTTTTGGCTATAGAATCCATATTTTTCCGAAGTCCCGTAGATTTTGATTTAAAACTTTTAACAACATATTGAAGATTCTTAAAATATATTCCCCTTGTCGTTTCGTGATTTGGGATTTGAGAAAATATGGTCTAAAATCAAAACTTTCATATAAAATGGGAGTTATTTGAGTTATTGGGCTTGTTTTTTTTATTTTAAAGTTATCTCTGTGAAGTTACCTTTCAGAAAATTGAAAAATTATTATATGTTGCCAAAGAAAATTTTATTTTAGATTAAAAAAAGTGTAGATACTTTTTCGGCTAAAAGAACACAAAAAGTCGTCTTTTTTGCAATTTTCAAATTCAAAATCGTTTCTTTTTGGACTCGGTAAAGATATCAACTTCAAATTTCTTTTATTCAATAGATAATTTTGTTATCTAACTAGTTAAGAAAAAAACTAATAAAATTGGTCGGAAATACTAGAATATATATGAAAAAAAAACTGGACCAAGAACATGCAAACTTATGGTGCTTAAAAATTCAAACGCAAATAGCTCGAAAACTATAAGAGATAAATTGGACACGTAAGCATGTTTTGTATAGGTCTTATCAGGGCCTACAATAATATATAACAATATTTGAAATCGGACGAGAAACACAAATTTGGCAAGTGATTAAAAATTTTTTATGTCAGAGGTACCTAACTTTGAGCCCCCTTAGCTCCGCCCCTGAAGGGTTTGTTGTGCCCCCCTTCCAAACTTAGTTGAAAAAATGTCGAAAATTACGAAACCATATATAAAGCCAATTTAATTTTTTTTATTATTATAATTTTGATTATTATTATTATTATTATTATTATTATTATTATTATTATTATAATTATTATTATTTATTATTATTATTTGTTTATTGATATCATTAAAATGAATTATAAATATTGTATTATATTTATATCAACTATATTGATTATATATGTATATTATATATATATATATATATATATATATATATATATATATATATATATATATATATATATATATATATATATTATGTACAAGTTAAGAAAATATTATTTAATATGGATTGTTATAATAAATGAATACAAAAATAATAGCACAGGTCTATTAACGTTTAATATTTTCAACGCATAGTTTCATCAGGTTAAAAGTCAACGAACTGTTCATTGGAATTATTTATTTTATTCAACGAACGTGTTTATTAAAACAAAGTACGAATAAGTTGAAGGTATAAATGTCAACGTATGTAAGCGTACCTGAACATTAGGTTAAAATTAAGAAACAATGAAATTTTTCATTGTATTTATATTTACAATCTTCTGGAGGTAATTCGGCTAAAGAAGTCTTTATCTCAGCCTACACAGATGCTTGAGACGTACATTTAATCGTAGATATATGAGCAGTTTTTGGTAATATGGATAGTTGTAGAGGAAAAGAAAAGATGGCCTATATCCAAATATAGGACTGAATTGTATTATTTATTTCTCATACAGAAATAATAATAATTTTCTCTCTCTGTGAAAAATCTGAATAGTTGATTCAATTTTATAGAGCAATAAGACTAAGATGCAATTACATTATGAAAAAAAAATTTGTATAATTCCAAAACAACGGTTTCAGTTTGCCTAACAGCCATATAAATGGGTGTAAAACTATAGGAAACACTCTGGGTGCATTTATCTACATTTAAAAAGCTTCGGTAAAATATTCTGCAACGCATTTGAATATGCGCTACATGATATGCTCCTGATACTACAAGGAAGTGGGAAGGCTAGCACCTAGAGTAATGAACTTTGTCCTATTCGGGCCATCGAAAATGCAAATGATGAGAAGTGGTGCATGATCTTTAGGAAACTGTTATTTGCTATGAATGTATTTATAAAGAAGTGGGTCTTTTCAAAACTTTTAGAATTTTATTCAAACCATATTTGGGAATTAAAGCAAAAACCTTTCTCTGGCAACAAACAATTTAAACATTGCGTTTGTAAATTGTATGTGTTATCAACTTAATAATACACTAAAGCCAACTGCCCTTTTAACCATATATTCGAACAATGTGTAAATAGTAGAAAGGATAGAAATGAAATAAACAATTAATTGAAAGTAAAAATTTAATATTACACGTCCAACTAACCGATATAAGTACGAGTCGAAAAAAAAACATTGTTTTGCAACCACAGCTACTAATTCTCGACTCAACTCCACTTTATTTTCTATACTCCACATATAGATATGCTTGTCTAATGTAAGATTACAATAACAAGAAAAAAACCCTATAATTTAATGGGTCGATAAGCGGAACTCATACATTGAACACACCGACAATAACAACAATAAGCATTCTTTAACATAAAGCACGGTGAATACCAACAACTTATGGGCATACAACTAATTCAATTATTATTATTTTTGTTGTTGTTATTTTATAAATATTGCACGAAATGAAAAATGTATAAAATAAGTTTTTATTTAGTTAGTGCGCGCTTTTTTCAGTTGAGTAGGCATTGATCAATCATGCAAACAATTTTATATATTTTTTTTTGTTTATAATTTTCACTTTATTTGGGAATTTCATCGTTGGTTGTTTTTTTTTTATCTCCTGCTTACGCTTCTCCCACTCTATAGTATTATATATGTATGTATGTAGGTGTCTTGATCAATGACAATCTGTGACCAATTGAATTTAGTTAAATGTCTACTGGATTAAAACTGTCTAGTTTAGCTGGGCAAAGGAGAAATAGATTTGGGAGATATTGAATATGATTTCAATTTTGTACAACATATGTACATCTAGGTCCGTATAGGAAAAGGAACAGAAATAGCGAAGACCCTTATAACTAAGAGACATGTGTAATATACCTACTTATCGGGTAAGATCCTAGAATTGTCATTATCAATCAAAAGATCAAAGTTCATCAAACCATCAAAAATAAACAAAAATCATCAAAATTAAACCCATTCACACTGAGCTCGTTTACAACTAAAAAGATAAAACTTTACAATGTCGATGTCAAATTTTTTATGTTTACATATCTAAAACTATACTAGTAACCCTCGTACAGTTTAAGTTGGAGAATAGTATTTTTTTGCAAAAATATTAACATTGTGAAAGATAAACTTATTATTTCTTAAATGATTTAATTTATTGTAAATTTTTAAAAGTAATTTTAAATAATACTCATGTTAAACTTTTTTAAGAAATAAAGAAAACTTTAAGAAATGTTTTTTAATTAACAACTTTCAGAATCAAATTTTCTTCTATTGAAAATCCTTGACTTGCCTCTTCTTATAAATTCCCATGTCAAAGTCCTTGAATTCTAAAACATTAAATATATTTTTTTAATAATTTTACATATTTTTGTTCACCATTTTTTAAGTTTAAATTGTTTCAAATGCAAAAAAAAAAAAAAATTCCCACCCATAAATTGGATCTAATGTTGCCACATTTGCATGAGAGACACAGAAATGAAAACAAAAAAGGTTTCAACTGTTGCTTAATTGAAATTTATATTTATTTGTGGTTTGTAGTCCAACGATCCAATTGTAATTTATATTATTAAAATATATAGTCTGCCTAACTAATAAATAGTCATGTGTACTAACAGAACAGTAAAAGATTGAAATCTTTGAGTGCTTATAAAGTTAACATGTTTTAATTAAAATCAAATTAAATATAAAAAAGTTTAAATCCCAATAAAATTCGTTAAAATATAAATTGAAGATAACCATTTTTATGAATATTTTACACAACAAGTTTCAAAAATATTATTAATATACCACGAATCATTTGCATACATTTTTAAAGTTCCATTCCACATTCAAAAAGAAACATATAATTCCATATTCTTAGAAGTATTGAATGTAGTGGCCAGAGACCTGCGCCGAGGAATTTTATCGGCGGCGGCAGCTTGTGTTAAAAAGCTTCGGCGGCGGCTTAAAATCGGCTGTCAGCCGGCTGATTTTACACACATATTTTTCTAATTAAAAATTTTATATTTTCATGCCCCATTGATTAACATTGTTCATAAAAATAGGACGAGGTTTTTCCAACGAAAGTATAAACAGAATTATTAATTTATTGAAAAAATATAAAAAAATATGCGAGTGATCTAAGGATATTTTTGGATTTTTACATAAAATATTAGAATAATTGTTTGCATATTAGAATAAGAAATGGTCTACGATATGAAAAAATATCAATTCTTAAGATATGCTAAAGAAATAAAAAAGTACAATAAATAATAGTATTTATATCAATTATTTTGACAATTCCCAACCACATATCTTTAGTGAATAGAAATAATTGATTAGCTGACAAAATCTTGTGTACGAGTTTTCTTAGATAGCTTGCGGGATGTCGATTAAGGCTGATTAAAATTTATTAGAAACTGTTAATATTATTTTTTTACAGTATTAGCATAAAAAATAATCAATTAGAAGTCACCAAAAATACTTGATTGATTTATAATTATTTGAAGTTCCAAATGATGCAAATATTTTTCTTTCATATTTAAATACAACATAAATGGCAAATACTGCATTAAAATAATAAAAAAGTTTCGTTTTTAACATATTTTTTCAAAAAGAATTTAAAAACGGCGGCTGCTTTAAAGCCGAGTAAAGCCGAAAATTTTACGGCGGCGGCGGCTTCCAAATTTTTCTCGGCGGCTCGACTTAGCCGAATTTCAGCCGTTCGGCGCAGGTCTCTGGTAGTGGCTTTAGATTTTATTATTTCTTCATACAAAATTATTACCTTATATTTTTCAATTAACACAGCAAAAATAAAATAAAATAAATAGTAAAAATAAAATTTAAGTAAGATTTTTTTTCTCATTTAATAAATTTTTTAATTGGAAAATTTTTTTTCAGTTTTTCATTTTTTACAGTTATTAATAATTGATATAATAATTTTTAAACAATTTTTAATGAATGAATTATTTTGGTGATTGGTGAATTTTTTCTGTGAATAAATCAATACCTAATTAATGATGAAAACATAATTTTTATTTGCACTTCCTCATTTCTTTTACACTGGGGCAATATTAGTTAAAAAAAAATCCAGGCCAAAAATTTAGCAGCCGATTAAGTTTAACATGCTCTTTAAGATATTTGTCAAACAAATGGCCACGTTCTCTCAAGTGAAAAGTAATGTATCATTCCCTAGCTTCAGAAGGTCTTCAAACTCTGCACTTCTCTCATTCGTGTTCCACTCAGCAGGAGGGAAGTAAATATGTCGTATTCATAAAATTGAGAAGAGAAGTCATGAGTTTGCAAAAACTTTCGCTCGATAAGATTATCGGCTTTCCACTTAAAAGAATCATTGATTTACAAATAACATAGCATCTAGAGGGCACTACACGACTTTCTCACTGGAATTACAGGTGCGCTAAGAATATTCCTTCAGAAATAGCCTCATCAATCAACAATGAGGTAAGATTATCAGCAATTAGATGCTGAAAGTCAGGAATATAAGGACACGTTAGAATAAAAAATTTAATACTTTATTCACTTAAACAATCCTCTGACTATATGCTTCCTCACATAGACTTTTAAGATACTGTGAATGTGTTATTTCTTTCCAGAACCCAATGGAGTTGAGTAAACCTTTTGGAATATGATAAAACCATAGTATTTATACATGAATCGATAAATCTAAGATGAACTGTGATGTTGGCTCAAGTCTCTTTTCCGATTATCTTAGAATAGTGTATGCGGAATAAAATTGCAACAAAACTTTCGGCGCTGGTTAAAAACAGTATACTTATGATAAAGACTTTTTATCATCAATATTGGATGATCACACGTTTTCTCATAGTATTGTGAAAATTTGATAAAATACTATTGATACAGCACCACAAAATAAAACTTTTCGGAAGAAAAATTTTTATGGCTCGGAGTCAATTTGTGGCGAATTTTTAACTTTTCAAAATTTTGATTTGACTGTATTTTTTATTAATATATTAAGCTTTTTAACGCAGGTGTGATGGATTTCATAAAAAGAAATATTGAGGTATATTATTCAATAAAAATATATCTTCTAAACTACTTTAATATCCGGATATAACGCCATGAAAATTTATATAATTCAATGAAACTTGATACGTGCGACTTTTATAATACAAAGACAAAGCCTTTTGAAATTGGTTGTGATCGGGCCTTAAAAATAAGAATATTTTGATCCAATGAAGTTCAATCTTTGTACCAAATTTTATGAATATCGGTATAAACAATTGACCATAGCTCCCATATAAACCCCTCTTCTAAAAATCACTTTAACGTGCAGAAATCCCATATGAATTTTAGTATCAAGTTAATATTCAACACAAATAAGTTTTATGTAAGTAGAAACAACATTGCCAAATTTTATGAAAATCGGTTCATAATATCCATAGCTCCCATATAAACCCACTTCCAAGAATCACCCTAAAGTGCATAAAATCATCAGATGTTAGTATCAACGCATTATTCTGTATATACAAATACAGAAAATTAGCCACAGGTGTAATATAAGTCCCCTTCCAGAATAGTGTAGAGCATCATATAGTCAGTTTTGACCGGCTATATCTTTCTTTCTCGTATTTTTTGACATTTATAAACTCTATAATATTGCCACATTCCATACAGCAAAAAAAGTATATTCGTAAAAAGGCTCTCAAACCGCAAGAAAATATTACGTTAAATATTAAATTTTAATATTATCACAAGTACTAATTCCTTTACATCCAAAATTCTCAACTACCACTAATTTTGGTTTTTGGTTTTTCTTTGCAACCAGATAGAAGAGAAACATAATAAAAACGACAGTTTACTTGTACAATTATTTCAAAACACGCAACATCACTAACTATATGAAATGGTAACAATTATTATTAAATATATATATATATATATGTATATATATATGTATATATATATATATATTCAATCCATCACTTATCGGCACTAAGAGTTGGTATATAAGTTTGTCATTCCGTTTGTAATTTCTACAGTATCCATCAAAGACCCCAAAAAGTATATATATATATATATATATATATATATATATATATATATATATATATATATATATATATACGATAACTGGGGCATTCTAAAAAGTGATTTCAACAGACAGACGGTCATCGTTATATCGACTTCCCTATCAATAAGGATCCAGAATATATATATATATATATATATATATATACATCAAATTATAGTCAAAATAACAAAATCGGTTAATAGCCGAGATATCGCAAAAACCGAAAAGGCCTCTACAAACGTATTTGTTTTCGACTTTCCTAAGCCCCATATATAAGCTAGCGACTTCCTTTTTACACAGAAACTTCGCAATTTTTTTGGATTATTTTTGCGAATGAACAAATGATATCGGTCAAAACGCATTTTTGGACTTTGTGAAGCTTTTATATAAGCTTCAGAATTCGTTTTCGTACAAATCTCTTGTAAATATTTTTCTGAAATTTCGGTTCTTTGAATTAACCATATCGGTCTATAAACAACCGAGTTATAGGCAAAAATATGAAAAAAAAATATTAAAAATATTTACACACAAACATATATAAAAAGCATTGCAATGTCTTTCAGTGTGTAGTTTTTTTGTATAAGCAAGCAGTAATTGTTGATATATACACAAGAATTTTTTATGAATGTTTGGACCATAGAAAACAACTAGAAGTCCAACTTGCTCTAGAAAAACATAACTTAGCTGTCAAAAACCGAACGCTTTGTATGTGTTAGTAGAATTTTCTTTAGAACTAAGTTATACGTGTGAAGTTTTTTTTTTCTTGCTGAGCGAATTAAAAGAGTTGGACCTCTACTTGTTTTCTATGGTTTGGACGTTTTTTATTTGGAATAGAAGCATTGCGAGTGTTGTTGTTTTTTTGTATAAGCATGTATCTACATACAAACTTATGTATATAAATTTAGTAGTCATCAGAAGCTACTATTTTTGTTGTTGTTTTTGTTTTGTTTACATTTTTGTAGTTTGGCAAAAAAAGTAGATTATTTTTGTAAGTATAAATGTGAAAAATATGAAAGCATACTTTAAGGCGTAAATTTTATTATTTGTCGGTAAGGTAGTGAAGGGTATAAAAGATGCGGCACAGAGGAACATAGCGCTCTAAATTGTTTCTTTTTTTTATTTATTTTTCTAAAGAGCTGGCTTATTGGCCTGCTTAACATAAAGTTACTTGTTTTTCTTTTTTTTTTGCAGCTGAAGCAAATACTCATACCTGTGATATGACTTTTATGATAGCGTGCGTGTTTTTTTTTTTTTTTATAGTGTGGCATGAATATTATTTCGTATTTGATGTTGATTTCCGATTGATACGTAGTTATGAGCTGTCGTAGGTTTTAATTATTAATTGTATTTAGTTGAGGTGATTTATTATAACAGGTGTAGAGGAATCTTTTTTTTTTTTTTTTTGATTGCTGGAAAAATAAAATTGAGGAAGTAAATTGGTTTTGGATAAATTGGTAAAAATGATGATAAAATAAAATGTTAAAAACTAATGAACTGACTGATTGCTAACGGCAAATAAGTTGTTAAAGTTTTTTGTTTTGTTTTATACGAAAATAGAAAAAATTGGAAGGAGTAGAATTTTAATTAACACAAATTTGTTAGAAATACAAACGAATTCTGATTGTTATTTGATTAAATGGTATTTATTTGATATTTATGAATTTACAAGAATTAAAATTAAATTGAAATAGAATATTATGTTTTTAGGTAATTGATTACTTTTAGAATAAAACTTAATTTTTAGAAGTGATCAAAACATTCGAAACTGAGACGATTTTTAAATTTTTCATATATTTTTTTCCTCCTTAACTATTTTTAAAGGTAATTTACAGAACTGATCAAAACAACGGAACTAAGATGATATTTTAACTTTGCAATTATTTGTTGCTCATTAACTATTTTTAAACATAATTTGTTATTATTTCTTAAGTTTTCTTAAGTGAATTATGTTCAGTAGGATGGCCAAAATTAAAGTCTACAAAACATTTGCAACTGTTTGTTTTCTCTTTTTCTAATTAAAGAAATTATAATAACCAAGGCATCCAAAAATACTCTTTAAAAAGTGTTTTATGCGCATATATCGGAAAATATGCACTTAAAATTAAAAGATGTAATCTTAAAATATTATTTTTTTACTTAATTTTAAATTATCTACTATTCATGCTATTATCAATTTGAAAAAAATATTTTCTTTTTGTCATTAAAAACATTCAGAACCTAAAAAATGTATCAGAAAACTACAAAAGTTCTATCAATTTTTAAATGGAAAATTATTAAGGAATCATATTTGAAAAACGTATGTGACAGTAAAGAGAAAATTTCTCTAATAGAAAATTATATAAAAAATATGCAAAATTTTTCATTTAAGTGTAAAACATGCAAAATTATGCTATTCAGTGTAATATATGCAAAACTATGCTCTTAAGTATAAAATATGCAAAAATATGTCATTTAAATTGCTAAAATAAGCTTTGAAATAAGAATTTTCTATGAAAATATGACAAAATATAGATTTTTAAATCCGATTGTTATTTAGACATGTTTTAATATTTATTTAAATTGTATGATTTCAAGCGATAGATTTAAACCGAAATGTTTTTTTTTTAGCAAATTCCACTTTAATTTTCTTTATATTCTTAAAACCCTTTTTAATTTTTAAAAGTGAGAAAATATTTCTCAGTGATGCCACATTTAGATTTTAATTTTAAAATGCAAAATGTATACATGTAAATTTCAAATAATAAGCAGGACTGCGCACGAGAAATTTAGTGCACACAATTCAGCTTATAAAAGTTAAACAAATAGATCAATCTCTTTGAAATTTTGACTTTTATATTACAGTTTTAAATTTAATAGAAAAATTAATTTTTTATTCCTTTTAATAAAATATTTAATATTTTCTGGAATAACTTTCATAAGAGCTTTATTTTGGTTTCATTTACTTCTTTGTCGGAATTGGTCCACTTCTTTCTAAACTCTATTTTATTTTTTAGACAACCTTAAGTATTTATTAAATATTTTGTTACTATGAATCAATATATTTAAAATAGACAGAGTTCTTGAGAGTTTTAGTGGATTGGTGGATTTATACACTATATTTATCTGATACATTTCCAATAACATCTGCGATATAGAATTCATGACTTTTTATCACCTTTTAGGCAGCATTCATATTTTTGAAAAAAAAAAAATATATTCTCAGTAGTCCTCTGTTTTGCCTTCACATTTTTTCTAGCGTTCCTATTTTACTTCGCGGGTTTTCAGGCCGCCTTTTTTTAGCTTATCTGATAAAATATCCACAACAATTTAAGGAATGAGTCACATTCCATTCCAAGATATGGAAATTTTTCTCCTAACATTAATATTGTTTTGTCTGCCATCCTAAAGTCTGCAAAGCAACATTTTCTTCTGTTAAAAGAATTCCTTTCAATAATTATAAACTCTGCATTTTTTATGGCCGAAAAAATTAATTTCCCAGCTCAACTGCACATATAGCAATTGATTTATAGGGTCGACATGTGTTTTTATTATAAATTTTAATTACATGTTTTTATGAATTTTTTTAAATTATCATCTTAAGAAAAACTAATTATATTATTACAACAAAATTTTGCGCATAGTTACTGAGAATAATAGCAAATATAATCAGGTTAATGTTGCTATTTTTTTGTTATAAGCTTTAAAGTGGGCATGGATTTTTTTCGAGCGCAGTAATTAATATATATATATATATATATATATATATATATATATATATATATATATATATATATATATATATATATGTATATGTATATGTATATGTATATGTATATGTATATGTATATGTATATGTATATGTATATGTATATGTATATGTATATGTATATGTATATGTATATGTATATGTATATGTATATGTATATGTATATGTATATGTATATGTATATGTATATGTATATGTATATGTATATGTATATGTATATGTATATGTATATGTATATGTATATGTATATGTATATGTATATGTATATGTATATGTATATGTATATGTATATGTATATGTATATGTATATGTATATGTATATATATTTGTATATGTATATATATATATATATATATATATATATATATATAATAAATTAATTACTGCGCTTGAAAAAATCCATGCCCACTTTAAACCTTATAACTTATATATATATATATATATATATATATATATATTATTTTGAATCCCATTCATCAGCAACATCCTTTGCAAAACTTTTGGCTTTAAAATGTATTTATTATTCTGGAACGTTACTTTTGATTCGACGGCAAAAAATTGCCAAGGTCAAAAATCATCTTATCAGAGATAATTTTGTTATGAAAAGTCAAAGTACAAAATGATATAATAAAATTACTACACCTGCATAGTGAAGCATAAAATAAAATAGATTTTAAATATATATATATATATATATATATATATATATATATATATATATATATATATATATATATATGTATGTATGAATATATATGTATATATAACAATATATATATTGTTACGTTTTTACCTTTTAAAAACGGTGGTTTATTTCCTTTAAATAATCCGTATATTTTGATTGCAAATAAAAGCAGTTTAGTAGTTTAAAAGTTGTAACGACTCTTTATTTTATTTAAAAATGTACAACAACAACAGTTTAAATAGTCACTATGTGTTCTAATACACACACACACACACTTAAATTACACACTTTATGCAGCACACATTAATAATGTATAAGAATATACAGCCAAGGTAGGTAATTTGTCTTTACTTAACGATGCTTCCAATGAGACTCACTCTGTGATGTTCTCACGGCAAATTTATATACACTGCATTACCCTCTAGATGCTTCTCGAAAGCTCTATTTCTACAATAAATATATTCGAATTCTAGAGTGTTGCCATACTTAAAAATAATGAAGAAAGCTTTTCATTCAATGTTGTATGTTTACAGCTATTTTAATAATTTCGACAGATATGTTAACTGCTGTTAACATAAGTAGAAAGGTTGAGAAGCGTTGAAAAAGATTGAGAAGCATTGAGAAAGGTTGAGAGAAAGGTTATTTAATTTTAAACCAGCCATTAAAACCGTTATATTTGAATATATATATATCATAAATTATCCTTTCAAAAGAGAAAAAAATAAAAGGTATTTATGCAAATAATACCATTATACACACACAAATGTTTACACTAAAGAGAAATAAGGAACATAAATTATAAAATTGTTATTCAGTAATTTGTTCGTAATTACATTTAGATTCTCTGAAATCTCTATCATTTATAAAACAAATTCTTATACTATTATGTAATACAAATTTGTCTTTATTAAACATTTGATTTTGCCCTTAACTGTATGTAATTAATGACGTTTATTTAACTTCCAATGTCATTAAATGTAAGACAAGACCCATCTGGGAAAATATGTCAGTATTTGCCAATATAATTACATTCCCTGTGCATATTAACAACAAGTCTGAAATGTCACTTATTATTATTTCTATAAGTACATACTACGAAGCTACTTATAATTGCTTCACATACATATTATGAATGTAAGTACATACATAGGTCTAAATGTAAGAGTATTTCATTTAAAAATATTTAATTTCTTGATAATTATTTTGTCTATAAAACAACAAGTGTCTAAAATAATTGCACTTAAAATTTTTCTATTTGTTTTTCTTTTCAATGTCAATTTCTATAGAACTAAAAACAACTACCGGGTAAATAAGTGTTTGATTTAAAATTTCATTTAATAATTTAGATTTTTGCGTGGCAACTTCATTATTTAAAAAAAAAAAAAAAAAAAAAAAAAAACATTTAAATTCTCTAACAAATAATGCACGCATGTTAAGTTTTCTGTGGCATATAAATGTTTTTTTTTTACATTACATTAAATTTACATGCATGATTATTTTACATTTTAAAATCATTATACTTAAAAAAAAAAAAACAAAAAATCTATATATCGTTGTGGCAATCTAGTGTAATATTTGTTAATATTTTTATAATTTATAGGCAAAAATTTCCATAGAAAATAATTAAAATATAGTGAGGCATTAATGGTAAAATGTGTGGGGTAATTTTTAATGGTTTTTAATATTTTGCCGTAATTAACATTTTAGCAATAAAAACAACAACGATTTTTTAAAGTTTAGTTGTTATTTTTTTAAGTTAAATTTAATGAAACATACACATCGAAACAATGTATTATATTTCAAGCTAAAATCAATAAATTTTAATAATTTTTACATCTGAAGTTTTCACAAGCTATTGCTTGATGATCTCCTTAGACCCTATAGCCTAAAAACGACCAATCACAAATTTTAGCTAAGAACTAGCAAAAAGTCTACAATAAGGCAAAATTAGATTCATATCAACTAAGATCATGCCGCCATTTTTTGTGAAAATGGTTTCAAAATCAGTCGAAAGTTTCAATTTTCAATGAATATACCGCAAAGATACGACTAAATTTGAGCGATGGTTTGAGTTATGTTGACTTTAGGGAAATTGGACAATTAGTACATCACACATAGGAAAAGTCTAGAATCCAATTCATGTCACCATCGCACTGTGGGAAATGCTAGATTACGAGCTAAATCTGAATATAAATATTTGTTGAAAATTTTTGAAATTTCATAAAAATTTTTCATTTACTGTAAATCTAACATATCATGAAGTATTGTGTGAAAATATTGCAAAATTTTAAATAATATAACTGTACAAAAATATTCGCTCAATTTAGTTTATTTAAAATCAAAAATTTATGAAAAAAAACTAAAGCTAAGTTCAGATTACGCAAATATTTGACACGAAATTTTTGCGACTAAATACAGTTTTGTTCACATTACGCCCACTTATTTAACGTTTTTTGTTTGATGAAACAGCTATCAAATATCGTAAAGTACAAGAAGGGGAAAATTTACTCAAAATTATTTGGTTAAACACACAACTACCATAAATTTATTTGACATCAATTATTAAATTAATTTATAGGAAAACCTATTTTTTTTCTAATGATCCTATGATTTTTCTAACGGGCTGCGGAATTGAAATAAAAATTTATTATGTAGCTTTCTCTATTTAAGAGTCTTTCTACTTTTTTTCTAACTGTTCCGCACTCATTTTATTCATCTCAACTAATTACAATATTTAAACCATTTAAATTCTATTCTCAATGTTATTTTATTTTCGAACATATTTAACGATTACAATAAAACTTTATACCAACATTAAATGGCCTAACAAACAATCAAATAACTCAGATTATTCCTTCATTTTTAAAACATCTATTATTTATAATACGTGTACAAATTTAAATTCAAATTATTTATAATTAAACAATTGTTTTCATATTCTCTGAACAAACTCCACAACAAAATAATGGTCTTAAACTATTTATTGTGTCAAGAAAGCAACGAACTTGAATTTATGGCACAATAACACAATAATGGTACAATTATACTCTTATACTTAGAGCGAGGAAAAAACACTTTAAAATCAAATCTTAATCATTGTCAAAATACTTTACTTTAAATAAAAAAGTAACAATTTATAAAAAAGTAAATATTTCTGTTCAAAATTTGTTTTTAATGGGCCCTCCTCTGTATTTGAACACAACGACTCTTAACAATAGTGAGCTATTGTTGGTAAATTTTTTCTGTTGCTGATATTTGTTTGTAATCAGTGTTTTAATTTATGTAGTTTCATTCCAGTCATTATTTCGCGTATAACTGCCGTTCAACATGCATTCATTTCATTCAGCTAAAAAAAAAAAAAAAAAACTAAGTAAATGAGCTAAATGCCCAAATGAGACTTTACGAACTGAAAGACTGACATCACCGTTTTCTTTAATTTGGTTAGACGTGAAATAGTCTACTTCGAATACTGACACTTATACTTAGTCACACACACACATTTTTGAACAGTGTTTGTATAGAATGTATGTGAATGAGATAAATACAGTGTTAGAAATTCGTTTCAGTTTATAGTTAAAGCAGATTTGGCAATGTGCAAAAGACGACCATAATATGGTTATTAGAGTATTTCAACATCGTATGAAAAAACTTAAGGATATGGTGACTGGATTATACTGTTCTTGTGAATACAATCTGTAAGCTGGATAAAACAAAATTGAGAGATTGAAATTACAAAGTCAAACATCCACAGACTATATATATTCTGAAAGGAATGACAAACAACTAAAATACTTGAAAGATGTTGTATACACTCCTATTATTATTAGGAAGATCTATATATTTCAATATTCGTTTTATAATACAGTGAACCATTATGTTACTTTTAGAAGAACAATTATTTTCTTATTAAAAGGTAACTGGGTCTTTGTTCTGTGAGGGCCAAAAGAATCTAAATATCCTACAAGTTGTGGTCATTGACCATCTATGATCACTTTCGACAATTCGACCAGAAGAAATTGAGTATTCTTCTGTGTTTCTGTTATAAACCGTTTCTTCATCTGTCATTTCCTTCCCAAGAATTTCCTCGATCCCTGATACCCACAATAGACTGATATGTTGTCGCCACAGTTGAGCTAGAAATTGAGCGCAAATGGCTCAGATGTATCGCCTGAATGTCCATTTAAAAATCTATAGTGGTTGCATCCGAAACAGATTTTCAAAAAATATTCCTGGCAGTGAATATTGCGATCGTATTATTCTGAAAAATGTATCAGTATCCTAAATGATTTACAAAATTAATCCGTCTGAATCTCCAAGTTACTCTCCAAAATTATCTGTTGGAAATTGCAAAATCCATTACGATCATGTCTTAGTTCATCTGACTTTCCGAGTCGAAGAGCGCACTTGGTCAAAGAGCTAAATCTTATGGAGTAGAACTTATCGCACCAGTAATTGCGAAAGAAGCTAGTCACTGTATCTTGTCCAGAAAGGAGTGGTATTGATTGAGGTATTGACAGCTCTTCATCAGACAAGTATCCAATAAGAGTTTTGAAACCCAAAGCCCTCAAAAAAAAAAACACTATTCATCCCATCTCAATCATACGCTTCGAATCCAAAATCACGTCAAGTTATTTGACCCCTTTTGAAAGTCTACAGATAGATATCGTCCAGTCTAAGTAGTCTAAAGACGGTCGCTGCATACGCTTAATAAAGATATTAAGCATATGTATTAATTGCCGGTTTTTAAACCTTTAATATGAAGTGTTTCGTTCTGCTACGAAAAGCCATTGTACTTTGGTTGAAGTTCATTAGGATCATGCTTTAGCTAAGGCAAGTTTTCCTGAATGGTTTATATAAATTTAAAATGGAAATTTAGTTTTACATTATAAGGAGCGTAGCGTTCAACCAAAAAAGTAGGAAGATGAAGAATTGGAGGCTTTGATCGATCAAGATCAAGTAACAATTTTCAGACGTTTAAAAGCACTTGCTTTCATCCAAAAGCAATGAAATTTGATGACACGCAAACTGAAACCAAGAGACTCTGAAAGCAAAACGGCCAGAATATGTGACCAACCACAAGTTCATAATTTTACATCAAAACAAGTTGCGCGACCAGTTAAAAACCATTTAGAAAATAGATGGAATGTTGTGCTTCATCTGCCATATAGCCCAGACATATAAAATATTAATATATTTATTTCGTTCGATTCAGAATATCCCAACTAGAATATATTTCATAACAAGGTACTAAAAATTGCCTCCATTGGTTTCCGGCCTCAAAAGATGAGAAACGGTTTTTAGGATTTATTATTTGTTTATTTATTTTATTTTATTTCATTTATTCTTCAATGAATTATAAGCCATTGAGGCCAAATTAATTCAGTATTAATCTATAAATTTCCGAAAAGATGGGAAAAAAGTCGTAGCTTTGGATGGACAATACTTTGAATAAAGTTGCACATTTATCTTAAAATAAACCGAAATTTTTCACTAAGAACGATGGCAAGTAATGCATACACCCAATATTTTCTCATTTGGCTTTCTTATCACAACTTTCCTACCCAGTTAGAGTTTAGGGTTTCCCGCAATATCACTTTTCCCGGGAAACGAGGACAAAAATATAAATTTCCCGGGAATTTTTTAAAACTTTAGTTATAAGAAAAATTACCAAGATTTCGTATAAAGAAAATTAGTTTTTTTATGAAGCATCATCATACTGAATTAATGAAAAATGAAATAATATAAAAGTATAACGCCATTTCTAAGATAAAAAAACAAATTTAAATATTTTATACAAATAAAATTAGTACTTTTCGTAATTTATGTTAAAAGCTGTATCTCAGATTTTTACATTATGTTTTTTGATGCTAAAGCTTTTTAAAAATATACAGTAATCTATTGGATAAATTTTATTATAAATAGCTTGCAGTTTATTTTCTCTAACTTACATTAATTGTTTTTTTTTTTTACTAATTCTTACTAAATTAAACATAAATTTGGAAAAAACTAAAAATTGGTTCGCAGCAATCATAGTGTTCAGAAATCTGATGAAAATAATCTCATAATATATCTGAATACAACATGAGATTAGTTTTTTCTAAGAGTATTTTGAAGTTTGCTTGGATAAGAGATGCTGTTTCAAAAGAAAATTTTGTGTTAGAATTAAAAATCTCCAAACCAATTAATTTTTTTGTAATAGTGATTATTTTCGAAGTTAAACTTATTTAATATTCTTTTCCATAAATCTCTAATAAAATTAAAGTATCTATAAATTGAACATGACAAAAATCAAGTTGATTTAAAATTTCATGTGAAACAGTTTGTAAGAAAATTCGTTAAATCATAGAAAAGCAAACAAAAAAAAAAAAAAAAAAACCTAATTCAATAGTCAAAAAACTAATTCGTACAACGTTAACGTTCCTCTCAGATAATGTTCTAGTTGTATTATATGCGTTAAACTCTTGCAAGTAGCATGTTTAGAGTAACATCAATCTTTCATTCATATGAGGTGTTAAAAATAGCAAAATGTTTGCCATAGAATTTTAAAACCGTTTGCCTGGGAAATTTTAAAAAAGTTCCCGGAAATTCCCGAGAGTATTTTGAAGGGAAATCCCGGAATTTCCCATCCTGGAATTCCCGTAACCCCAACCCTATAACCAGTTCAAAACTGTAAATAAAACATGTTTGCACTCAGTTGGTAATTAGTTCGTTCACCTCCAAATTCTGAAGAGAAAATAATACGGAAGGCCAGACGGATATTTTTTGTTTGGATACCCTTATTTATCACTCATGTAGTGAGGAAATAAGTACTAAAGAGCTTTTTGAAAATGTATATCTATGATATCTTATTTTACAGCCAGTACAGCCTTTTCGCGTTGCAAACTCCCTTCCAAAAGAAGCGAGTAGACCGTCAAAATGAAAGAAGCGCCAAAACGAAAAAAAGGCGCTATATTCGGTTGTTTCGATTATTTTATACCCTTAACCACTTCACCAATAAATTTAAAAAATAATGCCTTATATTATTTATAGTTTAAAAAAATAATCTGAATTTTTTCCAAACACCAAATAAAACTATAAATGTTTGTATGGTATATATACAAATCAAGCCAGCTCTGATTGCACGAAAAACAACAGCAACACTGATAGTAACGTATCCAAAAAACTAACTTTTTAGTAAATATTGTTTTAGAAAAAAACCGGTTATCGGTATTGGACTCTTGAAAAAACCTGGTTTTTAGTCATTTTATAATAAATAAATATTATGACGTTTTTTTCCCTAAACTTTTTGCACAGATATTATTAAAAATTAAATATAATGATAATTTTAGGAATTTTGCTACAATTTTTCGAAAATTTTGGCATTGCAAATTATAAATGAAAATATTTATACATGAAAATATTAACAAGAAATACCTTAAAATGGCAATTTTTCAAGAAAAATATGTTTAAAAAAATGTTTGATAATTTGCATAATTTTGCAGCCATTCTAGAACACATATATCATTTTCATAAAGAGCGCTAAATAATAATAATTATTATTTTTTATTTTATTTTATTTTTTGTTCGTAATATGTAGCTAAAAATCATTTTCCAAACAAAATTTCAAGCATTTTCTTTACAAATTATAAATGTAAATTTAAAATTTAAACAATTTTTTTTTAGCCTTCTTGATTTTATTTCATTTGAAAAAATAAATATATATCATTCATTCCATGAAAGAACGCTCAAAAATTTTTCTTAGATCTTCGGATTTTGTTAATATTCGGCATACGCATACTCTATGGAGCCATTGTAATATCTTCATTTTTATTTATTTATTTTTAACTCGCGAATTTATTCACGAATTAAATTTTTTGAAAAGTAAACAAAATGAAAAAAGTGCCTAAATTTAAATACCAATATCTCTTTAACTTGTAAACGGATTTTAGTGAATTAAATTACATATGGAAGACAAATATGTCCTCTTTAAACGCAGTTTTTTAAAAATAATATTATCACTAAAAATGCATTCATAATGCATGACTCTACTCTTTCAATTTTTGTCTACCTCTGATATTATAAAAAAAATATTCTTTTAAATTTTTGAATACAAAAATAATTTTTTTATTTATATATATTTTATTTTTTTTTTTCAGTTTATTTTAAAATTAATTTTATTCACAGCACTTCATAATTTCTTATTTGTGGCATAAGAGCTTTTTGTCCCAGAATAATTGGTAATGCACTGTGTAATATTTGTCTTCAATATCAATCAAAATATTTAAAATAAAAATTTCTTAAAAATGCTTCTGAAAATTGTTGTGAGTGCATCTTTAGCGAAAACGTTATTTTTGAATTATACAATATCATTTACAATATTTATTGTAATATATTTTATATTGGCTTTTATATCAATAAAATCCGACGTATAGTTGAAGAGTTATGAACAGATAAAGTTGCATATTACTGAATGAGAATAAAAAAAAATAAAAAATAAAAAATAAATAGAAAATAAATTATGAAAAAAAATTTGTTTGTATAAAAAACAGATGGTAATTTTCTAAAAAAATATTAAAAATACTAGATCACCTCGTTCCAAAATAAATATTATTGCATTTTATAGTAAAGATATTGTTTTTAAACATATTAAATTAAAATTAAAATCGAAGAAATTTATGAAAATTGCATTGTAAAACTGCAATTGCGTTACGAGTGCATTTTTAAATAAACAATTTATCTTTGCATTAATGCCTTTAAAGAGGTCTCAGTTGGAGTTCATTAGAGCTTAGAATCATTAAAATCCATCTACATTGTAAAGAGATATTACCATTTAAAGTACTTTGTCGAATTTTTTAACTTTTATTAAAAATTAAATCGTGAATTTATTTCAGTTATATATACATATATATATATATATATATATATATATATATATATATATATATATATATATATATATATATATATATATATATATATATATATATATATATATATATATATATATATATAGTAAAAAAAACTAAAAACCAGAAATATTTCCGCCTTTTTTAACCGATTTTGCTGAATTTCAATAGCAAAATTCTCGAAAGTATTACTTTCTTACAAGGATCCAGAAAATATAAATTTTTTTGCACTCCAACGAAAATTGTGGAAATTACAAAGGAAATAATAAACTTATAGGGTATATATAAGTGAAGGGTGAAGGGTACAAAAAGAAATCGCCAAAAAAAAACTCCAATATTTAAAAAGAAATCGCCAAATGGAAAAAATAGAAAACGAAAAAAAATCCAAAAAGAAAAAATCGCAAAAGGGAAAAAATTACACTTCTTCATTTTTTTTTATATTAATGCAACTTTGGAGTTTAACTAACCATTTACAAATTTCCACTACTGTATTGATTTGTACATTACAGCTGTATTGTTTTTGTGAATTTTTTTAACACTAACCGAACGACCGATTGACCGAACGATCAGTCATTTCACCGAGTTTTTTTTTCCTTTTTTTTTTTTTTTGTTATTTGTTATTGTTTACCAGTCGTTTTTTGTTGTTGTTGTTTTTCATAGATTTTTTATGTTTTCAATGTCATGTATAGTAAATTTACTTTTTATTATTTTATGTTGAATTTGTTGCTTTATTTAAACATTAATAAGTTTTATTTATTTCATTTTTTATTCAGTCGAACACGGTTATAACGAACACCGATTATAGTGAACTATGGCTATAGCGAACACTTTTCTTCGTTCCCATCGATTTTAACGAAATTTTCCATGCAAATACCTATGTTTATGACGAACTCCCAAATATTATAGGTCGATTATGAATGGCAAGCGAACTTTAGTTGTGTTGCCTACTGACAACGCAATCTGAAAGTAAATTTATATTATGAATAGCAAACTTCATTTCAATTTCCAAAAAGTTATCGAAAACTTTATTTTGAAAGTTCAGCAACTGAAATAAATGTAAATAAACAAATAATGTAAAAAACTGAAGTAATAATTTCGTGAGGTTTAAACAGCTCATAATAGATGACACTCCTCAGAACTCATCAAATATACCGTTTTGGTATGGATTTCCTAGCTTTTGAATGAATCTAAGTACTTTTAAATATATGGAATTGGTACATGATCTACTAATTCCTCAAATTTTTACAAAAAATATTTAGTTTTCAATTTTTTATTTTACAAAATTTTCAGCAACCAAAAATTTGTAGTTGTCACATAATTGAGACAACTTTCAGTTGCCATCTGTAATATAATTTCAGCAACTGGCAACATATCGACCTATTCATTTTAGATAAATAAAATTTCAAAAATGTAAAAAACTAACAGAAATAACTTTTATTAATTTCTATTCAAACTATTAGACAAATAGTAATAATTTTCATTAATTTCAATTATAGGAAAAAAATAAAAGAGGACCTGGCGAACTTCGCCTCGCCCCAATTTTAAGCCTTCAGACAAACTTTAGAGTAATATAATATATATAAAAATTATTCCTTTACGCTTAGAATTTTATATTTTTTCATTTGAAAAGCCATTAAGGAATAATTCCACACAAACTTTCATACAAAAAATCTATTTTCGATTTTTTTGATAAATATTGCACTGAATTTCAATTGATTGTAATGCTTTTACCGTATATTGATATAATGCGTGATTTACGACAATCCGGAATCAGTTTAACAATACACAAAACTCGTATAAATTGCAGCAAGAAAAATAGCACATTTACTGTAGAAAATTACAATGCCAAAATGACACCTGTCAGATTGCGCAAAGTCTAAGTCAACGTATAACGCTATCTATCGGATTTTGGCTGAGAATTTTCTATTTTATCATTTGGAAAGGCATTAAGGAATAATTGCACACAAAATTTCATACAAAAAATCAATTTTGGATTTTTCCAATTTTCCGCATTTTACATTTTCCGCAATTTTCCATGTTCTATTTTTTTTCTATTTTTTCATTTGGAAAGCCATTAGGGAATAATTTCACACAAAATTTCGTACAAAAAAATCAACTTTCGATTTTTCCAATTTTCCGACGTTTAAGGAGAGATTTTCCAATTTTTCGCATTTTCCGCAATTTTCCATGATTTACACTAAGAACTTTCTATTGTTTGATTTGGAAAGGCATTAAGGAATAATTTCACACAAAATTTCATACAAAAACTCGATTTTCGATTTTTCCAATTTTCAAACTTTTCCGGAGGTATTTTCCAAAATTTTCTTCCGTAAAAATCTTCTCCGAAATAAAGATAGGTTCACCAATAAAAAATCTTTTTTTTTTTCAAAATTTGTATATATAATTTTTTTTTTCAAATTCAGTGTTATGCAGTAGAAAATTATAAAGTTTCTTTGAATTTTTTTCTTCATTAAATACAAAAATTTTCAGTTTTCTTGTTTTTGACCATTTATGATGCAATTTTCAGTTAAAATTCAAAGAGGAAAGTGAATAAAATTGTTATTAAATTATTTACCAAGATGTTGTAATTAATTTTGGTAACAATTGATTTTATTAAAACTTTTTTGTTGAAGTTGTGAGTAAATTTTTAAAATTGTTCGATTAAAGAACCTTTTTGAAACAAATGCGACGAATTTTTTCTTTTTTGAGATCTCATGTTTTTAAATAGTGGTGTAGTATAAATTAAATTAAGAAATGATTTATATTTTTAATGGATCCCAAAAATAAGATCAAAAGTGAATTTGGTCCATAAATCACCGAAGTTTATAATTACATTCCTCAAATATACAGTTTTTTTTTTTTTGTCATGAAAATAAAATCAATATTGATTTTCTATATATTTCAGAAGGGTACACGAAGTTAACTAGGCCAAAATGGGTTTTGCTGAACTCTGTAACAAAGGATTTTGAAAGAAAAAAATTGTGTCCTATTTTATACAAAAAAAAAAAAAAAAAAAAAAAAACACATGAAGAGAAATGTAAGAATCTAGAAAAAATCATTTTTATTAATAAGAAATATTGTCCATAGTATAAATAAACACAAATTTAGATAAATTTTGTTAGTTTTCGCTAAACAAGGATTTCATAAATTTCCTTTTTGTGAAAAAGCGGTTGAAAATTTTGTCACCAATTACTGAAAAAAAAAAATTTCTTTTTTATAAAAAAAAAAAATAAAGCTGATTAATGATTTGTGACTACAATTCGAAAAGTCTCAGATTTCTTGCCCGGAATCTGTAGAAAATCTACTTTATATTGCGCTCTAATTTAAATTTTATATTTATTCTGAAGCTGTATAAGAACAATTAAATTCAAATGAGTTAACTTTTTCTTAGTTCTTCTTTAAAAAAGGAAATTCCCTCGAATAACATTTCAAATTAACTCACAGCTTATACAAAACAAATTTTTAGGGAATCAATTGTTACCAAAAGTAATTGTAACATATTGTAAAATAATTAAATTATAATTTTATTCACTTTGCTCTTTGAATTTTATTTGAAAATTGCATTATAATTACAATGAACCTATTATTATTTCGCCCTCAAAAATAAACAAAAACAAGAAAAATTAAAATTTTTGCAATTCAAGAAGAAAAAATTCACCGAAACTTTGTAACAGACTTTATAATTTTATACTGTAAAACACTGAAGTTGAAGAAAATTATATATACCAATTTTGGAAAAAAAAAACTTGATTTTTATTGGTGCACCTACCTATATTTGGGTCACTGTATAAGTGCCTTAATGAAATACTTTTCTTTTGTTAACATTTTTTTTTTTTTTTTTTTTTTTTTTTGTTTGGTATTTTAAGGATATAACGAACTAAATTTGTTCATTATAACCGTTCGTTCGTTCGTTATAACCGTATTCGACTGTATTTATCTCAGTGCGTATGAGTGTGTGAGAGTATTAAACCTTTGATGGTTGTTTACTTTTTGTATTGGAATAAATTATGTTTTCATTTCAACAAGATTAATAATCACGGAAAAAAATTAAGAGTAAAAATTTATGATGAATATATTTAATTTATTTATAGAAATATGTTTAAAACAAATGAGTAATAATATGAAAATTCCTATTATAAATTTTATATGCTTGAAAAATTATTATTAGTTTTTTTTTTAAATACTTTGATTGTTGTTTTTGTTTAGTTTGCCAGAATTTATGTTTCCAGCTATTCAACAACGAATATCTGTCTATAAGTACATACCACCATATACCACCAACAATTTAACAAATAAAACAAGTCGGTAAAGCCCGACCATATAATACCCCACACCATTGTGCATGTCAATCAAAATTCGTGTAGGGGTCTTATATTAAACATGTGGAAGATTATGGACCGATACTTTTACTAAGTGTAAAATAAAATATACGAATACAGAATATTACGTTAATACTAACATTTACATGAATTTATGCACTGGGAGCTATGGTAAATTATGAAGCGATCCTCATAAAATTATTCACTATGATTTCTACTTATATAAAACTTATTTGTATCGAATATAAACTTTATACTAATATGTGTATGTGATTTATGCACGGTAAAGTGATTTTCGGAAGAGGGTTTTATTTGGGAGTTATGGTTATCTTCTTGAAATTTGGCGCAAAGATTAATACTTATACAAGGCTTCCTTACACCGAATTTCATTAAAATATAGCTATGTTTAAGGCATTTATGATCGTTAAACCCCTATTCCGAAAGGACATTTGGTGGGGGGTTAGGTGAAGTATTGGAAATAATGGCTTCGTCCTTGTGTCATAAAAATTCTACGTGCCAAATTTCATTGAATTATCTTAAAAATTTCGACACAAAATTTGTGCACAAGGTTTACATGGACAGCCAGCCAACCGTCCAATCAGACGGACGGACGGACATCTTTAGATCGACTCAAAAACTGATTCTGAGTCGATTGGTATACTTTAAGGTGGGTGTTGGATGATTTTTTCTATGCGTTACAAAGATCAGCACAAACGCATAATACCCCAAACACCTATGGTGGTGTGGGATAAAATGATAAAGATAAATGAAACAATTCAAGGTTGTTAACTGGTTTCTTATTACTTAAAATTCTTTTTTAATTAAGTTGTTTTACATTATTTTTCCATTTTTTTTTTTTTTTTTTTTTTTTTGTTAATAAATATATTTTATATTTCTATATATAAAAATTATGATATCTTTGGTGTATGTGTTAAAAGTTTAACAAAAAAAGTCTTACTTTCATTTAAAAACAATAAAGAAGTTTAAAAATATATGTATATATTTTTTATTTTACTATTTAACTTCTTAAAAAAGCCACACCTTCCAAAGAGAAAGTGTATTATAGTAATTTTCTTTTTTTTTTTTTTTTTTTGTCTTTTTGTTAATGTCTTTTATTTTTCGTACTAAAAACAAGGTAAAAATTTGCTTTAAAATATACATATAATACTTTTCACAAATTATTTACTTGGTTTGTGATGAATCTGATTGCTCAGAAATTTATTAGAGTTTTTTTTCTTGTTGCTGTTGTTTCTTGTATAAACAGAGTTGTAATTTGTCATTGTTGTTAAATGTTAATAAATTCATTTATTTTAATTACGATTGTGACTACAAACCATGCGACATATTTAATGTAATATTTTATATAAAAGTAAAGAGACATTTAAAATTTATATGACAAAATTTTTTTAGCAACTTATGGCACTTTTTAACTAGCAAAATTTAAATACAACTTTAATAAATTTACCCCCTTAATTTTACGATTTGTTATTATTGCTTAAAATTATAGCTATAGGTACTAATATAATGCTATTCAAACATTGTTTTTATTTAAATTAATAAATTAAAACGAATTCATATGTTAATCTACAAAATAATACAATTTTTCTGAGTGCTGTTTCAGTGGCCTTATTTTAATTAATTAATTTGGCAACACTTTTTATTAACTATTGATATGTTACCACATCAATTACGCACTAAATAATGT
The DNA here is from genome assembly GCA_932274085.1 of Protocalliphora azurea. NCBI lineage: Eukaryota > Metazoa > Arthropoda > Insecta > Diptera > Calliphoridae > Protocalliphora > Protocalliphora azurea. Next base: position 41,921,904 of record OW026520.1, read on the forward strand.
CGTTGCAAAATCGCTGTAATGAATTAAGTGTTACCACATTCTCCAGACGTACTGCTAAGAAATTTTTTCTTTGCAAAAACAATGTAAATACATATTTCATTAAAAAAGAAGTTAAATATAAATGTATATTTTTTTTTTAAATAAACAATATAAACACATTTCTTTTGTATTTAACAACAAAAAAAAATCCAATTTTGTTATTATATTTCCGGAAATTTTTTGTCTGCTGCTTATAAAGAATTTACGAAAATCAAGCTTAAAGAAGACCAAAAATATCTAAAATTATTTTGTAGTATAACGCTAGCGGTTACTTTGTTTGATATGTATACGATTCATTGTCTATCTTATGCTTATTAAAAAATATAAATTTAAAAAATTTTTCCCCAGGAAATTTGATTAAAAAAAACCTCAAAACTTTCTAAAAAGTAATATCCTGGACCGAAACTCCTGAGGGAAAATATTATTTTCATAACAACTTTTTTGAGACCTATTTCAAGAAGAAAACTGGTACTCAACCCTTGATTTTCAATCGCTAATAGGGAACTTAAGCAGAGTTTTTATAATATATTTTTTAAAAAAGTGTATTTTTTTCCAATTTTTATTTTCCAATTTTTTTTTATTTTTTACTTATTTTCAAATTGTTACCTTACTCTTTTAGCAAGTTCAATCGGTAATTATTATGAAAAAATTATGAAAAAAATATATATTTAAAAATATTTTCTTATTTACAATATCGGAAAAATTAAAAATTAAAAATTTTTATTATTTTGAATAAATGATATTTGTTGATTTTTTAAGTGAAATGTTTTTTTTTTGTTTCTATTTTGAAAAAAGTTATTTATTGCTTTTAAATTTTTGTTTTTGTAAATTATTCTTTTTTTAGATTTTTAAATTATTTAAAAAAGTAGTTTTTATTGAATTTTTTTTTTTTTTTTTTTTTGGAATTTGGAAATTTTAGTCCGCCACGACCTTCATCAGCTCTCTTCTGCGTTCCACCGTGGTGTTCTCTGTAAACATCATCTATTTAACTTACAACTTTTTGGGAAATGGAATCTGTAACTTATTTTCCCTATATGTTATTAAGTAAGACGAATGGTTTACGATAAAGTTTTTTACAATTATTTTGTATTCTCCTTTTTCAATTATTATTGTTCATATGCTTAAAGCTACCAGCAGAGACCTGCGCCGAGGAATTTTATCGGCGGCGGCGGCTTGTGTTAAAAAGCTTTGGCGGCGGGTTAAAATCGGATATTACACACATATTTTTCTAATTAAAAATTTTATATTTTCATGCCCCATTGATTAACATTGTTCATAAAAATATGACGAGGTTTTTTCCAGCGAAAGTATAAACAGAATTATTAATTTATTGAAAAAATATAAAAAAGAAATATGCGAGTGATCTAAGGATATTTTTGGATTTTTACATAAAATACTAGAATAATTGTTTGCATATTAGAATAAGAAATGGTCTCCTCCGATATGAAAAAATATCAATTCTTAAGATATGCTAAAGAAATAAAAAAGTTCAATAAATAATGGAATTTATATCAATTAATTTGATAATTCCCAACCACATATCGTTAGTGAATAGAAGTAATTTATTAGCTGACAAAATCTTGTGTACGAGTTTTCTTAGATAGCTCGCGGGATGTCGATTAAGGCTGATTAAAATTTATTAGAAACTGTTAATATTATTTTTTTACAGTATTAGCATAAAAAAATAATCAATTATAAGTCACCAAAAATACTTGATTGATTTATAATTATTGGAAGTTCAAAATGATGCAAATATTTTTCTTTCATATTTAAATACAACATAAATGGCAAATACTGCATTAAAATAATAAAAAAGTTTCGTTTTTAACATATTTTTTCAAAAAGAATTTAAAAACGGCGGCTGCTTTAAAGCCAAGTAAAGCCGAAAATTTTACGGCGGCGGCGGCTTCCAAATTTTTTTTGGCGGCTCGGCTTAGCCGAATTTCAACCCTTCGGCGCAGGTCTCTGGCTACCAATTTAGTTAGTAAATCAGCAATGTATGATTTGTTATTGTTTGTTATTGTTTTGATTTGTCCCTTCTGTTTGTTTTCTACTTTTAGAATAGAATAGGGGCAGTCATCAAGTAACACTTTACACCGTGCCTTGTGTTTAAGGTTAATTAGTTTATAGTTTTTTGTTGAACTTTTTCATAGTTATTTTTAGAATTTTTGCATGTTCGGCTTAAGTTCATTGAATAATTGTAGAAGAATACAGTGTAAAAGTTTTATTGGATACTCGGCAGAATAAAATGCATTTTCTGGTCCGCCACGAACTTCATCAGCACTCTTCAGCGTCCCACCGTGGTGTTCTCTGTAAACATCATCTATTTAACTTGCAATTTTTTTTAAATTTCTTTTGAAATCTTTTACTTTTTTTTTTTAAATTTAAAATTATTTTGAGAATGATACTTTATATTTAGTACTTGTTTTTGAATTGGTAATTTCTGTACATTTTTTCTTAATTTTTTTAAGATACACTGAAATAGAAATTTTTACATAATTTAATGTTTGTACTAAAAAATGTATTTTTCTTTGAATGTTTCTTTTTTTTTTGAAGATTTTGAATGAAAGAAAAATTTTACTTTTTTAAATAAATTGGTAAGTATTTTTATAATACTTCTGGTACTTCTTGGTGAATTTGTTTCTTTTTTAAATTTAAGATTTAAATTAGTAGTTCTACTTTTTTAACTAGTAGGGTAGTAGGGCGCATCAGCATTTGCCAATTAAATTGAAAACGAAGTATTAATTTTTGTAGCACTAATTTATTTTCTTTTCCTTTATCATAGATCTAATATCCATTAAATTTTGACATTTCAACTTACATTTGATCGGAGGTAGACGTGATTAATTGTTTTCACAATATTCTACCAAATATTTCGCTTTCAGTATTTTCTGTGATAACTTCCTTGGTTTTTGGGATTTAATAAAGATTTTGTTCCGTGTTATAAACTTGATTGTAATAAACAAGAATTGATAATAGGTGTTTTAATAAATTCATTTAAAGTGTGAAAAAAATATCTTTGGTGCATAAGACTCCTCCTGGGGAGCATTCACCAGACTGCTAATTAGTCAGCCCAACATATCCTCCTGGAATATCGCAGCTAGCTGCAAGGTACTTACTAGTTCCAGATTTTTCACTGTAAATGTGGACTCTCTAGTTTTTTACAGATTTTCGCAATGCACAGATTTTTATTTATTTTGCATAAAATTAAATGAAATAAAATAATTTTTGTTTGTTTTTTCAATTGCAGTATCAAAATAAAATAAAAAACATCATAGAATTCTGCCCCCCTCACTTGGTGAATTTAGCCCATGGGTTGGGGTAGTTCGCCGTTTTTGGTCACTTAAGAAATTTATAGAAAAATGAACTTAACGAAGAGATCGTCAGGATTAAAAGGACTTAAATTAAAGCCAACATATATAATCGTTTAGTACAAAAGAAAGTTAACAAATATCGTTTATGGTTACGAGAAGAGAGCACTTTACATAAAAAAGTGGCACATGCTCCTCCTTCTACCCTTCTATTTTCATTTTATTTTTTTTTTTTTTTTTTTTGTTACTTGATACTCATTTTTTATTTATTTATTTATGTACAAGATTCTTATTACAAACTAATCTACCAGGTCACCCACTTATACTTTTTATAAATTAGTATTAGGAGAAAAAATTATATGTTTACATATGTGCCATTATCAAAAATTTTTAACCTAGCTGAAACCGACTTTAATCTTTAATAAGTTTTGTGGTAATACTATTTCAAATAAATAAGTTAGAGATCTGAATTAACAAGACTTGAAACTAACAGAGTGCACAATTTTTGCACCATAGGTTTCACCTTACAATCATGATTGTTGTTCAAAGTTCATAAACTTAGAAAAAGAGCTAAAAATTAATTAAATTTTTCCCATTCTTCTACACTTTTTGTAAGCGCTTTTATACTTTTTTAACTCATGCGATCTTATATAAACTAATCGTAGTTATTTATGATGAGGCCGAAATTGTCAACACAGTAGATAGTCTTAAAGTTCGGAAAACAAGAGCGAAAATTTAGAAATTCACAGTTTCATAAGGAATACCATGGATTACTGCGTGCTTTTTTTTTGTCATTTTATACAATAAAATTGAAGGAACAATTGTATGGAATTTTTGAAAATTAGGCATAAATTGTACTTTTTACAATTGCGATAAATATAATTGATCAATTTAAGTCAAATGTCTTTGATAGGTGAAAACGAGACACTTTTGTCAAAACACATTTTGCTAAGTCACATTGCAAGGATTTTTATCTTTCGAAATTTTTGGATGCGCCTCTACATTTCCGTTAAGCATTACAAACTACAAAATTTACCATAATTGGCATAAATTCAGTTATGGTAAATTTTGGAGTTTGTAATGGTAAGTGTTGTAGAAGTATAGATAGTATAGATCGCTTCACTAAATTTCATAATGATCGGTCTATAATTGACCATGGCTTCCATACATACATTATTCACATTTCCGAAAAGTACTTATAGGTGCATAAATCTCATATAAATGCCAATATCGAAATAAAATTTTATATAAATAATGTTCATATACGCTTAAACTATAGTTATAAATTTCATAAGGTTCGTTCCACAATTGATCATAGGTCCCATATCAGTCATATAAGCATGTAAGTTACTATATAGCCGATCTTGGCCAACACTGTTTGTTTTTATCCATTCATATTTCTTTTTATACTAAATTTAAAATAAAAGTATCAAAACACTTAAAAAGATATTAATTTATTAGTAAAATTATACTAATTGATATATACATACTATTATAACTTCTGGGGGCTAATTCTGACAGTCGTGATCGAAATTGTTTTCGAATCGAAATTTATTTCGGCAGTGAAAAATTTTCTAATGATGGTACTCGATACGAATCGAATCGATTCATTGCTTCAGTGTTGTAAAAAACTTAAATAAGTACGTATTACAACACTGAATAAAATAAAAGAAAATGTAAACAAAAAACATATGGTTGTGCAAAAAATAACACAAGTGAAAGCGAAATTTTTTAAAGATATAATTTTAAATTAAAAATGGATCCCATTGTGTTTTTTTATTCGTCGTCTTCTGATGAGATTAAAAACATTAATGCCATAAGGAAACAAATAAGAAACTCCTCCGACCCCTTAAGATTGACAAACAATGAGTAAGTATAAATAAGTACATACATACTTATGTATTAATTTATGTATTTTTCTAGATTCAAAAGACGTTTTAGGCTCACAAAGGAAGCATTTAATTATGTTCTTGGGCAGTTAAAGTTTGAGGGGATACATTTCACCATGGTTCCACAAAAAATTCAGTTGGCGGCAACATTTTCATTGTTGGCATCTGGAGGTTTTCAACACACTGTTGGAAATGATTTATTAAATGGCATAAGTCAAAGTGCTGTATGCAAAATCACTAATCGTGTATTGGATGAAGTGGAACGTAATCTATGTGGCCAATTTATTCAATTTAACCCTAGAAATAGTGATGCTTGCAAGGAGTATTTCATGGCAAAATATAATATTCCAGGAGGTATGTATGTGTATGTGGATGGGACACATTTTGGTTTACAGAAGCCTCAAAACAAGCATATGTTCTTCAATAGAAAGGGATTTCATAGTCTAAATTCAATGATTGTAAGTAAACGCTTTTGAAATATGTTATTGTTATTTAATGTGTTTTATTTAAAGATATGCGATCACAAGTACACAATTATGGCCATTAATTCTAAGTATGGAAGGGCCGCCCATGTTGGTTAATTTTTGCCTTTCCTTGGGAACTGTTTGGTAAAATACTTTTTGCCAAGTCCGTATATTCTGCCATAAAGTCGGCCAAAATCTCCTTTTGTGTATAATATATTTTTGTTATTTTTGACCTAAAAGTAGTAAAATTATTAATATTATGATATTTTTTTTAAATAAGTAACAAATTTTTTACTTACATTTTCTTTTTTTTCTTCTGTTTGCTAAAAATACGTTATTTCGAATGCTTCATTGCTTACGAGTAAAAACTCGCAAGGTTGCATTCGAATGATCATTCGTTATCGAATGCCATCATTCGAAATTTCGTTACATTTTATTCGCTATCGAATGAGAGAATCCCAAAAGTTAAAAAATTCGAACGTTCGAATGAAAATTTATTCGCATACGAATGCGAGAATTAGCCTCCCGATCACATTATGATCAAATTTTTAATCGCGGTATGATTGTAAACATCTTGTAAAAAATTATGAAAATCACGAGACTCTTTTTCAATATATCAATATTTTTTAATTTAGAGGTCCTTGCACTAGGAAGGACTTTATGATTTTATGATAAAGATCCCTTTCATTTTGTTAAAATCGGATAATGCAGTTAAAAAATAGTTGAAGGTGTAAAATTTTTAAAACTATAAATTTGGTTCGAAATTTTTTTGGAATTACCCCATAAACTTCAAGTTTGTAAAAATTTGTATATGTTCAACTTAAAACCGCTAGAACTTTCGAGACCCTGCACGAAATGATTAACGCGAACTGATTCTAAATTCATTCGAGGCACTTTATATTTATATAAATGGAGTTTAATATGCCATATATATATATATGATGGCTTACATATCTCAATTTTTTATTTAGACATTTTTTTCAAAATAAACACTATACATTCTTTTAAAAATTGGTACTTTTTAAATTGGTACCTTTTTCAAAAACTTAATTAAAGGAAAACTACAACTTTTTTGAAAAATTTTACTTTTTTGGAAGTTGGTAGTTTTTTTTTTGAAATATCGTACCTACTTTTTTCAAATTTATATCTTTTCTAAAAATGTATTTTGTTATCATAGTAGTAATATGAGAAAATTTGAAGGAGATTTTTCGTAGTCATGAAAATTATTGTGAAAATATGTGCATTTCAATGCTAATTTTAATTCTATAATCGATTTTTCAAAATTATTAAAATTTATTCCGATATTCATATATTGACATAAATTAAAAAAAAAAGAAAAATAACATCAAAAACTTATAATCTAATCCAAGTATTTGTTTGTTACTTACAATAAAGAAACTAAACAAATAATATATAAAATTTTATTAAAAAAGCCAACTACTTTATTCTATATAAACAATTTTCATTTCTAGTGAATAAATAAAAATTAATAAATTTCTTAGAATATTTTTTACGCTAAATTTACAAGCTAAAAATCTGATTAGCAACACTATAAATAAAAGGTTTAAAGGGTTACCAGAGGCTTAAGTAAAATAAAAAGTTTGTTATTATTTTAACAATTTCTGACGATATTTAAATAAAACTAAATATTTATACGTTATAAAATTAATGTTAGGTGTTCATTTTACCACTTAAAATTGTGATAAAAGTCCAAAATTCTTTGTTGACACCAACAAACAGATTTTTTTTTTTTTATAAAAACCACAACTTTTTAAAAACAAGATAAATCTTTTTAAAAACATGAGCGTTAACAATTTCATATTTATTTTTTAACAATTTCTTATCAAAAAAATAAAAATAAATAAATAAATAAATACACAATTACTGGAACTACTTGTGTAAGATGAATAATTGCACGAATAAAATTTAAATAAACGTGAATAAATTAATGAAGAGTAGAGAAGGTAGAGTTTATTTACAGTACAATAATGTCAATATTATATTAGAACACATTAAAGATAAATATAAAATGTATAAAAAGAGATTATAAAAAGAGATTATAAAAAAACGTGTTTTTTATATAAATATAAATATAGTGCAAAAAATTAATTAAAGCAGTAAAGGGTTGAACAATAAAAGTTCTTTTTAGATTTTAACAATGCCCACATATTGTTGGTGTCTTATTAGCAAGGACCGGAAGTTCATGCAAATGCATGTTGTTTTGCCTTTACCCCTAGAACAGAGTAAACTAAATATCTTTGCGAATTAGAGAATTTGCTTTAAAATGTCAGCGATTTATTAGTGCATATTTATGCATATTTTGTTGAAAATGCATGTTTTTGCATATTTTTTGCCATAAATGTATATTTTTGTATTATATTTAGTGTAATATTTCAATTGAAAATTATTTTTGGTGTAGAAAAAAAAAATAATTCCACATCATTTAAAAATATGTGTGTGAAGATAAATTTTAAAATTTATAATCCAAGATGCAAACCATGTTAGTTAACAGAGGTCTGTTAACTCGTTAATATAGCTTTGTTAAGCTATATTAATAAAAATGGAATTAGGAACACATTTTTGGACCAAATGGGTCCAAAAAACCGTTACCATTAGGAAATATACTCACATATCTTAAATTCAGGCAACTTTATCATAATTGGCTTTAAAACATGAATTTGACGATCATTCAAAATTTGAGTTGAAAGGAGTTATACAAATTTTTTAAAAATTTAAAATTTGAGATTCTGAGTGGGATGAATCCAGATTCCAGGGAAACAAGGATTTGAAAAGTGGAGGACATAGTGGGATACCTTATCTATCATCTCCAAAAAGTTTTGTCCGCCCACGTTGCCTTGTTTCACTGGAATCTGGATTCATCCCACTCAGAATCCCAAATTTTGAATGATCGTCAAATTCATGTTTTAAAGCCAATTCTGATAAAGTTGCCTGAATTTAAGATATGTGAGTATATTTCCTAATGGTAACGGTTTTCTGGACTCATTTGGTCCAAAAATGTGTTCCTAATTCCATTTTTATTGAATATATTAGTTTTTCCATGCTTAACAAAGCTATGTCAACGAGTTAACAGACCTCTGTTAACTAACATGGTTTGCGTCTGGGGTTATAAATTTTAAAATTTATCTTCACACACATTTTAAAAATGCATCTGTTGATGTCGAACGTCCAACGTCTTTATTATATATTTATTCTTAATTTAGGTCCTGTGTGGAATAGTAGTAGTTAGTAGTTATTAAATTTTTGGATAGTTTGTAAATTTTTGGTAGTTATAATGTGAATAAAATTTTACTAGCTCATAGGGAATATAAATTTTTTTAAGTTTTAAAATTTGTACTACATTTACACCAAAATAAAACTATTTGGTTTTTGTGAAAACTAAATTTCAAAAACCAATTCGTTTACATAGCTGTTTTCTTCCCTATGTAGTTTTTGTTGACATGTTGATTTTTGGATTAATTTTTATTTAATTTGTATTTGACTTTGATTTATTTTTAAAATGTTTGTTAAAAATATTGTAAACACGTTTTATGTAAATAAACTATAAAACAAATGAAATCTTTCAAAAATAACATCATTTTTATTTTTTCGTTCAATATAAAAGCTTACTATTGTGAAATTAGTTGAACAGTAGTTTCATGTAGTTTTTCATAAAAACAAGATGAAAATGATTTTTGATTTGTATGGAAAAACTATAAAATTTGTTGTGGCTTTTCAATCAAAAAACGAATGAAGCCAAAAACTATTAGTTTTAACGTTCTTTAATGTTCTTCATATTCAATATTCACAGATTTCTTTTTGATTTTTTATTAATAAAATTTAAATTTGTCAATATTTTTCAGTTTTCATTTCACGCAGCAGAAATGGAAATTATTCTCAACATAGAAAAATTATTTTATATCATAGAACTTTTCTACCTTTTTATACACGCCCTTAATATACTAAATTAACAATTTGTTTTTTTTTTTTTTAGTAAAAGTTAAAAAATTAGAGCATATTCTATTTGTTTTTAGAGCATATTTTAACATTTTTAGTGCATTTTTTAGGCGCCTAAAATACACTTTTTAAATGCATGACCACACTGTTTTGGTAACATCAAGCAGATGAAATAAAGAAAATTACCGATGACAGTTGTTTGTGGTCCTTCGAACCGCATGCAGATTGACTAAAGTAAATTTTGTGCCTAATATACTTCAGCTGTTACATGATGTTAAGACAGAAACAATAATTTTAATAAATCAGTATTTCTTTTTTTAAACAAAAATTAATATATAAAAAATTTTATTTATTATAGGAGTCACCCATTTTTAATTTTAAAATTGCATTAAGATAACAATTATAATTGTTATTCAAACTTGCAGCTATTGAATTTAATAAACTTAAATATATAATTGCTGAACTTATTTACACAAAGAGCAATTACCATTTTTATCACTGTATATAAATAATTGTATAACGTGTTTTTTAATATTTTTGTTTTTTAAATAAATTTTTAAGTGCAAAAAATAAAACAAATTTCCAACGCAAAACCAGAGCAAAATGCAACAGATGTTTACACTATAAATATTATTAGTAATTTTTAAACTTTGTTTTTGATTTGATAAGAGGCGTTGAAAATCAAATGTAAATAAACTGAGTCACGATGTTGACAAAGCAGTTTATTTAACCGGTCAACATTTTCCAGAGAAAAAATTTACAAAAGAAAAGTGGTAATAGGATTAATCCGTAACAATTTTATGAAGCATTAAAAAAGTAATATATATATTTTTTCAGACAATATAATTAAATGACCATGTAAGAAAATAAAAATTAAAAAATCTAATAACTATGAGGTAAATGAAAATAAGCAGAAAATAGATTTTATTTTAATTAAATAATAAATTAATAAAATATACAACACCTAAAGAATTCGGGACTAGAAGATCATTACAATTAGTTTTTAAATTTTTATTTATTTATTTATATAAAACTGCTATAATTTAAATTCGATTTAATTCATTTAAGTTTCGCTTTATTTCATTTGTCATTACTTGTTAATTGCAACAAAATAAAATAAACAGCAATAAAAACATGACAGATGCGTCAAAAATTATAATACTATTTGATATACATATAAAAAACAGTCACTAAACATTCAATCAACACTGATCATGTTTTAATTTATTTTCAGAAAGAAAGTTTTTAACACGTTCGCCAATCAACTAAGAAAAAAAAGAAAAAGAAAAAGATTCATCTAATATGCATACTTTAACCTCATGAAAAAATGATTTAAACAGAAAAAAAGTACCGGATGTAGCGAAAAAAAACAAAAACAAAAAATTAAAAAAAACGCTAAATTGGTCAACCTTATAAGGATTGCCATAGGAAATAAACATGTGTACACTGAACACACAGTAAATGTATTCACACATTATTAGCACGTTTAAAATTTCAACTTTATTTGATTTCATAATACGAGAACCTTTTATGGCTGAAATTAAAAATAATAAAAAAATAAATAAAACTAATAAACAATCACATAAAATAAAATGAACAAAAAATTATATATAATAAATACCAAAAGGTCTTGAATATTAATATTATTTTAAAACGTATGTAATTTATTTCATTTATTTTTACTGTTTATTTTTTTTATTTAATTTAATTTTATTGTTTAATTTTGTTTTAGTGAATTGTTGTAGTTGGTGGTATTATGAGCACGATTGCAATTTAAAAATTAAATTATTTATATTTGTACACTGAAAGTTTTTTTTTTTCATATTATACACATTGTATTATATTTATTTATTCATTATGTAAAAATGCAATAAATATTTGATAATACATATACATACATACATATATGATTGTATATGGCATTTTGTTTATTCAATAAATATTGTTGTAAATTGAAATGAATTTTGACAATTATATTTGGCTAATGATTATTTCAAATATTCATTCTTCAATAGTATTATTGTTTAAGTCACTTCAATGTACGGCTTTGATATAGACAGAGAGTTTCTTTTAAATTATTATTTGTAGAGTGAATATGACCGTGTCCAGATTCAAATAATAACAGTCTGTTGTACAAATAAAGAATTTTATTCAAACAATACTAAAGAATCACAAATATAATTCCGCTTGCATTCCGTCTCCTGTACGCAATCGAAAAGCTGCAAAATATACTTTGAATACTCGGGCTGTAGTTAAGTGTTATATTCCATTATTGATCAGATATACCACTAATATAAATAGTAAAAAGTTCAGATAGAATAAATTATCTCTTACAACGTTTCAAAATTCCGAGGAACTTAATTGCTTAGTTCATCGGTTATCACACTACATTTTCATGCCTAAAACATTAAGAGTTTTTCATTCCTTAATATTTATAGCATCCGTTAATAAAGCGTGAACCATTTCGAGGTTCCCTACTTTTTTATAAAGAAAGAAACACAGAAAATTCAAATTTAATGGGGAATGTATATTATCACTTGAAAGAACATTCTTTGGAACTTATTTTTTGAAGATTATGTCTATCAAATTTTGGCCGTTGCTACATCGCAGATGGTCCATCCGATGAGTTAAATTTTCTATGACTCGTTCGAGCATTTCGACTGCCAACTGGCGAATGACACGCGTGATGTTTTCCTCCTAGGCCTGAATCGAAGCGGGTTTGTCCGCATAAACTTTAGACTTTACATATTCCCACAGGAAAAAGTCTAACGGTGTGATATCACACGATCTTAGTGGCCAATCGACCGGCCCAAAACGTGAAATTATATGCTCACCGAAGTGTTCTCTCAATAAATCCATTGATAGATGCGATGTGTGGGAAGTTCATGAGCTTCAATTTTAGGCATCAAATAGTCGGTTATCATGGCACGGTTATCATGGTTGCCATTGACGGTTACGTCCACACCGGCATTATTTTTAAAGAAATATGGACCAATGATTCCACCGGCCCACAAACCACACCAAACCATTGTTCCTCTTCGTCCCAAATGCGGCAATTTTGTTTGTTTACATACCTTTTGAGCTAGAAATGGGTCTCATCGCTGAACAAAATTTGCCTCAAAAACGTCTTCTTGGAACTTTTCAAGAGCCCATAGAGCGAAGCGATGTCGAGCGGCTAAAGTTGATGGTCGAGCAGCTTCAGTTGATGGTCGAGCGGCTTCAGTTGTTGCACAAGCTGTATTTTTTACGCTTTCAATTTAAGATCTCGACGTAAAATGCGCCAAGTCGTTCCATACGTCAATCCGAGTTGCTGCGAACGGCGCCGAATCGACTCTCCACGGTCTTCGTGTACACTCTCAGCTACGGCCGCTATATTTTCTTCACAGCGTGCTGGACGTGGTCTATTCGGTCGAATATTATCCAATAATGAATGCTGGGTCTCAAAATGGGTGATGGTGTTGCGAATAGTATGCTCAGTAGGCCGATTATGTTGACCATAAGTTGAGCGAAGTGCACGAAACACATTTCTCACAGAACGTGAATTCTCACACGTGATCTGTCAAAAAAAGGCTATTGAAAAAAGTATCTCTACATGCGTTTATATGTTAACAAACAACTTTTTGTCTTTCGAGCGGTAAAATCGATACTATTTCCCCGACCACATTCTGAGAATGTTTCAAGAACAGGTATAAGTGTGTCATTCATATTTTGTCTTATGGTCCCAAAACTCCAATAGCTTTGATTTATAATAGTCTTATGTATGGCAAATGTTGCTGTCGTGTGCAAAAAGGTAGAAGGTCATTAAGAAAAATAATACGTAGAGTAGGAGAAAGAATGAAGCTTTGCTGTGCTCCTTTATTTTGAACTCATTCATTGAGAAACTATCCATAACAACTCGTATAATTCATTATCTAAGAATGCTCGATATTAATCAAAAGAAGTAATTAGCGATACCAAAAGCTATAAGTTGAGGCAGAAGTACACTATACTACACTCTATCAGACTAGAAAAGCTAGTAAGTCTTCCATTGAAAGATATCTACGAAACCCACACTACCAGTCGCTTAGTAAATTTTTTGACTATAAATATTTATCAAGATTGTAGTTAACTTTTGAAAACACAGAACAAATAGTTATTGGACGATCATTTTCAGTGTTTTTTTTTTCTATGAATTTGAATTACATTATCAAGTTCATAGTATAATTCAGATCACAACGATTTAGCAGGTCACCAATATGTTATCAGCTATTGAACTTAAAAGAACTATGTTTTCTTCGTTATAAACAATTTGGAAAGTAGTATTTTGTAATCTAAAATATGTATCCTTAATATCTTAATATCTTCATTAAAAGAGTGGCAAGTAAAATAAAATATGAAAAAGGAATATTACAAATCTACTTCCAATGCAGCTGGAATTAAATTATTGTAAGTAATTTAGGTAAATTCTCCAGAGAAATAAATATCAAAGAAAACCAAAATATATTTTTCAAGCAACAAGATGAAGAGAATTGTTTATCGAAAAATCTGTGTCGGAAATTAACATTGAATACCATTAAACAGGTAAAATCAGTTGCCAAAAATTAATATTTTAAATATTTGTAAATTACATAATTTCCTAGCCTGGGAAACACCACAACTTTCAACGTCAACTGTAGTGGCTAAGATATCAAATCCCCAAAGAAACTTGTTTAACGGGAAGCCATATATCTCTCAACGGTTTTTTAGCTGTCAGTGATGAGTTTAATAGGTCGATTAAATTCATACTTTCAAACATGCATGAAATGGGAACGATGAACCATTGTCGTACAGACCGATATTACTTCACTCATTAATAGCGAAGACCTAAAAATACCTAATACACAGTACCTAATATATTGTACCGATGCACTATCATTCTGATCACACTCTTACAGAACCTCCTAGAACCCATAATGTTTCAAAATATGCAGATAATGATTGTGAACAATTTGAGAGAACGCCGGACGATCGTATAGTTTCAAAACCTCATAGCGGAAAGTAGGGATATCTTATCGCCATTGTAATATTACGAGATTACATTACGAGACGTTGTTCACACCGGTTGAAAATACCTTTGGAATATTAAGGTGGAATTTTGTATATGCTTTTATTTTTGACTCCATATATACTCAATTGGATTTGACATTGGACTGTAAGTGATAACCTAAGAAGAGTTATTGGTGAGTTTTGAAAATTTACTTCTATTTGACTATTGCAACGAGCGTTATCATAAATAGCAACTAAGTCTTCAAGACGATTTCCTAACACTTACCAAATATTCTTAACAATTAACCGCCTTAAAAGATCATCATTTTCCTCCAATCAGATGAAGATTTGCGCCTCGAGAAGTTGGTACTTTTGTTATGGCTCTTGTACGCCTTCTGGACCATCCACGTATTCTTTTACAGAACAAATTGAAATTAGTTTCATCAATTCATATATTTGGTTACCGCTTCGGAACAAACTGTTAGGATCTTCTACATACTTTTCTTTGTTCTCCAAGTTGTTAATCGTTACTGGCTCGTAGTGTAAAGATTTCATCGTATACATTTGCCACTAAGGTTATTTGAAATTGTTGCAGCGGTTATCCATTTTTGAAACTCACTTTGTATTTTTTTCATTTAGTTCCATGAGCGTAATTGCTGGCTTTTCTTCCACCCATTTCAACATTATATTTATTTCATCTTCTGATAGAATTTTAGGTTTTTTTTCCAAAGCATGCAAGTGGTTCCAATAGACCATCCATAATCAAACGATGAGAAGTTTTGTAGTTTACTTCCAATGTTTCCACCAATGTCTTTCAATCATCTCCACGTAAATCTGTTTCATTCACTCTCTTTCTATCACGGTTGTTGTATTTCTTATATTATATAAATTTATTTTTAATAAATATAAAAATGGAATTGCAACTGAACTAGCTAACCATGAATCACTCCTCTACACAAGTGGACACTAATTTTGCTCTCTAATAGGAATAAAGCATATATTATGGAACAGATGATCACATGGAATTATCTTTAAAACTGCACTTGACAAATGCAACAATTATTTTTAATTCCATTTTCCAAATAAATTGTTTTATTAATATTCATTATAATATTGAATTGTTTTATTCATTATAATATTTGACATTTTATACATTTAAAAAAATTTTTAAAACTTTAAAAAACTTTAAAATTATGAATTTCTTAATTATAGTTTATTTTTTCATATCATTAATTTATATTTTCTTAAATTCAAATTTTACTATCTAAACATTAATTTTTATTTCTTATTTTCAATTTGTATTTTCTCAATACTAATTTGAATTTCTCAATTCCAATTTTTATTTTCATTATATTAAGTATTTTTTTATTTTTTATATTTTTTCCTTAATTTAAATTTACTGTTTCTTAATATTAATTGGAATTTCTAATCTTTAGTTATTATTTTCGCAATATTAATTTGAAATTCTCAATTTCAATTGATTTTTTCTTAACATCAAATTGGTTTTCTGGATTTCAATTTGTTTTTTCTCAATACTAGTTTTGATTTTCTCAATTTAAACTTAAAATGGTGTAGAACTTTAAAACATACATACACTCAGCAAGACTGTCGCTTTAATTTAATCGGAAGCCGGCAATCAAATCAATGAAATTAAATTTCTTACATTTTGTTTCCTTGAAAGATAAGATTAATTTCTCGCTCTGCATTTTACTGACATGACAGAAGGAAATTTTTAAATTATCAAATAAATTTCTGTTTAATAATTTTTAATCATTAAAGAAATAAACTACTCCAACTTTTATTTTCCTATGAAATTATAAAGAAAAAGAAAAAAAAAATATAGCCCTGTTGATTACAACACTCTTTGTAGATAACTTGTTTGGAATTTTGCACATTATGTAAACTTTCTATTTTGTATAATAAAAATATTTTAATTTGGTTTTTAATAACAACAGACATACATATAAAAATATTATATATTAAATATTAATTGAACTAATTACATTATTATTATTAGCAGAGTATTGTTTTTGTTTAACATTTTATTTACATATGAGTACAAAATTAAAAAAAAAAACAACAAAAACAAAATATAAACAACGTGAATGAATTGTGAACACAAATGTGAAAAAAATACATCATATTAAATTCAGCACAATTGCTTTTAATGTAACTGTTGTTGTTCTTTTGTTTATTGTTTACTTATGTATGTATTTTCTTATAACTGTGAATTTTTGAATTTCGCGAGTAATAACAAAACACTGAGTAAATGTAGATAGTAGGACAGAGAGAAGTTAATGCAGCTGTTTACTTTTTTGCTGACACGTTGACAAATTCTCAGCAAAATTTGTATTCATTAATAATTTTATGAATGTATTAGTGTATTGTGGAAAATGTTGACATCTGGGTAAAAGTAAATAAATGAATCAATATATAAAATACAGTTTATTTAAATTTTTGGAACAATATCCGCCTTGACAAATTTGTTAGCCACTATGTATTATTTAGTCATACTATTAGGACATCAATAACTACTCCCTTAACTACTACTCGACAGTGAATTCAGTAGTACCAAAAATTATTCTAGTGCAAACATTTCCAGCATTTTTTAATTTACATATTTCATGTCAGTAAACAAGCAAAATTAATTACATTATGTGATTAAGACTCTAAATATTAGGCGAAATTATTTGATTTATTTAAATCAAAGCTGAAATTGTTTTGCTTTTAGAAAAGGTAGGATATTTAAACGACCGCATAAAACTTTAATTGCTTAAATTAGTACAAGTACAACAAAAAATACCAATGCTGCAATAAATGCATCTCTACGTCAGCGATAGGCACAAAGAGAGGACGTACAAATTTAAATGTGTTAGTGTATTTGGTTTGTTTACACTCTTTGCTGCGAATGTGTTATATTTGACACACAAAAAAAAAAAATAATTTTTCCTTATGCTCTTTGTTATGTGTTTTGTCTTTGCTTAACCATGCGACATGAACCCACCTTTTGTTTAAAACTAGAACAAAACTAAATGATTTTTTTTCTATACGTTCTCAATTGTTTAGCTTCTTTAGCTTTCGTGTTGGGTATGTAAAAATACCGAAAACATTTAGCTACGGAGTTCTATTGGCGCCGTTGTCTGTTGTGGATGAATGACTGAATGCCGCACAAGTTGTCTAAATAATTGAGTTTGTATTTGTGGCAATAGCAACAACATCTGACACCTGGATGATTGCATTTGCTCGTTTTTTTTTTTTTTTGATTTTGCATTAAAATTTTTTATAGTATTTTATTTATAAATTTTCGTTAACTTAAGAATATATTTTTAAAGAAAAAATAAAGCAAATAAAAATGCTCATGTAAGGGAATTTTTAAATTATTTAAATATAGCAAATTCTTTAGAATGCAATGTAGAGTCATTTAAAAAAACCAATCACTCCAATCATTCTATTAAAAAAATTACACAATGTGCTAGATTTTCTCACAAATATTTTGTCTTATACCATGTAAGTTGTTAATTTATTTATTTATTAGCCAATGAAAATTATATATTCTTACAGGCTACATTACAAATCTTAATAATATTAGGAATAAAAAATATCATTCATAAAATAAACAAGTACCGGCGGTGACTCAAATTTTTTCAGTAGGTTTAAAATAATCTTCTTAATACTGCACAATGGGGCAGAATCGAAATTTTTTGAAAATAAATCTGTAACTTCTGATCGGCTGGTCGGATTTTCATGAAATTTGGTACAGGCGTAGCAGAGGAGTGTAAAATGTTAAGTTCGGAAGGAGGGCACAACTAACCCCTCAGGGCCGGAACTAAGGGGGCTCAAAGTTAGGTACCTCTGACATAAACAATTTTTAATCACTTGCCAAATTATTGTTTCTCGTCCGATTTCAAATATTTTTATATATTGTTGTAGGCCCTGATAAGACCTATAAAAGGCATGCTTACATGTCCTATTTATCTCTTATAATTTTCAAGTTATTTGCGTTTGAATTTTTAAGCACCATAATTTTGCATATATCCTGGTATTTCCGACCGATTTTATTAGTTTTTTTCTTAACTAGTTAAAGAACAAAATTATCTATTGAATAAAAAAAATTTTAATCGATATCTTTACCGAGTCCAAAAATAAAAGATGACTTTAAGATAAAAAACGAGCCCAATAACTCAATTGGTCATGGTAAACACTATCCCGAATTCGACACATTTTATATGAAAGTTTTGATTTTAGACCATATTTTCTCAAATCGCAAAGCACGAATCGATTTTGATTTGATCGATGATTGATTTTAAGAATCAATATGTTGTTAAAAATTTTAAATCAAAATCTACGGGACTTCGGAAAGATGTCGATTCTATAGCCAAAAATGTAAAATATCCCATTTTTTGGGAATTTTCATTAGTTTTTTTGGGAATTCAGGAAAACCCTACCCCTGATTGAAATTTGGTTAACGAGCTTTTATTTATATTAACAAGATCCACATATCCTGCAAAATTTCATTAAGATATCTTTATAAACATATATGTTACTACAGTTAAAAAAAAACCCAAAATTGGGCCTTTTGTTTGGTTTATTTCTAAATAGCGAAAGAAATTTTAAAAATGTGTATTCCGAATTAAGCTTATCCTTTAGCATATATTATTTCCGATCTTTCGCAAAAAGATTCAAGTCAATATCAGGCCTCATTTCAGAAATATGCGCCTTTAAACTTTTATATTTTCAATTTATTGTATATATGACTATATTTTTACAAACTTGCAACTTTTGCCTTTAGTTTTGCACGAATAATTATGAATATTTCTGTATACTTGAATATTTCTGTATACTTGAATATTTCTGTATACTTTTACTAATATCTATACACAAAATATTTTTATAAAAATAATTAATAAATATTTTTTTATTTTTAATAGGGTTGCCACATTTCCCAAATTTAAGTAAATCTTTATCCTTTTCTAAGCATTCACATATTTCTATTAATGAATTTAAAATAACAAAACAAACAAAAAATGTCTATAACTTAATCGATATTATCATTTTTGGTATTTATCATCTTCCTTAATAAATATTCTATTTCTAATACGATTTTTTATTACTTATTTACATTAAATTTATGTAGACAATTTTTCTAATATTTTAAACTTATACTACTTATTTTCTATAAAATAATCTGTTGTATCTGTATACATATCTAAAAGATAATAAAGGTCCTTCAAGTCTTCATTATTTTGAGTTGATAAAGGCTTATAATAAATCCAACGTTTTCTCATTGATGATAGTATAGGGTCTGATGATAAAACTAATAAAATCGGTTGGAAATACTAGGATATATATGAAAAAAAACTGGACCAAGAATAAGCAAAATTATGGTGCTTAAAAATTCAAATGCAAATAACTCGAAAACTATTAGAGATAAAAAGGACATGTACGCATGCTTTTTATAGGTCTTATCAGGGCCTACAACAATATATAAAAATATTTTAAATCGGAAGAGAAACAAAAATTTGGCAAGTGATTAAAAATTGTTTATGTCAGAGGTACCTAACTTTGAGCCCCCTTAGCTCCGCCCTTGAGGGGTTTGTTGTGCCCCCCCCTTCCAAACTTAACATTATACACTCCTCTGCTACGCCTATGCCATATTTCAAGAAAATCCAACCAGCCGCTCAGAAGTTACAGATTTATTTCCAAAAAATTTCGATTCTGCCCCACTGTGTACTGCTTATATTTAACGTGAATAGAATGAGAATAAACTTTGTTGAATTGATCACATAAGCTTCTCATGGGATCAAAGTTAGCATAGTTTGAATGGAAATATTGGATTTTAAAAAGAATGTAATATCTATGAATTCAATCTTACGAAGCAAAAACTCAGAGTTAATTAAACCATTTATTAAATTCATGGCAAATGAAATATTCATATATTTTCAAATCAAAGAAATATTAATTTTTAATTATTTAAGCGATTTTTTACTAAAAAAAAACTTTTGATATAACTAGACTTTGTCATAAACTTTAAGTCATTATAAATAAACAGTAAATAACACCCTCAAATGCCAAAACAAATCTGAAGAAAATTACATTCAAAATTGTTAAACTATTCACTGAAAATGTCAGCTACCTCCTAGAATCCTTTTATTTCTATAAAACTACATATCTAAAGCGTACTTTGCCAAAGTTTATCATATATAAAAATTTCAAGAGAAAACAACATATTTTATTATTATTTCTTAAGAATTTATTAAACTCTTTAATGCAATAATTTTCCAAATAAATTCCCATTAAAATTATGAAAAAAAAAAATAATAATAAATATTGACAAATAACACGCATTGCCATGCGGATACTCTTTAAAAAATATTTAATGCAGTAAAAGAACTGCAATATTTATATATTTGTTGTGATTCAGTACAAAATTTCACGTAACAACAATCATGTTTTTTAAATAACAATTCGCGCTTGTCGTTGACTGATTCTTTTTTTTCATTTTTTTTTTTTTTTTTGGTTTCAAAATGTGTTTATGTTGTTGCATTTCAAATATTTACAATAAATGATTATTGGGTGAGAGAAAAAGTTGATTTCTTAGACATAAAATAAGGTGTGTATTACAGAAAGAGCGTTTGAAGAAAAAATTGTGTACAAAAATAGTTGTTTTAATATGTAGCAAATAGATTTTTAGAAAATTCGAAGCAAAATTGACAGATTGTTATTTACTCACTGTATTAAAATTTTCAGATTGCTAAAATATAAAAACAAAAATTAATATATTAATAAAACTGAAGTAAAATTTTTTGTAAACAGTAAAACAACTTAAATATTTAACTTCAGTTACGAAAATTAGTCCATAAAATTGTTTATTAATTTCCAAGCGTTTAATTGGAAACAAACTAAGTTCTTAAGGACTACGCATTAAAAAATTGGTGCACGCTTCAAGGCTTATAACTTTTACTATACGTGAAAAAAAATTACAATTTGTTTGTATTTATTATTAAGGCTCCATTACTCTGCCGTTAAAAGTAAAAAAGTAAATGTAAACGGAACGTAAGTGGATGATTACTTAGAAAACATTAATGTAGCAAGTACTTTGTTATTTTGTATACATTAACATCAGTGATATCAATTAGACATGTTTACTGTAAATCTGTAGTTTAAAAATCGCTAAATTAATTCAAACGTTTTTTAAAAAAATATAATTTATTCGTATATAACAAAAATGTTTCATTCTAAATATTGCTTTAACTCTACTGTTTATTTCAACGCATTTTAACAAAACTTTTAGCGAAGAAAATTGTACAAAAATTGTCTAATTAATTTACTTTTTACAGCAAAATTTACCCTGATTTCGTGTATTAAAATAAAAAGTTGTTAACACTGTTCATACAGCTGTCAGGTAAAATTGATTTGATCAGTATGTTACTTTTACGTTTATGAGTACACAACCATCATAAGCAAAACGTGTCAGCTAATTCGTTACATTTACGGTAGGGTAATGGAACCTAAATTTAAAAAAAAAAATTCTCATTTTTTCAAAATACATAAACAAAATATATGTGACTACACGTATTTTGTTGTTGCATGAATTAGGTTTCTTTTCTTTTTCTCTCGCATAAATATCTACTTAATAATATATGGTATATGATTTCAAATTGACAGCAGAAGACTAAGTGAAATTTATAATAAAATTTGTTTATTATTGAAAAAATATCGCAAATAAAATTTGACACTGTCGTTCAACTTATAACAACAAACTTACTTGCATCATATATTAACTTGATGCTAACGTTTTTATGAGATTAATGCACTTCAAAGCGATTATTGAAGGTGGACTTTATATTGTCAATTATGGACCGATCTTCATTAGTTTTGTTGCTTAAATAAAACTTATTTATGCTGAATTTTTTTGAAATGTACATATATTTAATGCATTTATGATCGTTAAACATTTGTATGGAGGCTAATTGAAATAATGAACCGGTCATAATCAATTTCAATGTGGTTGGTCCCTACATCAAAGTAATTACTCATGTAGTTTCACCAAAATATCTTTATACTTTTCACAAGGTTTACATCGACTAACAGACAGTCGTCCAGCCAGCAAACGGAAGGACGTACATACATCGTTAAATCAACTCAGAAAGTGATTCTCGGTCGAACGGTAACTAACTATGTAAGGAAAGCTATGGTCAATCTTTCAATCTTTGTAATATACGACATATTAATTTTGCTAATAAAAAACTTATTTATGCATATTTTATTACAATTACGAGTAAATTGACTCACAAAATGATTCCAAATCACTTTGTATATGTCCTCCTTAAAAGGATGTATACGGGTGCAAAAAAGCATCAAAACAAAAATTGCTCTTTACTTATGAGATTCTAAATTTATTATGGTTTTCGCAGATTGAAAACAACAACAGAAAAAAAAACAACAAAATGGAAGCATCTACCAAAGGTGGGGGCCATAAAATTAGCAAATTTGTGTTTCAAAATATGTAAGTAATTACCAGAGTATTAAAGGAACATCTTCTACATAAACGCTTTTAAACGAACAACTTGTTTTTTTTATTGAAGAATTGCTCAAATTATAATATAAACACTCGAACTACTTCGTTTTTTGTATAAAATCTAATGAAAAAACTGTTTTTAAATATTTTTATTACAATCAGTTAATGTCAGTTAATTGGAACATAATTAAAATAAACCGAATGGAATTATATTCGATTTATGGATCACAGTAAACACGATAGATCGATTTCATTTTCACTTTCAATTTGAAACCACTTCAAAATATAGAAGATGGCCGATAATTTCGATGATTTTTTCATTCCATTTTAGGAAACTTCAAACAAGATTATTGTGAACTTCTTTTAAATCAATGAAATATAACCAAGATTAAGATGAAAACAAAAGAAAGTTATTATATTCCATCTCTGCTGGGTACCGGTTCATTGCGAGATAAATGGCAATGAGGTAGCTGACGGATTAGCTAGGAACGGCTCAGCTTTGGATAGCACTGCAAGTGAAAGCGGTGTGAGACTACCTCTAGGCTTTTACTTCAGGTTAATTAGGGAGTGGATTCGGGATAGAACCAATCATGCATGGGAAAGTAGAATGGACTGCAGATTATCAAGGGTCCTATGGCCCAAACTTGATATAGCAGATACAAATCTACTTTTGGGCATGAAAACGGAAAACCTGAAGACTATGATAGGTATTCTGACAGGTCATTGTCCCATAGAGGGAATGATAGGGTATTGGGATAGAGGTTCCTCCGGTCTTTGCAGAATGTGCGAAGATAATGAGGAGCTAGAGACGGTGGAACATATCATATGTCACTTTCCATGTCTACAACTAAGTATGCAGAAATGGTTAGGCAGTCGATTCCTTGACGAATTGGATAGTATATTGACAATAGATCTCGATAGACTAATAGGATTCGTCATGGGAATAGGCTGACTAAGAAGGGGTCGTTGGCTTAGAGCGAGCGATTTGGGGCGGTAGTACTTTTCCTTTCCTGATTCTTTCTATACTTTTCTTGGTCTCAGCTTTTTCTCTATCATTTTCATTCCTGCTCTTTTCTATATCTCATCTGTAGTTTCTTTCTATATTCTTTACGAAGGGACTCACAATGGACCTTTAGGTCTCCGAGTGGATGCACAAGCACTCTTATGAGTGCTGAGCAACACTTCCCTACCTACCTACCTACCTACCTATTATATTCCATGAAAAAATTTCGAACTTGAATGATTTATACATTACAACTCGAAAACGTTTTCTTTCGAATCAAAATATGTGCGAAATATTCCTCAGAATTTAGTTCTGTAAATAGGAGGACCTTTAATCACAACATACCATAATTTCAATGATTTTTACACTAATATTATGATTTTTCTTTATGATTATTTTTTTTATCCAAACTTTCTGGCAACACTGCTTAGGACTAATTTAATTGAAAATATATTTTAGAATCAACAAAACTTGTTTTCCTTATTGTATTTTAAACATTTTTTTTTTTTTTTTTTGATAATTTTTCTTACCAAATTATATTTGTAGAATCTTCAAAAAGCTTCATATTAACTCTGTTCCAGTACTTGTCAAACTTTCAAGTTTTAGTCAAAATTTATAGGAAAGCATTCCGGTACTAAGAATTTTTGTGTATTCTGTTGATTTTCTGACAATTTCTGACTAATTCTGAGTAAAACCTATAAATTTGACGAGTACTGGAATAGTGTTAATATGAAGCTTTTTGAAGATTCTACAAATATATAATTTGATAAACGTTAAACTTGCTTTCTATCATTTTAAAGATTGACATAATCAAATCGAACTACTTCTTAAGCTATTCTCTTCTTTCGGATTATGCGATCTTAATCTCCATTGGTGGCTTTAAGAAAGAAAGAGGTACTAGTATTTTCTTTGATGATCTGGATTTTTCGGTATATCTCAGGTTACCAAATGCCAGTGCCCATCTAGGACATCACCATTGATAAGGGTCTCGAGACTCGAAGGCATCAAAGACAAGGAAATTAGTAATAATTTCGTGATAAACGGGACGTCCCGTTATGATTGATGAATAAACTCTTAGGGAAACAGTAGGGAACTTTATCCTGATGTGGACTCTATTTTAAATAAGTGACAGACAAATTAGGTTAAAAAATACAGCTGGAAATAGCATATATGATCTTAGAATTTCGACTTTTGCATTCGCGAGTAAGATGAAGTAATCACAAAATTTTAATGAGAACTTTAAACAACATTATGGACTTATTTGTTATAAAGCTTAAGTAGATCCAGATAGGAATGGAAAACATATTTCAGCAGCAAAGCACACACTTGAAGCCTTTACGTAAAATAATTGCATTATGATAATGACGTCCGAAACTTTCAAACTTCCATTAAACTTTCATTAAATTTTAGAAATAAATCTGTTTCTAAAATCACATTTTGTTTTTTAATCCAGATTTTAGAATTTTAAAATATATTGACTCTTGTTAGATGTATTCTATGGAATGATCTCCACAAGCATATCATTATAAATTCTTAAAGATTTTTTTATTTCGAAGAGTATGCTTAATTGACGGGCTCGCTAAAGATAATGGCATGAGTCTTTTTTATATGATTTGCTATTTTCTCAACTATCCCGGATATTTAGATCTAGTCTCCTGGATTTCCATGTAGTTGAAAACTGAAACGAGGTAAAAGTGGTATTTATAGCAAAGGCAAATCTGGAAAATCTGAACAATTGTCTAAACCATATAGACCAATAAGCTTAAGTTCGTTTTTCTTGAAATCGATGGAAAAAATTTTGGGTAACTAGTTACTAGTGAAACATATCTTTTTATGAATCCAATACACTGCTTCCAATTTTCTTATTAGCCGGGCAAATCCACGGTGACCGCTATTCATTACGCTATGATATTGATAGAAAAAACTCTGAGCGCTAAACAAATAGCCTTATGAGCGTTCATCGACATCATGGGAGCTTTTGACAACACTTCCTACGAGGCCATTGAACGGGCGCTCGATAGGAAAAAATCTATAATTATAATAAGCAACTGTGTAAAGGAGATACTTGAGTCCAGCTTTATTAAGTTTGATCTGTGTGGTTCATCGAAAGGCATCTAGAGTGGTGTAATATCGCATTTTTTATGGACCCTGGTCATCTATGATCATTTGGAAAAAACTTAAGGTTACTTTATCGGAACGTATGCAACTATATCGGAACGTATGCAACTAACCCATAATACAACTTTTAACTGATAAAGGGAAAGAGGTGTGACTATTAACCCTACTATGAGCTTCATTGTATCATTTATTAGACGCAAAATTCTAAACCTCATAGAGTCAACTATAGATGACTTAACTATTAAGTTATCAAATGAAGTGAAATGTCTTGCAATCATTATTGACTCTTATATGTAAAATCCAAAAGTCCAATGTTTTCAATCTTAATCTAGAATGATATACTGGTCTTTTATTACAATAATGTGACCAATATTAATCTACAGCTGCTAAGGCTTGTTAGTCTAGAACGGGCTTTATTCGACACACTATTTTTCAATTGCAGGCGCAATGAAGACCAGTCCTACTCTTGCTATTGTAGCCATTATGAATATTCCCCCTTTGAATATTTCGGTGATTGAATACTAGGCATCTCCAACTTGATAGCTGCTGACCTAGTGGGACACATGAGAATATTGAGTTTATTTAAGAATGATCCTTATATTTTATTAGGATAAATGACTACTTATCGCTCACTTTTGTGGAATTTACATATCAGTATACCCGACAGAAATATGAGGTTGGATAAGTCTTGGTGGCATGATACTGCAGATCAAGTTTGATTCGCCGATAGTTCTGAAACAAACTAACGACGCCGGCATCGTTGCATTTTGGACCAAATCACCAAAGAACATTACCTATGGCCAAATACACCATCTATTCCAGACGGAGATTTGCACCATCTTCATTTCAGTTAGAAAATGTTTGAAGAGAAAGTCGAAGATATGTGATGTCAGTCAAACTTTAAGATCTTTAAGATCATTGTTCTCTTTGAGGTGAGGTCCAATGGTCGTTATTGGATGTCTAAAATTTCACAATTTACCTGGTGCAAATAACAAGGTTCGTTGAGTTAGGTTGGGTGCCTGGCCATAAGGGCCACTCTGATAACGAACGGGAGGACTGCTTAGCAAATAGGGAAACTCGACATGTTTTCATTGAGACAGAATAGCTTTTCAGTATCCCTGTGGGATATCCCAAAGAAAACATTAACTCCTGGGTTGAGGGAAAATTTGCTTAACTATGAGAGAATATCTCTAGGCTAAGGCAAGCTAGAAAGTTGATACTGTTTTATAAGATCGAAGCTAGAGTACTAACGGGATTATTTACCCGACATTATGGTCTTAGATATCATCAACACATCTAAGTAAGTGTTGAAAATAGTCAGTGTAGATCTGAAATATGTGAACATGACTATGTGATTGCTCCGCTATTGGATCTCACTGGATAAAGTTCCTAAGAGAAGTCATAGTACCCGGTCTTAAAAAAAAAATAAATAAATCTTTTGCATAACACTGTCAACAATTTAAAACAGTAGAAAACTACTTTTTCCTTCCGCAAATTTTCTCATTATTCATCATGGTTTTTGCTTGAAGATTAAGGCCCAACCAGTCAACTTTGCGATGCAAAGGACCAAAAAGGAAAGTATCGTGAATCATTTTGTACAAACAGTCAACAAAAGTAAACGTAACATATGTTTTTAAACATTCATTGAATGAACAACCCTGTTCTTTGGTTATTCTGTAAAGAAAACAAACTACAGGGTTGTCTAAAAATCACGCAACTAAGTAAAAATGTATTTTCTATAAATTTCTGCGATACGCGATACCTAGAATTTTTGTGACAATAGCTAATTTACACACATCTGCACAAAGCAGGCTGAAACAGCTGATTGAGATACGATGATTTTTTGTTCACTGGTTGGGCCTTTAACTTTTGTTTGGATTAGCTTTTTAGCAAATTGTTTTTATTTATCTACTTTTTTTTTTTTTCTTTTCTTTTTTTTTTTCTTTGGTCGTAAATTTTATATTTTTCTTTGACATTTTCTTTTCTATTACATATGTGTTTTCAATTTTTATTTCAACTTTTAGTTTTTATCCAATGTTATTTTATTTATGTTTTGAATTTATTATTTAGGAAAACAATTTATGTTTACCTCTAAATACCTTTCCCATTCTCGCACTTTTCTTAATGATGTTGTTGTATATTAACTATGTAGTATTTTATTGTTGTTTTTATGTTTATTTGTAGTAATAATACATTGAATTTTAAATGTTATTTACAACAGTAACAATAATAATAAAAAAAAAAAAACATGTACAAATTAGGTCATGTTTGTCTTTGACCATCAAAGTGAATGTGATAGATATTGTTGTTGTTGCTGTTGTTAGTGTTGCTTAGAATTATATGCATAAGAGTTATGATAAATTACTTATATTTTGTCTTCTTATTGTTGTAGTTATTGTTCTTATTGTTATTTGATTGTAAAACAAAGACAAAGTTACATAAATTTTGATTAGAATTAAAATAATAACAAATGACTGATGATAATGGATGGGGTGTATAAAAAATACATAAATGAAGGCTTATTAATGTGCTTAAAGGCGATTTAATAGTTTGTGGTAATAAAAAAATACATATTTGAATTCAAAGTGTAATTAATACAAGACTATTATTGCAGTCACGAAACTATAGGGGAAGAAGAAAAAAAAGTGTTATTTAAAAAGTAAAAGGAATAAAAAATGTTTTCTTATATAAAAAAAAAACCATGGTTAGATCAAAAATATTACATTACCACCAAAAAAGCAACGTTAAGAATATAATTACTAAATTAAATATTAAAATAATTTTAATTTACTTTAAATGTCATTTACACAAATTAAAATCTTACGAGCCCCTATATAAAGGATGTAATTGTTCAAACGTTTAGCACTGCGTCTACATGAAAAGATTAATAAATAATTAATTACAAACTTACGCATGTAACGAATGAGAACTATTTAATTCGAAATGCCTGTATTGGCAATTAAACTTAATTTCCATTTCTACTTTATTATGTATGTAACGTATGTATATATTTATATATGTATGTATGTATGTATGCATGTATGTATATATGTATGCATGCATGTATGTATGTATGTAGTATGTATGAGTTTAGGGGTTTTCTTTTAAATACTTGTACAGTTTAAATGGACTTACAGAGAGACAACAAACACATAATGGTTAAGTTCATTGATCATTATAAAAAACATATTGTATGACTACAATTAGGGAAGAAAACATTGTTGTTAAAATTGTAGTTTTTAGAGGGAATGAGAACAAAAAAAAGTACTACATGGAATTTTCACTGACGGCTCAAAGATGAACTGCGGTGTCGGCTCTGGTGTCTTCTGTAATGATTTTGGAATTAGACACTCATGTAGACTCCCTGACGAGGCAAGCGTATTCCAAGCGGAAAACTAGCGGTCAGGGAAGAGTGTAAACTAATTCGCGATAGAAATATTCAAGGGAATATTGGTTTATTTGTGAACAGTCTAGCGGCAATACTATCGCTCAA
Organism: Protocalliphora azurea; assembly: GCA_932274085.1. Lineage (NCBI taxonomy): Eukaryota > Metazoa > Arthropoda > Insecta > Diptera > Calliphoridae > Protocalliphora > Protocalliphora azurea. Next base: position 41,951,697 of record OW026520.1, read on the forward strand.
ATCACCGAAAACTAACTCTATTCTAGTCAGACAGTGTAAAGAGGAACTGCTAGGACTAAGTCGACTGTATGATATTACTATAGTCTGAGTTCCTGCGCATAGGGACTACTATGGTAATGAACAGGCAGTCGAATAAGCCCGGTCAGGCTCTGCTATGAATGCCTCCTTATCGGTTTCTGTCGCAATCCCGTTGGAACAGTCAAAATCAGAATCCAAAAACACTTTCTAGAAAAGGCAAAAAAATAGATGGCGAAATCTGGACAAATGTAGAGTCCCGAAAGGAACGTGGCCTACCTACAACGAAAAACGCTCAATGCAACTCATTGGCTACAAACGCAGACATCCCGAGAATAATAGAATTGTTTACAGGTCACTGGACGATCGGAAAACATGCAAGCAGACTTGGTCTCCCTTACAATGAATATTGTCGTAGTTGTGTCAATCGCGGGAAGGTATTTCATCTTCTATGTGAATGCCCAGCCTTGAACGCAAGCAGACATAAATTTCTGGGAGGGTACCAATTAGACAACCTCTGTGAGATATCTGACACTAGACATCATTAAATATCTCAATGCTGGATCTAATTAATTTATGTTCTCATTGTTCTTCCCTACACTTCTATTTCATTATAGACTCAATACAACTCATTCACCTGGCGAGTAGTGTGGTTCCATCAAAACGGACTCTAACGAGTCTAACTGATTGCCCGTAAGGTTACGGGCTACCACGTACACCAACCAATCAATATGGAATTTTGTTTAGAACAATTTTAAAAACATTTCTTTAATAAATTGGGGTCTTTTTGTAATAATAATTTTAGAAATATTTCTGACACTGTAATGTAATCGTGAGCCATTTGAGTTAGTTTAAATCATACAAAAATTCATAAATTGTAATGATTTTTCTTCATAGACAATATTAGTCATAAAGTAAAATCACATGATACGACATTCATCTAACCATACAGTGACCACTAAGTCCAGTCTAATTAAATTTCTGCTAAAAGCTAATACAAGATCTATTCTATATTTCGCAAGTGATTTACATAGCTTACAAGAACATATTGGGCTTACACACTGTTACTCGTAGTAACCTGAATAAAAAAAAAAGAAAAAAACGTTATAGTTAAGACCTAACTGAACCAGAGAGGAAATGCATTTAAAGTTTTTGAATCCACGTCATGCAAATTATTGGCATCCAAATTGACTTTTAGAATACGATCGAGATATTAAGTAACCTGAAAGATACTATAAGTATCAATAATCCGGACCTCATTAATTCGACATATGTTTCTAATTAATTCTATAAGATAGATCGAGACAAGCACTGAAAAGCAACATAAATTCGTTGCCTTAGGTTAGATTATATGGGCAGCCCGCATAAAAGCGATTTCACTAGAAGACCTGGTACGGCCCATTGTGATTCCCTAAAAAAAACTGAAAAAGAAAAACCCGCATAAAAGCGATTTCACTAGGAGACCTGATACGGCCCATTGTGATTCCCTAAAAAAAAAACTTAAAAAGAAAAACCCACTTTCAAAATCTCAGGAGCCTCGAGTACATATTTCCTACTGAACCACCGTGTACTCAGGATAAAACCTAATAAATTGCCCAATGGTACATTAATCACATGAAGATGTTCTAAAGACTCTACCTCTTCTTCATCCAAACAACTTCTACAAAAATCATTCCGAGAAATGCCTATATGTTCTGATATACGCCCTATCATACAGCGCCCGTAAAAATTTCCGTTAAAAGTGAGATCAATTGAGGGCTTAAGCGTTCTAGATATATTGCAAGTGGTTATCTTGAATCAACTCTGGGACCTTTCCTTAAGCACACAATCTTCTATCACATTTGACAGTTCGACAAGTGGAATATCAATATCAGTATGTGCTTCTGTTACATCATTTGATGGCCTGTCTCTTTCGTACTCATACGCCTTTTAATTTCCAAGAATGTACTCATGCCCTGGTACCCAACTTAGTCTTACATTTCGTTGGTCTAGCTTAGATAGAGATTGATTGCAGTCGAAAATATATCTCGATTTTATCACATACGAATTTAATGCCTTAATCGCGGCCTCTGTCTACATTAGTAAAGTCGACAGTCAATGCTTCTCAGACAAGATCCTCAATTTGTCTAACAGCTACAGTTCTGTTCAGACATTTAGTTCCTGTCTGCAATACTGTACATGTATCAGGTAATTTTAGAGATATCGAGAGTATCAGGTCTTCAGAGAAAAATTTCGACCCTATTCCCATATAAGTTTTCGACCCGTCAAAACCCAAGATTACACGATTAGTATCTTCATCAAGGATACTAATCTTAAAACATTTATCAAACATATAATCTGTTCGAACATTACAGTGGCACTCGCCCACTATATGTAGTGTCTTGCCATTTCCCATACAAGTACACATTAGTTCATCTGACTCTCTGAGTTTAAGAGCGAACTGGGCCGAGATTTATTTGATGTAGGCATGAAGTGAAGTCCAGTATAGTCAGTTATTGCAAGAGAAACCAATCATTGTAACTTGTTTAAAATGAAGAGATTTGTCTTTGTATTAACAGTGCAATGTAAGGTTTGAGACCTCGCTGCTTTAATTTATTACAGTTTTAGAAGAATTATACGAATTATATAGTTTTTATTGTACATGGTCTTAGTTCTTCCCTAAATTTAATCCTGGTTCCGATGGGGAGGTATACACATTTATAAAAAGACCTGACTATTAAGTTTAACTATTTCATCTGGCCCTTTTCTGTGTTTTTGACTCTTCGGTGAATATTTGGATAACTTTCTCAGGGAGTGATATCGTAATCTGTACTATCCGATATGCTTACTATGAAGCCTGGATCGAAGACTGGTTCAAGTACACTTTTGCCATGCTCATTGATATAGTAAATTTTTCATGCTCTAGAATCTTTTAATCTTATTTTCCTATATGCAGCTACTCACTTTGTTAAGATAGCAACCTACATTTAGATTATTTTTTTTTTATATTATTTATTTTAAATAAAGAACCAAAATTCAACGTATTATAGGCCAATTTACTCTATTGTAATACATTATTTACCATAGCGTATATAATTTTGGTGAAATTAAGGCCGAAAAAAGGTACCTACTATAAAATTCTCATCCCTTCTATATAACAACAATACCAGGTACAACAACAACTGCAACTGCCCCCAGTACATGTGACAACAAAAATTTACAATAACAAAAAAAAAAAAAAAACAAATGCCTTCATAGACAATTTCATTTAAGAAAAACGCAAAAAGAGACCTGGAGAGAGTGCGATATAGTATTAGAGAGAGGTGGAGAAAAAAAACGAAGCAACAAATAAAGTCGATGACAGTTGTTTGGCAGACAGACTCTACAGCAATAAAAAAATTTTATTAAAAATCTACAACAAAAACAAGCACGTGCCAAGTAAACAAATGAAGCAGTAAATAAACATTTTTAACATACTAATGTTTTTTTATTTCTTCTTAATGGGGCAGGCTCTGCTCTCTTTCTCTTTCTCTCCCCTGGCACCTAACAACTTTTGCAATTTAAGCTATGGCAAAGGAGACGAAGTAAAAACGAGCTTTGCGTACATTAAATTTGTTAATAAGCAGGTTGTTGGCACACAAAAAACAAAAAATAAACGATGATATGCCGCTGGTTGAGAGACTAAATGGCTGACTGGCGTACAATGGAAATGTGGGACAATAAGAGCAGCAAGTAAAATAAATTAAAAAAAATCAACATGAGAAAATATTGAAATAAAAGTGGACGCAATTTAAAATAAATAAAAAAAAGAAACGTCATAGAACTGCCCACAATGCACAGTGGTCGATATCACTAATCTAGCAGTATTTAATTCAAATTTTGAAAGCTTTAAATCGATAAATATTTTATGATTTACAGATTTTTATTTTTGTTTTGTTCTCAATATTCACACAGTTGAAAGCGGCCAAAAATATCATATGTTTCAAGTAGTGCATTGAAAGGATATTGCGCCTATTTATTATGTGTGCGTTTTTGGAATTTTCTAACAAAGGTGATTATCAATTTTAAAAACTATTGTTTTTTTCGAAAATGTAAAGTATGTGTTAATTAAAGAATGTATGCTTGAGAGCCATGTTTATATAGTTTATTAAAAATTTATTGGAGAAAGTAACATTTGTGATAGCATTTTTAAAGAGTTATACTCTATAGTTTCGTGGGCTGCGATCGGATTCGATACAATTCTAGTTTCGTATATTATTTTGGTTTATTGTTGTTATAAAATTTCCAAAATGATCTGTTCATTTTTTTGTTAATTCACGTACCATTTGTGAATCAAGTACAGGTCACTATTTATGAGATTTCTTAATGAAATTTTCCACGAATAATTATTTTGGTACAAGGACGAAAATTTGATTGTGATCGGATCATTATTTCACCTAGCTACCATGCAACTGTCCTCCCGAAATAGAGGTTCAACGTTCATAAATGCCTATAATATAAAAATATTTTAATGAAATTTGGCACAAATAAATTTTATATAATTATAAGTATGTTTGCCAAATTTAATGAAGATCTTCCCATAATTAATCATAGTTCTGATGTAAGCCCCTCAGTCGAAAATAACTTTAACGCATATAAATCCCTAATAAACATTAGTATTATGATTATATTTGAGACAAATAACTTTTATATCAGCAAAAAACAAAGTGGGAAATTTTAAGAGTATCGGTCCATATTCAGCTGCAGCTTTGATGTAATTCGCTTCAATAGTTACGTGAAAAATAAAGCTTTTAAAAAATTGGACGTAAAATGTGAACGTCACATTCGATCACGCTCTTCTAAGCACATGTAGTTTATTAAGCAATTCAATACAAAAATTAGCACTAGACTTCGTTACTTTCCAGCTACGAATTTAATATCGCTAGAATGGGTATTTCGACTACTGTGCAATATAGACAATTACCCCGCCAACTGGACGGACTTACAGACAGAAAGTACAAAAATTATAAGCACTTATATAGAGGGAAAGTTTATTTTTTTCAAAATGTTTGTATGTTATCGATTACTAGATCACGTTTTTTTAGTACGATGACGTAGGTATCGTAAATAAACCTTTGATTGAACCTAAATAAAAAAAATATTAAACCCGGGTTTAATTTATATTGATTTGCAGAAAATCTAGTTTAAATAAAGAAATATAGATAAAAAAAAATAATTCTTGAAAGAAATTATTGTCTGTGAAAAAAAAAATAAAAATAAATATAAAAAATTTATGTTCGATTAGAGGGAATAAAATAAATAAAACACAATCGAATTTAGCACTTTCAAACAAAACTAAATAAATAATTAAATTTAGTTATTTTAAAATTTAAAGCTGATAAAGGAATACTGTTTGAACAAATTTTACACGATTTGTTAAAAAAGAATAAGAAATAAGTTGCTTGATTGGAAAATAGAAAACGTTAAAAGTTTTTCCACTATTTATACAGTTACATTTGAATGCTTCAATAGTGTCCACAAATCTATTTATATTTTCTCAAAAACTCTTAATTACAACAAGAAAAGAAAAATTCATTAATTCCACTTACCCATCATAAACACGACACGTTGAATTATTAATCCTTTTATCCGAAAATCTTCTACGACGATCCTCGAACAAATCCTTAACGGCCGTAACACCCAATACAAATAATACCGGTATCATGGCCACTTCTTTGCCGAACGCATTTATGGCCGGAAACCAATTGAGTAAAACTATGAAAATAAAATACAAATTCGCTACACGATGAAATTGTTCCAAAAGATTTTTAGGTATAAACGATAGTAGCGTGTATTTTGTAGTGCGTATTTTATTACCCACAAAATGACCATTGGGATGATCACGTTTGGGTGTTTTGGGGGGTACTGTATGATTTGGCACTACTACACGATAGGGACGTTCTTCCAGATTCTCTGTACGACAAATGCCAACACGTTTCCACCACGGTGGCACTTCCGAACGACGCAGGGTATATATTGATTCTGAACGTGAGGCCTGACGTGAATGACCTCGACCAGCGGCTGAGGATGGAGCCGATGGACCAAATTCGCGGGTTTCGCTTTCTTCTTTATGACCTGGAGGTAAAATGAAATCAGTTTTAGATCCCACACGACTATGACCTCGCGGTGTAGCCGACGCACCGGGTGAATCGGTAATCTGACCCTGTGAAAAGGCCCGCTGGTGACCTTTCATGGCTGACTTTATAGGACGGCCACTGGGACCCACAATTGCTCCTCCGCCATGGCTAACAGAACGCGAATGTCCTCGTCCTGTGCCCGCCACCATTAAAGAATGTGGATTAGGATTTATAAAAGCTACACCGGGTATACCACCTGTGGTCGTACTACCGATAACGTTTCCACCAGCACCACCGGGGCCCGGGAATACATAAGTCCGTTCGGGTTCCTGCATGTTCAACAGGCCCGTTGTTGTATTGTTTAGAGGTATGGAGGAGGCATTTAGGGGATCGTAAACTGCAGCCGCATTCACAGTCGGCGTTGTCGTCCCCGTAAAACCGGGCGGTGCCGATCTTTGCTGTTGTACAACTGTAAACTTTCGCCTCAACTCTTCGGTATTCGCAGAAGGCATTTTCACAAGACACCATTAGTTTCAACAAAATAAAATCACAGTTTTCTTTTCTTTTAGATTTTTTTCTTTTTTTTTTTTCCTCAAAACAGAACTCAGTTAAGTAATTAACGCTTGACTATAATGATAACAGACATTTAGTGTTAGTTATCATTAAACTATTTTTAATTTCAAAAACGCCATTTTGGATTAAACGACGACATCGCCAGATAATTTAAAACTGTGTTTCTGTGTGAGAACTGCTGCAAATAAACATAAAGAACAAAACAAGAAAATGAATAAATAGTACAAAGATGAATTAAAAAGTTATCATGTAAACAGATAAAAGTAATTGTTGTTATTAAAATAAGTAAAAAAATATAATTTAAACATTTTAAAACTTAATATAATAAATTTAAGAGTTTCTAGAGAAGCAAAGCTTAATCATTTATATTATAAAAACAGTCCTTCGTACCTAAGATGGCGCTTGGTAAAATGTTTAATGGACTTATTTTAAATAGCTATGACTGATTTTAAAGTCTTACTTAAAAATAAGCTTTAAGCTAATTTTTTTAAATTGAAGTTGTCCAACTATAATTGGTCCTTCGAACATGATTACTACTCTCTTTGAAATATACTAATATTTTAAACATAAGTTACATTCCTATTTTTCTCTAACAAAATCTGAAAAATTCACTTTTATTAAGATAAAAAGCATTTTGCAGATAAATAATATTTTTATTATATTATTTATTTTACCCATAATAACAATTGTGTGAAATTATTTAAATTATGTTTTGAAAATAATCACATAAATTATGTAAATGCCAATTTAATACTTGTTTGTATTGCGGTTTTTTGAATTTAATTATATTCCATTTAAATTAGACAAAGTTGTATAAGAATATAAAGAACGTAATATTTCAAAATTCATTGCCAAATATTAAATTGTACACGAGGGTCATGTGATTTAATAATAAATCTTAAGCCCCTCACACCATTGTTAAAACTAATTGATGTTTAGTAGTTGGTAGCAACACAGTTGGGAGCTGTAGTAAGCCTTTAATTTAATTTATTATTTCCCCAAAACTTAACTATTTTCTCTGATTTGTTTTTACTGTAAAATATCCTACATATCAAGTATTGATTATAATTTTATTTTTACACTTTTTTCTGACCATCGGTTCCTACATTATTCTGTACTACCACCTCCTTATTTTCATTATTCTCGTTATTATAATTAATCTCAAGGTTCGTAAAATACCCATTACTGAAATTATATTAAATTTTTAATTGTACTTGGGCAATTTTCCAATATCCTATAACGTCTCCAGAAGTACATAAGGTGTTAGTTCAATGCAATCCTCCACGGCAAACTTAAATTTTCTACATTTTCTATTACACAATTTTGAACATTTCCCCATTTCTGACTTTACTCTATATTTATATTTCCTAATAACTAAAGTTATAAACCGATGAACTCAAGTACGAATAAGAAGAATTCGGCGCAATATATGAGTGAAGGATTTTAGACCGAGCAGCTAAAGCATTTCATCTCGACCATTACGAATTATTTCTTCCTAAGTTTCGCAAGATTGTTTAAACCCATTTGATTTAAAAAATGACCTCTTATCAGACTAAATTGACTTCGATTCTGGCATCAATTTTAGATGGCTCGTTTCTTTGAGAGATAAGTCTGTAGTCCTTCTTTGACGATTCGTGTGACGATTACTCCTGACTTGTTATCAGCATTTCATCAGCTTAGATGAAGAGTAAAACCGTTGGGACTAAATGACACTCGATAGGTTAGGTATAAATGCTACCGAACATAACGAATATGCATTGGTTACCTTTATGAATATTAAATGAGTCTTTAATAATGTGATTTTGGAAGAAATTATAATGGCTCTGGAAGGGTTGTTTATACATCAGTCGTTTATTCGCTTCATATGGACTTATGACCAATAGAGTTTTATCTAAATTTTTTTTTTGGAATAGTGCGTTTAATCCTTGTAACAAAGTTAATAGTATCAGCTATTTAAACTTTGTTACATACCTATAATATTCATATTTATTATTATGTTCTTTTATATATCTGTACCCCATTAACATTTCACTCCTTTGCTCGTCTGTAAATACATTTGTTTACACCAATACATTAACGTATTTACTTTAGCTACCAACCATCATATGTTAGAGGGAATTAATAATTCTCATTTAGTTTGTTTGATTTTTCACATAAGTATTCTAAGGTTGGTTGAAGTAGTTGCGATTCGAGGGCTCTAGAATTTGCCAAAAACTAAGACAGCTGATCTTACAATATAATCTGCCTTGTTCCCAAGACACCTGGTATTGTGAAATCAGTCACTGTTTCTCTGGCACTCGGAACAATTCCGAGCGTCAGGGTGATACCTTGCACAGCGATTTCGGTTGACTGTTTCGGACACAGCGGCTTCGGCTGACTGTTTTGGCACAGCAACTTCGGTTAACTGTTTCGGCACGGCAACCTAGGTTGACTGTTTTGGCACAGCGACTTCGGCTGACTGTTTTGGCACAGCGGCTTCGGCTGACTGTTTTGGCACAGCGGCTTCAGCTGCCTGTTTCTCGTAGACTAAGTCTGAATTTTGTAACCTAGATTTAAAGAATTGTATTATTTAAATTAGTATTCGTAAGATATCTTTAAGTATCGTAAACGATCCGGCGTGATGCATAATACCCGAGGGAACCGAATCTTCGATCCAGCCTCTACCAGTAACAGAGCCCGATTCACCTGCGAAGTACCCGACTAAATCCCTGTGTATCATCGTGCTGCCGAATCTTCGAACCAGCATCCACCAGTAATAGAGCCCGATTCACCTGCGAAGTACCCGACTGAATCCCTGCGTATCATCAGGCTGCTAGTAATTTATCTAACACAAAATATTTATAAATACTATCGATAACTAAAACATTGAATTATTAAATAAAGATATACTGTATATTTAAACCCCGGAAAGGGTAAACTAATTGTGTTCTCACTTAAAGTTCGTGGATCCCGTAAGTCGACCCTGGACACAACTGAGCTACCTCAGCCGACGACAAAACGACGTTACATCCTCTGCTAAGGGAATTTCACTCCCTGAAGTTCAAGCCACTCGCTTTTGTCGACGATATTGCGGTAGCTGTATCTGGTAAATACATTGATACCATCTTTCACCGCTTACAAATTTCAGTTGGCCATCTTAGTCGCTGGAGTATTAAGAGCGGCCTGAATGTTAATGCAGAAAAGGTTGATACTATTCTCTTTTTTCCTGGAGAGGAAAGTCATTTTTTGTCACTGCGATTCCTTAACGGGATTCAACTTTAATTGTCAGACAGTGCATATCATCCTGAACTCCATATATATATAACAATCCTATATAACAAACGCCTAAATTTATACTCTGCAAAAATAATAAATTTTCATGTGCATAATTTCAAAATTAAAGTTTTTTTATTCACGTTATAGCTTTAGAGAAATTATTTATTATTATTTTTTTTTTCGATTTTAAATTCCTAATCCAGGTATTTGAAAAATATAGCTTTCAAAATAAAATATATTATGTGATTGAAATACTTTTAAGTGAACGTGAAAAAAACATTATAAAGCAAAAATTTAAACGTTTAAACTTTTTGTGCGCACTGAATAGTTCGATTTATTTCATTTATTTAAAAAAAATTGTCTAAGCTAAATGAGCTATCGGTCATTTTTATTGCATTTAACAAGTTACATGAAACTTCTTATTTTTAGACATGAAATTTTTATTTTTTTAAGTCTTTTTCTGATTAAAATTCAATAAAAAGTTAAATAAAATGCTGTTTAAAAAAACCAAGTTGGCCACCTTTAAAACGCCGGTTTTGAAAAAAAAAAAAGAAAAATAGAAAAAACCGGCAGCGTTTGTAAAAAACTAAAAACCGGTTTTCGGTTTTGGTTACTCTAGTTATGACGTTGTTGCAGCAAATGAAAGATACGAAAATTATCTATCTAATTGCAATTAAAAAGAGTTATTGATTTATGAATAAATTTGTAATAAGATACCTTTAAAATAAGATTATTATAAATACTTATATTGATCTATACATTACACAAATTTACTAAAAATATCTCGAAAATGTTTGCCCTTTTATGCAAGTGACAATGCATCTTTAATTGTTTACGTATAAAATAAACTTCAATAAACCTCTTTCTTGTCAAATATTTTTAAAATAGGACTACCTTGTTTTTTTGCATCATGCGCTTTTAAATGCAATTTTCAGTTACTTGAAATTAATTTGGAATAAAATTATTTAAATTGTATTCCAAGTCAGATTAGAAAACATTTCAACAGAAGTATTCGAATATACATTTATAAAATTTAAATCAAATTCCATAGCTTTTATACAATTATCATAGATTAATATGTAGATATTTGTATGAGAGAAAAACACCTGATTCAATTGTCAATTCATGCAACAACAAAATATATATAGTCACATATATTTTGTTTTTGTGTTTTGAAAAAAATTAGTAATTTTTTTTTTTGAAAATTTAGTTCGAAATGCCTCTCACATAAACTTCTAGTTGTATTCAATGACAATTACTCTTTATTTTATTTCCTATTTTAAAAATAAAATAAAATCTGTTTTGAGAAGTCTAGTTTTTTTTTTTATTAATAGAAAATTTTTGAATATTTTTATTCAACACAAATTTGTTTGAATAATTTTAAATAACATAATTTTAAATAACATAACTTTAAATAACATAAGTTTATTTCGATGACTATTGGTAGCGTTATTTACTCGATTCTAGTATTAGATTCTCCTATACAGAGCTTTTTAAACAGTCGGAGAAACCACAAGGAACATTACTTGCTGAAAAAACTTTTGATCTCTACGTTATTCTTTATAACTTAAATAATTAAAAAAATGTATATGATTTTTTTATTCAATCCTTTTGTGGCAGAATAATTTTATTTCTTTGGATTGTTTTTTTTAATAAAAATATTTATTTAAAATTTTTCTATTTGAATATACACTGCCTGCCACTTGAATAAGGAATTTAGTATATCTCCTAAACTAAAGTTCAGAAAAAAATTATTTTTTTCGTAACCAAATTTCAGTGTTGGCTTTAGTTTCCTGAAGAAATAAATAATATACATATTTTGTTATACTAAAATTATAAATTTATTTAAAGATATGTATTTCTGTGGTACCATTTCGTGTGTCTCTTGAATAAGGAATTATTTTAATATTAATCAGGAAGGCTATGATTTGAATTTCTTTCAATATAAACGGCTAGAGAATTTTTAATTTGATAGTTTTTAAATAGTTTTACTTTTAACTCTGAAAAAGAAAAAAAGGGTCAGAATCAAATCCAAATAGCCAAAAACATTAATAGAGGAAAGACAGCTTTGTACAATTATTTAAATAATGTGAAAAGATATGGAAAAAACATGAAAGGGCGGAAGAAAATGGCAACAACTCTAAAAGAAAGACGAAAAATTCTTTGAATTGCATCAAATTCTGCCATGTCGGTATCAAAAATAAGTGAAAAAAGTGGAGTCAGTGCCAGTCTAAGAACAGTGAACCGTATTTTAAAGTCGTGCCCATACATAGTCCGACGAAAACTGCAAAAAAACCACCACTTAATGCAAAACGCAAATAACGACGTCTACAGTTTGCCAAAAATACAATGACATGATCCGACAAATGGTTTAAAGTTGTATATTCCGATGAAAAAAAGTAATATTGATGGTCCCGACGGGTATAACTATTACTTCCATGGCCTAAATAAAGAGGAATTATTTTTGAGCCGCAGACACAGCCGAGAGGGCGAAATAAAGGTATGGGGTGCCACTTCGTACTATGGTACCATAGAATTGGTTTTTGTATCCAGCAAAATGACTGCAACGACTTACAAAAACATTCTGGAGGAAGCATTTCCAAAATTTAATGATTTCTTTGGACCCATACCTTGGACGTACCAACACGACAACCCTCCGATTCATACCGCCAGAGCAGTAAAACAATGGATTAATCAACAAGGTGTTAAACTTTAGGATTGGCCTCCATATTCACCAGACCTGAATCCAATGGAAAATGTCTGGGGTTGGCTTGCAAAAAAAGTTTATGAAAGAGGAAAACAATTTGAGACGAAAGAATCCTTAAAGGATGCAATTACGGAAGCATGGAGTTCAATTTCGCTAAATTACCTTGAGTCATTATACAAGTCGATGCCAAATCGCATTTTTGAGGTTATTTCTAAAAATGGTGGCAGATAATAACTTTCATTTTTATAACCTAAAATTTAAAAATAAATTACAGTTTGATTAGTTTTAAAATATTCCTTATTCAAGTAACACACGAAAAAGTACCACAGAAATACATGTCTTTAAATAAATGCATAATTTTAGTATAACAAAGTATGTATATTTTTTATTTCTTCAGGAAACTAAAGCCAACACTTCGAAATTTGGTTACGCAAAAACTTATTTTTTTCTGAACTTTAGTTTAGGAGACATACTTAATTAAAGTTAAAAAAAAATGATTCCTTATTCAAGTGGCAGACAGTGTATTGTTTTCAAAAATAATCCTATAAACTTGTTGAACTGTTTTGTATTTATTTTGTTCAATCTGATACAAAATTATATAAAAATTCAATTGATTTAGTATAAATGGAATTCCTTAAAATATTTATTTAAAAATTAATAAATTGATTAACAAATATTTTAAATTAGAAATAAAAATGGAAATAAAATAAAAAGTATTTTCATTTTTTATTTTATTCACAAGTAACAGCTATGATATATATATATACTTATGTATTTTCAATATTAGGAATGTTTTTTAGACACAAAATAGCTATATATGTAAATAAAATTGATACGTTTCTATAAAATTTTTAAACTCTCGTATGTAAGTATACTCATTTCGTATACATTTTCCTTTGCCAACAAAGTGTGTAAACATTTTATATAAAACACAACATGTATTTTTACCTAAATTATAGGAGTCAGGTTACCTACTATAGATAGAGTAAATTTACCTGAAAAGTTATTAGAGTGTAGGTGGGTGGGTGCTTCCATATAACCATATATGTGAGAAAAGTGTTTCTTTTAATCTACCAAATAACTGCTGTGATCTTCAATAGAGCAGTAAATTGGCTAGGGTACTAGAGGGTCTTCGAAATTAATATCCGAATATACACCGACGGCCAAATTCCTATCTCTATCAAATGACTGTTCAACATCAAGTTGCTATATGAATGCTGGGCATCTCTTAAAGAGATGGCAAGAACAGTTCGTATAGAAACATCTGTTATAATACGAGGCCGGATCAATAAGTCCGTGACTTTTCGAACTTACCTCATATTTATATGAAATGCTGCACTATTCCCATCAAGTATCACCTGTGAATAGAATATTGTCAAATTTTGAGCAAGTGTCATCATTTACTTTGTGTTTAACAGCTGTTCAAAACATACAACTTCTAAAAATGGAAAAAAGTGAATTTCGAGTGCTTTTTGCGAACCGTCAATCAAAGTATGGAAAAGCTCGATAAATAGTATGGGGACTCCATCGATTTCAATGGTAAAAAAGTGGTTTACTGACTTCCGTTGTGGTCGCACAAAATGTCGAAAAAATCCACGATAAGGTGTTGGTCGACCGAAGAGTAAAAGTGCGTGAGATTGTTGATGCCATAGACATTTCATATGGCAGTGTGGTTTCGATTTTAAATGATCAGTTGGGTTTAAGAAAGTTGTCTGCAAGATGGGTGCCGCGTTTGCTCTCAATTGACCATAAACGTAAACGTGTGACAACTTCAAAGGATTGTTTGGAGTTGTTTAACCGCAATCCGAATGAGTTTTTGCGGCGTTTTGTAACTATGGATGAAACATGGATACATTACTGTACTCCGGAGACCAAGCAGCAGGGTTTCTCCGGGTGCACCTGCTCCGAGGAAGACCAAGGTAAGTTTGTCGGCCAATAAGATTTTTGGGATGCACACGGGATAATCCACATCGATTATCTTCAAAAGGGAAAAACAATAAACGGCTAATATTATGCCAACTTATTAGATCGATTTAATGAGGATTTAAAAAGAAAACGATCCCATATGGCCAAGAAAAAAGTTCTTTTTCATCAAGATAATGCACGGGTGCACACGTGTGCAGTCTCAATGGCAAAACTCTATGAATTGGGCTACGAATTGTTACCTCATCCGCCATATTCTCCGGATTTAACCCCTAGTGACTACTTTCTATTTCCAAACCTAAAGAAATAGCTCGGTGGAAAGAGATTCAGTTCCAACGATGAAATTATTGACCAAACAAATGCCTATTTTAAGGACCTCGAAAAATACTATTTTTTACGCAAAATAAATGACGACACTTGCTCAAAATTTGACAGTAGTCCATTAACAGGTGGTACTTGATGGGAATAGTGATGCATTTCATATAACTACGAGGGAAGTTCGAAAAGTTACGGACTTATTGATCCGCCCTCGTAAATATCATAAGCAAAATTAAGTTCTTATGAAATTTTTTTGGATAATTCACCTTTAGACTTCCTCCCAAAGGCCAAAAATAAGATAATTGGAATTAGGAAAAAGATAAGATAAGATAAAATAAAAAAAATTTTCAATAGTTCAAGTTCAAAAACCAAATATTTTGCTTCACTTCTTCCAAGTCTTAAGTATTCTAGGAATATTTAAGAATTTAAGAAAATATACTTTTTTACAAAACTTTTACCTTTAACTTTGCTATTAAATAAAGTAATTTTATTTTCTAGCATGTGTAAAAATTACATACGAGTGGTTAGCCATTAAATACGCTGACAGAACAGAATTGTAACAATTATTGAGGTTATGTGTGGTGAAATCAATTCCCATAAAAAGTTTTCTTTGTGAATTTATTATTAAGAAAATTAAAAAAAAACTGCAAATTATCATATACTATCTTTGGAAAAAAAAAAGAATTATTATAAATCTATTAAATATTAAAACATAAAAAGTGGCGTTAAAGGAAAACCAACAAAACTGTCAAACCAAGCAATCAATATTTTTGATATTTTACATTAAAGAAAAAAAAAATACAATTGAATATTTTCAGTATCATAAATACTGTCACAAGCAATGGAATGAATAGTCCATACATATATACATAAATAAATATAACATTTTTGTTACAGATGTACTAACTAACACCTTTTAAAAGCCACTGTGACAGCTCGTAATGACAAACCCATGTTCAAATGTCAATCACTTAATGAGTGACGTATTCAGGTGAAGTTTAAAAAACATGATGTGCATTAAAACAAAAATGTTCTATTATCTATAGGGATATGAGAAATATGGGTTAATATAATTTTTTATACATCTATAGGACAATGTTTAAAAAAGTATAAATCACCCAGATTTTTAATCAGTTTTTTTATTATATTGTAAATTTTAAACAGAAATAATTTAAATTTAAATAATTGTTTTAATTATTTCAAATAAAATCCCATAAAATGTCTATAGAGAATTATAAAATAAATAAATTTCTCTAAAAGAAAAAACAAGTAGTACACGAATGGTTTTGAATACAAAGCTGCCGCCACACATTTTGTTTGCTTATAAATTTTCATTTTATATTTTAATTTACTATTAATAAAACACATTTTGAATCATTATGAAAATAGACAAAATTATAACAATAAATAAAAATACAAAATAAACATGTTAAATTCGAATGCCACTCATTAATTCAATAAATAAATACTTAGCTTGGCTTTTTTTTGTATACAGAAGTATAAAGGAATGAAAATATGTGTGTGTATTTTATGCATAAACGTATGAGAAAACTACTTAAATGCAACTCTTGCGATTAATTATAAATTGAATGTAAAGGAATTCAATTTTTGATGATTATCGCTCACTGATCTGATAAAATTAGAGCGATGACACGGCTTATGTTGTTTTTGATGACACTGGTCCTTTGTGGCTTATATTGTTATAATGCTCCGACTTTAGGAAATCCCAAAGGAAAACATATATATATATTGGAAAAACAATTCCAAGAGGAAGGGTATTTATGTTCATCCGTTCCATTATCTAACAATGTTTAAATTTAATCAAAGAGATCAAATTTTCGATGTCTTCAGCGAATTCTTAAGGCAGAATTAATAACGAACTAATTAATAAGTAATTATTATAAAGTTAGTAAAATAGAACACCAGCTGCAAAGATCATCAGCTCTAGATCAGGGAGAATTTACTTATATTGACTTTCAAGACCCTGGTCATTTTTAGTCTATTGACATAAAACCTGTGAGATTAGAAAATCCCAAACGAAAACGTCTGATGTGCATTGTGGCATCTACTTTATAATGCTTAGCGCCGTCCTCTCGAAAGTACATATTATTCACATATATAACATGGAATTTTAAACAAATTAAATTGTTTATAAACGAAGCGCAATCCACTGACGGTGCTAGCAATACCATCATCGTTTAAGAATAAATACTAACCGAAGATGACGATAGACCACAATTCACAACAAACGTTGAAATTCCTTGGACCTTGTTAGAAGCACATATCTTTCTTAACCATATCATGATGTCAAAAAGAAAATGATGGACTTCATCAAAAATACAAAAATTTTGCTGATTGGCGAAGAGGTAAATAAAAAAAGGATCGACAATTTAATGTCTGCGTAAGGCCACGTTCTTGTACGTGATAACGGCTAAATTCTCGAAAGATGATGATCGTTGTTGAATATGACATTTTTACGGAAAATTCGGATCAACTATTAACTACTTGAGGACCCAATTAGCATTGATAAATTTCGCTTTAGTTACGGAATTAGTTCAATTTTGTAAAGATATTTTAGGACCGAATTTCGATAAATTATCTGGTGTATGGTTATCTTTAACTTAACTATTTCCATTTCCACTATAATCCAAGAATACATCGTTTTATTCCTCTGTCACAATCTAAACGTATTTAATATTCTTATTGTACCTATTTCTTTGCCAATAATATTTTTCAAAAAATTCTTTCATTATTTCTTTTTAGCAAATAGTAAATATTATATATTTATATAGCAAATATTGCCTTAACATTAAATTTCTTTGAAATTATTTGATATTTTTAACCACTTTAACACTTTTTATTTCCTTTTTCAATTACTTATAATTAGTACTTACTAATTAATAAATAAATATGTTTAGCAAGACATTAAATAATAATACTAATACCAATAATAATAGTAAACGCAAAAATAATGGAAATACTTATAAAATAATACAACAAACAAAAAACTGCAACAATAATTCCAACATAAGATGAAAGTGTAGCAATAATCTAACAAAACCCCCAAAGGAATTTTCAAAGATAATTCGAATTTCGGTTTTATGGCCTCTTGAAGTTCGAATTTTTTGGAGCCTTTTTACGATATAATTGAAAATAAAAAACATTTAAATTATTTAATCGAAATGTAATTATGTATCTTTGTTATTTTATAGAGTACCATCTCTATTATAATAAAATGTTACTGGATGCCACACACTTTTTACGCCCATTTTTGTCATAATTTTGTTTAACTTTATTTGATTTGATCTTATGTCTAAATTACTGAACCGATTAAAATGAAATATTATATGCCATATATATGTATATCTTGGAGGAAGTACTAACTTTTTTAAAAAAAAGTTACTTTGCTTATTAGAAAACAAATTTCAAAATTTATTAAACTTTTTAATGACAGTGGTAAAAAAAATATCACAGTAAGATAAAAGTGACAGACTTAATTTTATAATATGCAGTGTTTTCTGTTCCTTGAGTTTATCAAATTCGATATAAATTATCTTAGTAGCATCAAGAAAGTATTAAAATTGATTTTCATTGAATGTGGGCTACAAAGTATACCTGGAATCGATCTTATTTTTCAGTTCACAACTTTCTCCAAAAAATACCTTTCACGATATATATACTGCCTACCACTTGAATAAGGAATCACATTTTTTTTAACTTTAATTAAGTAAATCTCTTAAACTAAAGTTTAGAAAAAAATAATTTTTTGCGCATGCAAATTTCAAAGTGTTGGCTTTAGTTTCCTGAAGAAATAAAAAATATGCATATTTTGTTATACTAAAATTATGCGTTTATTTAAAGACATCTATTTCGTGTGTCACTTGAATAAGGAATTCTTTTAATATTAATCAGGAAGGCTATGATTTGAATTTCTTTCGATATAAACGTCTAGAGAATTTTTAATTTGATAGTTTTTTATTCAAAATGTTACCACGTCCCATTTTGCTCTTAATAACTCTGAAAAAGAAAAAATTCTGATTTTGAAATCTCAGGGTCAGAATCCGGTCCAAATAGCCAAAAACATTAATAGAGGAAAGACAGTTGTGTACAATTATTTAAATAACGTGGAAAGATATGGAAAAAACATGAAAGGGCGAAAGAAAATGGCAACAACTCCAAAAGAAAGACGAAAAGTTCTAGAATTGAATCAAATTCTGCCATGTCGGTATCAAAAATATGTGAAAAAAGTGGAGTCAGTGCCAGTCTAAGAACACTGAACCGTATTTTAAAGTCGTGCCCATACATAGTCCGACGAAAACTGCAAAAAAACCACCACTTAATGCAAAACGCAAATAACGACGTCTACAGTTTGCCAAAAATACAATGACATGATCCGACAAATGGTTTAAAGTTGTATATTCCGATGAAAAAAAGTAATATTGATGGTCCCGACGGGTATAACTATTACTTCCATGACCTAAATAAAGAGGAATTACTTTTGAGCCGCAGACACAGCCGAGAGGGCGAAATAAAGGTATGGGGTGCCACTTCGTATTATGGTATCATAGAATTGGTTTTTGTATCCAACAAAATGACTGCAACGACTTACAAAAACATTCTGGAAGAAACATTTCCAAAATTTAATGATTTCTTTGGACCCAAACCTTGGACGTACCAACACGCCAACGCTCCGATTCATACCGCCAGAGCAGTAAAACAATGGATTAATTAACAAGGTGTTCAACTTGTGGATTGGCCCCCCTATATTCACCAGACCTGAATCCAGTGGAAAATGTCTGGGGTTGGCTTGCAAGAAAAGTTTATGAAGAAGGAAAACAATTTGAGACGATAGAATACTTAAAGGATGCAATAACGGAAGCATGGAGTTCAATTTCGCTAAATTACTTAGAGTCATTATACAAGTCGATGCCAAATCGCATTTTTGAGGTTATTTCTAAATATGGTGGCAGATAATAACTTTCATTTTTATAACCTAAAATTTAAAAATAAATTACAGTTTGCTTAGTTTTCAAATATTCCTTATTATTCAAGTGACACACGAAAAAGTACCACAGAAATACATGTCCTTAAATAAATGCATAATTTTAGTATAACAAAATATGTATATTTTTTATTTTTTCAGGAAACTAAAGCCAACACTTTGAAATTTTGTTACGCAAAAACTTATTTTTTTCGGAACTTTAGTTTAGGAGACATACTTAATTAAAGTTAAAAAAGTGATTCCTTATTCAAGTGGCAGACAGTGTACGTGATTGACTTTTCAGGGAAAATAAAATTGAGAACGATCTCAGTAATAATTGTACCATGTTTTTTCCATGCCTTAATAAAATCAAAAATAAAATTGGCCCATATATATATATATATATATATATATATATATATATATATTAATATAGAAAAGAATACACATAAATTAAACACAACATATATGTTCATATTTAAGTAAATTAAAATGTCAACTGATAATAAATATTTTTTTTTTTTGGCGAAATTCATTTGGTATTTTCTATTACTCATACTACATTCGTGGATGATAGGAATGTGTATATATATATATATATATTTAAACGGTACTTCTTTTATTTCTACAAATAAAAAATTTAAAATATACATGTATAAAAATAGACAGTTGCTAATTGTCAAAAAAAAAAAAGAGAATTTCCATATTGTATTAGATTTCCTTGTGATTTATTATATTTATTTCATTTGTTGTTTTTTTTTTTTTCTCCCTGAAATTTTGCAATTTATTTTTCCGCCAAAACTGTCAATCATTTAACACCACTCGTGCTGGTGTATTTAATATTTGTGGCATAAATAATTTAAGTCGAAGAAATATCAATCAAAACTTACAAAAAGGAAATGAACAAATAAAGAAATACATAATAAATTACACTGAAGAAAATCAATTAGTTAAAGTGAAGAGGAGTCACATTATATTTATATCTTCTTACACTATTTTGTGCTCAAATAGCAAACTTTTAAACGTTTCTTATCAATTATTCAGCATGCAATGTTTAACAGCTGTTTATAAAATATTTGTACTACGTGTCTTTTTCTAAGTCGCAACAAGTAGACAATAAATATTCTAAAATTATAAAGAGAATTTTGGAATTGGAGTTAATTAAATAATATTCTTCAGGTAAATTATCCATAATGGAATTTGATGCCATTTTCAAAAATTACTACTCAGTTCAATATCCTCATCAGCCAACTGTTAATTTAATAGAATTTCAATAGAACTTTATTAATATTTCATCATTAAATAAATTCAATGCCAATTGATCGTTCAAACCTTGGCAAAATAATAATGCTTTTTTTGTTTCAAAAACATATGGTCGATTTTTTTTATCAATAAATTTTTATTAGTAGTCATTTACTTAAATAAATGAGCATTATGTAGTTTTGTAAATCTCTAAAATAATTATTTAATATTTATTTATAAATCAAATTATAAATGTGCTGACAAATATCAACAAGAATAATTTGATTTAAAGTTTTATTTCAAGTTTTCTATTTTGTTATTTTGTTCTGTTCCGTTTAATTTTTTTTTTTTTTTTTTTTTTTTTTTTTTTTTGTTTTGCTTCATTTAAAAGCAGATTTTAAATTCAGATATGAATTTTGTTTTAAAGACTAAAGACACGAATCGTTAATTCAATAAATGTGAATTCGATAAGCACTTTCATAGAATAGTTGTCTTGAACAAAACAGAAACGATACAGAAACAACAAAATACGTGTATTGAAGTCATAGACACACATAAAATTGAAAAAATGAAACAAAGTTCGATAAGAGAACATTATTATTAGCAAATGTTATTTTGTATATTTTGAATTGCAGGCACCTTACATAGTGTTAAGGGCAAAATAGTTTTTGGAAGAAGGTTTGGAACATAGAATACAACTAGAAGTTTATGTGAGAGGCACTTCGAACTAAATTTTCAAAAAAAAAAATATTTATTTTCTTCAAAACACAAAAACAAAATATATGTGACTACATTTATTTTTTTTTTTTTTTTTTGCATGAATTAGGTTTTTGACAATTGAATCAAGTTTTTTTTCTCTCACATAAATATCTAGTTATTAATCTATGGTTTGGTAGGTATAGATAAGGGAGCTTGATTACTTAGTTTTAAATAAAGTTATGACAATGAATTTTCACCATAAAGAATGCTTCTTCTTTAATTTGGAGTATAAAAAAAGTTGCATTTGTGAGTTCATTAATCCCCCAAATTCTTTGCATGTTTTGATATTATCATAGGTTAGTTGTAACAGTAGGTCTTGCTATTATATTATATACATGATACCCTCCTTTCTAAGTGTGGCAGATTTCACTATTGTGAATCGTTAAAAATTGATATTCGCTCATTGACATAAGTCATGTTTGTAAAAGCTAACACACAAAAAAGGCGTTCATAACGAAACAAATTTTCTTAACTATTCCCTTTATCCATCGGAGATATATAAGTAATTGTACTTTGTTAATATCACATTAATACAAGGTTTTGGATCTGAGCAACAAAAGGTGGTTTCTAAGCTCTCTTAGGATGCTGAATTTGAATCTTTACTCATTTTTTTTATTGGTTTTAGTTTTTAACATATCTTTGTATTATTTGGGATCTGCTTCACATATTGGGGTCAAACATGCCCTCATTCAAAAATACTTCGTATTCTTTTTAGATTTTCGCCAAACTTTTAATTGAGAAATCGAAATATTGAATTAAAAAAATAAGTTTTAAAGATATTTACTCAGAAAAAATTATTACCTTATAATTTCCATTTAACACGGTCATCATGAAAATTTAATAAATACATTCAAGCAAAAATAAAATAAAAGAAATAGAAAAAATAAAATTCAAGTAAGATTTTTTATCATATAAATTTTTAATTTATTCAATCATCTACTTGATTGATTTAATAAATTTTTTAATTGGAAAATTTTTCCTTTTTTATTTTTTTACAGTTATTAGTAATTGATGTATTTATTTTGTTGTGTGGTGCAAATTTAAACAAATTTTAATTGAATGAATTATTTTGGTGATTGATAACTTTTTTCTGTGCAAGCTCCAATCATGTAGTATTTTTGCAACAAACTCTTCATTACTTGCTTCAAATGAGGGGATTTGTGATTACCGATAATGTTGCGAACAATATTTTCCAATTATCCCTTCGTTGGCGGTTTATTTGACGTTAAATATTTTTTTGAAGATTCCGTCGGTCATTACTTTTCCAACATTAGATATAACATTTCAATTGTTGCCCTTTGCGTCTTAGTGCTTTGAAGAAGTTCTGGATAAGGTAAGGTTTTGTGTGAAGTTGGCTCTTGAAAGTATTCATTGAGCTTAGAAGTGGTAAAAAGGAAACGTTCTGTTTTCCGTCAGAAATGATATCGAATGTTGTATCCATGAAATTGAATAAATCATTGATATCATTATTGAAATGTCCCAGGCAGAAAAATACCACCATGAAAACGCTCTGATTGCGTTCTTCATGATAGTAATGGCGCCATGGGAGCGCTTTGTTATAGTGCTATTGGAACGCAGCAAAATATAACCCTGTTCGAGGATCCTATGATTTTTGTTTATAGTGCTGTGAAGTTGGTAATCATAGCGCTCTCATGATGGTTGTTACAGCGCTATCAAAACGCTGCAAATGACAACTTTGTTAGACGGTCTTATGATGTTTTTTACAACGTTCTCATTATGGTTGGAATAGTACTTTAAAAGTTTATTAAAAAAAGAAAAATATTTCCTTATTAAGAAAATTATATTTAAATAAATATTTAATAAATTATAAATATTTAATTAGATTAAACGTAAGTTGCGTAGTTTGCCGCAAATAGCACCCCTCATAATAATATGTATTAATATAAGGGATCTTACGATAGATCGAGGAATTCTTGAGCACTAATTGCACTAAAACATAAAGGGTGATTCAAGTAGAGATACTTTTTTCAATAGCCTTTTTTTGACAGATCACGTGGGAGTCGTGTCATGCTGTCATGTTATTTTTGTTTATTATTGTTTGGCATTTCATAATGGAAAGACTTACGCCTGAACTTCGTTCAACTTTATTAGGAGAATTCACGTTCTTTGAGAAATGTG
Source organism: Protocalliphora azurea (assembly GCA_932274085.1). Classification (NCBI taxonomy): domain Eukaryota; kingdom Metazoa; phylum Arthropoda; class Insecta; order Diptera; family Calliphoridae; genus Protocalliphora; species Protocalliphora azurea. The sequence goes on from OW026520.1 coordinate 41,975,704, forward strand.
TTTCGTGCACTTCGCTCAACTTATGGTCAACATAATCGGCCTACTGAGCGTACTATTCGCAACACCATCACCCATTTTATGACCCAGCATTCATTATTGGATAATATTCGACCGAATAGACCACGTCCAGCACGCTGTGAAGAAAATATAGCGGCCGTAGCTGAGAGTGTACAGGAAGACCGTGGAGAGTCGATTCGGCGCCGTTCGCAGCAACTTGGACTGACGTATGGAACGACTTGGCGCATTTTACGTCGAGATCTTAAATTGAAAGCGTACAAAATACAGCTTGTGCAACAACTGAAGCCGCTCGACCTTCCCAAGCGACATCGCTTCGCTATATGGGCTCTTGAAAAGTTCCGACGTTTTCGAGGCAAATTTTGTTCAGCGATGAGGCCCATTTCTGGCTCAATGGGTATGTAAACAAACAAAGTTGCCGCATTTGGGACAAAGAGCAGCCTGAAGAGATTCAAGAACTGCCACTTCATCCAGAAAAAATAACGGTTTGGTGTGGTTTGTGGGCCGGTGGAATCATCGGTCCATATTTCTTTAAAAATGATGCCGGTGCGAACGTAACCGTCAATGGCGACCGTTATCGTGTCATGATAACCGACTATTTGATGCCTGAAATTGAAGCTCGTGATCTCGGCGACATTTGGTTTCAGCAATACGACGCCACTTCCCACACATCGCATCAATCAATGGATTTATTGAGAGAACACTTCGGTGAGCACATAATTTCATGTTTTGGGCCGATCGATTGGCCACCAAGAACGTGTGATATCACACCGTTAGACTTTTTCCTGTGGGGACATGTAAAGTCTTAAAGTTTATGCGGACAAACCCGCTTCGATTCAGGCCTTGGAGGAAAACATCACGCGTGTCATTCGCCAGTTACCAGTCGAAATGCTCGAACGAGTCATCGAAAATTGGACTCAACAGATGGACCATCTGCGACGTAGCAACGGCCAACATTTGATAGATATAATCTTCAAAAAATAAATGCCAAAGAATGTTCTTTCAAATGATAATAAACATTAACCATTAAATTTGAATTTTCTGTGTTTCTTTCTTTAAAAAAGTAGAGAACCTCGAAATGGATTACCCTATATTTAATATTGCGCAAATATTTCAAAGTTCAGTACAGTTTTTCTCTTTTAACACCATATAAATTAAAAATCATTCAAAGAAAGATGTGCCTTGATTACCGCAAGGAAACGAAGAAAAAATTCGGTCTATGTTTTTGAAAATGAGTTTATGTTATTGTTGCAGATGATGAAATCTGGATGATTCCAAAATAAAATTATTCTGATTTAATATTATGTTTTGGAATGGCAGTACACAGTACGTAACGTAGAATATGTAAAGTAATGAAAAAAAAACTAAAATGTTTAAAAACTGTTAAAATTCAAAATTTTCCAAATTTCTGAAAAGGGCTTAAAATCCCAAAAATTTTAATCCTTGATAGCCTTGAATAGGACCGATCAGGAGTATAAAATTGAACTTTGTTAATCTTGTGCTTTATAAAAATGTGAATTTCAAAAAACAATTAAAAAAAGTTCATGTTAAGAAATTGTAATTTCTATGTTTATGATTGTAAAAATACCTTATAAATTAAATTAATTTAAAACAAAACATAATAAACAATAAATCTAAATAAAATTTTAAAAGCTTTAGTTTATAAATAATTCGACGAAATGCAGCCTTTCAGGGTTAGTAAAGGGTACCTCAAATTCTTCACAACCAAATAAATATAGCTCTATTTTTCTATGATAAAAAAGGGTGGCTGTTATAATAACACAAGACGGAAATTGATTATTTGTTATGTAGTTTATTTCATTTTTTTTTTTTTTTTGCTGATCAATTGGAACAGCTTTTTAACATTGGATATGTATTTTTAACTTTTTTTCTTGCTCCCAACAAAATAACTTTTTAAAAAAAAGTTCATAATAAACACTTTTGTTTACAAGGTAAAATCGTGTAAAATACTCAGGCTATTGTATAGAGTTTTTTTTTTTTCAATATATTTACAATTGACGAGACCTATCATGCCTCTATAAATTCTATTGTATTTGTAAATTGGCAGGCATAAAATACAATCGAAAATACCCACTCATACGCAAACATGTATTTGTAACTCTGAAACACTAACTGATTCACTAACTCAATAACTTTTTGAGTCAAATAAATAAAAAAAATATATATTGAACTACAATCATATCATATATTTATTAAGCCAGTCGGAAATACAATAGTTCTATGGAAATAAAAAGTTAAAGGCCACGCACAAGACTATATTTGTTTAAGAGTTTAAATACTCATATATTTATTATCAAGTTGGACTTTTTTTTTAATTTCATTTGTATTTGGGTGGAATTTGGAGTTTTTACTTGTAGACTATTACTGTTTATTCTTTTGTTAAATGTTTTAAAACCCCGATGTCAATTATTTTATTTGTTTTGTTGGTGTTTTAGTTTAAATTGCAATTGTTGTTAAGTAATAATTTAAAAAATGGACAAAGAATTTACGATTTTCCATGAACTTTTGATGAAAGCAAAAAGTAGAATGCGTTGGTGGTAAACAACAAACAATTGATATTTTTATTCAATATTATTGCAAATATTTGTTGTGATTTCGCTTTTTAATATGTTAAAAAAAAAAAAAATAATTTTAATTTGGAACTTCTGTTAAACTAGGAACACATAGAGAGGGCATGACAATGTGTCAATGTGTTTGTTTTTTGTTATCAGTAACTATTGTCAAATCACCAAATTCAAATGATAAATTTTTATTTCTGAAATTAGTATTTCTTATTGCAAACATTTTAAGCAAATTTTACCGTGACCTTTTATAATCAACTCTCTAACGTTTAGTGGACAAATTTATGACGCACAGTGGGGTGGAATCGTCAATAATGGCGCTTAATTCAGGGAAGGTGTATAGCGCTTTTTTATAATTTTGTTGCAATAATTAGCTCATTAATACATGGAAAGAATATTTTTTGAATTTTAAAATTTTTTTAGCGTAAACTTCTGTCCGTCCGGCTGTCCATGACCATAATTTCTGCTATTCTGTAGTTCGCAGTTTTAAAGATAACTTTATGAAATTTGGTACTTGAGCCTATTTTGGGATAATAGCGTAACACAATAAAATTATTTGAAATGTAATTATTATTTCAATCAGCCCCCATATTAAAATTTATCCGAAAATATGTCAAATACTCGTAAATATCATAAATGTATCCGTATTTAAATAAAGTTGATCATCGATAAGTTTTGTCTAAGTACAAATCATACTACCAAATTTCTTGAGGAACTCGTACCGGAATTACTTTTTCGTTAAAATTAAGTAAAAATAAATTTTATTTAAGTGTTAATCTTACAGCCAAATTTGATAAAGATCGATCCATAAATGATTATAGCTTAGTTTAATTTATTTGTGAATTTAAAAAAAAAATAATTAAAAATATCAAATTTGCGAATATAGAGAGTTTAAATGGCACATTGGCATGCATTCCTGAATTGTATTTGTAATTTTTTTTTTTTTAAAGATGTCTGTCAAGGATTTTGCCCACTGTGGCTAAATGACGCGTTGGCCTGCATACCCACCAAATGGAGAATGAAGCCAAGGATGAATATTGTCCGCAGATATAAACAGAAGTTGACATTTTTTTTTTTTTTAATTCACAAATACAATTCAGGAATTCAAAACGATTTTGATTTTTCATACTGCACTGTCGATGTAACACACAGATTCTCAAGCTCTCTCAATTTTACTAATACATATATATTAACTGGTTACATCAGAAAGTGGTAACCGCCATGGACAAGTCCACACAGTCCCATAATCTTAATACTATTTAAAACCTATGGTAAATAGTAAATCAGAAGAGATCAGTGGAGGCAAAGAGATACTCTCCTGTGCAATCCTGGAAGCAAGCCTATTTCTTTAATTATGTTATGTTGTTATGTTAACTGATGTTCAATTTTTTTATATAACGTAATATTTTTCTTCAAAACCAAGAAAAAGTTGCGTTATATCCAAATTAATAAAAAATCTGTTAGTTTTGACCGACACTGTATTCGTGTAATAGCCTTATTAAGGGAGAAATATTAGATATTCCCATAAAAAAAAGGACCTTATAGAAAAAACAGAAAGCAGATTTGTCTTTATGACGAGAAATTACATCTGGTCCACCTTCTCATTTAAGGGATTTTTCTGCCAACCGGTATTATTAGTACAATTGGTGAGACATTGATCCCGACGACTACTTTTTTACGTTTTAGTTATTTAATATGTCTTTTTTAAGGGCTCACTGCAAATATTATATAAGAGCCAATATTACTTAAAGCGCTTCCTAATTGCGGGGTGGAAGTCGGCTCTATGAAGTCTTGATAACGTTATGCTTTAAAAAGGGGTATATGATTTTATATTTCACTAGAAATTTCTTAAATTCGTTCTTTGCTAGTGGCTCCCCCAAATAATTACCTATGGTTATTTTCATTTCTTATGGTGCACCATGGAGCACACGTCATGTTATCAGGAATTTTAATATCACCCTCTGCATAAGATCAATACTTATTTGTATTATTGGCTGTTTCTGCTTTTATACGAGATGAATTTTATTGTCAAGATTTTAGCAATAAGGATCATTATGTTACACAATCCATCAAATAATTTATATCTTGCACACTATAATCAGATGTTTTTTCAATTAAGACCAAAATAAAAACCAAAATGGCTGGATGCTTTTAGCTTTAAATTTTGTATACTTTAGAATCTGTTAACTTCAACAATCCTTTTTTAATTCTATAAAAGAAATACTTTCAATATATTTCAAAATTGCTAAACCAAATTATAATCACACCAAAACCATTACCACTTTAAATAGTTTAATGCATTTTTCATCTCATTTCAATAAACAACCAGCAAAAACAATAAAAAAAAAATAAACCAAACCCATACAATAACAATAACAAACACCTATAAATGCTACAAATATTTAATTATTTTACATACAAATATAAAAAAGAACTTTTTTTCTTTTGTAGTCCAATGTACAAAAAAAAATATTCAATTGAATAGGTGCTAGTGGTGGTTGAATCCATTAAATTTCATCATTTCATTTCCATAAGTTTACGACACTATTTAAACAAATAACAATTTTATATTGTTTTAGTTTTAGTTTCAAATTTGTTTAAAATATTTTTCCATTTTATACATTAAAAGAACAAAGTTCTTCTATTGTCTAAAATATTAATAACAGAAATTGTATGTGTGGGTTGGGATTGTTATGAAATTGTACCAGAAATATAAATGAAACGTAACACAATATATACTCCACTGTGGAAAGTTTGCATTTATGCAATTTCTGTTGAATTAAAAAAAAAAAAATAAAGCAGAGAAAACAAAATTTAGGTCAACAATTAACGTACATTGACGTAGTTTGATATACATATATATATTCATTAAAGAAAATGACCTCGGTAATTGAAACATTGTTTGCGGTAAGAAGATTGATTAAAAAAAAAAGATTCATAACATTCGTTCTTCAAGCTTTTGATGGTAACAAAAGGCATTTCATATTCATTTGTTAGAGACAAAAAAAAAAAAAAAAATCTGTTGATGGGAAAATTAAAACCGCATTAGATTTGCAAGAGAATAGTTGAAAATTGTTATTGTGAATATTAGAAACAAGTTCGGATTTCTTTTCAAATATTATTAGAAGGAAATGTTCGTGAGAATTTATAAGGATCATAGTACCTTAAGAAATATATTTTTTTTAATTCTCAGTTTAGGAAAGGTGGTTGTTTCTTGCTAAATAAAGTGATTTAATATGACATCCAATAGTTGAATTAATGATTTACGAATATATTGCTCCATGTGGAGATCCTTATCACATTAAAATGTATATTCAAATGCATCTCATTATTCATTATTCATAGATCATAGATCATTATTCATTTGGATTTGTAATAATAAATTGGCTGAAAATATGTATAATAGAGTCACAGATAGATATGTATGTTGCTTTGGTTAAATTGAAAAAGTGATACGGGAAATTGTGTAAAAGTGAAGGTAGTGTATATAGTTGAATTAATAGAAATTTATAGAAGGACAACAAATTTCTTTGGGTATTTAGTATTGGGTGTATGCATGAATTCTGATCGTTTTACACTAGATCGTAGTACAGTACGAAGCACTGCCATTAGGATTTCTTATGCTGTATATGTCATTCAATTAAAATGCAAATAACAGTTTTTTTAGGCTTTGAATATGGAGAGTTTCATAGCCAAAACACGAGCAGAAGCGGGAAGTTTTACATAGTTATTATTTTTTTAAGGAATACAACTGTGAAAAGCCATCTTTTTTTGTTAAAAGTTTGCGGGTATTATGCTTTAACTGGGGGAACTTGTCTTAAATCGTTTTGACAATTTTAAATGTCGGTTTCAATGTTTAGGATAATGATCGTTCCGGCCAGCTTAAAAAGTTTGGAGACTTTGCTCGATCAAGGCTCATATTAAACGCAAGAAATGCTTGCAGATTCAAAGCACTAAACGTTTAACAGCACTTTGATGCATTCAAAGTGATACATGAACTGAAGTCAAAAGCCCTCATAAGGAGATTTTCCATGTGTGAAATGCTGCTTCAGCTCCACGAAATTAATTAATGCCAACCAAAAAAATCGACAATAGGGCGTCATCTGAAAAGGAAGGAAATTTTCTTTAAGTATAGACTTTCAATGAGTTAAATAGCTTTCTAGTAGCTTATGAGTATTTATGGGTAGATTTTGTGTTCTTTTATATAATAAGCCTTCGTGTCATACCATGTCAAAAGCTTACTAAACTTCGATGAAAAGAGCTAAACAATATTTATTTTCTTCAAAAGTCTTGGATATAAAATTTACAAGTCTGCGTGTTTGCTCAATAGTGCTCTGTTTTCTTCTAAATAAAAACTGATGATCCGGGATACAATCGTTTCTATCCATTAATGGGTTCAACTTGTTCAATAATAGAAGCTTCTTGTAACTGATTTTGTAAATACCAATTTTTTTTAGTTTTAATCAACAATAGCCTTCTCGGTCATTAAAATTTCAAAACAAACAAGTAGATTCCCCTTTTCTGCTTATAACTGGACTTTTCAGATTTTTCGTAGCTCGCCATAGTGAGTAGATGAATGGAATACGGTGTTGGGCCTCGGTTCTCCAGATATTTATGCAGTAATTTTGTTTTTCAATACTCTAGTAGCTTATTAAGGAAGTTTTGGAATACTCCTAGCTTCAAATTGAGTAAAGGGGATATATGATGTGACCACTCTCTTCTTTTTCAATCAAAAGCCGTTTGACATCTACTGAACAAATTCTATAATATCCGTTTTTTTAGATTTCCTTTAAAATTATCTTCTCTAGTTCTCAAAGATATATTTTCTTTGCAGTAAATGCTAATATATTTTCTATATTTCAACCAATTTATTCCCTTGCGTAATATCACTAAATCACCAATATGGTATACAATTTCACAGGGAATCAATAGAGTAACTAAAGTGGATGAATGATCAGAAAAATAATCTAATGAAGATTCAGCTTGAATTAATTCCATTGAGCAAATTTTTTTACCACAGCAAAATCGATAACTTGTAGGTTCACTCGAAATTACATTCAAACTCGTTTTAGAAATTGTATCAAAAAAAAAAAAAAAATGCTTAGCATTATAAGCCATCTGCTGGGATACATGGGCATATTGAATAAAAAGACAAATTATAATAGCTTAAAGATAATCTCAGCAAAGATTACTTACACATTAGTTAATGTTTGGTAGATTTTTATCAAAATAGCCTCATGCTCAACCTCGTTTAGCTATCTGCTGATATATGGGAAGGGTGTTAACACCAAATAATCCTCCCTCGAAAAACTATCACTCGATCTATACCGTCGTATAGAAATCTAGAATTTATGAAATCAGCTTCCGAGTTTAATGGCATTCGCCAATATTAATTTGATTTTATATGGGACTTAATCAGAAATCCAAAATAAATGTATGTTATCAATGACATCATCGTTGCTTCATTAAATCGTCTTTATGCGATATCAAAAAGGCGATAGAAAACAGAGCATTCTGCATATTTGAATTATTTATTATGCGACATATAAGAGTTTATTTAATTATGCTTTAATCATTTTCCTCATAAAAAATATTTTTAAAGATTTATATTAAATTTCGAATAATTAAATCATATTTTAAAAAAATGTATATTCAAAATCACTAATTTAATTATATGGTGTTGCCACTACTTTCACATTTTAAGTCAGTTTTTTTATCGTATTGAAAATTATAATTTTTTTCTATTTAAACACCTTTTACTATATAAGGTGACACTATGTATCTGAAAAAAATCTAAGAATAAGAAAATAAATGTAAAACAAAATTTTGATACAATTAAAAAAATGTATAAATATTTATTTATTTTCTCTTAATCTAAAAACATAAATCTCAGTCATAATTCCAATTGGTAAAATAAAGAAATAGCAGAAAGAAAAAACAAAAAAATAAATATTTAATGATCGATCACTATAAATTTTAGTGCAAAATCTAGACGTCATATAAAAAGAAAAAAAAAACACACTCATACATAAATAAATACTTATAAACGATAAAAACAACAAGAATAATACATACTTATATTTAAACTAGTAAAACAAGATAAGAATTTACCAAAGAAGAAAAAACGAAGAAGATACAAAAATGCAAATGTAAAAACAAATAAAATAACTGAAAAGAAATACAACATACATACAAACAAACATATTCTCGCACATACATACACTCTTTGTGAAGAATTCACTCATTCGTTAAAGTGCAGAATATTAAAATGAAAACAAAATGTGTTAGAGGTGGAAGTTTTGTTTTTATTTTTTTTAGTTGTTGTTTTTTTTTAATAAGAAAAAGAAGACATTAAGGAAGACGAGTTAATGGAAACATCTAAAAGAGATATAAACTATAAAAAAAATAAAAACAAAAATAACATAAGCAATAAAAAGAACTAAGATGTTAAAAAGACACTGAAGTGGTGGAAGTTAAACAAGAAAAAAGAAATATAAAATAAATATAGTATAATAAAGTAGAACAGAGATGAACAAGCTGGTTTTAAAAGGAGGTTTGGATAACTTACTGCCAAGAAAAAATATTGTAATATAAAAAATATATTTCTCAAAGCTTTATTGAGAATCATTGTTCTTTAAGGTTTCGACAAATATGTAGTTCTTTCGTAAGTATATCAGAAATTGCTATAATTATTTTTTTCGTTGAAAAAATCATCCTAATCGAATTACAAAGTCTTGAAAATCGCAATAGAAGGCTAATGAATGACAAGTGCACAAAAACTATGTATACCACCGTACAACAAAAAACAAAAGTTTGTCTCCCACATGATAAGTTCTACATACATGTGAAAATATAGGCTTAATATAGTATAACTGTGTTTTAAATTTTTCGTTTCGTGTTCGTTTTTCATTTCGTAAAGGACTTTAAAGTTTTGAAGGATGCGTGAGGCTATTTTTTTATGTTAATTTATAATTAATATTATATAGTGACATGGATATCAAATGAAAGAGAAGTATTTTGGCATTATAAAGTATAACTTTTAATTACAATAAACCAAATAAAATTTACAAATATTCAAATATTTCACCATTTAAAATCTTTAAAAGTGTCCAACAAATAATTTCCAAAGTGATATGTAATAATTATGTTAAAGATGTCAACATCCAGCTTCAAGTACCAAAATTTATAAATTTATTTATACTTTAATCCATACTACGATTTGAAAATTATTCCCATGAACAAATGTACAAATTTAATTTTCGGTTTAGTGAGACATCGAACATGCAAAACCAATATAGCCACCATTTTTCAAGCCATAGTATTAAAAGTTTAAATTATTTTTACCTTATGTGTAATATGACATTATTTGGAATACTTTGAAATATATTTGAACGTTAAAACGATGGTAAGTTAAGAATTTACATTAATTTAACTTTAAGTTCATTACATATAATTTTAATCTGCAAAAAGTTATTTTCGGGAGAGGACCTTATATAGAAACTATTATCATATATGGACCGATTCTTGTTAAAATTTATGCAAAATTTAGTTTAAAAACTAGCATTTCTATTCTAATTTTCAGGAATGAATCTTATACGGGAACTATATTCAATTATGGACCAATTCTCTTTAAATTTAATAATGTCATTTATAGTTATATAATTTTTAATTGCTGCGAATAAGATAATTAAATAAATTATTTATATGCCATTTATACGCCTTAAAGGAGATATAGTCAATTAGTGACCGATCTTTGCGAAGTTTAATAGCATGATTTATACCTAATTAAAAAATAAACGTGTCAAATTTTATTTCGATACAAACATACATATTTAAGATAATTATGACCACTAAAGCGATTTTCTAATAAAGTGTGTGCGAAAAATGGTTCAAAAGTTCAATAAAGAATAAAAATAAAAAATTGCTACATATATAAATGTGTAAAAATGTTTAAACCACTAAGCCCGAAAAATCGGTTTTTTGGAAATAACTTCCGATATTGGAGGTACATTGTAAATTTTAAAAGTGGTATAATGATCATACTATTCCAAGTATATAACTTTTTATATCGTTTCTTCAAGAATTGAATTTCATACTTCCATCAATGCCTGTTTTAATATAGGGATGGACGTTGCATGTTTAAGGTTATCCCATAAATGCTCAATTTCATTTAAACCAGGTAATTGCGATGGATGATCTATTCGAGTTTTGACATTATACAACAACAATTCCTTCACTATCTAGGAGTAAATTTCAATACTATTTCCTTATTTATTTTATGTTTATGGATAAAGATACTTACAGACAAAATAAATACATAAATTTTACAATTTTGTAAATTAATATTATTCATTCATATATAAAATTAAATTACGTTTAATAATATTTACATCTTGTGTCAAAATTTAAACACAATTTAAGCAAGGGATCAGCAATGTCGAAGTTATGTCGTAAGTATTTTAATGAAAATAGTTCAGCTATGACTTTAAGGTTTAAGGTTTATTAAAGGTTATCCCGTTTAGCAGAAAATCTACACTGATGGCGCCAGATATTGGTTTGATTTTAAATATTGTATTTGACATTTTCTACGGCTTTTTAGGCTGAATAATTTAATTGGTAGTAATCTGGTTTTATAAAATGGTAAATTATATACTGCATTCAGATATGTGCTTCGCAAAATGAAAAGTACAAACTGTATAGACTGAATACGATATATATAAACTGGATCCCAAACTGAGCAGTATTCCCAAATTGGTCTGACCAAGAAAGTATATAGTTATACTTTCTTTGGACCACCTCTTTATAAAGGTGAATAAAACATATAGGAATTCATCTATAGACTCCAATACATAGCCACGTAAGTAGTAACATCCACTAGTTCCAGACATTTCTTGGGGTTAAGATCTATTATGTTCTCTTTATAAAATGTAAAAAACTGTGAATACCATTTTAATATGTTTGGTTTATTTTAGCATTCTGCGCATATATTATTATCTTAGAAAATTGTATTAAGGATGTAAGATCATTTACGGTACATTAGATTTAACATATATGTAAAAAGTCGTGATTTACTCTATCAAAGTATTTGACTAAAGTCAGTATAGATGACATCAGTATATTGTCCATTTGTAAAATCATAATTAATGAAAGTATTAAGATGAAGTTAGCTGTGATAATAGTGATAATAGTATAATATGTGAAATTAATTATATTATTATTTTTTTGTTTTTTTTTAATTCCTTAATCCAGAATGGACCAGATGAGTAAAAAATAGTATATTTTAAAACACATTGCTCGATAAAACAAAAAAAGATATTGTAAAATGTATTTGCTATTTTATCAGTGCAAGCTGGAGTTTCGACGTTTTTAGTTAGCATATAATTTAGATAATTATAGTTTGTTTTCTTAAAGCAGCACTTCTTTCAACTATTTAACTAATTAATGTATTTTAAATAGAATTTCGAATGAATGGAGCTGGAAAGGTAATTGTCCCACAAATATCGAAATATCCATATTTCCCTCAAGCAACCTTAGACTTCCAACATTACCTGCGACCATATATGTTTGACCTTTTAAGGAAAGTATTCCCTATTGGCCGAAAAACTGTTTGGGTCATATTTTAATTTTATAATAGGACTTCACTTGGTGACTGATTTCGACTGCACTTTTCTTTGGATTTTCCTTCATGGATCTAATAATTTTTCTTTTCATCCTCTCATTGAGAACAGAGTAACGACCTAAACATGGTTTACTTGCTTAATTCCCATTTCTTTAAAATTTTTTTTATTATTGTTGGCAATCTCGTTTTTCTTTTCTTTTTTATTTATTTAATAATTCTCCTATTTTTTCCCAAATAATTTACCTTCATTCCTAAATCTCCCAACCAATTTACGAATATATTCCGAAATTTATATATATATATAAATAATTTATAATTTATATTATATATATAAATAATTTACACTATTTGGTATATTACTGTACTAAATTAATAAAATAAAAATATTAAACAATTTGGTGTTAGTCTTACGGAGTCAACTTCTTCTAATTAACAAACTATGTATATTTTCAGGAAATTCTTAGCGGCATTAATAACGATACGTCAAAAATTGTATATTCATATGTGTGTAATGTTCTTAGCATCGATTTTTTCTCGATAGTAAACATTCGCGTAATTTAGGAGAATTTCAAAAATATCGATATCGCAATATTCTAATTTTGTAAATAAGAAATCGAAAATAAATGTTTCGAGAAATTGTATAGTCTACTAAATTTCTTGAGGATTTCTTATGCAAATAAAAAAAATAAGTATTTTCTTGTTTGTGCATGCAAGAGACTACAATTCTGCACTAAAAGATGTGGATTTGTGCAACATAAAAATTAATAATATTGAGAGAAAAAACATTGATAACTTTAGACAAAATATTAACAATGTATATCATATTTATCTAGATATCAAACATATTTTATGCAAATTAATTCAGAAAATTTTACACTAAAAGATGCGGATTTGTGCAACATAAAAATTAATAATATAATAATTTTAGAAATTATTATTTTTGAAATGTAATTTATTATCATGTACCTATATTTTTTTAATATTTGATATATTGTGTTAAGTTTAAAATAAAACATAACTTTAAAAATTAAATCAGCTTTTGATTTTAGTTTGAGAACAAAATGGAAATGAAACGAAATAGAATACTATCGTTTTCGAACTATTGCTAATGATAATAATCACAAGTCGTTAGTAATAACGGGTGAGCTGAAGTTCATATTCGGATCGCCAACGTTAGTCGTACTCGAATGTTTTGTCAGAGAAATGTTCGAATGTGATATTATTATCGAGGTTTGTGGTCAGTGGGGGGTAACTTTGAAAAAATACATTTAAAGCGTTTCATGGTACCATTGACTAAACACTGGTCGAAATAACATAATTAGAGTTTTTAAATTTATAATTTAATAAATATTAATTAAAATACAACAAATATTAATTAAAAAAATAAATAAAAAAACAAGTGATAGGTCGTACGTATACTTTAGTAACTGTGTGTATTTGAGTGTTTAATAAGAAAATGAAGTAAAAAAAAGCAAAATTTATACACAGAATGGAACTACTCAAACAAACATACATTACACTAAACAAAACAACAAAAGTAAAAATACATAATGTTAACGAAAAAAAACTAGTAAGGTCAATAAGAGGAGAATATAGGGGGAGTAAAATGAGGCTGTATTGAGAAACAATAAAATGAATGTATGCAAGTAAAAATGTTTTTTTTTTTTTTTTTGTTGTGTTTGTTGTTACTTTTTAATGCTGCTGCTATAATAGGTTGTTATTGTTGTGATTTTTGTTTTCATCTTAACTTCTCTAAAAGTGACAGATAAAACAACTGGTTTTTTCTAAAAACAAATACAACTGCAAAAAATGTTCTAAACTACTAAATGTTTATATGAATATGTTTAACCATGTTGGTCTCTCCATTTCTATGTAAGTTCTCCAATGTTTTGTTTTTTTTTTTTTTTTCAATGTGTATAAAAATGTTGTAGACTGGTTGCTGCTGCTGTTTTATTTTATTTTGAATTAATTCTTTTTCATTATTGGCAATTGAGCTCATTTGACTTTATCTACACAATATTTTTGCTTACTCTTATTAAAAAAAAAAAAAAAACTTAATGGAATCTTTGTTTCTGTTTTAATTAAATTTTCCAACAAACTTAATTAATCTCTTGAAATGATTAATTAGATTAAATAATATAACACCAACCTCTTGTTAAATTTTAATATCAAATAAAGTTTTTCAAGATGCAGTGCAGCAGGTAAATTAAAATTTCACAATATAAAAACGAATTTTTTGAACTTATTTTAATTAAATGGCTTAAAAACAAAGTTCTTGTTATTTAGAATTTTAACAAAAGAGAATTTCTCTTCTTGTTTTATTTATAGCTTTTAATTTATATTTGGTAAAAAAAAATAAAAAATAAAACTCACACACGCACTAAACATTCTTAATGAAACCACTTGTGGTCTTGATTTTTAAGATTATTTTTCTTTTTTTGGTATTTCTTATTTATTTATACTTCTTTTGCAATTTTTATTTTTTCTTCACTTTTTTAATATTTATGAAAACTTTCTTGTTGCCATTACGCTTGAAATTTATTTTCTATTGCATTTATTTTCTTCAAATGCCCTAAATACCATTTATATATATAAATTTCTTCTACATTTTCTTTACTATTTGTATTTTTTCTTTGTTAAACTTACAAATTTTCTTTATTGAACACTTCACTAGGTTTTTGTTTTCTGAATTTTCTTCAATAAAAGACCTTTATTTTATTCTTAAGATATTTGTTGTTTATTAATTATGTTTAATTAAAAAAAATAATATTTAAGTAGAACGATGTGCGTACCCTTTTACACTAACGAAGTAAACACGAACACGAGCAAACGTCAACTGTTTTCATTACGTTATTCAGGGTTGTTAATTTGTCTAAAATAAAAAGGGTTTCCAGGCATTTGCATAGCATACACAGTTGCTAAGAATTAGTAGTAAGGAAAACGGTTTTATCGACTGTTTAACTACACTTTGTGAAAAGAAAGAAAAAAAAACAGAAATAACAGTGTGACCATTTAAGTATTTTTTTTAACTAAGTTTACAATTTTTTATTCAAATTTAGCAGCAAATTTTTTCATTTAGCATTTGGCATATTATTTAGCATTTTTTAATAATTCATGAAGCATTTTCTAGCATTTTTTATAAGAAGGAAATTCAAATATTACAACTTAATTCCTATATTAGATGAGCTTCAAAAATATTAAACAAATGTTTCTGAAGCTTTGAAGTATACATGAACGTATTAAAATAACATGTCTGTTGTACTATTCCAAATTCATGGGCTTTGTGTACCGTTGATGAAATTATAATGTTAGGATGAAATGCAAGAAGTTTAAGTATTACAATGATTTTATAACGGGAAACTGTCCAATCAAATCGAAAGTAAGTATTTGGGACAAAGACACACCGAATCTTTGCGGATAATGTAAGAATGTTGAGAAAACGTAAGTGGTAGATGGTTAGGGACGCAATGCCATAACGAACAAACTTGAGAATATCTTGCGATTCATCATGTGAATTGAATGAATTGATGGCTGCAGATAGGAGAACAAATGTTGGGATATACTTCTTATAGCTGTTTATGACTCTTTTTGGCCTAGCAACTAATGCTTCTGCTTATGTCGTCTTTTCCTTTTTCTGTTTTATGATCGGTTCTTTTTTTATAATAATAATGAAATAAAAAGTATTTTATTAATTTAGCATTAATTTTAGCATTTTTGATTAATTTTTAGCATTTTTTAGCTTTATTTTAAACACGATTTAGCTAAAAAATTTTTTCGAATCTGGTCACACTGGAAATCAATTTTCATAAGAATTTTTGGAATAAATCAGGATTACCAGAACTATAGATTTTTAAATAATTTTGATGCTGATTCAATAGTTTTTATACATTACACCACCACAAGTCATTAGGATATTATTCGGTAATATTTCAATTAATATATTGGTCCAAGGCCTACATTTAATCACTTTCTGAGTCGATTTATCGATGTCCATGTAAACCTTGCGAGCTGTACCCCTTCCCTGAATTAAGCGCCAATGTGAACCTAATGAAATTGGGTTGTCTTAAGTTTTTACATTTGCGATAGAGTAATGGAACCTTTAAACAAATAAAAAACTAAGTTCGAATTTATATGTAAAGACATTTTTCTTGCTGCAATTCTTTTACATTTTACATATTCTTTACCAATGTTGCCATTTTAGCATTTTTATGCTAGATTTGGCAGAATGGATTGGAAAATTACATATTTGTTTTGAAAAATTCTGCTAAATGCTTTTTAGCACAATCGAACTACTAACAGTAGTTTTTTTAGCGTACATATTTTTTTAATTTTTATTTATTTATTTCTTTTATTTTATTATTTAGTTTCTAAATCTCAAAAGAGACATTATATGCATAAAAATATTTACAAAGCTATGATATTGATCTATTAAAAATAACCAAAGCATGCCCCACTCGTTGGATGTCCGTAGAGACCACAATAAAAAGAATATGTATGTAATGGTTAGAACTCAAGACGCATTTCGTTATTATACGATGGCGGATCAATATTTCCGTGACTCTTCACACTTCCCTCGTACTTATATGAAATGCAACACTATTCCCATCAAGTACCACCTGTTAATAGACTACTGTCAAATTTTGAGTCAGTGTCGTAGCTGTTCAAAAAATGGAAAAAAGTGCATTTCGAGTGCTCATTAAACATTATTTTTTGCGAAAAAAAAACTTTTGAATCAATCAAACCAAGGAAAAGCTCGATAAATACTATGGTGGCTCTACACCATCGATTTCAATGTTAAAAAATTGGTTTACTGACTTTCGTTGTGGTCGCACAAGTACAAATGACGCTGAACGTTCTGGACGGCCAATTGAGGTCAGTACACCCGAAAATGTCGAAAAAATCCCACGATATAGTGTTGACCGACCGAAGAATAAAAGTGCGTGAGATTGTTGATGCCATAGACATTTCATATGGCAGTGTGGTTTCGATTTTGAATGATCAGCTGGGTTTAAGAAAGTTGTCTGCAAGATGGGTGCCGCGTTTGCTCTCAATTGACCATAAACGTAAACATGTGATAACTTCAAAGGATTGTTTGGAGTTGTTTAACCGCAATCTGAATGAGTTTTTGCGGCGTTTTGTAACTGTGGATGAAACATGGATCCATTACTGTACTCCGGAGACCAACCAGCAGTCTAAACAATGCCTGTTCCGAAGAAGAGCAAGGTAAGTGATAATCCACATCGATTACCTTCAAAAGGGAAAAACAATAAACGGCGAATATTATGGCAATGTTTTGTTTTTTTTTTTCAATGTGTATAAAAATGTTGAAGACTGGTTGCTGCTGCTGTTTTGTTTTATTTTGAATTAATTGTTTTTCATTAATGGCAATTGAGCTCATTTGACTTTATCTACACAATATTTTTGCTTACTCTTATTAAAAAAAAAAAAAACTTAATGGAATCTTATTAGACCGATTTAATGAGGATTTAAAAAGAAAACGACCCCATATGGCCAAGAAAAAAGTTTTTTTTCATCAAGATAATACGCGGGTGCACACGTGTACAGTCTCAATGGCAAAACTCTATGAATTGGGCTACGAATTGGTACTTCATCCGCCATATTCTCCGGATTTAGCTCTTTCTATTTCCAAACCCAAAGAAATGGATCGGAGTAAAGCTCCAACGATGAAATTATTGACCAAACAAATGCCTATTTTAAGGACCTCGAAAAATCCTACTTTTTGAAAGGGATACAAAAACTGGAGAAACGTTGGACCTATTGTATTGAGTTAAAAAGAGATTATGTTGAAAAATAATTTTTTTTTTGCAAAAAAACTGTGTTTCATTCAAAAAATCACGGACATATTGATCCGCCCTCGTATATATACATGAAAAATACTATACAGCAAACATTTTGTACAACCTTTATCAGAATGAAAAATTATTTTTGTTACCATATTTCCTAAAGACAATATTTCCTTTAAATAAAGCTTAACAAAAAGCGACCCTTTAAAAATTTTAAATGGTTTATTAGAGAAAAAATTATGGAAATTATTGCACAAAATGTCGAAAACCTAGAGAATTTTCTATTTCCTCAGCATTGTATATGCGTTTCTAATTTCTGAAAATGAAGAACTTGAAATACGTTCTACATGTAAACATTTTACTAAAGAATTATTTACTGAATTAGTAAATCGATTACCAAAAAATACAGATGTCTTAAAGAAAATAAGTATGTTTTCTATTGAAAGCACTTTAAAAGTGATTAAATCTCCTATTACTTCACTTTTAAAAGAAATTAAAATAAATGATAATGATATTTAATTATTAATACAAATACAATGTTAAAACTAATGTAATTGGGACAGTAAAATGAACAGAAGGAACATCATTTTGGATACAAGTTTTTCATTCAAAAAATTCGGTGGATGAAAACCCATTCGAACAATTGTCTAAATTCGTAATATCTTCTTTATTGCTTTTACCCTTCTCTAATGCTGAATTGGAGCTTTTATTTCGCTTTATGGGTCTTGTTAAAAACAAATGGCGAAACAAGATGAGAACGGAAGTTTTAAGTGGTATTTTATACGTTAGAGAATATGTAAAAGAAGGTTCATGTTGCTGTTCCTTTGATATTCCAAATAATTACGGGCACAGTCCACGGAATGTCTAATGTCATTCGACAACAAAGCATCACATCTTGCTTTACATTCATTGTACGAGAAACGACCATTAGAAGGTTGACTGACACCAATAGTAATCGCTAATTTGGAAAATGCCATAATCGTTGGAACCATTGTAATTGGTGGAACCCACAACATCAGACCCATAATATACACTCCGTTGCAGAACTATAAATACGTTGAATAATGAATATTGGCAATATTTAAAAGCAATTGAAACAAAAAATGTTTCGATGAACATTTTTTTTTTTTTTTTTGCTTTGAATTTTACTATGCATTTTAAGTGAAACTCACTTAGCAGTGTTTCATAACTATAGAGACACTTAATTAAAATTAAACATTTTTTGAAACAAAAAGGGCAAAATATAAAAAGATTCGTGTTCAACAATACAAGTCTAACGAGCCAATTCATCCTTAAGTACACCCAAATCACGTATGGTTCTAGCCAAAGAACAACGATTATAGATGGTAGATAAGGCAGGATCCGTGTAGAGTCTTTTGCTGGATTTACTCCTATCGGACGTGTCCCTAGGTGGTGGAAAGGGGGGATTGGTTATTAGGCACATGACCTGCACATTCTGGTACACGGTGCATAAAGGCCCCTAACTTGAGTGTTCAGATCATGGGTATTATCTCTGGTCCTAGAGTTCCTTAGAGTCTCTCGCGGACAAAATAAATGCAGTGCATTTTAAGGTCAAGGTGGTTGGCAGCAGCGCCGAGGACCTAAATGGTTAGTTAGTGCTTAAATAAACTAACAGCTAACAGCTTCCCTCCAACGCCTATGGTAAGGGTGGGTTGTAAACTTTAGCCATCTCGCGCAGTGACGACGTGCGTCCTACTTTTACTGACATACTCGTAGGACATAATAGACAATTCAAATTTAAATTTAATTCGGACATATGATGAACGGTCGCAAGGTGGACATTCTAGAACAAGAAAGTCAGTTTCTGGCCATCTCGAATGATTCCTTTGCTGGGATCAGTGCCACACAGAAGCTCGGGGATCTTTCTCGAACTAAGGAGGAGAAGGCTCAAAGTGGCGCAAAAGCTT
Organism: Protocalliphora azurea; assembly: GCA_932274085.1. NCBI lineage: Eukaryota > Metazoa > Arthropoda > Insecta > Diptera > Calliphoridae > Protocalliphora > Protocalliphora azurea. Next base: position 41,995,652 of record OW026520.1, read on the forward strand.
CGCTTATCTATCTGCATAAGATAGCTAAGAGAGGCTCAACGCCACTTGCAGGCAAGGATAAGTACCTTGTTAGAAAGCACAGTAGGAACGTTAAAAGATTCGAACGGACGGTATTATCCTGAATTTGGTGAGATTGGGTGAGATAGCACTCTAGAGGTGTCTCATAAGAGCACAGGAGGAAAGTCAACATCCTCAATAAACCTTTCCGGAGCGGAGGATAAGGGTAGAGGCGAACCATCCAAACCTGCAACCATTCTGGACCAGCAGGTAAGGACTGGAAATGCAAAGACAACAAATGGTGTGGCTCTTCATGCACCGGTCAGCAAAACTGGCAACTCGCAAAAGATTGTCAGGGATGGTAGGCCTGGACATGATCAGCCATCAACAAGCAAGATAGTTGTAGGTCAAAGGTCGACAAGCTCAAGCGACCTTCTTCTTCGAGCGCTGTTGGTTAACTCCGACACGGCTCTTCTAAGGGTCCCCAAAAAGGGGTCACTAAAAGGGCCAGATCTGGGGATAACATGCATACCTCAATAGCTAAGAAGGGCCTCACAAGGAGGTTATTAAAATAGCTGGGTCAGGAAGCGAACAGTCCTCAACATCGAAAAAGGAAGGAAAAAGGAAGGAATCAGTGCTACCGAACTGTGTTCAAGCTGCTGTCATTGACAAAGTTGATCCAGATGGGAGGATCAGCGTTGAGCAATAGCGACAGATTGAACACAAGTTCATTGAAGCGATCACCCTGATAAAAGACCGGACAAGGTGACCTTCAAAGGCGCGGACTGGATGAAGGGAGTTAAAACTGTCAACTGCGGTAATGAGAAATCTTTTGAATTTCTTAAAAACGCAGTTGGTAAGTGCAATTCTCTCCATCCGGAGGTGAAACTTGAGGTGATACTGACGTCAGAGTTTCCTCTGCTTCTAATAGTGACGGCATGGTTTCCTCCACCCATTCCATAGGTTGAAACCATTTTGACTTGTCTTGTTACGGGTCAATGGAAGATTGTGAACCACATAACCTATAAGGAGAACCAAGGCAGAGACTTCAGATTCGCTGTGGATCAGAAGTCTCTAAAGAAGCTAGAGTCACTGGGGAGAGTTGTCAATTTTGGCTTTGGGATTATTAGATTTTGGTATGCTAGATCTGGCTGTCAGTGGCGTAAATTAATTTGCATCACTGCAAAGCAGCCTCGACAGAATTGACAACCAAAGTGGATGTGGCCCTTATCCAGGAACCCTGGATTAACAACACCAGAAGGACATAACGGATGAATTTCTGTGAATCCGTGGATCCGGTTAACGAGTTGTCAAGATTTATACGGGTATTATCCAAGGACCCGGTGGCAACTGGATACATACAACGGGCGAACAACTCGTGAAAGGAGTCTAGCTCGGATCCCTCAGCTTACTGATGGAGGCTCACTTTCCTGGCTGTAAGGGTGTAGAATCTGATGAGAGGACAGGTAGTGTCAGCGATAACCTACAGTCCGAACCAGAGGAGGGTGATATCGATGCGATAGAGGAGATGATCAGTGGATGTAAAGTGGGCGGAAAACTCATTTGCGCCATATAAGTCACCCGGCATTTTGCCGGCTATGTTACAGAATGTCAATGACAGGGTCATCTCACTACTCGTGAAGATATTTAGGGAGTGTCTCAAAGTGAGATATATTCCCAGGGGGTGAAGAGAGGTAAGGGTAATTTTCATACCCAAAGCAGGTAGGACGACTCACTCGAAGCCCAAGGACTATAGACCGATTAGCCTATCTACTTTTCTACTCAAGATAATAGAAAGACTGATCGATCTGTATCTGAGGAGTAGGAGAGCATCAGTGACCCTCAACACGCCTATCTTAATGGTAGGTCTGTTGAGAGTGCTCTGCATGATGTGGTGAGTTTTATTGAACATCTTGGCAGCGTTCCTCGATACAGAAGAGGCCTTTAACAACACTAGGATAGAGGCGATTAAGGAATCACTCACTATAAGCTATTAGTGTATTCCTAATCGAGTGGATCACCTTGATGCTAAACAGCAGGGTTATCAACTCGAGCATGGGAGACAATTACATAAAGAAGCAAGCGGGGTTCCTTCTCCATTATTGTGGCTCTTGGCAATGAACGTCATATTGAGACAGTTCGATGTCAGGGGAAGGAAGATCATAGCCTATGTTGAAGAATGATGACAAAATATCTGGACGACCTTTTTGGAATTTCGAAAAACGATCAGATATAGGAGACATTAAAAACCCTCAATACATTTAATAGACAAATACAATTTCCACTATAAAAGGAAATTGACGGAAAATTGCCTTATTTAGACTCCATAATTATTCGTAAAAATAAAGTTTTAAAAGTAGACTGGTATCAGAAACCTATGGCATCTGGAAGACTGATTAACTTTTATTCTAAACATCCCAAAAGAATAATTATGAATACAGCAACAAACTTCATTATAAGAGTACTGGACAATATCAATAAGGATTTCCATAGAAATAACATGAAGAAAATCAGAAGTAGTCTCTGCAAAAATGACTACTCGCATAAGACGATAAACGAATTTATTAAATATGTAACAAATAAAGAAAAACCAAAGAACAACGAGGTATCGAATAAATCAGAAATTGTATAAATATATTTAATATACTTTTGGACTTTCGGAGAGGCTTAAACACTCGGATATATATGACAAAATAAATGACATATTGGCAATGAAAACGAACAAGTCTAACGTAGTATATGAGATAAAATGCAATAGTGACGACACTGACATATACCAAAAAGTATATATATATACATTGGTACAACAAGAACAAAATTAAGGACAAGATTATCATCGCTCAAATTAGATCTAAGATGTGATGACCACTAACATAGAAAACAGAGCTCGTAGTCCACTGTGCAATAACTGGATATAAACCAGATTTTGAGAAAGTAAGAACACTTACAAGAGAGAATAATCATACGAAACGATATATGCAAGAGATGCATATTAATATCATAAACAGGGTTGTCCGATTTTTTTGAGCCTCTGTCGCCAAATTGCTGATCAGAAATCGCCAAAAATCGCCAAATTTAAAAAGTAATAAATAAATAAAAAGTCGTATAATTTTAGGTGATTCACATTTCGCATAATTTATATATGTAAATTCAGCTTCAACAAAGCCAATGATAATTGCAGTAGCTAATAGTAATTGAATAGAAAATTAAAATATAATTTAAAATTTATTTTTCTGACATACATACATACATACATATATATACGTACATACTTACAAACATACATACAACAAGAATGAGAATAAACTATAACACCCCGTCTAGACGTAACATAATATGTAAGATTTTTGTGTCTGAGAGTGTCGAATTCGCTCTCTGAGAGAATTATTTCACGTGTGGATTCAAATATTAGTGTTATAAGGTGTATTATGAGACTGTTGAGATGAGATTTCTTTACACAACCATCTTATAAGATGAACTGTCCAAAAAACACATAAACGAAGATTTATTTGTGTATGTGCATGTGTATTTTTTGAAAATTACTAAAAGACAATGTTTTTTGTAAAATTGTTTCCTTTAAGTGTTTGTTTTACATGTTAAAAAATATTTTTATAAAAATTGTGCTAAAAAAGTGCGAATTGCTTAAATAAAAAAGACATGTTTACTCTGTGACTGATTGAAAATAATGATTTCTTGTATTATTTATTTGAATACGTTATTTAAGATTTAACATAATATAAACAAAATGATTACTCTCCTCTGCCGACGTTATCTCATATATTATATCAGCGTTAATCTCAGTTGTAGACCTGGGGTAAAGCAGATACAGACATACAATAAACAAAAGTAAGAATAAAAAAGAAGAAAAACAGTGACGAAAGCTCAGAACAATAATAACGGACAACACTGCAATATAGTTAAATGTAATTATTATTAATTTTACTTTTGTTTCGTTATGATTAAGAATATTTATACGTATAATTGTTTTATTAGTTTTTAGTAAATACATCCCTGAAGATGACCAATAAAGTTGGTCGAAATATTGGATAATAAAAATTAATATAATAAATTTAAAAAACCTTTTTATTTTTTATTTATTGAGACCTCAAAATATTTTTATTTTGCATTTTTAGCAGTTTAGATAAAATTAGACAATAAAAAATAAAAAGTACATAAAATTAAAAATTTTTTTATTATTTTTATCCTCAAAATCGCCTTTTTCAGTAACGTGATTATCACCTCCGCAATAAACTGTTGATATCCTATTGAGTGTGAGAATAACCAAATACGTCTGCTATTGATTTAGCTTTTCATCGGCAGTTTTTAAAACTTCACCGTTTACATTAAGATCAGTAAAAAACAATTTGTTTCATTTAAGGGCTTTTTTTACTCTCCAAAATTTTTTAGAGACCGAGGTCAAATTTGAAATAAATTTTGACCAGGATTTATTTCATTCTTTATTAAGCTGGAAATCAATAAGTTTATTTAATAGCTTCAAAATACCTTTCAGTTGATTTTTAAAATTAAAATCCTTACATCTTTGAAATTTGAGATTTCTCGTTGCCAAGAATTTTTATGCCGAGAGGTATTTTATTAAACGCTTCTTTAACTATAGGTATTAATTTATTTAAAAAATCTAGTTTACCTGAATTAGTAACAGGTTGGTCAATATTCATACACCTAATTTCATTTTCCACCCAGTCTGCGCGATAATACAAGAAACTGAATATTGAAACTTGTCCAGAAATAGCGCAAGATATAGGTACATAATCCGACTGTAAAACATTTGGTTGTGTCTCAAGGTTTGAAAAATGGACACACGTGTTAGATAAAAGAATATCTAGTGTAGACGGTTGAACGGGGTTGATATTTTGTCCAAAGCGAGTGTAATTTTTCTTTTTGATCTGTTTTTCGTTTGCCATAATATTTTCACAAATTTTTGATTTAATTATAAATTTCACACACAAGCACTTTCCAATTCAAAAAAAATAAAATTTTTGAAGAAATAAAATTTATGAATAAATATAAATTTCATTCATAATTTTTAATTTTTTGTTTTTAAACAGTTTGACAATTATTACGATTTTTTTTTCAACAAATTTCTATGTACTAAAAATACTAAAAATTTCTTCCCTGTACGGAAATTAGTATGTTTTTTGTGTGTGAAATAATTAAATAACTCGAATCGAGATTTTTTTGGCTTTGAAATATATGAAAAATAAATCAATTTGTTTGTATTTTTTGAGAGGTACCCGGTGATAAATATGGGCGCGGCCGTGACTCGTTTTCAAAAAATCTTTATATGTGAACATGGCAATAAAGACGTAAATTTTTAGCAGTTATGACAACGTTTTTCACAAATTTTATAATTGCCGTCATACACAGAATTGTATAATAATACAACATCCAGTTGGCGAAACTTTCTAATATGTAGATAAATTATATATGAACTATACGAGCATTTTTTTTTTTTTTTTTTTTTTTTTTTTTGTTCGAACAAGAACAAAACGTCGGCAGTGCAAAGTTCACAGCGCCTAAAAATTTACTAAAATTTAGATAAACGAACATAAAGTGTAAAACTGTATTTCTATTCTGAGAATAATAATAAACCAACTATTACTATAATTGATTTTGCAATATATATATATATATATATATATATATATATTTTTTTTTTTTTTTTTTGTCGAATATAGTAAAAGCAGAATAACATAAGGTAGAATCATTATGGAGAGCTGTAAATTTCAACTCTTGTTATGTCAAATAACAGAAAAAATTAAACAAGAAGTCAAAAATACGAATGTACAATATAAAATTTCTCTATGAAAAATAAAAAGCAACAAATTAGTAATACGAAGTAAAATCATAAAAATGTTTTTATTTTTTAATAACGTTTTCTTTTTGTTGAAAAATATAAATTTTTGTGCAATTTATCTGCAAAACTACTATTAAACATTAATAAAACATAAATCTGCTACCGGCCACTACCCAAATATCAACAACTTCCCAGGAGGCTATATCTTGCCACTCGGTGTTTTCGTTCATCACAAAACACAAAACATCTTATATGCCTACAAGCATTGCTTACATTTAATTCGCCTTCAAAAGTTTAAGACAATAACGGTAAATGCCATGTTGCGCAATGCCATAGAGTTGCCACAAAAGATCGTTTGCTGGTACTGCTGTAGCAGTTAACATTATTAATATTACCTGTTAATCTATGATAGTATTCTTGGAAAAAATATTTCTTTATATTCAAAACATGAAAATAAAATAATTTAAAAACTTTATTTTCATTAACTTTTATTAAAAAAAATATCTTTTTTTCAAAATTGTTGTGGAAAACTACCGTAAAATTGCAACCCTCGACCAAAACAGTAGTGCCAACATCACCCACTAAAAACACGAAAGCGAATTTAACTAAACGAACGACAAAGGCAAGGCGAATTCAAAGAAAAAAGACGAATAGAAAAAATTTTATTGAACGTTCAGAAAAGTAGAAGAGTGTTTGCAGTAGAGGAAAAAAACCCGACGAAGGAAAAAGAAAAAGTCTTTTTTTTGTGTATTTAACATTAACGATACGCAAAAATAACATAAAAATTGCACTTTTATTTAAACAAAGTGAAAGAAAATTAGTTTATTAATTGTTGAAAGAGTTTATAGTTAAAAGAAGACAAAATGAATGAAGAATATGATGCTATTGTTTTGGGCACCGGCCTTAAGGAGTGTATCCTAAGTGGTATGCTTTCTGTATCCGGCAAGAAAGTACTTCATATCGACCGCAATAAGTACTATGGCGGTGAATCGGCTTCTATAACACCATTGGAGGAGTTGTTCCAACGTTTTAATGTCGAGGTACCCGGTGATAAATATGGGCGCGGCCGTGACTGGAATGTGGACTTAATACCCAAGTTCCTGATGGCCAATGGCCAGCTGGTTAAATTGCTAATACATACGGGCGTCACCCGTTACCTCGAATTTAAGTCGATCGAGGGTAGTTATGTATATAAGGGAGGAAAAATTGCCAAGGTACCCGTCGATCAAAAGGAAGCCTTAGCATCTGATCTCATGGGTAAGTTTTTTTTTCAAAATCCTTTAGAAAAACATGAGTTTTTTTCTTTTCAATAAAAGAAAACATTTAAGAGTCCCCACCACCTTCATCGTCATCATTGATTGCACTTTGCGGAAAGCAAAGTAGAAAAAAGTTTACTTGTCTGCACAATTTTTTTTTTTTTTCGTTTTCGTCTTTTTTTAATTTTGGTGTTTCTCTTGATTGAATTTTCGTGACACGTATTTTATATTAAATAAGTGGTGAAAATATGTAATAATTTACAGGAAAAATATAACTGGAAAATATGAAATTTTTATTTTCAAATTATTTTCCAATTAGAATTTTTGGTTCCAATCAGATTTTTCTTTTTTTTTATGTTTTGTTGTATTTTTTTATTTCCATTTCTTTTCTTCATTTATTTTTTGAATTTGCAAAAAAGGTGGGGTGAAGAAATTTACTTCGCCACTTACATTTTATTTCGTTCTTCGTCGTTAAACAGAGCGAAGTTAATTGCGTTTTTTTTTTCTTAGTGTGTGAGTATGTGTGTGTGTAATATATATATTTTTTTTGTTGGGGAAGTAAAAGAAATGCAAAAAAGTGAACAAATACACACATTTGTATAGAGAGAGTAGCCAGTCTGTAAGAAAGTTTAATATTTTATATTTTTCACGGGATTTTTTATAAGGAATTTTGAGACAAGGAATTATTATTTTGTTAGTAAATTTTTAATTAAAATTCAATAAATCCGACTTAAATTTCAATTACTTATTTGAGTAATTGGCTGAACTTGAATGTTGTGACTCCGATTTTTCTTTTTTTTATATCATTAATTGTACTTTTAACGCTGAAAATAATGATGTAAAAATTTTGAGTGCAATTAAATAGTTTTGAAATTACAGGCAGAGAGTATAGACGAAGCTCTAAATTGACAATTGAAAAAAATGTTTATTTTTTTATTTTATTTTTTTAGCAACAAAATTTATTTCATTACATGTATTTTGCTGTTGCATGAGTTAGGCTTTTGACAATTAGTTTTGTCTCTTATTACTCTTTGGTTACAGGCCTTTGAAAAACATACTTCCCTAAGAAACTCATATGTTATCAAAAAATTTTGTAAAAAAAGAAAAATTATGTAAGCGAGGCCGCTTTTGGACATACCGCAGAGTTGAAAACCCTTTCTTCCGTATGGCCGAAGGCCGGCTATTAAGACAAATTTTCGCCAAAAAAAAAAAAGAAAATTATCATACAGGAAAAATTACAAAAAATTAAAGAAAAATACGTTAAAAAACTTTCAATTGATACTTAAATCTACAATCGGATAAACATTATAGAAATACATATTTACTATTTCAAATGACAAAAAATATAAATTGTAAATTTATTCAAAATATATCTCCGGCACAATAGTCATAATTAGCTAAATTTGGTTTTTTCTGAAAAATGTCGGAAATCTTTGGTAGAAAGAAAAATAATTTTAGGAACAAAGAAAGAACAATAAATCTGTTTGAAAAAATTTCAATATGGGGTGAAGTGATTTACATAATAAACCTCTTAATTAACAGATTTGAATCACAGGTATTTCTATGCCTAACTCAATTTTATGAGTTATATTCGAATATATATAAGATCCCGTGTTGAGATCTTATATGAAAAATTAATATATTTTAAAGTTAATGAAACGACAACAATACTAGATGACATTAAAATTCGAGAAAATCATTTGTAACAGATCTGCGCAAGAACAAAGACTGAAGCTTGTATAGGGGCTTCAAAATCCCAAAAATGAGTTTCGCCCGGTATCTCGGATAATTGACCGATTTGGTTAATTTCTTCGGCAAAAAAAAAGCTTTAAAATTTTCTGTACAAGAACGAAGTTACTAGCTTATATAGGAACTTAGGCTATTTATGGTCCGATTTTGCTCATTTTTATTAGCGTTCATCTAAGGGAAATTTTCTGTAAATTGATGTAAAAAACATATATATTCGATATCTGGGGTTTTCTAAAAACTCATTTCAACAGATATGCGAAAAGATAGACAAACGTCGTTATATCGACTTCCCTATCAATAAGGATCCATAATACATGTATTCTTTTTGGCGTCCTAGATGAATATTGTACAAATTACAAACGGGATGACAAACTTATATATCGTCACCTAAAATGCAAAAGACCGTAACCACAATTTTAACTTTTTGCTTTACAGCTAAGCAATTAAGTAAAATTTTATGATCGTTCACTTAAAGTAAAAATAGATAAAGCAAAAACACTCTTCAAAGCAAATTTTTCTTAAATGGAACAAATTTTACGACTGTTTCGTTTATGAAGTTGGTGTTACTGCCTTTTTACTTTTGTTAATATTGAAGAAATTTTTGAAGATATGAATATGAAATCTTTTTTGTGTAGAATCAGTTTGGGTTAGTGCATTATAAATTAAACAAAATATCTCCAAAGAATTTTTAGACTTTTTGACTCAAAGACGTTGTTTCTTTCAATTTATATATTTTTCCTTATTTTTTTTTTTAAAGCGTGAATAAAAAGCGACTACGTTACAACTAAGGATTAGTATTCATAAAAATTCGCTTGTTTAAGTTTCTAAAAATATACCTACAGCCATGGACATTAAATTAGCACAAAACGTTTTCATAAAAACAATCATATTTTTTATTGTATTTTAGATAAGCAACAAAAAAATTTAAACATAAAAACTTAAAATGAATATTCTTCTTAAAAAAAAAAACAAAAACTTAAACGAAATTGCCAATCGACTGCTCATTAAGGCCTGAAACATATCATAAGCCAGATTTTAGGTGAACATTAAAATAGCACAAATTAAAGTTTCTGGAATAGAAATAGTATATTTTAATAAATAGTAAAAATATTAATGTTTTTAGTTTACATAATCAATATTTAGTAGAGTAGCCTTCATTTTCAATCACAGCGTGGCATCTACGGGACATGCTTTGAATCAAATTCTGGCAACGTTCTTTTGGAATCGAGTACCAAGCATTCCGTATTCCAGTCCACAGATCATCCAAGTTTTTGTACTTTTGTTGAGCAATTGCACATTTCACATCGTTCCAGAGGTTTTCAATCGGGTTTAAGTCAGGACTTTGCGCCGGCCAGTCTAAAATGGGAATGCGTTCTATAGAAAACCAATCCTTTACCAGCTTTGACGTGTGTTTGGGGTCATTGTCGTGCATGAATATGAAGGAAACTGGAATGTGTTCAAAAGCATATGGTTCCATTTTGTTCTTCAGAATATTCAAATACTGATATCGGTCCATTTTTCCATTAATTTTAACAATTGGACCCACACCGTGCCATGAAAATGATCCCCACACCATGATGCTTCCTCCCCCATGCTTTATGGTCTTCTGAGTGTAGCGTGGATTTAATGCCTGGCGTTTTGGTCGATGAACAAACACTCTACCATCCGGTCCCATACGATTCACCTTTGTTTCATCACTCCAAAGTATGTTTTTCCAGAATAAGGGGTCTTTAATTTTGTGGGTGCGAGCAAACAATAAACGCTTGGCTATATTTTTTTTTTTTTTTTTTTTGATAGAAGTGGCTTCTTCCGGCTTGAGCGTCCAAAGAGCTTTGCGTCATTAAGACGTCGTCGTATGAGCCTGTCTGATAAATTTAACCCAAATTGAAGGTTAATTTCATTGGAATATCACGTGACGACATGAAAGGGTCCTTCGTCGACTTCCGAACAATAGCACGGTCCACGACTTTGGTTGTTTTCTTGACACGTGGCTTTTGTTTTTTGTTTTCTGTTGCATTAATTACGTTTGATTTCAAGGAAATGATCACATTATAAACCATTTTTCCCGAACGATGCAAAATTTCGGCGATTTCAGCCATCTTTTTCCCATCATTCCACATGTTGACGATAATGCGTTTCTCCTCTGGCGTGCAATCTTTTCCACGTCCCATTTTTTGCAAAAATTAATTTAAATTACACAAAATTAAAAGAATTTAACGTAAGAAAAAATTACGCGAACAAAACTTTTACATACAACACTTTTATGCACTTTGTGCTAATTTGCTGTCCAACTGGAATTTAGCTAATGACACAAATCAGCAATCAAAACAAAAAAAGGCGAATGATAACGCTAATATTTTTAATTAAGCAAAAGCAAGATGTTGGTATGCAACAGCGCAGACCAAAACAATTGGTCTAATTAGAAAAAAAATTAAAAAAAAACACAATCAAAATATACTGTCATTTTGTGCTAATTTAATGTCCATGGCTGTATTTTATTCCTTTGGCATTTCTCTTTCGACAAATAAACATTTCTGCACTTGTACATTAAACAATTATAATAATTTTTAAAAAGACCTAACAACCCTCGTCTAGTTTTTTCTTGATCTTTTTTTAAGATGAAAGTAATGTCTTGAAAAATTATTGTAATAACTGCGTTTAATTAACTTTTTCAAATTGTTGTTAAGTTTCAACTATAATGAAAACAATTATTAGATTAATTGTAACGCAACACCTAGTATATCTTTGATATTTAAAAGACCATTTTTTCTTTCTTTTTTTATTATAACATTTACACATAGATAAATTTTAAATTGACTAACAAATCTTCATTTAAAATAAATTATTAAATTTGAAACTTATTTTTTATTAATGAATCATAGTTAGTGTTTCTTCTTTTATATGCTCCTATTCTATATTGTACAAGTATTTGACTTGTTTTTCTGTGCAAAATATTTTATTGTTCATACATACGAATTGTGTGTACTATTATCGTGTATTTTTCCTTATCTCTTCATTTCGTTTTTATTTAATATATATATTTATTAGCTTTTTTTTTTGCTGTTATGAATTTTACAACATCAAAAATAATAACAATAATTACCCACAAATAACAGACAAAAAACAATTAACTTTTTTTTTATTTGCTGGTAGATCTTTATATAATATATATATATATATATATATATATATATATATATATATATATATATATATGTTTTTAAAGAATTGATTGAAATAAGTAAAAACAGTTTTTAAGCTAAAACATTTCTTATAAATTGTACTTGGCTTGACACCTTAGCGCACATTTTGTTTTTAAAATTAATTAACAAAAAGACAGATATTTCCATATAAATCTTAGTGTAATGGTCCACTAACTCTATTTCAATAATGTATTTTATAAATTAATTTTTGTACAACTCTTTTTAATAAATAAAAAAATAAATAGATTTTGGACACCTTCCTTATAAAAAATTATTCTTAGATTATGTTTATAATATAGAGTTCATAATAAGTAGGTTAGTTTAGGTTAGGTAAGGTTAAAAAAGGCGGCGTATTCGCGCCTCCACCCAAAGACCATCCGGTCCATTGTGATCCCTTTATAATAAGCAATATTTAATATATTTTTGCTATTCCTCAGTTTTTTTTACTGGATTTATTTCATTTCATTTATCCTGTACTATACCTGTACTATATGCTTTTCAATCCTCAAGTGAGTTCTCTTTTATTCAAGTAAAAAGTTGAGGTTCTTGAGAATAGCTTAAAACGTATTGATCAAAACGTTCATTGAAACCACTAACTTATTCCAGCAAAAATTGTATATCGTCGCCTAAAATACAAAAGGCCGTAACCACACTTTTTAACTTTGCTTTCACTTAAAGTAAAAATAGATAAAACGTAAAACATTCTTCAAAACAAATTTTTCTTAAATGGAACAAATTTTACGACTTTTGTTAATATTGAGGTTATTTTTGAAGATATGAGTGAAATTTTTTGTGTAGATGTAGTTTGGGTCAGTACATCCAGTATTATATATATTTGTATATTTTCAGTTTTGCCTCACGTGGCGGGATAGAAAGAATTGTTGCGTGTTATTAAAAATTAATCTAAAAATTTTACTTTGATTTAAAGATTCAATGTTTGCTTTATATATTTTTTTAAATCAAGCAACCATGCAATATTTGCAGAGAACTTGCGAATCCCAAATTAAGATGTTAACAATCTTATACATTTAATTCTCTCCTAAAAGTAACTGTTTCAGATACAATTTTTATTTTAAAGTTCTTGGATTGATGACAATTTAGCAGAAAAGCTCCGACTTGTAAATGTTTATTTCGATGGTACTGGCACTTTCTCCAAAACTGATTACTTTGGACTAAACATCTTAAGTTAAAAGGTACAATGTAAAGACGCATCGTTTAAACTAATAGACGTATTTGTATTATTTACAGTTTTGGTATTTGTTGATTTTTTAAATTCCTGATAAAAAGTCCACACAAATGCTTTCTGTCTTTCGATGATAGTAAAAAAGTAGTTTTTTTTTTTTTTAATTTAAAAATTTGATTACAAATTTCATGAAACTGTTTCGAATGCCACAATCATAAACAGCAATATTGTAGTAAGGGGTGGAGCATTACCCACTAAGGTGCTCTCTTCTATAAGCCTAAACGGTATCTTTAAACTTTCTTTTATACTAAAGACTTAAATATGTTTGCTTCAATTTAAGTACTTTTGATCCTGGCTATCTCCCCGTTTCGTTAATTTTTTTTTTTTTTTTTATAAATTTCTGAAGTGACCAAAAACGGCAAAACTGCCCATGGGGTAAATTCGTTAATTGATTGAGGCAGAATCGATTCTCTAAATACGTTAATTGAAATTTATGTAAAAAAATTAATTAATGCAGATTCAAAATCTGTACATTGTGAAAATCATTAAATGATTTTTGTTCAAATTCTGCAAGCACTACAGTAAGTACTTTGATTCCGATGTTCCAGGATAATAAGTTGGTTCCGGCTTGCCGGGAGTCTTATGCACCAATGATTTTTTCAAACTTTTAATGAATATTTTAAAACAGTTGTTAATTCTTATTCATTACTATCAAGTGTATAATATTGAACAAGTCTTTATTAAATTCCAAAAACTAAGAAAGTTATCATAGAAAATACTCACAGCGAAATATTTTCGAGTGTATCGAAAAAACAATTAATCACGTCTACCTCCTATCAAATGTTAATTGAACACATGGATGATGGATGAAAGATCTACGAAAAAGGAAACGAAAATCAATTCCACAATAATTATTTCTTCGTTTTCAAGATACAGAGCAAGTTCGGTATACCCGGCGACCCGGTTATCCCGACGGCTTAATTTTTAAAATTGCAGGTTCCATAATCGCGACTTTTATCTATTTTTTAAATTTGATTACAATGTCTATAACCAAAAAAAAAGGGAAATCCTCGTCTTTTGGTATATTAACGTTTTTTTGATGATTTTGATCTTCAATGTGTAAATGTGTAAATACATCTTTTAATATGGGAAAAGATCAACATATTTTAAAGCCAATGATTTCTCAAAAACTAGAGATAAAAAAAATAAATAATATTGGAGATTCCATAAATTCAATTTGCGTGAATTACAGGTTGTATAAGTCTTCTTCAGATACGGAATCGGAGGGTTTATACGATAGTGGTCATGAAGAAAACAAAATTAATGTGGACGATTGTATAACATCGATAAACATATGCTTTGGAAAATGATAAGCCGACAACAGCTCTATATGAACTACGTGATTCAGCTGCTATTTTAAAAAATAATTTGCCAAAAGAACAACTTAAAATCTCCAATTTCTTTAAAAATGTTTAAAATGTAAATATATCAATAAAAAGAATTCTAATTTTAAAAATTACATCAAATTTTTCAATAAAATTTTGGATCTGGTCTTTAATTAGTCGCAAAAATCGTGTTTGCACTGTAAATGGCAGTGGCATATGTGCCCCTTCCACGTTACTCTAAAACGGTTTTTTTACCTGACTTTCTGCTTTATTTTAGGATATAAGGAGTATTATTTAGATTTAAAAGTAAGCCTAAAAAACAAAACAATATACACAAAACTTTTAATTAAATGTTGCACAAACGTTCTGGAAGTAATACAAACTTTGACGTTATGTAAATACTATACTAATGATTTTTTTCAATATTTTATAATAATGAAAGAATACAATAGACCTGAGTCCAAGATGAACTCTAAACAATTGATATCTTTGGGCATAATCTGGCCCCGAAGATGGTCATGTAAAGTTTATCGGCAACAAGGTCTTGGAAACAGTTTTGCAGGATGTACGTTGCATAATACCAATTAATTATAAAATGACACTTTATTTTCGCTCGGAAAACAACCTAATGAGGCTGTGGACATGGAACCCGTTTTGAGAGCAGTTACTGCACTATAGACCTAATAGCTTCACAAATTTTAAGTCAATTTAAGATTTTTTAATTGATTTGGAAAGCAGAAAAACGTAACTTTTTAACTACATATATTACAATCTTTTATACGCACTCAAATTTAGTAATGATTTATTCACCAATTTTAAATTTTTTTTCCTTTTCTTTTTTAAAAAATTGACTGATGTAAATTTTTCTGATTTTTATTTAAAAATATACGCTTTTATGGAAAAAATTGCATTAAATCGCAGTTAAAATCCGGCATACACTATTTTCTATTTCCAAGTCTAAAAAAGTAGCTCGACAAAAAGCAATTTAAACGGAATAAAATTAAGCAAACAAATCCATAAAATATTATGGTTTAGAAATAAATTATTTTTTTGCTGAAAAAGTTGTACTATAGTGGAAAAGTCAAGGACTAATAGATTTCCCCTCTAATATGTACTATTAAGATTAACATTAAAATGATATGAACTTATTTGTTTATTCATAGTAATCTGTCAATGAGTATTTATTGAGTTAAAGCTTACATTTGGAAATTTAATGAACTAGATACAGACGAAATAAACTCCTAACTTTCTTCATTTATCCTGTACTATATCTGTACTTTACTATATGCTTTTCAATCCTCAAGTGAGTTCCTTTTTATTCAAATAATAAGTTGAGGTTATTGAGAATAGCTTAAAACGTATTGATCAAAACGTTCACTGAAACCACTAACTTATTCCAGCAAAAATTGTATATCGTCGCCTAAAATACAAAAGGACGTAACTACACTTTTTAACTTTTCTTTCACTTAAAGTAAAAATAGATAAAGCGTAAAACACTCTTCAAAACAAATTTTTCTTAAATGGAACAAATTTTACGACTTTTGTTAATATTGTGGTCATTTTTGAAGATATGAGTGAAATTTTTTGTGTAAATGTAGTTTGGGTCAGTACGTCCAGTAAAAAACTAATTGATTCTTCAGTGGTTACGACCTTTTGCATTTTGGGTGACGATATGTGTGTGAAAATATGTTCTATATTTTCAGTTTTGCCACACGTGGCGGGATAGAAAGAATATTTTTTATTTTTTTTTTCGATTTGTTAATAAATTTTTAAATTAAATTTATATGTTTTTTTTTTTATTTGCAACTAGCCAAATCCAAGAAAATTTAAAAAAAAATATTGAATTAATTTGTTTCACTGCCAAGATTTTTATTACATTTTTTAATAACTTGTAAGAATTACCGCCTAATATGTCTTGTGCTATTTCGAATCAGCAGAAATAATACGGAGGAATGAATTAATGAACTTTCTTAAAATATGTTAGTCCTAAGTGATGCGGCAATATTTCAATAGAATATTTATATCTCCTTTTAAATAGTATGATATCTAGAGATCTCCTCTAAAGTCATCATTAAAGTTGGATTGTACTTAATATTGACTCTAAAAACCTCTAAAGTTTGGAGATATTGAAGAATATTATTCTGTTTATTTCAAGATTCCTCCCCAATAAAAATTTGTCCATCAGTAAAAGCAATACTTTTGGTAGACTTATTCAAATACTCGTACTTTCGATGTAATAAACGGTGTTCATGATCCGAATGTAAAGCTATTTAAAAAAAATTAAATTAATATTATCACTTGCTCATTTACTAATTATGAAATTATTATAATCCAGCATCCACCAAAAATAGACACTTGGAATCTACAAGACTTAACAATCAACTTTTGTTATTTGACCAAATTAATCAAATGCAATAAATCAACTAAAACCTCACTAAAGAAATGGGTTAAACATTGGGCACCTATTGATAAAGCAAAAATTTAACAAACAAATTTTTTTGTTATTGACTTTTATTTCTCCAAAAAAATTAAGAACGTTGCAATCAACGTGTGTACATAACCACTTTAATTGTTCACCTTCTTTCTTTACATTTAATTATTATTATTATTTTTTTTTTCATTCTTCTTTGATTTACTTTATTTTTTGTTGTATAGATAATCAGGCCAATGAACTACATTTTTGTATTATAACTCTATTATAGTGTTTTTGTACAAATACATTTATTATTGTTGTTATTATTTTGTGTTTCTCTATAAACTTGACTAATACTGACTGACTGAAACTATCTTTTTAGTTATTTAGTTTTAGGAATGGTATATATGCATATATTTTATTTTTGCAAAATTTTTTGTGATATTGATAGACATTTTAAAGCACATTTTGTAGTACAACATTCCTTTCACTTAACCAAAAAAAAAAAAAAAAAAAAAAAAAAAAAAACATTATTTTTTTCATATTTTATTTTAGTTTGTCATACCTAGGATTTTCTATATACAATAAAGAAAATATTGTGTATTTTTATTTAAATGAGAGCATATTCCTACATATGTGTACTCATATGTTGTGTGACGTCATATTGGTGACTAATATCAAAATTTTCATATTGTTATCATTTAAATAAAAGGGGAGGATTCACTTTTATATGATTATGTTTTGGTTGTAACATATATATATATTTCAAACTCGCTGTTGCTGTCGTTTAAACAAGTGTAATCCTTTCGACGTAATTATGTACAGTATCGGCCAAAACTAACTGAGCAAATATTAAGTTTTAATTAATTTGGGTATAACGCAAAATTTTCTTCGTTTTGGAGCAAAATATATAAAAGATTGAAAACCAATTAAAATACCAATAATATAATTTCTATATTTCTAACATAAAATTCATGGTATTATTAAAAAACTAAAAAATCAAAATTTTCTAAAAATTTTGAGGCAATCCCATAGTCTTTTACCACTGCAGCGAAACTTCCAGGCTTATATTAGTCATTAAACAAATAAGCTTGTATATTATTAGCAATGGACTTCCCACGACCTTTATCTCTTTGCTCTTCTGATTTACTATTTTCAATTTTAAGATAATGGAAGTGTGTGGACTTGTCGACGATGTTTACCACTGGCTGATGTAACCAATTTTCATTAATTTTTAAGTTTACTTTGGATCTTTATCATGTTAAATATCCAAGGGGTCTTTCTTATTCATTATACCATTAATTTTACGTACCGTTCTTAGCCTTTGTCCCGAAAAGCATTCCAAGCAATTACATATCGCCTTCATGATTTATGGTACTCTGACAGTATAGAGAATGCAAACATTGAGAAAAGGACTGACTGACACTTCCCAATTCACCAATTGCTCATATTAACTTTGATTTGTCTGAAAAAAACTTTGTTCCATTGATTTCAAATTCAATGGAGGTGCTCTCGCCCAAATTCTTTGTTATTTTTCTTGGAAATAAATGGCCTTTTGCAGACCTGCGGAATTCTACTATAATTTTAACTGTTCTTCTTTGGATTGTACTTGTGATTATTTTAATGCTCAATGATTTAAGACAACTTGGAGCAATCTTATTATGATCGTTTTGAGTTCCTCTAACAATTTATGTATCATTATTGATAGTTGACCATCTTGGTCGGCTTCCATAGTCGATTCATTGCACCGTTCCTGTCGTTTTTAACTTATTTGTAACGTATCTTACCGTCGATTTTGTCATATTAATATATTTTAAGGTCTTAACGGGTCATGGGACTTTGGAAATTTCTTTTGTAGTGATTTTTGACTTATTCATAAGAAGACAATCTTCTAAATATAGGATTTGTTAAGTTAGTTTTGGCCGACACTGTGTGTATGTAAAACAAATGAGCTAAATAAATTCTTATAAAGTTTAATTTACATATTGTACTTTAAAAAACTAAATTAGCATAATAGTAATAGTTTCGTAGAAAGTTATATGCTGGAAGAATTTATATTTTTTGTATAAATATAAAATTTTAATGAATGTTAAAACTAATTAGCTTATTGATTCACTAAATGAAACCTAAATTATGTAGTTTTTTACAACTTGGCACAATAGGAAAGGTTTAATATCAAGTAAAATATGTGTTTTAAATATTTTATATCTTTGTCAACACATATCACACATATATTTAGGACTATTTTTTATAAAAAATATTTAAATATTTTATACAAACATCTAATTAGTTTTTTACTTTTACTAAACTTTTCTAACGTTTAGCAGAAGGATTATCAATTGGGTGACGTGCATAAGGAAACTAGTGATTAGGGGAACACCGCAAGGTTATTATCCGACATTCTAAGGCAATTTGTCGTATTACAGAGGAATATTCATTAATTTTTTACCCATATGATACTATCAAGGGCCTACGGGTCAACCTGTAGAAAACAAATTTAATTTTTTTCACCAGAAGTTGCATAATATAGCAGTTTAGGCTACCAGTATTAGTGGGGAACTGAATTAAAATTGGCAATCGAAACCAAATATCTTGGTGTAGTTCTTGATAGTAAGTTATCTTGAATTATATTTTAAAATGGATTTGCACACTCGGAAAGAGATATCAGGAAATTCTATAGACGTGTTCCAAGCAGAAGTTCTAAGCGTTTTGAAAGCTTGAAAGGGGCACAAATGTAGGTTGGGTTTCACAGGCTGCTCTATAGTAACCAGAAGAAGCTCACTTGGGTCTATAGTTTCCTATAGGTTTTTTGGATTAAGAACAAGATGAAGGAGAGACGAAGATTAGATAGATAAAGATAGAAGAGTAGGAAGTTAGATTTGTATTCTAAAGAATAGTGTGGAGTGAGAATTGAAGGCAGATTAAAAGCTAAGAGATTATTTATTATCCTAATAAACAGCTCTAGCTTACTAAAAGCCGTATCGAACAATTCGCTAAGGTTAGGTTTTAAGAAGTTTATGTCAAAGTTTCAAACGCATTATGATATGAACTGGGGAAATTGGAGGATGATAATAATAACAGATCATTGTCAAATAGGTACATAAGATTTCAGTAGGATGTGTGAGAATATCCATGAATTGGAGACCGTAGCATATTATTTGTTACTGTCCATGTTTATATGGAATGATTTGACTTTTTCCTTATTTCTTTCTATTCTCTCAGAATGGATGTAAAATTCTTAGAATCTGTACAACCATTCCTAACCTAAACTACGAAACTTTTTTCTAATTAATATTATATAAAGAATTTTTTTTATCAATATTTTTATTTATGTTTAGTAATTTTTCTTGAAAAAAAGCTTCACTTTTTTGGTTGGGTTTTTTAGTTTTTTAATCTTATATCGCTCATTTACTAAACAAAGTCGTAACTCAAAAAATCTACTTTTTAAGGAGACGCATTTTTAGTTTTTAAGTTAATATATATTTTTTTTCAAAATTTTGTCAATTTTAATCACTTCGCTAGATAACTTCACGATGTTAACTACACAATAGTCGACGCACAAATATAATAATACGTTGTTGAAAGTAATACGCAATAGATTATGTAATTAGGACAAAATGCTTTTAATGCGATCCTACGTGAAATATATATCAGACTAGAAATTTACGTTTTTGCAGCAAATGAGCGATATATGCTTATAGTTCAAAATACGAACTTATATATCTTATACTTGAACTTAACATCATCATTTTATGCGTCTCTATAGTACTATATCTTCTAATGGCAGACATGTTAGTTCCGCACACACTGTGTTTGGTTCATATATTTTTATTAATCCTACAAATGTGTTTCTTTTCCCCCTTGTTTGGCAATTTTATCTGCCACTCAAGTTATCATGTTCTTATACCAAATTTAGCATAACCCTTTCAAATCTCAAACATTTTCTAACTCAGGTCCTTGTATTTATAAGAGAATACGATTTAATTTATTAGAATATTCTTAGCGTGCCATAACCCAAATGTGATCACTGTAGCGTTTAGTGTTCATCAAATCTAACTACTCTTGAGGAAAGGGAAATGAGTAGAGATCATTTCTAATTCTAACACCTTATTTCTATTCTAAACAATTTCATAAATTTCACAAAGGTTACCAAACTATAAATAATGGATTATAGTAAGTATTTTTACAAATGATGAAATATCAATCTGTTTAAAGACCGTTGGTCCGTTTGCGAGTTGGCAAAACTGTCCCATTTGATCGCTTTAAATTTATTTCTTTGTGTGTTTTTAGAAATAGGGGATTGTTTCTAAAAGCAACAAGGTTTCATTTACGCTTCGTAAAAATAGCCAAATTTAACTTTAGAAAATTAAAAAAAAAAAAAAACTTGTTCATTGAACATTTTCTACATTTATATTAAATTTATATTTTTTTTCTTTAAATTTTCTCTAGTTTTCGTTATAATTTTCATAATTATGGGTTTAAATCTAATCAATTGTTTTAATTTTCATTTTTGTTTCAGGTATGTTTGAAAAACGGCGTTTCCGCAACTTCTTGATCTATGTTCAAGACTTTAAGGAAGACGATCCCAAAACCTGGAAGGATTTCGATCCATCCAAAGCAAATATGCAAGCACTCTACGATAAATTCGGTTTGGACAAAAATACACAAGATTTTACAGGTCATGCGTTGGCTCTATTCCGTGACGATGAATATTTGAATGAGCCAGCCGTTAAAACTATACAACGTATTAAATTGTATTCGGATTCATTAGCCCGATATGGTAAATCTCCATATCTTTATCCCATGTATGGTTTGGGAGAATTGCCGCAGGGTTTTGCACGTTTATCAGCCATTTATGGTGGCACTTATATGTTGGATAAGCCCATCGATGAAATCGTTTTGGGCGAAGGTGGCAAAGTAGTGGGTGTACGTTCTGGCGATGAGATTGCCAAATGTAAACAGGTCTACTGTGATCCCAGCTATGTGCCCGATAAGGTGATTTAGTTTAAAATTTATCAAAATTTAAAAGTTATTTTTTTACTTTCCCTTAATTTTTTATAGGTACGAAAGAAGGGTCAAGTTATACGTTGCATTTGCTTATTGGATCATCCAATTGGTAACACTAAAGATGCATTATCAACCCAAATTATCATTCCACAAAAACAAGTTGGTCGCAAATCAGATATTTATGTATCATTGGTCAGTCATGCCCATCAAGTTGCAGCTAAGGGCTGGTTCGTAGGCATGGTTTCGACTACCGTCGAAACTGATCAACCTGAAAATGAAATCAAACACGGTTTGGATCTTCTAGAACCCATTGCACAAAAGTTCATTTCAATCTCAGACTATTATGAGCCCATCGATAATGGTGCCGATTCTCAAATATTCATTTCGGAATCTTATGATGCCACAACTCATTTCGAAACTACTTGCCTCGATGTTTTGGATATTTTCAAACGTGGTACCGGTGAAGATTTCGATTTCTCTAAAATCAAACATGAATTAGGTGATGAAGATCAGTAAATCCACAAAACGAAGAAAATAAGTAACGTTTAAACAACAACATCATCATGATCATATTTTTATTAGCGTGCAGTTAACGGGGGAAACACAACATCAACAACAACTACAAACTATATAAAATGAGAAATTTTGAAATAAATTGAAAAATACAAAAAATTAAAAAAGATGATATTAAGTAAAATTATGCATTATAACATAAATAAAAAATAAAAAAAGAAGTTTTGCTTAGAATGAAACATAAAAAAACATCAATATAAAATAAAAGCTTAAAAAAATATAAACAAAAACTCAATTATATTTAAATAAAAATTAAAAAAAGAAAAAATGTTTAAAAGATTTTATAAAAACTCTTAAAAAATCTATAACTCTCTGTTTCTCACACCAATTCCCGGCCCCTACAACTTTCTTTCTGTAACAATTCCAAGTAAATAGATTGTTAAACAGAATAACTCTTTATATATAAATAATAAAAAAATATATAAACAAATGTACGGAAAACAAAAAATCTAAATTACAAGCGAAAACCTAAAGAAAAGAAATAAACATTTTATATATAATATAGTAATGGAAAAAAATTAATAATTTTGCGTTTTTAAATTCAATATTCATAACAATAAAAACACACACAAATAAATAAAATATTTAATAATTTATGGTTCAACTAAAGGCTAAATAATACTGAAAACATTAAATAACAAGTTTATATATCATACACACATAAATAAGTATATAGAAACAAATCCAGCTTCTTGTTATTAAAATGTAGTAAATATTGTTTTTTTTTAATCTTAAACACAAAAATTAAAAACTCAAGCTTAAACCAAAATCAACGATTAGTTTTTATAAAAATCAGAGAAAGATTATATAAGAAATTAAATAATCACACTTTTCTCTGACAAAAAACAACAACTTTTATTGTTTCTTTTTTTAGTTTTCGAAATTCCAAATTAATTGAAGCCGTGTATACAGAAATAAAAGAAATAAGAAAAACTATTTTTAAAAAACAACAACAAAAAAGATTTAAATGGATGAACATGCATAAATACATAAATGTAATTAAAACAAGAAAAAAAAATAAATTTTATAATGTACTTTTTGGGAGTTAGAACGCATCAAATCACTGCAGACATTCAAAATAGCTTTGGGTGGATAAAAGCAAGTTTTTAAGGGTGAGTGAATTCAAAACAATCGAAAAATTTGAATTTAATTGAAAATTTGCGATTTATGAACTTTAAACCACATATGAGGAGCCGCAGAACAAAACGTCATTTTTGCATTCTTTCAGAAATTGCATTTTTGTTATTTTTGTATTCAATGGGTTGGTCTACCGAAAAAATATGTTCGGATATTTTTTTAATTTTTTTTTTCCTACACATTAATTCGAATAATCAAATATTTTGTTCTGCGGCCCCTCATATATTTTCCAGAAAAAAATCTTTTAGATAATTCAAGCCATTTGCTGAAATTCAATTAAAATTATTTTGTCAAATTGTGTGAACACAATTGTTAGAAAGAAAATTAATTTTTCATAAAGTACCGTTTTTATGATAACGATAGACCAATTCTGTGTGTTTTGGTGAAACTTGATATTTCGGTTTTTTGGTTGATAGTAGTTCAAGAACAGTTGCAAAAGATTCATAATCTTGGCAGTCAATTGGGCACCAGCCAGTTAATAAGTAAAATTGTAATTATATATATATAGGGATTTTTTTTTTTTTTTTTGTGAAATTCGAATCTTTTATGAAATTCAAATTTTTGATGAAATAACAAATTTTTTGTGAAATGTCGAATCTTTGGTGATATTTAAAATTTTCAGTTATGGAGGCCTAACGGTCGTTCAGGGACAGGCGTTAGGTGGTAGTAAACTGGCCTTGGCCTCGGTATACATGCCCTATGAGGTGACGGAACCACCGAATGGCAGGGTGTGTACCTTAGCCGAGTATGCAAGACGAAATGGAGTAAGTCTATTGCTCGGTTGCGATGCTAATGCACACCACAGTCAATAAGGTAGTAGCGATACTAATAAGAGAGGTGAGTCAATATTTGACTAATCTGTAATAAGGGAAATACCCCTACGTTCAGAACGAAGGATAGGAATTCGGTAATAGATGTCACATTGACTAACTCTAGGGACCTAGTTGAGGATTGGAGGGTGGCTATGTACGTCTTTTTCTGACCATGGCAGGATAACCTTTAATCTGAACTTTCTGGGTTCGGAGGGAATACCTTTTAGGAATCCTAGAAGGACGGATTGGGACGCTTTCGGGCGTGATCTGGGGCAAGACTGACTGGAACTCCGAGGGAGTTTATGTCGAGGGATAATCTTGACGAAGTTGCATAGAAAGTAACGGGGTATATTATCAGAAGCTATGAGCTTAACTGCCCGGTGAGCTATCCGGGTAGGAGGAAACAGCCAGTCTGGTGGTCGGGGGAGTTGAGAGTTCAACGGACCACAGTTAGCAGGCTGTATAACAGGGCCCATAGAACTGGTAAGGACGAAGATTGGGGCACCTATAGAGTGTGTTTTAATAAGTACAAAAAGACATTAGAAGAGCTAAAAAGGCCTCGTGTCAATAAACTATCCAGATTCAGAAAGATACTGTCGAAGGATCCTAATGTTCCGGGGAGTATCCAGAAATCAGATGGTTCATGGACGGAGTTTTGCTCTGAGTAATGTGCTTTTGGAAACCCATTTTCCGGGTTTTCAGGATCCATTGATGGAAGGATCAGGTGAGGAAGAGCACTTCTTCACAGAGTCCACCATCGGGATAGTTGAAACGGTAGTGAGAGACCTGATTACGGTTAAGCAGAGCATGGGCTAATCCTGCTCTAACATGAAAGGGTATAATACAAAAAATAGCGTACAATTTTATTATAATCTGTGCACAGATGCCAGATTATTAAAAATTTAGTTTAATCGATTAATATGGTCAATTATACAACAATCCTAAATCTATTGGCTCTCTAAGAGCTTAAATACTATAAAAATTACTATATTCAATAAAATTAATAAATAAATACATACTTATTAGCGGAGTGGTCCTCATACATATTAAAGTATGTGTCATAATTAGACTGGGATGTATTTACATTACAAAGTTTAACAGATGGGTAGGTGAAGGATCACTTATCTGAGGAACACCTGCTCTTATACCAAATACTTTTAAATTATATATATATATAGAAATCAACACGGATTAGTTTTATAACATTTTCTCAACAAAATCAATAAATCCAATAATTGGATTTGAAAATTTAAATATTTTCGTCTCCACTTTATAAGGAGAATTTTAAAACAACGCTTAATTAAAATCGTTCATTACTTATTTAAGAATATATATCAATCCTTTAACAAATTATTTTCATTGCATTTTCAAAAACCGATTTGAAGTTGAAATTGGATTCCAATACGATTCCGTTGAGGATTTCATAAACAGGCTGATTATATATTATTCAGACGAGTTCAATCAAGAATAATATGCGAACCGTGTGTTGAAATTTCATAAAAGATTCGAAATTTTGCCAATTCAAAATTTCGCAAAAAAAATCAAACATTTTACCAAAATTTTAAGTTTAGTAAAGTTTTACTAAAAATTTTAAATTTACTAAAAATTTTAGATAGATAGATAGAGAAGGTTGACGTGATACCAAATGTACCACATCTCCACCCAGAGGCCGATCTCGGTCCATTCTGAGTTCCTTCATTGAAAAGCTATAGGATATAGAATACAAAATACAGAAAATATTAATAAGAAGAGAAAAAGGGTAGGAATAAAAATAATTATATAAGAGGATTAGCAATGTTACCAATCGCCCTAGGGGTGTACCCCTGACTCTCCCTTAGACTGTCGATTCCAATGACGAAGCCTATGACGTCTACAAGCTTCACGTCCCGAACGTCACTTAGCCCGTCGAGAAATTGACTGCCCAGCCATTTCATCCTACAATGCTAGCGTCCCATCTAGACCTCATCTTCTCTATCAAACAGTGTCCCGTTATGGCCCCTATCATGATCCTTAAGCTCCTCCTACTCAAGCCCAGAAGAGTGCCTGTGGCTTTTTTGTTTCTACTCTCCCAAGCCTAATTGGTTATGACCAAGATCCAATCATTGATCTTCCCAAAGAAGAAACTCAGCGGGGGTTTCGCAGTGGTTTCCCCCTCCGAGACATCCTTTGCTGCGACTTGCCTTGCCAGTTCATTGCTTGATATATTGCAGTGGCTAGGCACCCAGCAGAGTCTCACCGTGTAGTTTTCCATCAGCTCTCTCAGTGACTTCTTACAGGCAGCAACTAGCCTAGATTTCACCAGATGTGTCCCCAAGGCCTTTAGAGCCGCCAGACTCCACATAGAGAGTAACTTCAGTACACATCACAACTTTCTGCCTGATTAATTCTGCGGCCTTCAAGATGCCGAGAATCTCAGCCTGAAAAACGCTACACTCATCAGGGAGTCTAAAAGAAATGACAATAGGCTGATAGGTCTATAATCCTTTGGTTTCGAGTGACAAGTCCTACCACCTTTAGGTATGAATATGACTCTTACCTCTCTTCACCCCCTCGGTATGTGGCTATGTAGCAGACACCCTTTAAAAAGTTAAACTAGTAGTAGACGAACCACCAACGGTGCGTTCTGCAAAATGGCAGGAAAAATACAATCTGGGCCAGGTGACTTGTAAGGCTCGAATGAATTTACCGCCCATGTAACTTTCTCAACCATGAATTGTGAATATGATTGTTAGATTTGTCTGCAATGTAAAACGTTGGCATCATATCTCATCTTATGTTCACCAATTTCTTGGTTGTTCATTCCTCAATTTTGCTAAATTTCGTAATCTTATGCTGTTTTAGAACATTATAAAAAAAGGCTTTCCATCTATTTTGGTTAATAAGTTTGAATTTTTAAGATCTACCAGGAATTCTCAAATTTTTATTCCTAGGATTTATAGATTAAGTTTTGAAAGATCCTTTGTTGTAAAGATTGCTCGGTATTGGAACTACTTGCCTAATGATCTGCGTGTGTACTCGCATTCTAATAATGTTTTTCGACTCAAACTCTTAAATTACTTTGCTGACTTCATTTAATTACTTAAACTGTTTTTGCACATAACGTTTCAACAAAGATTGTTTTTAATTTATTAAATCTAAAAAACGAATAAATTATTCTTTACATGTTTATATGTATATATATATATATATATATATATATATATATATATATTTTAATTTCCACTAGTTGGACCTATAAACACTGTTTGTTATCCTTGCTTTTATAATTTACGAAAATATTTTTTTTTTGTTTGCTTCCATTATGGCTGTGGAGCCAATTACATATTATTTTATATTATTATTTTTTGTTAATTTTTTTTATATTTTTATACAAATTGTAAATATATTTTTTTTCTAATATCTTTCCAATTGCTTCATTGAAATAAAAAAATAAAATTGCCTAAAAAAGCTTTTATATTACAATGAATAAAGATAAAAGTAAAATAAAAAAGAAAACCTTCGAAAATTCCTTATTGCACCTTATTTTGGAGCCGGAAAATCTGCTCTTCTCATTGTGTTACTGATTGTTTGGCTGGTATATCTCTGGGAAGGTTCCAACACTTCCTCACCTACCTCGTATTCTTGCACTAAAAATTGAACAAAAACTAAACGGACCCTATACAATAACTATACAATACTATAATTTTTGGAGACAGCTGTTTCTCTTACTAGCACTCCCAACCTTGTTGTAGCAGCATCCTCTCTCATTTAGAATCTACTACCCAAAACCCACTCGATCCACCTCTCCACTTACCACTCCATCATTGCCTCTACCTTTGCCGAACTAAAAAAACATATTAAAAATCTTGAAAATAACGAACTTAAACTTACATAATTTTTATTTATAAATACATTTCAAAACAATAATAGTAATAATAATAACATAACATCTACAAAACAAAAATAAACATGTATATATATATATATAAACATTTTAATTTTATACATATATAAACATTTTAATTTTTTAGTACACGGATACGAGATATAAATGCATAGTGCTAGTGGGAAACCTCACCAGTCAAACGATCCGTAACAGTTGCAAACTCGTTTCTACTGTTCAATCTAGAACTTGCCTTCTCCCTGACAAAACGAGTTGTCAAGGACTTGCTTTAAAATAAATCGCTTCTCTTATGTATAATGCTATTTAAAAGGAGTGTGCAATTTTATTCATAAAATTATAAAATGGGAAAAACGGCAAAATAAAAAATAGCCGAAAATAAATAAGTAGCAATGTTATATTCGGCTTGGCAGAATCAATTATACCAACCATCTGGAATTTTTTGTGCCACCCTATTCTCATCTTATATGGGTGGTGAGCGGTAAAGTGAGCGTGCATGCTTTTCTTTAGGAGATATCGGCGGAAAAGTATAAACTGTAGTTAGGTCAGACACCAGGTTTTTGTAGCATTTGGACCTATATTTTTAAATTGGTAAAAAAATATTTGAAAAACATTTCTTTACAGATTGTAATTGGTTCAGTTTTTAATTAGTTACAAATGGGAATAAAATGAGTTTTATTTACAGTAAATATTTTTATTTCATTACAATAAGGGAAGCGGTATAACCTATATAGTATTAAAAGTAAAAAAATTATTAACTATAAATTTTTCATAACATTTTATTAAATATCTAATAAAGTTCCCCTGGGCTTTTTTCCCGGTGGTCCTTCCTCTTGTTTTGTACGTGCTCCAACATCTACCAATTTACCGCCTTTGCGTTGTAATTGTTTTTCAATAATGCGAGCATTGTTAGCGTAACTATCAGCAATTTCACGCTGAAATAAAAAATTCAAAATATGTGTTTAAAAAAATAAATCTTATAATCTCAATATTCCATTACATACCGCCTCAATTTCATCTTCTTCTTCATCTATAGTAGAAACAGTAACCGAACTAAATTTACCCATATTTTTAGTATGACGTGTAACCATAACTTTTTCCGATTCACCGGGCAAAAGTTTTTTGTTGGCCGTCATGGAAGAAGATTCCAAATTAAGATGTATATCATTTTTGGTCTTGACCAAAGCGTGATGTATTATGAATGTTATATCGGATTTGGGTTCATGACGATAATATATAGGTAAACTACAAGATTTACACTAGAATTAAGTATTAAGAACAACATTAACTAATAAAGAATATATTCACCAAATTCAGATTTACTTACATTAAAACGAAATTGTTTTTCTATGCCTTTTTCTTTGCGTCGTATGTAAATGGTCTCACCATCCTGATAAGTTAATTTGTGAGCATGATGTTTACCATCTATAACTCTAGCACCATCTGTTCTTCTTAAAGGTAACTTTTCTATTGAGCAATCTAAGGAATATGGTATAAAGGATTTTTCTGAAGTTATTTTTAGATTGTGCTGTATATTCACCTAAAATTAAGGTTAATTTGCCACATAAACAATAGTATATATTTAATGGAGTCTCATCGTTATACTCTTCTTGATCTTTAGAATCGGAACACACTATACTACGTGATACAACTTTTGGCATCTTTTCTTATTTGTTTCGCGAAAAACGTTTATTTACTTTTTAATAAAAACATTCACTGGTAATTGAGAATCTACCTTTTAAAGTAAACATTCACTGAGAATTGATTACTTACGAGAATATGATTATTTAGGGTTGCCAAGTTAAATTAAAAAAAATCGAAAATTATTATTTTACTAAATTTGTGTTGCACATATTACATATATTCTCATTAAAGCAAAATATGATGAAAATTGGAACTAACGAATGATTATTTAAAATTTGAAACCTAGTATTTTTTGAATAATTATAGTAGGAAAAAAAACTAATCCAAAATTTTTGGGTAATATAATTTTTATTATTACATAAATCAGTGTCAAATTTCAGATGAATCGGTCTATATTTCAACACTAATCATAACTTCCATATACAACCCTGTACCAAGAATTTTATTAAAATTATAAAAGCGATATAAAACTAAAGGTTTGAAATGTTTAACTTTTCAAAATCGAATTAAATTTGATATACTAATCATTTCTTTAAAGTATTCACAATAATTAATTTCGTAGACTAATTCTAGAGCGAATTAAATCCTTAAAGAATTTAAAATCAGTTAAACAATTCAAGCTTAGAAAATATGTCTTAATTCATTTTTTAAAAGATTGCAAAATATTAAAAATTGAATGTAATTATTAAGAACTAAATAACTAAAAAAACTAAATAATTTTTCCAACGTTTTGTTTGTGGCGTTTAATGATAAATATTTATGAACATATCAGTTATTTGTATAGCATTTGCTTTTTATATAGTATTTATCTTTTTAATAAATTTCCAAGCATTGTTAAAATAGTAAACATTTAAATTTCTTTTTTTTTTGATATTTGCAATTTTATTCAATTATTAATTAATTGACAAAAATAAATTTTAATTTCTAAAAGCATACATATCTATTACTTCAAATATTTTTTAAATGTAAACCACCAACAATTAAACGTAAGTGTGTATTTTTATTCGTAATATAATAGATCGACTAATATAAGGCATATTTTTTGTTTTTTCTCTCTTAATAATATAAAAATATTAATTTAAATTAATTAAATTTTTTAAATTATATGTTTATATAATATATAATAGTTACTTTAACTGAGGTTAAGTACATTTCGTAAATTTGAGGTTATATGATATTTAATCATATAACTAGTTTACTGCAGGTTGTGGTTGTTGTTCTTGAGCTTGTCTTAAAACATCAGCATAGGCTGGCAAAGGTTTAAAGTTTAAGACTTCATTGAAAACTAATTCTTTCCATTTTTCTACCGGCAAATCCATATCTTCAAAACTTTGATCATACAAGGGAGATGTTTGTTCATCAGTAGGATCATGATATTTATCCATATATGGATGAGCTAAGGCCTGTTCGGCTGTAATACGTTTTTCAGCATCGAGTTCCAGCATTTTTTCTAACAAATCAATGGCTTGAGGATTGGCGCCACGGAAAACATCACGGAAATTACGTCTTTGCATAACAGGCAGTGAACGTATGTAGTTGCGTGCACTGTCGGAGGATATTTTTTGCATAAAATCCTCTGCTGGTGTACCCAAAATTTCCATTATCAAATTAAGCTGATGTATATGGTCGGTGCCGGGAAATAGGGTACGCCCTGTTAATAGTTCAGCCATTATGCAACCCACAGACCAAATATCTACAGTTTGATTATAGTGCATCCAATTTAACATAATTTCCGGTGCCCTATACCAACGGGTGGCCACATAACCAGTCATTTCACTTTCTGCCGGTCGTGCCAAACCAAAATCCAAAATTCTTAATTCACAATCCTCATTGACAGCAATATTCGATGGCTTCAAATCACGGTGTATAATACCCGCGCTATGTATGTATTTAAGACCTCTTAAAATTTGATATACCAAAAATTGAACATGATCATCGGACAACTTTTGTGTCCTAATAATATTATTAAGATCAGCATCCATTAAGTGTGTAACCATGTAAACTTGTTGAAAATTTTCCAAAGAGTTTACAGGTTGACCGGGATGAAAGACATCCAAAAGTCCAATAACATTTTCATGATCCATATGTTTCAATAATCTCAATTCCCGATAAGTCCTTTTGGCATGTACGGCTGATTGAAAAGGACGTGCCAATTTCTTAATGGCCACTTTCATATTTGTACCACGTACCAGTGCTATTATTTATAATTTATTAAAAAAATTATACATAATTTTTAATTTAATTTTACTTCTTTCTTATCAATAACATGTACATACAATACAACCAGTTTTTTAATTTATTTACCTTTACTTACTTGACCGTAAGCCCCACTGCCCACGGACTGCAATTGTTGGTATGTATCTGGTATCACCCATTCTGTACGATTTATATCCAATTTATAAAAATTAGCCATTGTATTTTATTTCAGGTTCTACTGTGTATTTACGTTTTAGATAAATTAATATTCACTTATTGGAAACTTTCATCAATTCTTTTTCAAATAAAAAAAATACATATATATATATATTCACGCAATCAACATAAATATAAGAATGAAACGTCAAAAGAGAAAACATACAGTAAATGCATAAAGTTGCCAGATTTAGAAAAACACGGGAAGTAGAATATGGCAAGATTGTTAAAAGGTATAAGATTTTTTTGTTTAATATCAAATTGTTACGTCAAATTTCTTTCTACTATCCCTTTTTTCTAGTTCTTTGGCCATACATTATTTTTTATGAACCGATTTTGGTCATTTTATTTTTAAACAAATTATTATATATGTCAACTATAGGGGAAGACGTATGTCATAATAAATCGTGTAAAAATGCCAACGAAAACCAAAATGCCGTCTTACATAGTGTCTATATTAGACAAATTTTTACCAAACAAACGTAAAAATCAGTGACAATATATACAAGGTAACATAAATAACAATACGGCAAATTCATTAATTTTTTTATCTAATGAGTTTTGACACTTAAGCGGGTAAGAAAAAATTGTGCATATATTGAGTTTGACAATTCAAAAAATAGTCAGCTGATTAAGTGAGATTACCTGTTGAGTTCGCCTTAGTATAAGGTATCCAAGCATTAACTCAAAGAATAACTGACCAAAAGCATTAATTTTTTCGGTTGTAATTATAATTTTCTTATTGATTTAAATTGTATGTGGTTATATATGAAGTAAAACGCAGGATATTAGCACTGGAAAAACCACAAATAACAACGAAATTTTTTGAAATTATTTTTGGGTCAACTTATTAAAGAATAAGAAAACAAACAAAAAAAAAATAAAAAAAAAAAATAAATATACCGCGACATTTGGTTATTATAATTTGCGACGAATTCAAATCAGTTGGTCTTTTAACCTTGGTTTCAAAATATATTAATATTTTTTAGAATCTGGCAACATTAGCCACATATGATTCAGTATTGCCATGGGGTTTTCAATGCTATGCTACATAGTGACCTAGTAAGCCTAGCTTATTTATATTTTTTCATGTAGGTCCGCGCGTAGCTGTTAAATTGTTTTTGTATTCGTATGTAAAATTTTTTACCGGGTTCATTTACTCTGTAAGTACTGTACTGTACTGTAAGTTCGTCTTGATTATGAATAACCTAGTGTCTACATTACATAGTGTCTACATTAGAAAATTTTTTATCAGGACAAACGTTAAACTTAACGCGAATTTATGGAAGGTGGCAACAGTTGCACAAAAACAACAATATGGCGTATTCATTATTGTTTTTTATATATGCAGTTTAGCAACCAAAATAATAATCAGCTGTTCAACTAAGATTGCCTTGTATGTACTCGCACTGATTTTGACGTTTGTTTTGATAAAAATTTGCCTAATGTAGACACTAGGTTAGGCAAACTTTTATCAAAAAAAAAAAAAAACGTCAAAATCAAGGTGACCTTAATTAAACAGCTGATTATTATTTTGGTTGTTACAGTTGTCAAACTGCATATATAAAAAACAATAAAGAATACGCCGTATTGTAGTTTTTGTACAACTGCTGCCA
Source organism: Protocalliphora azurea (assembly GCA_932274085.1). Lineage (NCBI taxonomy): Eukaryota > Metazoa > Arthropoda > Insecta > Diptera > Calliphoridae > Protocalliphora > Protocalliphora azurea. The sequence goes on from OW026520.1 coordinate 42,029,734, forward strand.
CTTTCCACAAATTCGTTTTAAGTTTGACGTTTGTCTTGATAAAAAATTGTCTAATGTAGACACTATGTAAAGAAAAAGAGAAAATATAAAAAAAATCATGAAACTAACAAGTCGTCATGTGGTAGCAACTTCAAAAGATAATTAAAATCAAAGACGTCTTAAAAGTCATCGTGTGAACCGTGTGTTACAAGAATTGCAGAAATCAAGGCGTATTCATATTTTATGTGCCCTGGCGGAAAATTTTACAAAAAGTGTAAAAGATCTCAACGGCAACACTGTTATGTTTTTTACAATTATTTTACTTTAATCCATTGTTTGCTATGGATAGAAATTAAATGAAAATTCTTCTGTTTTTCGACTTTATCGTTTTAATAATAAAGTTGTTATATTTATAATTAATTACAAATACAAAGCAATGAAAATTTAGTAAAAATGAAGAAAGTTGATATATTCTTGCTTTTTATTTATAAACAACTAATGGTAGTAAGATTTCATTGGAAATCTTTGACTGTGATTGTGGTAGCATTATTTGGATTACAATATTTACTTTTATACTATATGTATCACCCCATTGAGGAAATGACACAGTACAATGATCCAGAAAGCCCTGATGTCTTGGTACATATATGCACAAATATAAAAATGAACTGTTAAATGATTGCAACTGATTTCTCTTTTGTTTTGTTTGTTGATATAGAACAAAGGCTGTTTATTTGACGTGGATGTAAGTTATAAACAAACATTTTATGCACCAGACACACCTGAAGTTGTGTCATTTATGGAACAAATATGTGGTAATGATTTAAATATACAAACATTTTCCCATCGGGAAACTATGATGAAAGCTATTGAAGAGTGCAAGGAAAAATGTGAAGGTGTATATTTCGAACTTCCTAAGGATAATGAAAAAACTTTAAAATATACCATTTATACAAATCGTATGAAAATTCGCACTGATCAGAGATATGTGACGGATAGTTTGGATACATCATTTAGTCGTAAGTATTTTTTTTAGCTGTATTCATTAATATTCTTATTTAGAAATAGCAATTTGATATACATTTAAGGAAAACAGTCAGTCATACGTGCGGTTTTTACATATATGGTAAAGCAAATAAATTAATATACATAAAATTTAAAAGTTTAGTTTGTTAAGAATCAGTTGCATGAATAAGGGATTTTAAATTATCGAATATTAATTTCAGTAAATGACTGGATTTTTTAGCATTTCTTTAGAGCAGCTAATTACATTAGGAAATTAGCTGCAAAAATTAATAACCTAATACTAATGTACTCGAATTAGTTCCAATCTTGGTGAAAATCAACGAATTTAACGCGAGTTAAATTCATAGCAGGAAAGTGATCCAAATTATTGAACAGCATGTAATGAAAGATTGACTCTTTGATGTTAGCCTTCGTTACTGAAACTACATTATTTAACAATTTTCAGTGACGATCAGGGTGATTTTTAATAAGTTAATCTTTGTGAAAATTAGATTTAAATCACTATAATAGTTACTTTTATTTAATACGTTTGCGACTTCCTCAAAAGAACTGATTTGAGATAGTTCAGGACACTAGATAGTATTAAATGAAAATATTGTGAATTTCGGACTAATTTCTTCTTCTTCTAATATATTTTGCTGGGAAGTTTAAAAGTTTACTTCAATATATTGTTTCTCAAAGTGCGCATCCTGACAGCATTAAAATTCCAAATAAATACACATTTTCCATATTAGTAAAAAATATACACCGTCCATTTTAGTAAATTATACTCTTCCATATATTGTTTCTCAAAGTGCGCATCCTGACAGCATCAAAATTCCAAATAAATACACATTTTCCATGTTAGTAAAAAAATATACACCGTCCATTTTAGTAAATTATACTCTTCCATATATTGTTTCTCAAAGTGCGCATCCTGACAGCATCAAAATTCCAAATAAATACACATTTTCCATATTAGTAAAAAAATATACACCGTCCATTTTAGTAAATTATACTCTTCCATATATTGTTTCTCAAAGTGCGCATCCTGACAGCATCAAAATTCCAAATAAATACACATTTTCCATATTAGTAAAAAAATATACACCGTCCATTTTAGTAAATTATACTCTTCCATATATTGTTTCTCAAAGTGCGCATCCTGACAGCATCAAAATTCCAAATAAATACACATTTTCCATATTAGTAAAAAAATATACACCGTCCATTTTAGTAAATTATACACTCCAAAATAGTACCTATTTTAAAAAAGTGTCAGTTTGAAAAATTATCAATATTATCTGCGTTTTATTGCTATCGTTCATATGTAATTTCATACAAAATTTAAATTTATATAGGTTAGGAGTTAACGTATAGAATTATACATGTTAACTTTAGCGTCGATAAAAGTGCTCACAATTTGTAAACAAAAATAAAATTATGCATATAAAAATGACAAAAAGTACCAATTAAAAAAAATTCCAATTTAAATACCCATGGGGACTTGATGCTACACGGATGACTAAACGACCAAACTATACTTCAGCTTCCCTAACACGGCTTTACCGTTAGAGAATATCTGATATATAAACTGAGCGAGTGCAAATTTAGCACAATTGATATCAATATCCTCAAGGTTAGCCAAATCGCAATAAGACCACTAGCGTCCGATAATACCAAATCCATTTCTGTTTTAGTCTGCAAGAATGCGATTAAACACTCATTGAATGACATTTCCTCTGAAATATAAAAAAATTAAGGAAATTCATGCATAATACGAATTTGTATATGGATGAATATTTCCTTAGTTAGGGACTGAACAATAAAACTAAAATTTATTGCCTCTCCTACAATGTCGACGAAAGTGCGTCAAAAAAATTTTGAAAATAATTTAAAAACAATGTTTTCAACTTTTTTTTACTCCCTTTCATTCGAAATCTTGGGATTGGCAGTTAAAAATGAAGTTAATCTTTTTAATTTTATAAGAATAATATAAAATTATTACACAATTTAGAAATAAATTTGTTTTAAAATATAAAACTGTTGTTATTTATGTTTATATATTTGTGGTATTTCATTTTTAATTCTGATATTTTTTTTTTATCAAGAAAACAGTTTTTTTTTTGTTTATTTTCGATTAGGGGGAAACCACAACGCTACATTATTTTTATAATATACAATATAAACCTACGTCTTGCTTAAGTGATGGGCTGAATATAGGAAAGAAGAAATAAAATAAGGTTTTTTAATTAATAGTTACGAAATTTCATACTTGCCTAAAATTAATGGAAATGCGAAAATTAATGCGATATTATTTCTATATAGTTGCTCTAAAGTAAAAAAAACTTTTAGCAACACTAGAAATTGTGACGTGAATTAATTTATTATAATCTAAACTTTTTAAATTTTTGATGAATTTGTTTTATGTCGATAATCCATAATATAAAATTATGAAATTATCAACTGGGATTTTTTATATACATATACATGCAATAACTTTTCATATTGTAAACTTTGATAACTTAATATTTACAGCAAAGAATTACATGGCAAAGATGGAATTAAATCGGGGGTTCAAATGATCAAGATGTGGTTCAATTTAGGTGAATCATGCATGACTTTAAGAATAGAGCATCATTTGAGATCATGTGTTAATGCAAAGTTTCATTCCAATGATTCAAAATAATTCATATATGTTTGATGGTTTTAGAACTATTTTTTATTTTTTGGTACAAGAAAATGAAGAATAATTTAGAATTTAAAAGGGCAAATGAATTTGGTTACACTAAATTAGAAGTCCTGACAATGACAAGCACTTTGAATTGTTCTAGTTTTTTATATATATATTGCAAATATTAATAACCGAATATTATATTAAATACTTCATACCCCTGACCATTGCACAGTGACGCAGAATCGAAAATTATTGATTATATAGCTGTTAATAATTAATTGTTTTGATTATATGATAAGTTAAAATTGTTATAAATGCGTAAAAATGTAATAATAATGTAATTCATTTAATTTACCACTAACATTTTTGAATTGAATTTATTATTTTTCGTCTTATTTAATAATTGTTTTTATTTTATATGATATATTATTAAGTAGAATTTTGTACTCGATTATGACCAAAAAGCTAGGTTACTGATATATTGAAAATAAATAAAAAAAAAACTGGTAAGAAAAATATAGTCGGTCATGCCCGGCCATATTGTATGTGCCATACACCATTGTGTATGTCTTTTATTAGATCTGCCTCAATTGTGGATCGATGCTTATATTAAGTGTAAAATAAAACGTATGAGTAATATAACGTCGATACTAATATTTATATGAATTCATGCACTTTTGGGTGATTTCCGAAAGTTGGCCTTATATAGGAGCTATGGTATATTACTGACCAATCTCAAAATTTGTCACTGTCATTTATACTTATATAAACTTATTTGTATTGAATATTAACTTGATACTAACATTTTTATGGGATTTATGCACACTAAAGTGATTTTTGGAGAAGGGGTTTATATGGAAGATATGGTGAATTATGGACCGATCTTCATGAAATTTAGCACTAAGATTTATACTCATGTATTACTTACTTGTGCAAAAATAAATATTCCTTTCAAATATCATCAAGATATCTTCAAAATTTCGACCGCTATTTTATTCACAAGGTGAACGGCCAATCAGCAACACGGATATCGTTAAATTGACTCAGAAAGTGATTCTTAGTCGATTGGTAAAGGCTCTAGTACTAATATTTTTTGCGTTACAAACGTCAGTGGTGTAGGGTATAAAAAACTGTATCTTCTGATTTCAAATATTTTTCATGCTCTTAGAGTCCTGTGAAAAACAGACCTTATCGACTTTTCAAGTTATTTGCATTTGAAATTTTAACTATCTCAATTTTGCAAAATCATGGTCCAGTTTTTTCAATATATAGCCAATTTATTTGCGCCCCTCTTCCAAACTTAAAATTGTACACTTCTTTGCTATGTCTATGTGAAAGTTTATGTAAATCTAAACAGGCTATCAGAAGTTACAGATTTATTTCTAAAAAATTTCACTTCTGAGCCGCTGTGCATTCAAATTTATTTATTTATTACTTTTCAATAGCATAACAGAGCCCAATGGATCATATATAGTTAACAAATTGACCACTTAACAAAAACTACAATAAAAATAAAAATATTATATAAATATAAAAATATAATATTAACGATAAACAAATTTTTTAAAACTTATATGTATATGAAGAGAAGTATTTGGCGATTGGGGATAGAACGACTAAATGAAAAAATGACTTTAAATGCAAAATATTGTAAAACATAACATTATATATAACATTATATTATAAAAACATAACAACAGTTTGAATTTCACATAGTTCAAAAAAAGAACACTAAAAACCTACAAACAAAAGCAGAAACATGATTACGTCGTCGTAACCAAAAGATATAACGAATAACTCTGTTAAAAAATATAATAAGTTTCTTCATATTATAACCAAAGGCACCACTATATAACTCAATGGCATACAAAAATATTGGCATAACTAAAGAATGAATTATCATTATTTTAATATTCATAGGTAGAATTAAATTAACACTATAGATTTTACGTAATGTGTAGTTTACTCTGGATATTACAAAATTTATGTATCTATCAAAATTAAGTCTATTATCAATCCACAAACCCATACATTTTATATGGTCAACAAATTCGATTTTAACACCTTAAATGTCCAATATTCAATTTCCCCAATAGAGAACCAAAAAGCATAGCTTTAGTTTTCATAATATTTACAACTAACTTATTCTCCTCCATCCAATTACTAATACTGAAAACAATGTAATTAATCATCTGTTGCATTATATCTAGAAATTGCCTTTTACTACAAAATGAAAGTTCGAAGATACTAAAAATATCATTAAGATAAATGTTAAACAGTAAAGGTACATTCTTAGTAAGGGTCAAAAGAATACAAAGAAAAAACCTAACTCTGTTGTCAAAAAAAAAACCTGATTAAGATTGTGTTAGTTAAATGTTATTTATTGTATTAGTACTGAAACCACTTTCACCACACATCATAAGCACACATAGTTGGTCTAAATATTATTCAAAAATTATTAAATATAATTCATTACAATTATATTCGGAGATCTTCGTAAACTTTAATTTTTTGGTGCGGCTTACATCCATAAATATAAATATAATTACATTTTTTTGTCTTTTTGTTAAATGAATATGAAAATAATTTAAAGTTACTTTAAATTCACATTTTTTAACTAGCACACAATATTTTGACTAATTTCCTTTTTTACTAACACATTCTTAGACTTAGGTGTTTTTGGCAAATGACTTAGGTTTTTGACAACAAAGCTTCATATCTATGTTAATCTATGGTTGTTACTTTTGGTAACAACTTTGTCCCGAATGTAACTTAACTCAAATTTTAAAGGAAAGTTTTGTTTATTATTAAAATTAATGTGTTGTTTTTCTCTCTCACAAGTGTATTGAATTCACAAAGAACTTGTATATAAGGATAGAGAAAAGTTGTTGTAGGAAATTGAGCCAGTTTCTTTTCTTTGTATATTTTTATAATTTTGTTTGCAATTTTCAAATTTTCCACCAGGGACTGAAAATAAATGTTATTTTGAAATATTAAAACAAAAAAGCGTATAGGTATAACCAAATGTCGGAAAACTTATTCAAATACATCAAATTGTTGGCTATGAATACGGTTTTCATAAAAATATATGCTTTTTTAATTTTATTTTTTTTTAGCAAAAAATAATTTAAAAATAACTTATTTTATGAGTTTTATTTTTTACTTTTTCGAACAAAAACAAATTTATTTTGTGATTTATATTTTTTCTCATTTTTCTTTTATTAAAAAATAATATTATAAAACAAAAAAAAAAAAAAAATAATAAATAAATAAAAAAAGTAGAAAAAATCGTCTAAATGTAAAAAATCGCCAAAATGAAAAAAAATCTCCAAATCGAACAAAATCGCTAAAATGCAAAAAAGAAGAAATCGTCCAAAACGGAAAAAACCAAAATTAAAAAGTCTCCATAATAAAAAAATCGTCACTAGTTTTTTCAGTTTTGGCGCTTTTCTCGTTTTAACGATTTTTTATCATTTGAATTGAAAAACTTTCGTATATTCATATGCAGATTTTCTTTTATTGACAGATTGTAGAAATCGCTTTATAAACAATTGCGATATCGACGAAAAACGGATTTCCCACCATACTATATTAATGTATACTTATGTTAAGGGTATTTAAAAAGTCGACACAGTCTAATATGTATGACATTCTTATTAATATACTTATTTCTGATACTAAATAGATATGTATGTAGTAATACGTATATAGAAATTTACAATTTGAATACGGGTTTTTAATATGTCGTGTGCAAAAATAAATGAAATCAGAAAAAGGAAAACAAATTGTGAATAATTGTTTAAGTTTTTGTTTCAGTTGACTAAAAAATGAAACAATATAAACTTTATAATTAATTCATGGATACATATATTGAAAATTTTAGAAAAAGCGATAAACATAAACAGAAATATATAAAATAAACAATTTTGTTTAGGAATTTTGTACATCGGAAATGGATATGGTTTTATGTAAATGAATCAGTGGGTTAATCTTTTTGAGATTTTGTTTTTATTAAAGACTGTTATATTCAAGGTTTCTAGGGTATCTTTTACTTATTTATTTTATTTATTTTATAACCAAGTAATTTAAAAACCCTTCAAGGCCAATAACACATATTACAAAGGCAAAACATATACTTATATTATTTTAAAAGATAGGGAGAAATTTAATGAATGCGTCGTATTTCTTCCGGAGATGAAATGATTTTCTCTAAAAATTTGTATTATTTTGTCTGTGATCCTTCGGTATGTAAATCATTTTTTTCATCAGTTATCAAGATTCGTTTCGGTTGTTGTTGAATTTTGTTCAATTTAAGAAAAATAATTAGGCTATTACAACAAAATTACATAGATAACCAGCAAAGATTTGTTTAAGAAGTTCAAAGGGATGTTATATTTTCATGATTTTTTTATAACTTATTTATTTAAATGTATTCTTAATTTCTTCCTTAAATCTAATAAATTTATCATTTGTGAATTCATGAAAACAACTTTCAATTGTAGTTTTGGAATTACAATATTTGAGTTAAACTCGATTGTTCTTCTAAATTATTTACGATTATAAATTTTTATGCTTATAGCTGAGGTCAATAAAATAACACTACATCATATATTTCATTTTAAACAACTATTATATAAAATCTCTTATATTTCTAAATTAACAATAAGTAAAATAATTAATGAAGATTTCACTTAACTTTTGTGAAACAATTATAAAATATTTGGAATGATATGAAAATAGGCAGTAAAAAAAAAAAAAAAAAAAGCACCAATCTCGAATTTGTTGCAATAAATCTTAAATTACCAAGAAAAAATAATGAAATTTATTTATTTTATTATGTTTGACGACTAAGTTAATATTTTAGTATTGAAAAAAAGTATGTCGGTCTGCTCTCTTATTAGCATTAATACTTGGTTATCCAACCTCCCGGAATTTCTAATTTGTTAAATTCTTAGCTTAAAATCGTATGCCAAATACCGTCACACATTAGCCAAAAGGCTTTTCTCGTCATACTTTGTGTTCCGATAAAATTTTTATTTAATTCTGATCTGGGGTGTCCATCGCATTACAAGGATCGTACTGTTTCAAAACCGCATTTATGCCAATCAACTCCGTGTTTCGGGTTACTGCGACCTACATTAACGGCAATTGTTTGGAGTCTTATGAAATTATGTTTCTACCAAGTATTTATAGTTATACAGAGGAATACATCACAGTGTTTCTTCACTAATGAGCCCCAAAGTATAGTAACAAAATCATGATATTCGAGAACAACTGTCCTTGCATCATTTTTTAAATTATTCGTGCATATTTGATTACATTGTGATCTTTGCCCCCAAATTAAACAATTTATGAATTATTTGCAGGGCTGCCAGATACTTTTTTGCCCAAGCCCAAAATTTTAAAAATATTTCCCAAAAAAATCCCTACCCAGCGAAAAAAAAATAATAAATTTTTTGTTTTTATTAAGTATTTTCTTTTTATAGAAAGGATTTTTGGTTGAATATTTTTACGTAACTACATATGTATTGGAAAAAACACATTATATATTAAACTTCAGATTCTTCATCTTGTAAATCAAAGACATTATTACTGTACATAAATTTAGACTTAAAATTATTCAACATGTCTGATTAAATTCTTGGCAACAGGTTTTATTAATATCAACACATTAACAGCCAAGTTAATATCCAACAGATATTTGTACAAAACATTTGTTTTACTAAATATTATTTATAGCTAATGTACAAAAATTAAATATATATATATATATAATCCTCTCTTTATTTGACCATTTCCAGGACGATCTATTTTACAAAAAAAAAGTAAGGAAACACTTATACATCATATATTTCCGAAATAAAACATCATATTACCGAAATGTCAAATTCCAAAAGAACATTGGAAAATACGAAAACTTAAAAAATTGCCAAATGACATAATTTGTTCTTTTTCTCAAAGAGTGAAAATTCACAATCAACTCTCCAATATTATCAGTAATATAATCCTCAAATTGTTTATTACTTTTAAATCGCTCTTTGACACTTATTTAAATAAGAAAGAAAAAACTGCACCTCTTTAAACTTCAAAAATAACAGCCGATAATTCAACTGTATTCAATCATTTACAGTGGATATTAAAGTTAAAGTTAAGATGCCTCCTGAAGTTCATACTACTTGATATCTCGAAGTTTGGTTTTTGTTAAACTCTTAACCAAAAATACGCATTATACTCATGCGTTGCTTGTAGGGATATTAAATACTGCTTGAATAAGTTGTAAGTTAAATTTTAAATTATATACTTTTGTCCAAAATTCAATTTCTATTAACTAAACAAAAGATGTTTTAATATCCTGAACAAATTCCCCAATCCCCAAACCAAAACTTTTATTCTTTTCCCAAATTTTGGGGTCAAACAACAAATCTTGCAGCCCTGCTTATTTGATCAAGATATGTATCGCCACCTAAGTATTACAAAATGCAGAAAGGACTGTATAAATTCTATCTTTGTGGAAGCATGTCGTATGTTAAAAGTGATGACTTTTTTTTACTTCGAGCATAAATGTCTCATTCTCGGCATTGTAAATAAATAAATACATCATCGCTTGTCACTTTTACATGTTGCTTGTGCATCTAAAGTGACATAATACGCAAACTTATATAATGACGTACTAAGCCTAAAGCAATAAAAGTGATTCCACCTGTTTTTTGGAACGCCGTATCATTTATGATTAATTAATCAGTCAATAAAATTCCTAATTTCAGCATAAATATTTTATTAGAAATATTTTTATAGAACAATAAAGTCCAATGGACCATCCAATGTTTTGCGTGACCTATGTCAACCAATAAATATTGAAATGATTTCTTATTGTAGTAGATATGACATAAATTGATTTAGATTACCATTTTATATGATTTTACTCAAATATTAAATTTTGTTTAATAATTTCTAATGCTGGTGCTATTATTTTGACTGCGTTATATTAGTTTTCTTTTTTTTTTTTTTTTTTTAATTATTTATTTTTATTTTTTTAACAGGTAATACTTCATAAAATGTGAATATTTCTCAGAAAAAAGGCCTTATATAAAGAAACAGTGCTTCAAATAACAATTTTATAAAGTATTTGGGGAGAAAATATCTACAAACAAAAATATAATTTGCGTTTACTGAAGATAGGTTTTGTGGTGCTATTACTTTCACCAGCACTGTAAATTAAAAATAAACTTGAAAAGTTATTGTTATTTATTTATTTTTAAATTCTTTGATAAAAACTGTAGTTTAATTTATGCATATATTAATATGCGCCACAATGAAAAAACGAAATCAAATCATCGAGCTTTCATTGGTTTTAAGCACTCATTTAAATGACAAGTTGTTTCTTTAAAGTGAATCCATGCACTCCAAGACACGCTAATGTTAAAATCATCTAGGCTTTTACTTCAGGTTAATTAGGGAGTAGATTCGGGATAGAACCAATCATGCATGGAAACGTAGAACGGACTGCAGATTATCAAGGGTCCTATGGCCCAAACTTGATAAAGCAGATACAAATCTACTTTTAAGCATGAAAAGGGAAAACCTGAAGACTATGATAGGTATTCTGACAGGTCATTGTCCCATAGGGGGAATGATATGGAATTGGGTTAGAGGTTCCTCCGGTCTTTGCAGAATGTGCAAAGATAATGAGGAGCTAGAGACGGTGGAACATATCATATGTCACTCTCCATGTCTACAACTAAGTAGGCAGAAATGGTCTCAGTATTTCTCTATCATTTTCCTTCCTGATCTTTTCTATATTTCGTCTACAATTTCTGTATTCTCTACGAAGGGACTCATAATGGACCTCTAGGTCTCCGAGTGGATGCACAAGCACTCTTCTGAGTACTGTGCAACCCTTCTCTACCTACCTACCTACCTAAAATCATGCGTGTTTCACCTAAAAATTACCCAGTGTATTGTCACCAGTATATTGTCACGTGAACTCCTGCACTTACTTTTGCATGTATTTTTCTTTTTGCTGGGTACTGAGAATAATAACATACATATATAAAAAATTTAACGGTAATATTTTTTTCTTGTATAATAAAAGTTAAAACCCTTAAAACGTACACCAATTTGTAGCTGCGTAGTCCTAATTTGTCATAGACTAATTACGATTAAAAAAAAAAGGATTTTTATAAAATATTTACATTTTTTGTATATTTATTTTTCAGAATCTAGTGACTTTAAAGATTTTATACGATTACAACATTCCATTGATATGAATTATATAACGCAAGAAACTAATATTGAACCGGACATAACAGTTGAAATTGGTTCTATGCCTTTTATGAGAGGAGGATATTTTCAAAATGAATCTGGCATGCAATTTGGTTATATGTTTCCAATATTTTTTATAATATTATTGGAAAGTACATTTTTGGTACCATTAGTGGAAGAGAAACAAGATGGTTTAAAGGTATGTTAAATAAAAGTTAATGAAAGTAATAAAATTTTTCTTAAAACAATTTTTCTGATAATTTTTTTATTCTATTTTTTAGGAATTTCTTGTTATTGCTTCACCTTTATCATATCTAAATGGTGTATCATTTTATGTGGTACGTTTAATTATGTATTTGTTATATACTGTAGCTGTTTTAATTGTGGCTGGTATAACTAACGCTTTGGGTATTATACCAGCGGTTTATGCATATATATTGGTATTTCTTTATATATTGGCCAGTATGTCGTATACATATTTGATATCAGTATTTTTTAATTCTGGTTAGTATATTTTATATTTTTACTAAAGTTTAGAAAAATTTTAATTTTATTTGTTTATGTTTTTCTTTTCGTTTTTTTGCAGTGTTTTATGCCAAAAATTGTGGCTATTTATTAGTAATGCCAACTTTAGCATTTACTTATATAGAGGGTGTTATAAGTAAAGTTTTTATACGCCTTTTCAGCTTAAATGCTTTTATAGATGCTTGGAAAAACTTCCAAATATTTGGTAATAAATGTAAGTTTTTTCCTTTGTTAAAATATTAAAAGAATATTATTAAAAAGTTTTATAATTTTATTTTACCATAGATGCCAAATTTGAATTTTTCCAATTATTTGAACATTTAACCGATGGTTCATTTAGTATTTTCCAAATATATTGCATATTACTTATACAATGTATAGTTTATTCTATACTGTATTTATATCTCAGCAATATTTTGCCAGGACCAGGAGGTATTAAGAAACCATATTTATTTTTCCTAAAGGTATTTTGCGAATTATTAGAAACCTATTAAAGAATTGAGATTTTCTATAATTTTTTGTTGTTTTTGTTGTTTTTTAAAGCCTGAATTTTGGAAGAAACAGGATAGTAATGACATAGAATGCACAAGTGATTTAAATACATCCGATGCCATTATAGTACAGGATTTGGAAAAGCAATTTAAAATGTCGGGTCGTAATATCTTAATAGCAGATCGTTTAAATATGGTTATTAAAAATAGGCAAATAACCATTTTATTGGGCCATAATGGAGCTGGTAAAACTACTACTATTAATATGATAATGGGTATGACTTTTGAAGCAATATTTCATTATGAAACATTTTTGACAATTTTATTGAAATTATTCTAGGCATGGTACCTAAAGATAATGGTAAAATAGTGGTTTGCAGTGAACGTGATGCTTCTTGTTATAGACATTTAATTGGTTATTGTCCACAGCATAGTATTTACATGCAATATATGACCTGCAAACAACATTTGGTATTTTTTGCTAAGGTAAACAAAATAAAGAAAAATATTTTTATTTTTGACTTTTTACGTTAAAAAATAATATATATATATATATATATATATACATATATATATGTATATATATATACATATATGTATATATATATACATATATATATATATATATATATATATATATATATATATATATATATATATAAATTTGATTCGCCTTTAGCTCCGAGGCCTCAACCACCAGGAAGCTAACACTTTAGCCAATAAGTTATTGGAGCAACTGAATTTGATGGAAAAAGCCAATGAATATGGTAAAAATTTATCAGGCGGTATGAAAAGACGTTTATCGCTAGGCATTGCCATAGCGGGAGATACAAAGTAAGACAGTTCAATTAAATAAAAATGCATTAAATCAAAACAAATGTTCTTTTGCTTTATATAGAATTGTTATTTTGGATGAACCTTCATCTGGCTTGGACATTGAATCACGACGTGAACTATGGGATATTCTATTGGAATTACGTAAAACCAAAGCTATTTTGATTACCACCCATCACATGGAAGAAGCTGAAGTTTTAGGTGATACCATAAGTATACTATCAAATGGACGTTTACAATTGACGGGTTCACCTTTGGAGTTGAAACATAAAATTGGCAGTGGTTACATACTTAAGTTATGTACAAATCCTAGTCAATTTAATGTAGATGAATGTTTAGAATTAATTAGAGAACATGTTCCCTTAGCAAATGTTATGGTAAGTTTAATACAGTTAAAAGCAGAATTATTTGAATTGTAAATTAATTTTTTCTTAGAACGTTGTTCCCCCTACTGTTTCTATAAGTTTGCCCTATGAATATAAAGAGAATTATTCAAAAATGTTGGGCATTTTAGAAAGACAACATATACAATTGGGTATAAATACTATATCGGTTACTGATACAACATTGGAAGATGTATTTTTAAAGTAAATAGTTGAATATTCATTTATATTATATAATGTTTAACAATTATTTATTTTTGCAGTTCTGTCCCCAAAGTGGAATCCGCAGATGAAGTTGATGGTTCTATCGTATGTCATAATGATGCCAATATACGAGTACCATATCAACGCTTGGATGCTTTAAAAAATGTTGATGTTTTACAACAATTCCTAGCTATTGCCTATAAAAAGTTATTATTTATGAAAAATGAATGGTTTTTAGCTTTATTTTTGGTAAGTGGAGAAAAGAAATTTAATAAAAATTAATTTAAATTTTTTTTATATATTTTTTTTTAGATTTCTTTACCATTTATCATGACTACAATTGCTATCGTGACCATACATTCTTCGACTGTTATGAATCTTGGTACTGGACTTCAATTATCTTTAGATCATTATAAAAACGGTATTGTTTATATGAATATACCTGAAGAATCCTCGACAAATGCTATACGATTTGCGGAAATTGTTAAACAGCAAATTGAAAATTATCCCGGTTTAAAAGTTGAAAAATTAACATTTAATTCAACTGGAATCGAAGACGGTAAGTTAATTTATATAAAAATATTTTTTTTTATGTTTTTAACTCAATGAGATCAGTTGGCAATCATCTAAAATAAGCTGGACATATATTATTTTTATTATTTGTTTGATTTTTAAGTTATTTAGCTGAAACTCAACTAAGAATTATTGAAAGAAAAGTTGATGGATTTAGCGAACTTGGTAGAGTACAGAACGTTGCGAATACCCTCTCGCATGGGAAATTCGACCGCGCAGTTCGGAAATTTCATTATCTGGTCCCAATAACGTTCACAACATGAGATGATATGTAAGGTATCCTCAAGGACACCGCAATGATTAAAGTTCTCTGACTGCACTACACTCATGTTTAATAAGGTTTTCTTTGTATATGTGTTATTGGATAAGATCCAGTTTTCCATCTTCAAGTCGGATGTCTGTGTAAACCAAGGACCATTTGCCATCCTCGGGAAAATTCTGACATAAAAGATCCCCTAAATTGCCCTCGAAAAAGGTATTTATTGTTCCGTTCGCCGAGTAGTATAGAGTCTGATTGCGTTTCTATATGGCCATTGAACATGAACTAGAGAGCCGTATATGCGGGCTATCTTGGCTTCTTGATTCTTGGATTCTCATGTGGCCAGGAATGTAATTTATTATTTCTATTCTATGAGAAATAAAATAGTTTTGTTTGCGAATGTTCTTTTCTGGGGAAAAAACTTTCGATTGATACAGCTATTGCTGGGTTGACGAGTTGAACTCAAGGCGTTCCGGAGCGAAGATCTAATTGTCGTGGGAACGTCTTGGAATAGTTATAGATTTATTTTGCAAATTATGTTTTAGCAAAAATAAATGATATTTCGATATTTCCATCAGATTTTGTATATTATCAATTCTATCTAGTTCCGATGATCTTCCGAAATAGTTACACCTGAGAATGTCAACCATTACGACCCAATGAGCATTCTAAAGAAATGAATTAAGTACAGGAGAATTATTTGTAATTCGATATGAAAGGGAACGCATTTGAAAGTCTACGAATTTTAAATATAATTCGGAGTTTACAAGTTGTCAGCTGTTTGGTCTCTCTCCAGACCGAAGAAGAAGTACGAGAAGTTCACTCGTCCTTCTAACTCTAAGGAAGGCTTGGGTTCGTTTTGGTACTTTTTATTAAACACCTAGAGATTATACCCAGAGAGAAACAAAATATTGTTCACAAACTTCACATCCTTCTAGCCATAATAATACGTACCACAGCTTTGTTACAGATGCCATCAATGATGATAAGTATTAAAAGGCAATTAAACTATGTTAATGGTTAAGATCATACCCATTGCCTGGAAAA
The DNA here is from genome assembly GCA_932274085.1 of Protocalliphora azurea. Lineage (NCBI taxonomy): Eukaryota > Metazoa > Arthropoda > Insecta > Diptera > Calliphoridae > Protocalliphora > Protocalliphora azurea. The sequence goes on from OW026520.1 coordinate 42,045,973, forward strand.
TGGGTACAGTTTGTCCGATATTAAAACCCGGGAAAGACGCGAATGAGGGAAAATCTTATAGCCCGATATCCCTCCTGTTACCTCCGCGAAGACTCTTGGGGCTAGTGAATGGTATGAAAAGTTAATCGATTTTCGATTATACGATCAACGAATTTAATTTCGATTTTTATAGTCGATTAATCTAACCCCATGATCGATTATATTATTTGTAAAGTAAAAACCGAACTAAATTTTAATTAGATAATTTTTTAAAGGACCATTAGACGTTTAAATATCCGTCGATATTTCTACTTAACTGCACTCATTTTCTACATTTGTCAGCCTAGTGTGGGTACTCGTGGGATCGAAATGGCGAATGAGTGCCCAAAAAATTGATCGGCAAAAAATTGATAGGGATATAACAGAAACATAAACGGATGAATACATTCCTTTGGTCGAACTGTCAAATAGGGGCTTGAGAAAAATATAACTGCAGAAGTTGTTTCGTTTAGGATGAGATACTTACTTTATGCAACTGTCCTGCACTGCAGAAACGCATGTTCAAGAATCTGGAACTTAAATAACCAAAAGTTCGTCCATATTATCTGAGAATTATTTTTTTAACTAAATTTTTTACTGATCATTTTATTTATCTTTGTTTATAAAGTTTGAATTTTTCTTTGAAATCTTAGCAATTTATTATTTGTATAAAAGTCTACTTTGCTGTGCAGGGTTGATTTTTCGATTAATGGAGAGCAAAAATCGATTTATGTATAAAGTTGGCTGTAAGAATCAACCACAAAATAATCGATTTAACAACGACAATCTATTTTTGAGCATAAACGAAATCGATTTATTAGTCCCTACTCCTCTCATGATGAGTTGTCGCCTACCAGCAGATTCTTTTTTGTATTACAAATAAGTAAATAAATAAACTCTCAGCACATTAAGCAGGAGTTAACCTAATATCATATACGGACGACTGCACTATTATGGCAACGGCCCATAACATTGATGACCTATGCGGTTTGGTAAATGGTTACCTCAGTGAAATCGATAATTTCTTCACTGCGAGTAATTGAAATTAAATCCTGCCTTACCATCTAGGCGACGGAGATAAAAATGAACCTAGGCATCATTGTCGATGGACTTCAAATTCCTCCTGGGATGTCTTCAGATCTTCGGTCAGAAGACTTCCTCTAGCTATGTCAGGAAGAGAATATACAGAGGACCCGTTGAAAGAGATGCCAAGTTACCGTATGAATGTTATACTGGGAAACTGCACAAACAACGAGTAATATCTGCCGCGGAAAACAAGAGTAATTCTGACTAAACTAAACTTTTATCGCATAGATCGTGCTGTCTCCAGCATGTAGAAAAGATCTCTACTTCACTCAGTCCAGTGAAAAGACTAATTTTGAATTATTTGAATGCCTGACAGTCGTTCGAAGAGTTTGAAGGAAAATGGTCCAAACCTTGTAAAACTAGTCGCTCAAGGCCACCTCCCTAAACTTCCCACGCCTCCGCAAGAAGTTGAAATATTTTTCTAAGCGTACAACGATGACATTATGGCGGCGAGATACAACGTTGATGAACTATGCGGTAAATGGTTATTTCAATATTGGCCCACAATTTATAACGATTAAAATTCAGAACATTATTAACATGTATGTACATATCGAGGTCTCAATTCTAAAACATTATATATCTTCGTTTGGAAGGTAGAGGCCGTAACCACTGAAAAATCAAATGTTTATAATTTACTGACCTAAACTACATCTACACAAAAAATTTCATATTCATATCTTCAAAAATGACATCAACATTAAATAAAGGCCGTAACACCAACTTCATAAACTAAATGTGTTTTATGCTTTATCTATTTTTGATTTAAGTAAACGATTGAAAAAGTTTACTTAATTTTAAAGCAAAAAATTGAAAATTGTAGTTATACGACCTTTTGAATTTCAAAATGTTTTTGCTTCTGCTGTTAAAAATTAAAGTGTGGATAAGTCCTTTTGCATTTTAGGAGACGATATTTTTATACGATATGGTACAAGATAAATTTTCGGAAATAACTTCTAATTGGGTTATTCGATTATTAACAAACAAAATTTTATCAAGCCTAAATTGTAAAAATAGGCTAACTCGAATAAGTATGTTTAAAAAGATCAAGATCTTAAAAGTCAAAGTCCAATGTATGAAATTAAAGATATTTGCTAATAAAAATCAATTTTATATTTGATTAATTTTTAGTAATCAAAGTATTGCAGTACTATTATTAAAACAATTTTTTTTATTATTTATTTTCAGGACTAATTGAAATTATGAAAGAAGATTTTCATAATTTTCAACAAAATGTTTTGGGTACATTACAAATCTCTGGCGAAAATCGACCAACTGTATCGATACTATATTCTAGAAATATGTTGCATAGTTCAGCAATATTAGTAAATTTAATTGATAATGCTATTTATATGTGGACAGCGAATAATAAAGAAAAAATATTAGAAACTATATATGCACCGGTAGATGTGTAAGTAAATAATTAAAATAAAGGAAAAACTATTTAAAATCTAAATTTATTATTTTAAAATTCTATTTAACAGACGAGATGATTCAGCAGGTTCTCTAAAATTATCTTATTATGCAACCCTTGTACCTTTTGGTAAGTATGAAATAAATATTTTTAATTAAATATAATACATTTATTGTTTTTTTTTTTTTTTTATAAACTAGGCATGTTTTCGTTGATGTTTTACTTTGCCATGTTGCCATTTAAGGAAAATCGCAGTGGCTTTAAACGTTTACAACCCATGTCACCCTACATATATTGGGGCAGTGCCTTAATATGTGATTTTATAATTTTACTTTTAATTTGTATTGCTTTGAATACATATCAAGCGGCTATAATGCCAAAAGAACTTTATGATTTAAAAGATATAAGTAATATTACTATAGCCTTATTCTTTTATGGTCTAACGTATTTGCCTATACAATATTGTTTTGCCAATATGGTAACAACACTTTCGGCTTTATCAACTTGTCTGGTGGTATTATTTTATATATCATGTAAGTGTTATTAAAAAGAGGTTTTGTATAAATTACTGTTAAATTTTAAACTTAAATATTTTTTTAGTTATACCAACCTTTATTGTCTCATTTTCATTGGCTGATATGCTGAAATTTAAAAGCTATATAACATTTTTACGCTTATTACCCGACTTTAATTTATGTCAACAATTGCGTGTCATTAATGAACGTTTTGTTAATAACCATGCTGAGCATTTACCCGATCACATACGCCAAGAGCTAAATAGTAAACAAATTTTAAATTTGGGTAGTTTTTATTTTTATGTTTTCTTTGTATTTCCCCTAATAATGGTAAGTTATTGCAGAAGGGAGATATGGAGGCCTGGATTAATATAAATACTTTTTTTTATTAAAATTTCCTTTACAGTTTGTATTTCTGTATGTGGTGGAAAATAAAAGACGTCGTGAAGTTTTTGCCAATTCCTGGATAATATGTAAATCAAATGGCAAATCTGAACAAGCTCCCATTAGAGACGAGGAGGACAGATTTATACAAGAAGAAAAATCTACTGTGGAAAAAATTATTAAAGGTAAATAAAATATATTATTAACTCATCGTAATAATTTCACATAAAAATTTTTTTCCTTTAGATAATGGCGAAAATGAATTTCCCCTTATCGTACACAATGTCTACAAACAATTTAATCGTAAGTTGGCTGTAAATGATTTAAATTTTGTGGTACGCAAAAAGGAATGTTTTGGTTTGTTGGGCGTAAATGGTGCCGGAAAAACGACTACCTTTGAAATGATTGCTGCCAATCAAACCATTACAAAGGGCGCAATAAAAATCGACGGCGTAGACATTGTTCTCAATGAACCAGAATATCGTTATCGTTTTGGCTATTGTCCTCAAAACGATTGTCTTAATGATTTTATGACGGCATATCAATCACTATATCACATGGCCTTATTGCGTGGTATACAAAAGAAATATGTAAATGATGAGGTGTTGTATTGGTTGGAGAAATTAGACTTGAGTAAATATAAAAATGTACAAATTAAACATTATTCGGGCGGTACGAAACGTAAATTACAAACAGCAGCTGCTATGGTAAGTCAATGAGCCATTAAGCATAATTATCTTTGCGACTTTTAATTTTTGTTTCTCTTAGATTGGCAGTCCTTCATTGGTATTGTTAGATGAACCTACCACAGGTGTGGATCCCATATCAAGACGTTTTCTATGGAAAGCAATACAAGATTTTCAAAAGCGTGACAAAACTTTAGTACTTACATCTCACAGGTGGGTTGTTTTAAAATATTCTTGACAAGCAAGAATGCAATTTACCGAAAAAGAAAATTCATAAATATGTGGATTTCGCAAATTAATATTTAAATATCTTCTTCACTATCTCTTCCTTCTTTTAGCATGGACGAATGTGAACATTTGTGCAATCGTTTAGCCATTATGGCTGAAGGACAATTTAAATGTTTGGGTTATGTTCCAGAACTTAAACAACTTTACGGTTCTGGTTTCACCATTAGTATTAAACTTAAAAATATGGAAGCTTCTGACTCAGATGTTGCCTACGTAACACAAGAGCTACGAAAGTTTTTCACACACAGCACATTACGCGAAAATCATGCGGGTACTTTAACTTCATTTATTAAATGTATGGAAATCATACAATGGTCAGAAGTATTTTCGAAATGTGAATCATTTTTAAACTTAACACAACATTTAGTCGAAACATATTCGGTTAATGAAACGACATTGGAAGATATTTTCCTGAAATACGACACGAAAAATAAAAGACAAAATAGTAGTAGCAGTGAAGAAGATGGCACAAATAATTCGCCATATGTTGAAGAAGTATAAATATATTGGTGTCCGACCGTGGAAGAATATACCGAGAAATGTAAATTTTTAAAGAGTCTATCCTTTTGACATTTTAAATTTTTTTCTTAGATTTTCTTTGAAAAAAAGTTCATAAGGTTGAATAGAGACAAAAATTATGGTCAAAAGCCCAAGTTTGTTGTCAAAAACCTGAACTCTTGCACCATTTGTTGTTGTATATGTTATTTTTTGATAACAGAGAATGTTTCGTCTTTATGTAGACTTCATTATCTACGTTTAAAATTGTTGAATCTCATTCTTTTCTTTTTCTTCTCATTCAATCTCATTCTCATTCAATCTCATTCTTTTTTTTTTCTACAATAAACAGATGTAAATAAAAATGGGTTTACGAAATCTTTAATTCCCTAACTTTTAGTTTATATAATAGACTGGTTGAAATTTGATTTAAAACTTTGTTCTGGTACTAATCTAATTTAGAAGTGTTTTTAACCAGAAATGATAAGAATATCTTAAAAATTCAAAGAAGTTTTAAAGGAATATTATATGGATCTTAATTTGAACTTAAGTGACTAGAGGCAATAGCATAATGAGATACAATGACGAAAATCATTTAAAATTGTTAAATTTTACAAAAAAAAAAAAAAAAAAAGGTGAAATAAACATTTTTAATTGGATCGAATTTTTGAGTAATATTATTTAGATGCTAAAGAAAAATCCGATATATTAAAGTATAAAAAAGTTTTTTTTCATATAACGAAAGTTTATGTTTTCCTGTATATTACGACTATGTAATACTTTAAAATTGGGCTGGTAATGGAACAACATTACACAGTTTGAAATAAAATTCAGCAAAGTTCTAAACTTTCGCGGTAAACGGTACTTTTACCGTGGGTCTAAGAGAAGTGAAGTACGGTCGGACACTAGTTATTTGTTATTGATTCTAGATAATAAAACTAAATATAAATATAATTTGTACAATCGAATTATGTATACATCCATAACAACTATGACTAAAATAATCTCACATCTACTATAATACAAAATAATTCAAAATTTCGCACTCATACATATTTTTCATTAATAATTCATTTTGTTTTCATGGCATTTTTGTACTATTTATTATAAATGTTAATATAAGTATTATTCTTTTATGTTATACACATATGTTTGTATATTGAATAAAATAATAAAATCAATTCTGTTTTTTATTAAAATTTTCTATAAAAAGAAAATTTATCGAAAATTATCTATAAGAAAAATTATAGGAAAATTTTCTATGAAAAGAAAATTTATTGAAGACCTATAAAAAGGAAATTTATTGAAAATTTATGAAAAGAAAATTTAACGAAAATTGTCTAGAAAAAGAAAATTCATCAAAAATTTTCTGTAAAAATAAAATTTATATAAAATTTTCGCGAAAACTTAATTTTAGCGTTAACAGAACTCAAAATTTGATGTAATTTTTAAAATTAGAATTGTATTTATTGATATTTAAAAAATTTTTCAAGAAATTGGAGATTTTGAGTTGCTTTTTTGCAAAATTATTTTTTAAAATAACAACTGAATCACGTAGTTCATATAGTGCTGTTGTCGGCTTATCATTTTCCAAAGCCCATTGTATGCATATGTTTATCGATGTTATACAATCGTCGACTTTAATTTTGTTTTCTTCATGAAAAGGTTAGTATGCCAAAAGACGGGGATTTCCCTTTTTTTAGTTATAGACATTGTAATCAAATTTGAAATAACAGATAAAAATCGTTTTTCGTAAACTGTCGCGATTATAGAACATTCAATTTTAAAAATCAAGCTGTCGCGAATATATATTTAAATTTCAATAAAAAGAAAATTTATCCAAAACTAAAATGAAAATTTGTCAAAAATTTTTTATAAAAATAAAATTTATCGAAAATATTGTATGGAATATTTCCTATGAAAAGATTCATCCAAATTTTTCTGAAAAAAATTTAACGAATATTTTTTATAAAAATAAAATTTAACTAAATTTATCTATAAAAATTCTGTGGGAAAATTTATTAAAAAATAAAAAGTATTTAAAAATCTCTAGAAAAAGGAAATTTATCAAAAATTTTCTAAACTGCATATTTCCTATAAAAAGCGAACATTTTCTATAAAAAGCAAATTTATCTTAAATTTTCTATGAAAAAAGTATAGAAAATTTTCTACAAAAGAAAATATATCAAAAGAAGATTTATCGAAGCTTCTATAAATAAAAACTTATCGAAAATTTATCTATAAATAAATATGAAACAAAGGAAACTTTAGACGCATTTTATTTAAATTTATAGAAGTAAATCTTCCAAATAACGTTCAAATTCCGTTTCTCTAGATACAGGCTCTACATCAGTATCGATTTTCTTGTTCCAAATATCTTCCGAGGCTTCCATTTCTTTATAATTTTCTGCTGTAGAGTTTTCCTCCAAATCCTGCTCAACTTTTTCTCTCTCTTTCATTCTATTATCTCCCGTTTCTGAATTAAGCTCTTCCTCCGCCTTCTCTTCTTCAATTCCTTTATCACTTTCACTTGTTTGTCTTCGTTTGGTTTTTGAAGATTTACGTTTTTCTCGTTTAGCTTCTTTAGCTTGCTGACGTTCCATATGTTTAAGACGTTTCACTTCACGTTTCTTTGAGGTATAATTTAATTGTTCCGAATGTTCTGGACATAGACGAAGTTTCACTAAAGCATTTTTACGTTGCCCCTGTTCTTGATAGGCAAAATTCACTTCCCAACTTCGTAGATGGTCTTTGGACAAACATTTACGACTGCCACATTGAAACTGGCCAATACCGGCCACTACCTCAGCTTCTGTGCGCCAACGCAAGGCGACTTTGTTTTCTTTATGTCTACTTAGGTCAGCAATACAATATTCTTTGAAAAGCTTATCATAATATCGCTTAGCTAAACGCACCTCCCAAGAATCTTCAACTGCAGAGTTATCTTCGTCCCATAAAAATCGATGATGCTCTCGTATGACATCGATGTCACGTTTATGTTTTCTTTGTTCGGCGGAGTAATTTTTGTTTAATATAAAAGTTTTTAATATGTAATCATGACGTTCTTGATCACTTAAAGATTTTAATGAAATCGGAAACATTTTGTTTAGTATTGTAAGTAAAATTAAAATTATACAAAAAACGACAAAAATACTGGTCAAAATGTAAACAATTGAAATAAGACCAGCTGTTTTTTGTTTATAAGCAAACGATTGGAGTTGCCAGGTTAAAAAATCCATATATAAGGGAATTTGAACTTTGTGACTAGTGTATTCAAAAGCCGGTTAACCGGTTTTTAATTTTTAAAAAACTAACCGGTTTCGAATAACTTTTATATTCAAATAATTCAGCAGATAGGTTTTTTTCTGTTGGTTAACCGATTTTTTAAGAAATGCACAAATTATAAAATTATATTTTTCAATTAACAAAGTTGTTTCATTTTATATCAAAATTTAATTAATATATTCAAAGCAAAAATTAAATAAAATAAAATAAAATAAAATAAAATAAAGGAAATAGTAAAACTAAAATTCAAATAAGATTTTTTTCTCATTTAAATTGTTAATTAATTCAATCATCTACTTGACTGATTTAATAATTTTTTAATTGGAAACATTTTTCGGTTTTTAATTTTTTATAGTTATTAGTAATTGATGTAATCATTTTGGTGAGACGTGCAAATTTAAATAATTTTTAATTGAATGAATTATTTTCTGTGTACTTTTCATTTTTTATATTTGTTAATTGAACCTTATTTATGGCCTTATGCATTAAAAGTATCAAATTGTTTAAAAATAATATTTGTATGAAAATGTAAATTTTTTTGTGTAGTTTACATAGCCTAAGTTCACACACAGCAATTTGCTTTCTGAAAATTTCCTTTTTTCTTTTACTTGCATTTACGTTCACAAAATTTTGCTTCAGAAATTCTTGCTTTAATTGCCTTGTTTTGTTTTTGTTTTGAGGTAAGAATATGAAAAACAAAACGAATTTCGAAGTACAGACAAGTTTGTACCCTTTCATATTCCCTCTTGCTGTCCCTCACACGAAATCAGAATTTCAGCAAGAAGAATTGCTTTGTTTGAACCCAGACATACACATTTCATTTTTAAACCATTCGCTTGTGGTATTGAATCATGCTCTTAATTATTTAAAAGTATTTTTAATTTTCATTATGAACTAATAAAGCAAGCCATTCCCATCGCATATTCTTCAATGGGTGAGAAATGCAGGAAGACATCCATAGTCGCCTGAGGTGTGCTTCTCATGGCACTAGTAATGCCAATTGAAGCACATCTCTGTGCTTTAGACAGAAGTTTTCTACGACTTCTTATTCTTATGAACTCCCATCATACTGAAAATCCATACACCGCAACTGGTCGCACTACCGACGTGTAAATGCAGTTTACCACCATCGTAGTAGGCATTCAGATCTCTTTCCTGTATTCCTCTTCTGAAATAACTTGCTATCAAGAAATGCTGAAATATATTTGGCTTAGTTTGCCAGATTTAATTCAGTTGCCCCTAGTACTGTTAGCTTGACCGCTTTATTTTATAACTTCTGGTGAATAGAACTAACTGGTGTCTCCGGGTTACCTCCAAAAAACTTTTCTAGTGGCATATAAGGACAGTTCGTTGAGCTCTGGCTGTATAACATCGCTAATCTTAAGAAGAAATTTTCCTGTGACAATTATATCGACGTCATCAGCATAGGCAAAAGTTGTCTTAGAATGACGTTGACGTCTAAGAGCCATAACAAAATAGAGAGTACATCTTCTTGCGGATTGCTGAAATATAATTTTTGTGTGTGAACGTGAAAGCAAGTTCAAAAAAAAAAAAAAAAAAAATTACTGTGTGTGAACATAGACTAAGGTAACAGACATTTAAAAACTTTGAAAGCGTTTTCTGCAAAATCTTTTTTTTTAATTATGACAGTTTTAAAGTAAATGAGCGATATGAATATATTTTTCATTCAAATATTGTACAGTGAGGCAGAATTAAAATTTTTTGGAAATAAATCTGTAACTCCTAATCGACTGATTGAATATACACAAAATTTCACATAGGCGTAGCAGAGGATTGTACAATTTTAAGTATAGAAGGAGGGCCCCATATACCCCTTACGATCGGAACTATTGGGGCTCAAAATTTTTAACCGCTTGCCAAATTTTTGTTTCTTATGCAATTTATATAGTATTTTATATTATGTTCACACACATTAGTTTTTTACTTATTTTTTAAAAACACAATGAGTTTAAACATCACTGTTCACATATCATTTTATTGTATTTTTCCTTTAGAACTGTTTTTCGTTTGCCAAAATATTTTGACAAATTTTTGATTTAAATAAAAATTTCACCCACAAACACTTTCTAATTCAAAAAATAAAATTTTTAAGCAAATAAAATTTATGAACAAATATTAATTTCATTCATATTTTTTAATTTTTTGTTTCTAAACTGTTTGACAATTTTATACAAATTCCTTTTTCAACAATTTTCTATGTACTAAAAATACTAAAAATTTCTTCCCTGTATGGAAATTTAGTATGTTTTTTGTGTGTTAAGAAGATCTAAAAATATTTGAAATTGGATAAGAAAGAAAAATTTGGCAAACCGTTAAAAATTTTCTATATCAGAAGTACCCTATTTAGAGCTCCACTAGCTCCGCTTTTGATATTGTATAATCCTCTGCTATGCCTATGTGAAATTTTATGTAAATTCAATCAGCCGGTTAGAAGTTAATTCAAAAAACGTTCGATTCTGCCCCACTGTGCAGTGGTTGACTTCAAATGATGATGTTTCTTTTGTTAGTAATACGCATTTAGTATATGATAAATTTCCATAATGATTTCTTTGTTGATTATTTTTTAATTTTTGTAAAACTTCGTATGAATTTTAATTTCCGTAAGATCGTAAAAATGCTATTATACGAATTCAATTTTAAATTAACGTTTCACTACACTCCTCACAAAAATATAGTACTACAATATACAACCATGTAATTTTTGTTGTTGTTTGGGTTGGGGGTGGGGTTGCAGATGGAGTCTAAAGCAACAACGAATAATGCACAAAGCAAATAAGACAATTCACAACAGGGATGGAAGATGAAAATATATTTCACCTTTAGAGTACGAAAATTAAAATTTTTTTTATTTTTTATATAGTGCAAAACTCAAAGAAAGTAATTTGTATATATTTAAAGCGAAGGATTAAATACGATACCCAATCATTAAACGATTTTATTCAGATTAAATATTATAGTTATTAAAATTAACTTAAGGAGAACAAAGTCCAAGATCAATTCCTTAAAATCGCGATTCAGCCTGGTTTGTTAAAATATAATTCATTACCTGATGTTTTTAAAATTTGGAACATTTTCACATCAATTTGATTAACAGAGCATAAAAACTTGTAGTTTTTAGTAATGATTATAAATTTGAGAGTACAATTTTATAAATTAAAAATCAAATGTTTATATAATACAGTTTATTTTTTGAGAACTCGAAGCCCCAGCATTTAGTCAAAGATAGTGTTCATTACAATTTCATTCTTACTTCTGATTATTTATTGCAAATATGTATAAATCAAAGGTTTTAAAAAAACTTCGATTTCTATTCGAAAATTATATATATAATATATATTTCTCTTAAAAATTTTATTATTAAATGGAATTATGGTATATCCATCTAATCGTTTGACAGTATCAAATGACTCGAAGGAGTACTTAGGTACTTTTGAAAGTTAAATAGTATAAAAAAGTACTATAGCATCAACTTTTCCATCCCTGAATCATAATTAAACTCAAAAACACACAAATCAACGTTAGTAAATAAAAAAAATCAAAATTGTGCTCCACAACAAAACTTTGTTCCATCAGTTGTTTTGCAAATTTCATACAATTTGCATCGTACGTACGGTTGGTTACAATTTTTAAACGTTATACACAGTGTTTGGGGCGAGAGTATAGTGCGGTTAAATGCGCCGCTCTTTTTTTGCATGTGTTTTTTTGTTTTGAACTTTTCCATTCAGAAAAAACTGAACCAAAACAAAAAACACAACATTCAGTAACAACAACAGCAACTACGAACAAACGCAGCTGTTTTTCTAAATGGTAAAATACATTAGAAAAAAACGCGAATAAATTTGTAAAGGAAGATATAATTTGTGTAGAAAAAAGACCAGCAAAAAAACTAAACTTTTAGATACACCAAAAAACAAGCAGAATTTTACAAAAAAAAAAAATTGCTAAATAAAAAATTGTATATAGAAAATGATGGAGCAAATTGTGAAAAATTTAACGTTAACAAATCCATAATTTAAATTTTGCAAAAAATAAATAAAAATTAAGTAATGTATACATATTTAAATTGTACATTATTAAATGCGATTAATAATGCAGCTTTTAATTTTTTTTTTTTTTTTTGATGAATTGATAATTTTTCAATTTCGCAGTAGTTAATCAAAAGTACAAAAGAATAAATGAATACAAGTAAAGTAATTGATCTGCATGTGTGAGTAAATAATATACAACAATGATATTTATTCTTTATAAATTTTTTTGTAAATTTTTTTGTGTGCTTTTTTATTTTTTGCTTGGATGGTGTACTGTAGTTTGAGAGTTTTAAAAGAATTTCGTGTATTTTCAAAGTAACTCTACTGATTAAAAAGATAGCGAAGAAGGGTTCAAGACGAAAACAACAACAACAATAACTACATACAATAAGAATAAGAACACAAAAACAACAATAGCCGCACATTGCATGTACAAGTCTCAAGTTTGTAAACAAATTTTTTCTTTTACGGCAAGCAGATGAAGATGAGAAAAATATAAATTCATCTTTAGAAAGATAAATACAAAAACAATACACACAAACTTACAAAATGTGCTTTCTTTAAGTAGTCGTCTGTGCAAAAAGTGGAATGCAATCAATTAAATTGAATCTTTAATAATTTTGTTTTCTTTCTTCCTGTTCTCTTTCGTAATCCTTTTCTTTTCGTATGTGCTTTTATTAGGAAAATATTTTTAGATTTTTAAGAAAAATACGCATCTCATATTTCCGTTAAATACAGAGTTGCCAGAGAGATATGTGATTCGAACAACGAAACATCCGCTCATACCCAACCTACAATTTGATTAGCAATTCAGTTGCAAAAAAAGTGTTTCAAACTTATTTAATAAATTTATATGTAACATTCAAGAATAAAGAATATAAAATTAAATTTTTTGAGAAAAATGTTTGTTATGATACAATAATACAATATAGAATTTTTAAATTTATTTTTAAAGTAACATAATACACTATAGACTCGATAATTTGGATAATAGATTGATTGGATTGGATAATTGACTTATGTGCATTTTTGTATTAAAAAAACTGTTGAAATATATATGAAAAATATCAAATTTATTTATTTATTTTTATACATTACTGTTCTATATATTAACTTTTTCCAACAATTTTAACTTTGGAACAAACTAAATCACCGGCCCAGTTGAAATAAAAATATTTTATTTTTAAGAGTAGCATATTTCAGGGTTTCCTGGTAAAATAAAAAAAATTCTTTGACTCTATTAAGTTATTTTTCCACATATCGTACGAAAATATATTTTATTAGTGTTTATTATAAAGAAATGCTATTTAATATTGTTATCATATTTTAATACCACGTTTACATCTATACTTTTTAACTAGTTAATTAAAAAAAAAAAAACCTTAGAAAAACGGGACCGCTTACATTAATATTTTTTATGTGTAACTGGTTTCTTCATTTAACTAGTTAAATAATTTGTATGAAAAAACAAACTAAAAACCAGAAAAAGTAAGTAGTTTAATGAAGAAACCAAGTTTTTACGCAGGTGTAAACGTGGTATAACCCAAGGGAATTTTATTTGATCCATACAACTTTTATCTATAGAAATTTTTTGGTGCTCTACACTTCCAGTAAGCGCTGCAAACACTATATGATTATGCCAATTATGTTAAATTTCGTGCATGTGATGTACCTTAGCAAAATGTGTTTTGGCAAAAGTGTCTCGTTTTCAACTAACAACGACATTTGACTTAAAATTATATTATAACCATTCTTATATCTATATATCCAAGACTTTTACAAATTGCATTTCGCTATATGAAAAAACAAAAATTGCAATTTTTGCGTAATTTTCAAAAAATCCACATTTTTTTTTACTAAATTCATTTTCAATTTCGATTTTATTTTGTAAAATGACAAAAAACTAAGTTCACGCAGTAAACCATGCTATTCCATGTGAAACTATGAATGTGTCTCGCAAAAAACTCACTTTTACAAAAAATTTCGCTTTTGTTTTCCAAACTTTGAGACTTTCTACTGCGTTGACTATTTCGGGCACATCAACGAGATATAGCTCAAAATACAACTAATATCAATCCTTGTTTCAACATTTTTATTTCGTCGAGGGGCACAGACCCCTCCCAAAAAACCAAAAAATTTGAAAAATTTTAATGTAACTGTTGAAAGTTTGCACAACAATAAAGAAGGTATATAATTTATCTACAAAGTCCGATTAGTTTATATAAAGTCGACTGAGATCAAAAAGTATAAATGAAACCTATGGTGCTAAATTTTTGCACTATTAGTTTCAAGTCTTGTGAGTTCAGATCTGTAACCCGTTTGTTTAAGAGTTTTATCATAAGACTTAACATTTGTTTGATTCTGGGTCGTCGTGAAAATCTAAAACGACCTATGGTGAAAGCAAAATAGGGCTCGGGGCAGACCATCCAGAAATTTGGCTTAAATATTTGAGTTAATAAACAAAAAATTTATACACACAAAAAACCGTCGTAACTCCAGTTTATACTTTTTCGCCGATATCTCTTGGTGTTTTTATAAATGTATATTCACGAGCTTTCAATTGACACTTAAATATTTGCAATCGGATAAGTAGGGTAGAAATATTTATTATTTAAATGAGTTAAGGATCTCAATGAGTTCCCACTCATTTATTGCAGGACTGTCATAACCAGAGAAAACGAAAAAAATTAATTGATGTTTGTAGCAAAAAGCTATCAGGAAAAATGCAAAAAACTGGGACTAAAAAGTAACTACAAAAAAACGCATTTTTTCAAGCATTTATTTCAATTCATGAAAGTTCATTGGCGCATTATGACTATAAATATTAACTTAATTTTGAGCAACGTCATCCAATTTACATGTGGGAAACTTTTTTAAATATAAATTTCATCATCGGAATTTACTCAAGCGAAAAATTGTATTTATATTTAAAAATATATGTATAAAAAATTATGTCCCAATTTTATTCAAAATACTGCATTCAATTTATTGATTTGCTTTTTTTATATTGGAATTTTATTATTTATTTTATTTAATTTATACACTGTTACCCCTAAAATATCGTTATCGAAATAATTGAAAATTCCCATACGAATATATTTTACCGAAATAACTCAAAATACCGATAGCGAAATAAACCAAAATACCATAACCGCTAAAATACCGTTACCGAAATAAAACAAATTATCATACCACTAAAATACCATTACCATTATTGCACAGTTTGAGAAAAAACAAGGTTGAAAACGGTATCGGTAACGGTATGTGTATTCAATTTAATTTTATTTCGGTAAAAGTATCGATAACGTTATTTTAAATAATATTGGTATCGATATACCGGTATAGAAAAATTCCGGTAAATACTGTTTTTATTCGAAACATGGCAAAAACATTAAAAAGTTACACCTTTTACTTGTTTTTAATTAAAATTCATTTAAAGAAACTCTGAATTACATATTTTTATATTTTATGTTACTTTAAAACATTAAAATTCTTTGCAGATTAATTTTTGTCGCGGTTCAAAATTCACTTTTTTTCCGATTTTATAAATACATGAAATTCAAAACCACATCGAGCCCTAGCAGCGAAAATATCGAAGTGCAGAATGCAAAACTTTTCAGGAGAATCATTTTTGTGCTTGTTTGCATATTGTTATGTACATATAAGGAAAACGTCACTTAAGAGAAAATTACTTTCGCTATAAATCCGAAACGGTGCTTGATACGTCAATAAAATTTTTACAGATGATGTAGATGATTCTGAATAATATATTTTTATCAAAAACGAATTTCGATAATGTAGTGGGTTATGACATTTTGGTGGTTAGGGCTCCATATACCTTCAAAGTTAGTTTTAATTCTCAATAAAACTTTATAATTTATTTAATTAATTAATTTTAAAAGTTTAAATGGCATGGATATCTCGAGTTTAATGGTCTCCACCAATACCAATCCTTTGAGTTTTATGTGGTACTCCTCCAATAATCCAATATAAAAGTAAGGTTAAACTTAACAATAATATTTATTAAAACCGATTTTAAGTATTTTTGCTTAAACCCCTATAATACATAATTTGACTACAATAGATATATTTTTAAGTATAAAATTCACTTGTTTGCTTCTGGTTTTATTTTAATTATTTTGTAAGTTTTTACATTTTTATTGATTAGTGAAACTATCCCCCAATAGGTTAAAACATAATATTTTCTTTTACTTGTTTGCGAAAGCCAAGAAATTTCCTCTCAGGTATACCAAACTTTAATTGAAAGAAAACTGACGATTGCAATAGTTTGCCGAAAAATGCTGGCACTATTTTAATTTTACATAAAATAGACACTTTGGTGAACACTTTCACGTTTTTACATTCGTGCAAGTTTATGCCCATATGGCCGCAAAACTCAAAAATAACAATAAATGCATGATTTATATAAAATTTAGAATAATGGCCATAAAATACATCTCCTAGGCTGAAATTTACCTTATACAACATTGTTATATATTTTTCTGGAATTATGATGCAGAATTTATAATTCTAGCTCCATTTAAATAAAAATGTTAAAAATAGTATTAAAATACCAACTTTAATGCCTTGTCAGACTGTCAACTTTTCCATAATATATTTTTTAATATATGTTCTGATTATTTGGTATGTCACCATTTATACACAGAGAAAAATAATGCATATATTTGAAAATTTTTTTCAAAAATTTTTATGAATCGAACATGACTTTTTTCCCAAACTTTTTTCATAAAAAATAAAATTTTCTTCATAGATATTATTAAATTATTTATAAAGAAAATTTTAGGAATTTTGCAAAAATTTTGTTAAATCTTTCACTTAGTCTTATTATTATATGAAAATATTAACAACAAATGCCTAAAAATAGCAAAATTCCAAGGAAAATCCGTTAAAAAATAATGTTGCTAAAAAGTTCTTCTGTTTTGTTCCCAAAATCTAGCTAAAAATCATTAAAATCTTAAAATTTTCTGAAGAAAATTTCAAAAATTTTTTTTTTTTTTTACAAATTGAAAATATAAATGAAAATTTAAATAATTTTTTCAGTCTTTTGATTTATTTGAAAAATTATAAAAAAGTTTTAATGCTTAAGAAATTATGCTGAAATAATTATGCTTAAATATTATGAAAGAAAGTAAATTTTTATATTTATGTACAAATTTTTTTCTGTGTAAAATATATTCACATTTTACAATTTCTTAAAATATTATTCTGGAATCTCTGAAAAAAAAAATTCCAAAAATTCCATTTGCAATGTGAACATAAGACTTAAAATTCTCGTAGGCCAAACAATAAATATTCGCCTGTTTGTACTTAAGTTATAATTACAACGACTCGGAAGTTGTTCCACAACCGAGTGCTACATACTTTACTACTCATATAATGATATTATCGTATGATGCATGATCGTAGATCACGAAAAATACAAAACAATAAGAATTACACTATAAAAAAATGTGGAGGGATAATAATGGGCTAGAATGAGTAGCCAATTTCAAATGTAATTCAAATTTTGAAATCACCTTGGTAGAAAATTTATGATCATTAAATTTTTTTTAAAGCTATAATCAGGTGCATTTATATATAAGGAGATGACAGTTTGTGAATAATTTTTTTGTTTAAATTTTTTAGACCCCATGCCCAGATTTGTCTTACAAAAATTAAATGATATATAATTGCATTTTGGATCTAATTAAAGATGCCCCTGGCTGTAACTTTCTGTACAAAATGTTTTATTCTTTCAGAGAGTATTGAGAAAAGAACAATATCGGTTTCCAACCATAGAAAAAAAAAAAAAATTATTTTGAATAAAATTAAAATAAAACTTGTAAGAATGTTATGGTTATCCGGCCCGAACTTTTAATACTTAAAATCGCTTTATATTTCATGGTTGTGATTATAGTATCCAAAAAATCGACTTTTTTAGAAAACCGGTTTCCGTTTTAACCGAAAAATCTCTTTTTTGAAAAAAAAACCGGTTGGTCGGTTTTGGAATCTTGAATAAACTGGTTAATCGGATTTCAGTCCTTCAAATTTTTTAACAAGAAAATATTATTTTTTCTGTAATTTTTTAAAACGTGAGAGCGGCTAACCGATTTCGGTTTTGAATCCCATATTTGCGAAATTTTTGTAACAACTGTTACCATTAAAATACCATTACCGAAATAGTTACGAATATCGCTTTCACTAAAATACCGTAACCGAAATTGCACGAAATTCCGATAACAGTAAAATCCAAAATACCATTACCGTACCTTTTTGAATCGGTTGCCAACCTATCAATAATTATTTTCGTGAATTAGTAATAAAAAATTAACTCAGCGTTTATGCAAAATTTTTGTTTTACAATATTTGTACCTCGGGTATGTAATTTTTTTTTTTAATTCGCCAAAAATTCATTTATGACTCGAATGTAAAAAAAAAATTACATATGCTTACATGTGTAGGTTATATTATCTCTTTCTGTTTAAGAGATATTTAGGTAGAAGCAAATTTTAGCTTCAATTTTGACCTAATTTTTTTTTTTTTTAAACTTGGTGACTTTAATTTGGGTTCTAAAATTTTTTGAAAATAATCAATAGGTTTCTTATAAAAGTCTAAATAATGCTGGAAAAGTCACATTTTTGGGGTTATTTTCCCAAAAAGGTAGTAATATTCATCAATTACAGAATTTCTGTGAAGGTTTCAAAAGAAATCTTAACGTAAATGCATGCAAAGTAAAATCGGAGGCGCTTTTGGTAAGGGTTTTCCCCCAAGCCTTATCCAAACTTTTCCAATTTTGAAAAAAGGTTTTTCTTTTTTTTTTTTTTTGTAAAATTCTTTAATGCCATAGCCGAGATCAAAAAAATATATTAACTATATACTCCCATATGTTCGTTAAACACACAAAAAATATTTTCTGAGTCACGCCTTTTAAAACGGCATGGTGATCATTTTAATAGAAAAAAAACTCAATTGGGATTTCGGGTATTTTGGTACGAAAAAGTGGGAGTTTTTTTAATTCCCCGATTTTAAAACAAGTTTGTCTATATTGTGCAAAATTTTTAATGGAATACCTCTACTTGTTAAAATTTTATTTAGGTCCAAATATTAACATTATATCTCAAAAGTATGCTTAAATCCAAATTTAAAGTTTTCCGGTCATGGTCCGAATCAAGCACTGATATTATTATCAGCATGAGATAAGTTAACTTTTTATATCATTTTCTTGTACGTTTCATACGATACTTTAAGATTACTAAAATAGAGTTTTATAATGCCTACCCAATTTAAAAAACCCTTATTCTTGATGTACTAAACTCGGAAAACATTTAAGTTCAGTAAAATAATGGCCAAAATTTATCCCCAACATCGTTGAGTCATTAATTCAAAAGTAATCAAATTGCATTTTTTCGTCAGTAAGATCTAAAAAGAAAAATATTTACAAAAAATTTTGCGACAATAAAATTTAAGGAAAAATACAAAATTTCTAATACAAAACATCCGGAGTAGATTTCCGAATTTTATGACTAATAAAATAGAAACGATATTTCAAAAAGAGTGGAATACATACGAAACTATATAATTATAATAACCAAAGCACAATTTTTTTTCTTAAGATAGTTAGTTGATGGTATACCACATTGTAATTGTTCCGTACCTTTTTAATGGCCAGGTGGATTTTTATTTTTGGTCGATATTAGTAGATACTTATGACTTAACTTCTGTCCAATTAAATAATATTGTAAATTATTCCTAAGATGTACCAAATAATCAAAAATAAATGCTAAAGTTTCACTGAGGCAATACGAGATAACAAAAGAGTTTGGTACACTTTATTACACAAAGTTTCTCCAAAATAATTTTTTTCACAATAGTAAACAATTTGAAGGGGTATTTTTGGAGTGATATTTAATGTTATATCCCAGCAAAAACTTTGCTTTCCTGGTAAGCTAGCAGGTATAATTGGAAACAAAAATAAACTACTTATTTTTTGTCCGAATAACTAGTTATTTTTGTGTTCGACTTGTCCACAAATTCATATAGTTATTTTTTGACTCTAGGGGTACTCAAAAATATGTACCTAAACGAAAACAAAAATAAAAAAAAAACAAAAAAATTTTGCCATCAGTGAGACTCGAACTTGGACACATACTAACCATTCGTTTTTACTGACTAACGTCTTACTCAGTACACCATCTCGCACATAGCATCTTTAGCGACAAAAACTCTATTTAGTTTAAAATATCTTTTTAGACATTTTGTTATAAAAAACTAACAGCTTCAGAATGGGGTTGAACCAAAAACCTTCTGGTTGTTAATCCGGCGCTCTAGCCAGCTCATCCACGTGATTGCAGTATTACTGTGCTATTATACTATTGAGTACTTATTAATGTAATACAGAGTAGGCAAATAATAATGACCCATCATTACCAAGAAACTACTTTAATAAGTAGTTGTTATTACCGAAAACCAAAAAGTTTTTGCTGGGATATTACAAACAATTCGAAAATGAATTCATTGGACCCTAATATATCATGTTCTCCATTACCTTTAAACAAATTTTAATATTTTATTTTAATCCATTTAAAGTGTTTTTATTGTACAATATTTTTCTTTATCAATTTTCCCAACTATAAATCAATAAATATTTATTTAAGTATAACATTAGGTGGAAATAAATTCAACTGTGATTACATAAATTGCTGATATTTATTAAATTTCTTTTGTTATTGTTTTACAAACATAAAAATAACTGCCTTCATTTTGATTTTTTTAAAGGTGTATTTCATTTTTGATTTTTTGTATTTAATTTTTTGAATTAAATATTAAAAGAAATTAGTTACTTTAAAATTTAATAATAATAAATTTTGCAATTTTTAAATGAAGAGAAAATAAATAAAATTCAAACTTAATTTCGAATTTAAAAAGTTCAAAAAGATGATCAAAAAATACTTTTTTCATACTTTTTTCGATTTTCGAAAATATAATTTTATAAAGGAAATAAATTAAAATAATTTTTATTTTATTTTATTTTATTTACAAAAATTTTAACTTAATTTAAGTTTTTACATAAAGTAGAGTAAAATTTTATAATTTGGATTATCGAGTTTATATTGTGAAATATTAGTGAAATTTTTTTAAAATTATTCGCAAATTGGAATTTAATGTTGAATTAAAAAATATATAACAAAATGATCCATGTAGTTTTCTATATGTAAATTAAATATAAAGATATATTTATATATATATATATATATATATATATATATATATATATATATATATATATATATATATATATATATATATATATATTTAATTTGCAATTAATTAGTGTGTATTAATTCCTTAAATAAATTCTGCATAATATTAAATATTTTAAAAAGAACTGTAATTTTGTACTATAACAAAAAATATAATAAAATAATAAAAAACTTTACTCTTTCAAGGTGAACGTGTCGCGTCGCGCCTTTTGCTAACCCACCACAATATAATATACAAACAGTGACTGACCACTGTTTAGTAGACTAATATTTAAAAGACATTTTGGGCACTCAAACGTCAATAAACAGCGTCTATCTAATTTCGTAACGAAATTCACACTCGTATAAGAAATTCGTGCGCTTGTGATCGCACGTTAATTGAACATTTTTTTCCCTACAAACTGTTCAAATAATCGCCACTTTGCCGCGCGGACGTAAGTGTAAATCCACCACCTCCGGTAATATGGCCGCTACGGGAGGAGGGGGAGCAGCAGCTACAAGTGTTGTAGTTCTGGATCGTGGCAACAATACAACATGTACAATCAATTTGCATGGTAAGTATCGGTCGCTGTTAAAGTGTTTCTTTTTTTTTTCTGTTATTTTCATTTTATATTTTACAAATTTGTTTTATTTATACACATTTTATTTTAATATTTTTATTTCATGTTGGCTTTTATTTATAATTGTTGTTGTATAATTTCATGTTTTATAATTCTAAGACTCCGTTATAATTTTGAATTATTATTTTATGTTACGTTCTGTTTTATTTTCATTTTGTTTACTTCCTTCTTATAACTTTAGTTTTTGTAAGATTTAACGAAATTTTTGCAAATAATTTGTTTAATTTGTTGTTGTTTATGAATATTTAATTTGTTTGTGATTAATCATTATTAATTATAATAATTCTTTTTCGCAAAAATATATATTTATAGAAGATAATATAGCAAAAAAAAAAAAAAAAACATTTATTTTTTAATTTAATGCTAATTTTTATTGATTAGATTCTATTGAATTTTTGACGATTTAACTTTATTATATAGCAATTTAAATCTTGTCTTTCATGTGTTACTAATTATATAAGTAACGGATAAACAGAATTAAAACGATAAGCGCTAAGTTTGTTTTAAGCTCTAAAAATAATTAAAAAAAGAAAAATACTTAACTACCCAGAAGAAAAGAAACTTCAAAAAAAGTGAAAAAGATAAAAAATTTACTTTTAGTATATACTGAAAAAGAGCTACAAAAGTAATGATTTTAATGCATGGTTGCCATTAGAAGAATGTTTTGGTAATCATATGATTACTATTCCTTACTTCTAAAGTTGTGCTCTTAAAACTTATTATTATGTTGTTGTTAGGATGTGAAATTTATTAATATTTTTGAAAGAAATGACATTAAAAATACTTCTTATTTTTATGCTGGGAAGTGAAGTATATGTTTTAGTTTTAGAATTTTAGAGTATTGACCACAATGCATAACAAATTATTTTTCAATCATGAATATCAATCAGTTTTCGTTGAAAAGAAAAATATTATTTTATATACATACGTACCTAAGTGAAATAGTTTTGATCACAGATAAAAAAAGTTTAAGAATGTGTTAAGTATTAAAAAATTTAATTGAAAATAAAACCAATGTATATGATTTTTTGAGTAATTTTTCAACTGAGTTTATTTTGTCGTAAATTCGGATCACCGGCCCACTTGATTTTTAAACCATTTTTATAATGATTCAGTAGAACTTTTAATTGTGATTAAAGAAATTTTGGCCGCTCGCTGTTAGTTTAACAGTTATGGATCTCTAAAGTTTTAATATATTTTTCTTAAGTTATATTAATATTAATACGTTTAAAAGTTCAAATACCTTTTGAATAATATATAATATGACCATATTCATTAAATCCTCGAGAGGATTTATGCAATTTTCATTTTTTTATTGATATACCGGAACTTACAAAATTTTATTATTTCTGAAAAAAAAAAAAAAAATATTGGAGAAAGTCCCTGAGTCCGGCCAAAGGCCGACTACACGGAATATATATATTTAAAACAATGCTGGATGTTTATTTAACATACAAATAGTTTCAAAACTTAATATTATTTTTTTTAATATGAACATAAATAGCTAAAAAAAAAATATACTTTTCAATTTTTCCGTCGAATTTTATCATCGAGTTTTGACGATTTTATACTATAATTATCTGGCAACAGTGATTATAAATGCTATTTTCATTATTGTACTAAATTTAATAAAAATCTTTACTTTTTGGGCCATAATTTTACTAAAATGGTAATGACTTCTTCTGAAGAAAACTTCAAAATATGCTTCAATTTAAATAGAATATCTTACGGAAATTTCCCTTGAGTTCTTAAACAAATTTTCAAACTAATAGATATCGTTCAAGTTGGACATGAAAGGTTTTAAAAAAGTTATGTTTGACCATACCGTACGTTTCAAAATCGATAAGAGTGTTAAATAAAGACTTAACAATAGAAAGAATACTTATATCGGGTTCTTAAAAAATATATAATCCAACAAAGCAAATAATAATTTTCAGATTTGTATGAGTTTTATTTAAAAGAAAGTTCTAGAAGTTTCACCAAAAGTTGTGAAGTGAAAAATGAAGCTTCGAACTAAGCAAGTAAAGTAGAATGAAAAGTAAAATATCGCTTCAACATTTCCTTACGAATGGCACGAATTTTGTGTGGCGAGTTTCCGGTTAGAAGCAAATTTTTGACACGATAAGTGGTCTTTTTTAATGCTGAAAAAGAAGCACATTTTTTAGTTATATTAAACACGTAGATGCATATTATTTTGTCCCATATTTTCTAAATGTCACGGTAGTGCATCGAAAAACTTGAAAATTTTTACTGAAAAATAAAAGCTTATATACAAATTAAAATTTTCCATATTGAGTAGTGGAAAGCGAAATATACGTCTTTGTATTTTCCAAAAAAATTTCCGAGATGAACTTAATAAACTCATATCAAAAACTTTCTTCAAAGGTCATAACATTCAGGTCTGAGAATGTCTAAATGATTCTAACTTTTATGCTTAAATTTAGCTGCATTTAAGCAAATTTTAATTATTATTCTAAAATGTTTGTTAAACCAACCAATAACTTTATTAAGAGAGCAAAATTTTTTAATCGTAATCACTGGAGTACTACTGTACTTTTGACAATAGAATTGTACTAAAAAAGTACAATTATACTTAATTTATCATCCCTGTCTCATCGGGTGATAGTTATACAGTCGTGATTACTCGATGGAGAGCTGAAGCAATTATCTCATCGGATTGTATTTTGTGGACGAAACCTAGTAGAACAAAAGCTGAAGCATCTATATCGCCGGATTGTATTTAGTATTAGCAGAGTCCATACGATCCTAGTAAAGCTAAAGAATTTATTTAATCAGATTGTATTTTGTTGCCAGCAAAAGCTATAGTTAGGCGAACAGAAGCCGAAGCATTTATCTCGCTTGATTGTATATAGTATTCAGCTTTCATTACCCATTAAATTGTAGTTAGCCGACTGAGAGCCGAAGAATTTATTTCAACGGATTGCATCCCAATAGTTAGTTTTAACAAAAACATTTGCAAACCCAGTTAGTCGTATAATCGTAGCACTCGGTCGGGAGCAAAAAATTTGTCTCGTCGGATTTTTGTTAGCTAACTGAGAATTAACTTTGCCAACACTAACATTTTCCATCGTAGTTAGCTATCTCTTCTGTGCTGTTCGCGTCACGAAGGAACAAGAAAGCTGTATGGACAGACTAAGTATACCCCATTTTGAAACAAAAACTGCATTGCATAGGTTATATCTAACAGTAAGAAAAGGCAGATCTTTTTACGAGTATATTATTCTCAAACCTTTCATTGTCTTCTTGTACGAAGCGTATCTTGTCCTCCGAAATATCCCGTATGCTATGCCCACCATATTCTTTAGAACACGTGCCACATGCCATCATACAGAAATCAGTATGAATGAGGGCAGATGGCATTCCCTTTTTACTTCTGAAAATGTTACTTGTCCTTGGCAGCCCACTTCGGAATTTTTTTTTTTCAACATTTCATACTATTTGAGTACCAGCAGATGAAAAATTGCCAATGTCCAACCTTTTCTTAAAAAAGGTGATCCTTCCAACCCGTACTACTAGAATTCAATTGAGATCTGTTCAACAATGTATACTTTCGGGAGTGTTGAACCTTATCAATTATGTATTCCGTAGTTGTCGTTCCGCCGGGGACTTAATGACATTTCTCTCCCAGCAATGATGTTGTTCAATATACCGAATGGAAGGGCGTAGGTAATTTCAATGGAAATTTCCAAAATATTCGACTGGTCATGATGCACGATGAACTGTCTAGTGGAAAAAAGTGCAAAAATTTATTTTAAAATATAATAAAAAATTTTGCTGACTTTCAGCATTCAAAACATGACTCGTTTTTTATCGTTCAATTAGTCTGCATAAAATAGGACGACTCTAAAATCGAGGATTTTTTTTAATATGTCTTTTCAAAACAACCAAGAATAATTCTGATTTTATTAGAAAAAATAGCAAAGAAAATACAAATGAAAATCAAATGATCAAGTTTGTCATTTTTAATCGTGATTACACATTAATATCGACATGCCCTAATTCTCCTATATTATGCTTCCACATGAAAGATGTAATTATAGAAGAATCAGATTCCCTTATGATTTTAGGTAAAAGGATACAGCGTCACGTCTGATTGAATAGTCATATTTTCAAGCATTCAAATGCTTGTGTTGTTTAAGATGTTGTCAGACAAATTTAACCTCATCTGACCTTTGTATATATACTACCTATATACCTCCATAAATGGCAAAATCCTTTTTGGAGTTGCTAGATCGCGTCCAAAGGAGAGCACTCAACCTCATTGGGGATGAGGATCGTCGCAACATGATTGTCTTTGTTTTACAGGTACATTTATAGAAATAAGTAATGTGATACCCAGTACACATGTGTTCAGCCACCGCAAACGTTTATCGCATAGATCTAATCCATTCGTCAAAGACTGAAACATGAGTTGTACAACCCACTATAGGAAAAAATATTTCGTCGTTGAAACTATTCGTATGTGGAATGTATTTTCCCAGCCGAAAAGAACGCCAATCAATTTAAATCATACATAAACATAAACCCTCTATCCCTCTCGTAATACCTATTTTTTCCTAATATCAACACAGGGATATCCCTTGATATTTGGTTACTTAAAAATAAAACGTACCACTTCCAGTGACACCATTGCTCCTTAAACTATAATACTTCCTCCACCATGTGTAACCGTAGTTACAATATGTTCAGGTCTAGACCATCTTTAATTTTTGAGGAGGTTCCCTTTTTTTTAAATCCTTTAGCATGCAAGTACTGGCATAAACAAGTGCTCATTAACCCTAAAATACACTTCTTATAATTTGATACGGAGTTATCTAAATTAAAAATACAAAATTTCAACAGTTAGTTTTTTTTATTGTAACAATCTTAGTTATTTAAAATTTTTATTGAGAAATGAATTTAGAATTTTATCTTCCAATTGAGGCAGTTTTTTATAATAATATAATCTTTTAGATACTTACTTCTATTGCATATTTGCCTTAAGCCTAAAAAAGAAAAACAACTTCTTTTCATTTTGAGCTACGAGTATTTTTGTTCTTCTATATACATATGATTTTATTTAAAAAATTCGTGTAATATTTCGTTAAAATTAATAAAATATGATTTGTCAAATGCTCCAAAAATGACTTTTATGCAAATGCATGCTAAATTGCAAAATAATTATTTTTAATGTATACATAGTGTGAAATTTTAAGAAAACTATTTGGCCTATTTTCAATTTAGTTACAAAAACTTGTAAACGATAATTTATTTCATATCTGTAAACGAAGTACTTACGGCAAAGTATAAACGAGTAGGCATAGTTTTTGGCAACGAAGAAAAAACCAAAAAATATTTAAACAATGACTCTTTTTACAATTTAATTTTCTATGTTCTTTGTATATAAACTACGCAAAATTGTTTTAAATTATTGAACATACACCTAACGACAAAAAAATGTTCCAATTTATAGTTAGAGTACAATGTATTTATGGTATTTTTAGACAATTCATGATTATTTCCCTTCGTAAATCTCTTAGTAGTCAGTTAGCCTTTTCAATTCTTTTTAGACGATCTAATGTTTAGGTATTTAGGACATTAATCACTTTTACTAAAAATTACTACATTCGAAGACTAATATTTTAAAGGTCGGACCCAAATAAGGATAATTAACCAAGAGAATCCTAAATATTGGCAGAAAATGCCTGCAGAAAATAAAATTTCTTATATACTATAGTATTTATATGATTTTGAAATTTTTTTTAGCATTAAGTGTATTATTACTGATCATAGATATACATACATACACACATAATGAATTTAAAATACAGGTACATACATATATATACCCATACCCATACTTTTATATATTACTACTATTTACATATACTGTATATGTAAAACACATTGCAAAATAGATACATACTTATTTATAACTGTAGCCTGATTTTTATTTCTATACTTGCTTAACCCGTGTGCTTCGCTACCCCTATTGATGTGAAAACTATTATATACTTTGCATTGGGGCTACTACTACCCCTGGGCCTACCTGCCCTATTCCCAACTCAATTACGTAGCGTAAGAAAATTATTGCCACTAAAAATTTTAGACTTTCACTATAATAGTTCCTTAGATATGAAAAATCAATATTTTGTCTGGGGGCAACTATTCCCCCAAGAGCCCTAAACTTGTCCGCTCTATCTTCATCTCAACTATAGAACTTCATAAGGAAATCTTAACAATTCTTCTGCAGTAGTTCTTTAGATATTCAATAATTATGATTTACGTAGTAGACATATCCTCCCTATCTTCATATGAATTAAGACTTTCACTGCTATAGGTCTTTAGATATGTAGTAATTAAGATTTTTCTAGACCTACCCGCCCCATTTTCATTTTAGCTATTGAACTTTATAAGAAAATTATTCCCACAAAATCTTTAAACTTTCGATATTATAGCTCATGAAATAGTTAATATTTGCTTTATATGGGGGCTACTACTCTTCCAAGACCTACTCATTCTATTTTCACTGTGAATCTTACTTGAGAAATTTTTTCCCACAAAATCTTAAAAATTTCTCTGCAATAGTTATTTAGATACGCAATAATTAATATTTGCTTTGTATGGGAGATATCACTCCCCCTTGAACTACCTTAATGAGAAAATTATTCTCACCAAATCTTAAGAATTTTTCTGCAGTAGATCTTTAGATACGCTACCTACTACCCTCCTCATTTTCATCACAACTATGGAGCTTCCTAAGAAAATTATTTATACAAAATTACAAGACTTACGCTATTATAGTTCTTGGTATATGCGATAAATAATATTTGCTTTGTATAGGGGCTACCATTCCCCCTGCTCCCACTTTTTCAGGTATCACAAAATGATACTGTGAAAATTTCAATAAATTCGGTCCAGCGGTTTAGCTTTCTATAAAGCCCTAACAAAAAAACACAGATTCATATATATATATATATATATAATTATAGATATAGATAAGCATACATACATATCAACATAGACCTAAAATTTAAATCTCTTCCCAATTTTGTAAATATTTTTTCATCATCAATATATCGTACTGACTACGTTTTTGGTGTGTATGTGTGTGTTTTATACAGTGATGATCAAAAGGAGTACTATAAAAAACTAAGTTTTAGAAAATTTACCAAAACAGGAACTTTGGCATCGAATACCTTCAATTAGTTTTTTTTTAATAAATTTTTGTATTTAAAATGCATAAATTACTTTCGGGTTATAAAGACAGTTATACAGGAAATTGGTACGACTATCCTAAGCATTTTCAGTCCTTTACCTAATATGTCTTATGTTTGGTAGTGTGTAAAATTAGGAATAGATAATGGTATAAGTAATTTTCCTTCGATTCAACGTTTTTCCTTACTAATCCAATAGGGTAGATTTGCTTTTATTTTTGAGTGTCTTACCAAGACGCTCATAATTTTACTTAAATCTTACTTAGTCTTATTAGACTTTTCGTTTTGACCTCATTTGGGGAGCCTTCAGAAGATGTTATCTAGGGTATAATGTTTGTTCGATTAAACGACAAATTAAAATCAAATAACTGTACGATTAAATTAAAATCTATAATTTGGAGTAAAAATTTATTCAAGTAAATTATACCTATTAATCGAAAAATTCGATTAAAAAATATTTTACAAATATGTTTTTAACTGGTTTTTAAGATGCCTTAATTTAAAAACTAACAGCCGCATTCAAAAAAACTTAACACAGCTTTACTAACCATTGTTAAGCAAAATTCCTTAAAGTTTTATTCAAAAACGATGATTCGCTTAGTATACCTTTGGTAAACCATTGTTAACTTTAAATATTTTAAAGTATGTTCGAGAGTGCTTTATAGTTATTTTAAGATTATTTCTGTTACATTTTCAAAAAAAAAAATAAAATAAATTTTTTAATTCATTCGTAAATTTTTGACTAAAACATAAGGGTGTGAAAATAAATACGTCCTACACAAATGCTAAATACGCTTCACACGCTGTTAATTGATTTTTTAAAATGAACAAAATTATTCTTTAATAAAAAGAAAAACTATATCAAAAATAAACTTTAAATAAAAAATCAAAACATATTTATAAAACATTAAAACATTAAAATATAAAATTATAAAAAAAAAATTGTCGAATATGTCACTCTATACATAAAATCTCTTTGAACAAAAATCGAAAATTTCAATTGGTCCTTATGGGTGCTGGGAGCAGACTTGAAACAGGAAAGCAGAAGAGTGGGAGTCGCATAGGACAAGTAAGTTTCAGAAATGTATGTTCTATGTTCAGATTCCATCTGGGATCAGAGATATACAATTTTGAAAAATATATTTTTTTAATTATGAAAATATGGCTCCAATGGAAAGTGTCCATTGGAGCCACTTTAATGGATATAAGGAGCAGACATGAATCGGCTAAACGGAAGAGTGGGAATAGCCTAGGATTAGTAGATTCCAGAAATGTATGTTCTATGTCCAGACTCCATTTGGGATTAGAGATATATAATTTTGAAAAATTTATATTTTCACTATGAAAATGTGGAATTTTCAAGTGGCTCCAATGGAAATAAGGAGCAGACATGAATCGGCTAAGCGGAAGAGTGGGAGTAGGCCATTCCATCTGGGATTAGAGATATATAAATTTGAAAAATGTATATTTTTGCTATGAAAATATGTAGGGCAAGTTGGAAACTTGGAATGTTCTACACTTTTGTTGGACTATTCCTTCTATAAAACACGGATGACTTATTTGCTCCACCTATTTATATAATCTTAAAATTTCTTCGAGGTACATATTTCCTTTAGTCGTCAAAAAGTTAAAAGTGTGGTGGGATGGAAATATTTCATCTAACTTTCTGCACTATATTTAGTCTAAGGAGTAATTTTTCTATGGTTTTCTGAGGATTAAATGAGAAATTCTTGATTTTTACAACTTTAAAGACCTCTGAGAGCTATCTGTGGCAAGTTGTTTTTTTTTTAACACCATTTCTTTTCAAGGAAACATGAATAACTTATTTGCTCTACCTAAAAAAATTATAAAATCTCAGAAAAATATATTTTCTTTTGTAGTTAATGGGTTAAAAATGCTACGTGATTACCGAAATGCTCCTGATGATTGGTATAACTATACCTACTTTTTTGGTGTTGACCTATCAATCAATATATATATATATATATATATATACCGATTTTTGGGTCGTAAAAAATATAAGCGTTCATGACAAAAAAAAATACGAAATTGATGAGAAAATCTCTTCATCTGTAGAAAAACTATGAAGACAATTAAGAGGACGAAAATTATTAGTTTTAACTTTAAACGATTATTAAATGTAAAATGTCATCGGTACAGAAAAAATCGAGTAAAGTACGTCGGGATGTAAAAGTATCAATAAATTCAGTTTTGTGGACAAACACTTTTTTTTGTTTAAATTTCCCAAAAATTATAATTCCATTAGTAGCTGTAG
The DNA here is from genome assembly GCA_932274085.1 of Protocalliphora azurea. Taxonomy (NCBI): domain Eukaryota; kingdom Metazoa; phylum Arthropoda; class Insecta; order Diptera; family Calliphoridae; genus Protocalliphora; species Protocalliphora azurea. The sequence continues at coordinate 42,077,565 of OW026520.1, forward strand.
TATCTGCGAGGCAAAGAGGTGGTCGTAAAAGTATCAATATCAATTGATACCGAAAAGTGTTAAGAGAAGCCTATAAAAACGTTTCTTCAACAACACAATGGTTCTGTGAAATTCTAGTCTGTCGATTTTTCTTACCTTAAGATTTCTGAATGAATAAAGAAGAAACCCTAAATTGGGATAAAAACCATTACGTAAAAATTTATCTATTTTATGACTAACTCGATTTTTTGATGAAGGGACTTAGGGCACGCCCCTTTTTTAGTCATAATATTATGTTGATATTATTATACATAGATTAACATAGATATGAAGCTCCTTTGTTAAAATTTAAGTCTGTTGTCAAAAAAACTTAAGTCTAAGATTGTGTTAGTAAATTGAAAATAAAAAAGAATTCTAGTACGTGTGCTTTTTTGAGTAATTTTTTTCAATTGTTTTTTTTTTTTTTTTTTGCAAAATGAGTTTTAGTAAAAAATTTACTTTTCTTTTCACTAATTTTGTGTAAACATCGGAAAAATACAATTTTTTATTAAAAATCGAAATTTTTACAAAAATTTAAATTTTTTGCCAAAAATCAAAAACATTACCAAAAATAAAATTTAAAATTTTTTTTTTAGTAAAAATTTCAATTTTAAATAAAAATTTTGATTTTTATAAAAAATTTTTATTTTTTATTAAAAATTTAGATGTTTAATACAATTTTTGATTTTTAATAAAAGTTTTGATTTTTAATAAAAATTTTAATTTTTAATAAACATTTTGATTTTTAATAAAAATTTTGATTTTTATCAAAAATTTTTATTTTTCATTAAAAATTTAGATTTTTAATACAATTTTTGATTTTTAATAAAAGTTTTGATTTTTAATAAAAATTTTAATTTTTAATAAACATTTTGATTTTAATCAAAAATTTTTATTTTTTATTAAAAATTTAGATTTTTAATACAATTTTTTATTTTAATAAAAATTTTGATTTTTAATAAAAATTTTAATTTTTAGTAAAATATTTGATGTTTTGTAAAAAAAAATTTATTTTCAGCAAAATTTTAATTTTAAGTAAAAATTTCAATTTTTAATAAAAATTTTGATTTTTATCAAAAATTTTTATTTTTTATTAAAAATTTAGATTTTTAATACAATTTTTGATTTTTAATAAAAGTTTTGATTTTTAATAAAAACTTTAATTTTTGATAAAAATAAAAATTTTTATTTTTTATTTTTTATTAAAAATTTAGGTTTTTAATACAATTTTTGATTTTTAATAAAAATTTTGATTTTTAATAAAAATTTTAATTTTTAGTAAAATATTTGATATTTTGTAAAAAAATGTTATTTTCAGCAAAATTTTGATTTTTAGCAAAAATTGTGATTTTTAATAAAAAATTTAGATTTTTATTAAAAATTTTTATTTTCATTAAAAATTTTGATTTTTAATATAATTTTTTATATTTAGGAAAAATCATACGATTTTTGTTAAAAATCTTAATTTTGGTGTTAAATCGAGTTTATAACAAACAAAGAAGACCTAATTTCTCCTAAGAATTGGATTTAAGATTTATTCTTTGAGCAATAAAATAAAAAATACAAAAATAATAATTAACTTAAAATAAAAAAAATTCATTATTTGTTGAGTTTTATTTTAAAATTCATAATCATTACAGTTCTTGTGAAAAACAATATATAGGATAGAAGATGAACCATTCGCCATCGTTTTTTATTATTTTATCGATAATGTCTCAATCATTAAACTTCGACTTCTTTAATTTACATATGACCGAGAACAGACATGAATTATTGTGATTTCAAAACCCGCTAATTAATAATTGACAAAAACTTTATTAATAATTTAGTGTGATAAAAATTATCATTGATACATACTAATGCTGGGGTCATTCGCAAGTAGGTTTGAAGTATCGCGCGCCCTCTAATTGTATTCTCGAGCTCAGTCAACAAAGAGACTAGATAGTGGTTTAAATTCAAAAAAAGAAAATATGTTATTTAATGCACCGATTTGGTTTTTGTAATATTTGACTAAATTTTTATTTATTTTAAATACATGAATTTTAATCACATTATATTTTATTTATTTTGTCGAGACCAAAAGGAACTGAATTAAAACCAAAATATATATAAGTCTTTAGGATAATAGAAATATTATAAATATCATTTACGGTTATGAGAAGAGAGCACTTAAAAAAGGGGAGCCCCATCTACACCCTTTTTGGAGAAGCAAGCTCTTTTGACCAACCTTAAAACCTGTAGGTGATATGAAGTAATACCAAAAGATAACATTAATCGTTTGCTGGTTAAATATTTGGGGAAAAATGTATAAATTAACAGATATTTTCTAAAAATCTCTAAAACTTTTGTTCCATATTGTATATGTATGCGTAAATGTTGATTTTATGTTGTTGGTTTTTTGATATTTCGTACATAAATATGTTTCGTTTTTTTTTTTAAGTTGTGTGTCATTATTTTATCTTTTTAGCTTTTACTATTTTGTATATTGTTAGAAACTATAGAAAAAAAAAAAAAAAAAAATATTTAAAAAAAACTTGTCCGCCGTTGTAGTTAATTTTTTTTTCTTAAAAATTTATTTCAGTTCAATACATGTGTACGAATTACTTGTACTTGTTTTGTATTTTTTTTTTACGTGGGTCGGTATCTTAGAGCGTAATTGTTTAAAAAGTAAGTACAGTGTCTATATGGATAAAATAACCGTACACAGGCACAACGATACTCAATCGCACATAGATCACTACACTCACTCACTCTAAGTTATAAATTGTTGTGTCAAACCCTTATAAACACGAACATATGAGTGAGTGACTGAGTGGAATAAGTTTTATTATTCATTCATTTCTTCAATTCAATAACGCTTTTATTCAATTCATGTGTATCTTGTCAGTTGGTTACGATTGGAATCAATGAACTAATTTTTTTGTTGATGTTGTTGTAAATTTGGTTTCTAATAGTGTCGATTATTATCGAGGCATGTAAACAGCATCCACGTTTTTTTTTTTTTTTTTTTTTTTTTTTTTAACATTATATAGCTTTAGCAGGCAAACTTATAATATGAGATCATTTTTAGTAATTAATGAGAAATAAAAGATTCCTAGATGAAGGAAATACAATCAATTTTTGTATAATTGAAATCATTTTGAGTTTAGGTAACAATCAGAGATGATAATACTAATACTAAATTGAATAATAAATTGTACTTTTTGAGTAATTATACTAAACAAAATATCTCGATCAAAAAATCTTTGGAAACTATCCCTTGAACAGACTGTTTTTCAAATTTTTGAAATCGTTTAAATTGGATTAGGAAAATTGTATGTTTACAAGTTGATCAGATTGCTCAATGAATGTACTGGGTAGGGCTTTTAATTTCCTGAACTTTTTCAACTTTTGGGAATCGAAATTTTATTTAAGGCATTCTCGGGAATTCGAGAAAAAATATAATATTATTTAAGAAGCATGAAAACTAAAAAAAAAACTATTTTTGCATACAATTTACACGCAAATATATCTATTTACTTCTTAAATAAAATATATATTTGAATATGATTTTTTTTGTTGGAAATTCATTGTTATATTTTAATTAATTTGAATGTCCTTTTATCAATAGATCTAAAAAAGCATTTGATAAAGCTGACTATAGTATTTTCATTTCTAAAGTTAACCGCTATCTTGGTCTCTCATTGTATATTCTCATATCTTAGCAATCTTTATCAATATATATCTATTGGTGAAAAAGTTTCAACTATTTTACCTATCACAAGGGTGTACTACCCCAAGATTCTGTACTTGGACCTTTATTTTTAGTATTTTCAAACTTAATCCGTCTTGCATTCCACTTGCTTATGCAGATGATTTATTTTTTATATTTTATTTTAAATATTTAAAAATATATTCATACCTACATCTATTTTTTTTTTTATTTAAAATTGTTTTATTATTTAATTATCATGTAATTGAGCATCGACAATAAAACCTTAAAGAAATAATCCAAGATAAGTGTGATTCCTCCAAACACATAAAAAGTATTATTTTTTGTCTTAAATATATGAAACTAATGTATAAAAATTGCTGAAGGTAAAAGTTCAAAATAAAAAATCGTTGATTTTCAAAACTGTGTCGTGATGTATTCATCTAACATTTGTTAAGATTTTCTAATTTTAGATAATTTTAAATTCTGATTTTCCAAAAATTTTTAAATAGTTTTATTATTTCAGCATTTCTTAGTTCGGAAATTATTTTTTCTAGTATTTTAATAAACTTTTTAGAGTTATTTATATCGCACTGGATGCAACCCATTGCAATCTTCTAACCATATAAATATTTGTTTCAATCAACGTTTTTAATAGAATTTTTGATTTAAAAAATGGTAAAAATGCACATTTTTGTAATTATTAATTATCGGGATTCCCGAAAAAAAAGAAAAAAATTCGGGGAGTGAAAAACTGTCAATATTCCCGATTCTGGGTTCTTAAAAAGAAATAATCCCAAACAAAAAAGGGGACATCTACTCCTAATATTCAGCTCCGAATTAAATCTCCATCTGGGGAAGTTCTAGTCAAAGCTTAAGTGAACAAAAAAAAAAGCTCGTATAAAAATTGAAAATTTCCATGTGGGGCAATGGACGTCGATACACATGTTTTTGTAGACTTTTCCCAGTTTTCTGGATATACATACATTTTATAAAATGGATTTATGGCTAAACCTTTAACATAAACTTAATTAAACGCATAATCAAGAGTATTTTTAAATGTTGAGAAATGTCCCAGCAAAAACTTTTTGGTTTTCGGTAATAATAACTACTTATTAAAGTAGTTTCTTGGTAATGAGGCGTCATTATTATTTGCCTACTCTGTATTACATTAATAAGTACTCAATATTATAATAGCACAGTAATACTGCAATCACGTAGATGAGTTGGCTAGAGCGCTGGATTAACAACCAGAAGGTTGTTGGTTTAACCCCATTCTGATGCTGTTAGTTTCTTATAACAAAATGTGTAAAAAGGTATTTTGAACTAAATAGAGTTTTTATCGCTTAGGATGCTATGTACGAGATGGTATACTGAGTAAGACGTTAGTCAGTAAAAACGAATGGTTAGTGTGTGTCCAAGTTCGAGTCTCACTGACGGCAAAACTTTTTTGTTTTTTTTTATTTTTGTTTTCGTTTAGGTGCATATTTTTGAGTACCACTAGAGTCAAAAAATAACTACATGAATTTGTGGACAAGTCGAACAAAAATAACTAGTTGTTCGGACAAAAAATAAGTAGTTTATTTTTGTTTCCAATTTTACCTGCTAGCTTACCAGGAAAGCAAAGTTTTTGCTGGAGTCCAACTGAATCATAAGCATAAACGCATAACCAAGTGAGTTTTCTAAATTTTTATACATAAATTAAAAAAAAAATCGTCTGAAGAACTTTAATTTCAAATCATAATTTTATTAATGGTGTAAAATTAATAATTGTCCTAAATAAAGAGCGAATTGTACTGAAAAAAGTACAATTGTAATGAATATATCATCCCTGCTAACAATACTTTATAATACCTTTAACACCTTTGATTTAGATTTATAATTATGGAAATATTTGAGTTACAGGTTTAATTTATAAAATTGTAATATATATATATATATATTATATATATTTTTATATTATATTTAATTTATAATATATATATATATATATATATATATATACATATATTTGCGTTTTTGGCCTATAAATAATCTCATGATGGTCTAAAAATACTAAAAGAAAAGTTTTGAATTAAGGTAAGTTTAGGATAGAACAATAAGCTCTTTTGTGGAAAAATTATATAAATTTGCATAAAATTTGCGTTTTTGAAACAAAATTATCAAAAAAGTATTAAACAATCATTTCGATATCTGTTACACTTTCTTGTATATTTACATATATGTATTTTTTTAAAAACAAAAATACGAGACTTTATACAAAATTTTTAATAATACGTAATATTCTGTAAAGTAATTGAACTGTAGTCTGAAAATGATGATGGACTTAAATTGCATCAGGTTTTCTCTAAATTACAATATTAATTTTGATACGTAGGTTACATGGATCAATCTACGAGTACAGAAAGTGATTCTGAATTGATTTGTAGTTTTAAAGGTAGGAGTGGGACCATTTCGTTTAGTCGTATAGCATATAAATTGCCCAAACAAATTTAACAGATTGAAAACAAACATAAAAACAAACATTTTTATTGTTATAATAAAATTTACAAATTTTTTGGTGGAGAATTGCATTTTTTTAAGCCATTTAGTATTTTCTTCTGAAAAATTTCAAACAACACTGTCCCAGGGTTCCCAGATTTATTTCGATTCAAATCTCCAAATAGCAAATTTTCTTCCCTAAAATTCCAAATAACCGCTTATATTCCCACAAAAATAATACATTTTTTTAGATATTTGTATGAACTACTTACTGCATTACTACATAATCAATATTGAAAAGGGCAATTTCCTATAGGTTTTCACAAAAATAAAAAAAAAGTAAAAAAATAGATTATGTGGAAATCGCTTTAACATTTATTTCAATAAACTTTTTAGATAACTAAATAATTTACGCCATTTTTATAGTTTATGCAAAGACCGAAGAATAAGTTTTTATTTCTTCAAAGGTATGAAAGTGCGATTAATCAAGTTCCATTATTTTAATTTTTTTTTCATAAACTTTTAGACAACTAATTATTAAAGGCTTCTAAATTCTTGACAGTAACAATAATAAAGTATCAGTTGACCAAACATTACATGGTATTATATTCAGTACTACAGTGCGCTATTGTTGAATTAAATATAGGTTTATCTTACTAAAAACTTCATATCCGACAGAAAATTATGTTTCGTTTTTTAATTTTCTTAAGTTAAAAAAAGAAATTATAAAAATAAAATAAAAATTCCTAAGAAATTTCCAAAAATTCCTAAAACCTAAAACATATCCCCAACAAATCCCCAAACCAAATTTATAATCCCCATATCACAAAATTTTATCTTCTATGTATTAGTTAACCTATTAAACTACGGCAGATATATCTTAAGGCTATTTTAAATATTATTGATATGATTTTGTCCTTTGAGTTATATTAAACTATTTCTGAAAAATTAATCACTCAAAGACTGTATAATGGAGAATGAATTAATATTTCATAAAACATATTAATATCTGCAAATAGTTTTTATTATGAACGTAAACAGTAAATTTTAATATGTTTTCTTTCTTATATTTCAATTCATGTACCATTTTATTGAAAAATATAATTCGTTTAAAATTAAATTTAAATAAAAAGTAAATAAAAAACTCGGATTTTTGAAGAGGATATAGTAGCACAATAAAATAATAAATATCTATGAAATTTCAAAATTCTTAGCACCTGGACGCATGTACCACACTCAAAGGTACTATCGGTAAATAAAGAGTTTAGGAAATTCAGTGAAAATACATCCTGAAATAAACCCGCTTGCAAAACTTCTTGCTGTAACCCAAAAAGATGCCCATACGTCCATCTAGGCTCTTGTTAGTGAGAAAACAATTTTACTTTTTTAGTTTTAAGATTTAAATACTTATTTTGAGGCCTATGAAAGACAGATTCAATAAATAAATAACACGGTTAGAAAATATCATGTTTCAAACATTTTTAAATTTATGACGAAATATTTTTTCATAAGGAAGTGAAAAATCACTAATAAAAAATACGGTAATTTCTATTGATTGCCCAACATAAGTTTTTATCTTTCATATATATAAATTATAATGTACATATAATTTATTTTAATAATTCTTTGCATTAGTTAAAATCAACTATACTGATGTTGATTTTAAGTTACAATAATAGTAACCTTGGAAAAATTCTTTCACTATAAATTTGTTGCCTGCAATAAGCCATATAATAAAACAACCCTTAACAATCAACAATTGCCTTCGTATGATCTTGATTTTTCTTTCAAATTTTCTTAAGTTTATAATTCTCATTTAGTTTATAAAATATTTTCCTTAAGATGTACATTTTTTAAGCATTTAGTTATCGCTTCTCGGCCTTATGGCTAAGATCAAAGTGTAGTATCTGTTCTTATCAGCTTAACATCTGATAGATCCTCCATCGGAGGACAACAAATGTTAAACTGATTTTTGTAATCAGACGGAATGTTTAGGGGCTTGCTCCACTTCTGTCACGGGTTGGCCCGGTATTGCAGTGCCGCCGGGATTTCAGCCCAATTATAAAATACATTTCAAAATTGTAAAAGTGATGGAACGATTTCGATCAGGAAACTTTTAAAATTGATTTGTCGGGGTTTAAAAAAATTTGTTGAATATATTATTAAATAATATTTTACAGGGATGAGAAATGAAAATGTTTTTCGGTATTAAAATGAGTGTTAAATAGCACTTTTTCACCCTCAGAGTGTGTATTGCCGTTTGGTTACACTTTTCGTAACTTTTATTTCAATAAAATTAAGTTCTATATGTAAAAGTTATATCCAGAAGTAAATTTTCAGGTCCCAGAATAACACTCTTTTGAAGAAAACTAAATTTTAAAATTTAAATATGATCTTTTCTTGTACATAACAATATTCTGATCTCCGTGGCGGATGAAGTTATTCTGTTTTTTGACAATAAATACATTTTCAAAATGTAACCGTAGCTATGTTTTCATTAAAAAAATATTACAATCGATTAAATAAAATAGTACAAACATATTATTTATCTCTTTGAGGCAGACTCTATAAAAGTTGAATACTTAAGTAATGTGCTCTTGAATTGGTTAAAAACTAAATTTATGGCAATAGAAAAAATCGTAAGGTTTTCGTCATATAAAAAATAATTGATTTATAGATTTATTGTTTACATTTTTAACGATAATATTTTTATATCATAAAAGTATTTAACCCTGAAGAGGCCCAATATTCTAGCCAGAAGAGCATTGATTAATAAAATAATTTTATATTTTTATTCACGCTGCATTCACTCCTCGATAAAAAGACGATAACACTAAATCCTAATTTAGGTGCCGGCGATTATTTCAAAAATGTTTTCGATCTGAAGAATGCTAAAGAGGTGCCATTATCCAACAATTTAAAAAAGTAATATGTATTTTTAAATGCATATATCGAGAGAATATTCAGCTACCTAAACTTATAAAATCATAGCATCGTAACCGTTTGAATACGAATTGATAGTGACCAGAGCAATCAAAAATATGTTATAAAAAGTGTTTTATTCGCATTAAAAATGATCTTAAAATAGGAAAATATACCCTTAAAATTAAAAATATTATTTATTTCTGACCAAATTCGTGCAAAAATCACATGATTTTTTTCAGCAATATGTGACAGTTAAAAAAAATTTCATTGAAGAAAAATTATGTAAAAATTCTATTACATGAAAAAAAAAATGCTAAATATGCCATTTAATTTACTAAAATATGCTCCAAAATAAGGATTTTATATGAAAATATGACAAAATATGCTGCGAAGCCCTAAATATGGAAAACTTGATGCCAAAATTCATGAAATTATCTGAAATCGATATATAACTAACAATTTGGTTCATTTGAAGCACTAGAAAAAATGTGATTTTACATATTTTTGGTTGCCCTAATAATGACTAAAAAAAACTATCGTCAAAAACTGAATTTTCTAAAGCATATTTTCGAATTATTATTATTTTATTCTTCAAAATTTTGTATCGAAAGTAAACAAGTATTGATAACTTATTTTTAAAAATTCATAAACGTAACTTTTTACGAAAAATTGTAACTTTTTCGACAAAAAAAAAACTGCAACTTTTTGCAAGCCACTCCTGTCAACACTGCTCAGATTACTAAAATTTCATTTTTAAATTTATTTACTTTTTATTTTGTTCAAAACTCAAAGAATGTAATTTGCACTTCTAAAACGAAGGATTAAATACGATACCAATTCAAGCAATGTATAATTGTTATTATTTAGCCACTTATTAAGTAGCAATGAACAATATGTTGTTGTTGTTATTTGATTTGTTCCTTCTGTTTGTTTTCTATTTTTTAGAAATACTTAACAGTGGAGTCAAAGTAACACTTTTTACACCATGAAATTAACTGAAAAAGGAGAATAAAAAATAATTGTAAAAAAAAGCTTTATCGTAAACCATTCGTCTTACTTAATAACATATAGGGAAATAAGTTACGGATTCCATTTCCCGAAAAGTTGTAAGTTAAATATATGATGTTTACAGAGAACATCATTGTGGGACGCTGAAGAGTTCTGATGAAGGTCGTGGCGGACTAGAATATGCATTCCATTCTGCCGAGTGTCTAATAAAACTTTTACAACCCAGCAAAAACTGCTTTCCTGGTAAGCTAGCAGGTATAATTGGAAACAAAAATAAACTACTTATTTTTTGTCCGAATAACTAGTTATTTTTGTGTTCGACTTGTCCACAAATTCATGTAGTTATTTTTTGACTCTAGGGGTACTCAAAAATATGTACCTAAACGAAAACAAAAATAAAAAAAACAAAAAATTTTTGTCGTTAGTGAAACTCGAACTTGGACACACGCTAACCATTCGTTTTTACTGACGAACGCCTTACTCAGTACACCATTTCGCACATAGCATCCTAAGCGACAAAAACTTTATTTAGTTTAAAATATCTTTTTAGACATTTTGTTATAAAAAACTAACATCTTCAGAATCTAGCCAACTCATCCACGTGATTGCAGTATTACTGTGCTATTATACTATTGAGTAATTGTTAATGTAATACACAGTAGGCAAAATATAATGACATCTCATTGCCAAGAAACTACTTTAATAAGTAGTTGTTATTACCGAAAACCAAAAAGTTTTTGCTGGGAATGTATTTTTCTACAATTATTCAACGAACTTAAGCCGAAATACAATAATTCTAAAAAAAAACTATTATTTTATTAATCAATGCTCTTCTGACTAAAATATTGGGCCTCTTCAGGGTTAAATACTTTTCTGATATAAAAATATTATCGTTAAAAATGTAAACAAATAATCTACAAAGCAATTATTTTTATGTAACCCCGACGATATATTTTAAAGTGCGGCAATTAATCAGAATCAGAATATTGTTATGTACAAGAAAATAGCATATTTAAATTTTAAAATTTAGTTTTCTTCAAAAGAGTGTTATTCTTTGACTTTCGGATATAACTTTTACATACAGAACTTAATTTTATTGAAACAAAAGTTACGAAAAATGTAACCAAACGGCAATACTGACTCTGAGGGTGAAAAAGTGCTATTTAACACTCATTTTAATACCGAAAAACATTTTCATTTCTCATCCCTGTAAAATATTATTTAATAATATATTCAACAAATTTTTTTAAACCCCGACAAATCAATTTTAAAAGTTTCCTGATCGAAATCGTTCCATCACTTTTACAATTTTGAAATGTATTTTATAATTGGGCTGAAATCCCGGCGGCACTGCAATACCGGGCCAACCCGTGACAGAAGTGGAGCAAGCCCCTAAACATTCCGTCTGATTACAAAAATCAGTTTAACATTTGTTGTCCTCCGATGGAGGATCTATCAGATGTTAAGCTGATAAGAACAGATACTACACTTTGATCTTAGCCATAAGGCCGAGAAGCGATAACTAAATGCTTAAAAAATGTACATCTTAAGGAAAATATTTTATAAACTAAATGAGAATTATAAACTTAAGAAAATTTGAAAGAAAAATCAAGATCATACGAAGGCAATTGTTGATTGTTAAGGGTTGTTTTATTATATGGCTTATTGCAGGCAACAAATTTATAGTGAAAGAATTTTTCCAAGGTTACTATTATTGTAACTTAAAATCAACATCAGTATAGTTGATTTTAACTAATGCAAAGAATTATTAAAATAAATTATATGTACATTATAATTTATATATATGAAAGATAAAAACTTATGTTGGGCAATCAATAGAAATTACCGTATTTTTTATTAGTGATTTTTCACTTCCTTATGAAAAAATATTTCGTCATAAATTTAAAAATGTTTGAAACATGATATTTTCTAACCGTGTTATTTATTTATTGAATCTGTCTTTCATAGGCCTCAAAATAAGTATTTAAATCTTAAAACTAAAAAAGTAAAATTGTTTTCTCACTAACAAGAGCCTAGATGGACGTATGGGCATCTTTTTGGGTTACAGCAAGAAGTTTTGTAAGCAGGTTTATTTCAGGATGTATTTTCACTGAATTTCCTAAACTCTTTTTTTTTTTTACCGGTAGTACCTTTGAGTGTGGTACATGCGTCCAGGTGCTAAGAATTTTGAAATTTCATAGATATTTATTATTTTATTGTGCTACCATATCCTCTTCAAAAATCCGAGTTTTTTTATTTACTTTTTCTTTTAATTTAATTTTAAACGAATTATATTTTTCAATAAATAAGTACATGAATTGAAATATAAGAAAGAAAACATATTAAAATTCACTGTTTACGTTCATAATAAAAACTATTTGCAGATAATTATATAAAATATTAATTCATCCTCCAGTATTGTTTGAATGACAAAATTACATATGATTGCAATATAATGCAATATATAAGTGCAAATAATAATGGTAAATGCCAAAAAATGCATTTAATTTACCAAAAGAAGTAAAAAAATGTGCAAAATGCTAGAATTCAACTTTAAATGCTGCTCTGGGTAGCCTTGCACATGTGAAGTTTCATGGTTTCTATATGTCATTGGATATTCTCCTATTTTAAAAACTTGAAAAATTTATTCCAAATCACCTAGAATGGAAGACGATTTCTATAATTTTGAAATTTATTTTATCAGTTGGGTCAAAATCCCAACATAATGATATACCTAATGTAGTTTACAATGTACGCTAGGTCATTTTAAAAATATATTTTCACTATTACACTGTTTTATCTGCTGTTATTTTTTAAGTTTTTTCAAAAGTTGATTGTGAATTTGCACTCTTTCAGAAAAAATTTTAAGGATAAGACAAATTTTGTTCTTCATCATCTATCAGTAACAGGTGTAAAATTTCAGTTCAATACCAATAATCGATTGAAAGATAAAATTATTTAACACCTAATATTTTTTATTTTTAAATTATATTATTTTCGGTTTTAAAAAATAAATATGAAATTCGATTTTTTAAAATAAAAGTAGTATTAGTTGCAAATTTTTTAAACTTTCAAACGTTAATATATTGGACTTGAATTTTGGATCTAGATACTGAAACACAAAATGTTTTTTCCATTTGAAATACTTTCTGAAATGCAGAACTCCATGTTTTATATGTTTTATGAACCTTCATTAGGTTCATTACTTCTTTTACGAACAATATGATTGATGAATATTTTCTTGTTTTTAATAAAATTAAGTTGAAACATTTGTTCACATAAAAATGTTTGTTTAATATTTTTTATTCAAAGTTTTGTTTTAAAGTTTTTTTTTGCATTTTAGTTTGCTATATATTTGACTTTTCAGGGTAAATAAAATTGAGAATGAACTTTCTAATGATTCTACCTTTAATAGTTGTATCATGCATATACATATTAATAATATGAACATAATACATTTAAAACATGAACCTTCTAATTTTACCCATTCTCTAATGTATAAAATACTATTTAAAATTTCCGTTTTCAACTTGTTTCGCCATTTGTTTTTAACAAGACCCATAAAGCTAACTAAAAACCCCACTTCACCAATAAAGTGGGGTAAAACCAATAAAGATATTACAAATTTAGACAATTGTTCGAATTGGTGTTCATCCACCGAATTTTTGAAATTATAAACATGTTTCCAAAATGATGTTGTGTTCCGGTTGCTGTCCCAAATACGTTAGTTTTCCTATTGTATTTGTACATATAAATATTATATGTACAATATATATATATATATATATATATTCAATATCTTTATCATTTATGTTGATTTCTTTTAAAAATGAAATAACAGCACGTTTAGTCTCTTTTAAAGTGTTTTCAATAGGAAACATACTTATTTTCTTTAAAACACTAATTCTGTAACTAATTCTTTCGTAACGTATTACCAGTTTTTTGTTTTCAAAAATTAGTTTCAATTATTTTTTTCTTTAAAAAGATTTTCAAACGTATATCCAAGGCCGAAGAAGTAGGAAATTGTCTAGGTTTTCGACATTTTGTGTAATAATTTCAATAAATTTTTCACTAACAAATATTTTTAAATAGGAAATATGATAACAAAAATATCTTTTTATTCTGATAAAGCTTGTACAAAATGTTTGTAACATTTTTCATGTATATATATGATACCGAAATACGTCTTAAGTTCTAACCATTACTCACATATTCTTTTTATTGTGGTTTCTATGGCTATTTTTAATCAATAACATAGCTTTCTAAATATTTTTATACATATATTATCTCTTGTGAAAAAAAACGGCTGTAAGTAAGTCGATTATGCTATAAAGCATTTTTTAAAATAAATATACAATTTGCTAATCCATTGTGCTAAATCTAGCAGAAAAAATGTTAAAATGGCAACACTTTTCTATATATGTGTACTCTCTGCCTCAAACACTATAAATAATAAAACAACCCTTAACTAACAACTATATTATCATCGTTTTATTTTTCAAATTTTCTCAAGTTTATAATTCTCATTAAGTTTACAAAATGTTTTTCATAAGAAGTACATTTTTTACGATTTTAGTTATCGCTTCTCGGCCTTATGGCTAAGATCAAAGTGTAGTATCTGTTCTTATCAGCTTAACATCTGATAGATCCTCCATCGGAGGATAATAAATGTTAAACTGATTTTTGTAATCAGACGGAATGTTTAGGGACTTGCTCCACTTCTGTCACGGGTTGGCCCGGTATTGCAGTACAACCGGGATTTTGACCCAAATAAAAAAATACATTTCAGGTATAGTAGTTGTAAACATTGTCGCCAGATTTGCCAACTTATCTGCATTTTGACGAGTTTTTATTGTAAAAATTCCAAAATGTGACTTTACGATTTTTGTTCAAAAAATGATGATTTCACGAAATGTTCACACATGCCAATTTTTCTTGTTTAAATCTGATTTTGTATTGTAGTAGATAGAGAGAGAAAAGGACTATAAGTAGTTTAAACTTTTACTTTGAAATTCGTTTGAAATATTAAAAGAAAAAATATTTTATATACATAAGTATGTAAGTGAAATATTGATCATAAATAAAAAAAAAAGTTTAATAACCCAGCAAAAGCTTTGCTTTCCTGGTAAGCTAGCAGGTATAATTGGAAACAAAAATAAACTATTTATTTTTTGCCTGAATAACTAGTTATTTTTTGTTCGAGCTGTCCAGAAATTCATGTAGGTATTTTTTGACTCTAGGGGCACTCAAAAATATGTACCTAAACGAAAACAAAAAAAATTTCGCCGTCAGTGAGATTCGAACTTGGACACACACTAACCATTCGTTTTTACTGACTAACGTCTTACTCAGTACACCATCTCGCACATAGCATCCTAGGCGACAAAAATTCTATTTAGTTTAAAATATCTTTTTAGACATTTTGTTATAAAAAACTAACAGCTTCAGAATGAGGTTGAACCAACAACCTTCTGGTTGTTAATCCGGCGCTCTAAACAACTCACCCACGTGATTGCAGTATTACTGTGCTATTATACTATTGAGTACTTATTAATGTAATACAGAGTAGGCAAATAATAATGACGCCTCATTACCAAGAAACTACTTTAATAAGTAGTTGTTATTACCGAAAACCAAAAAGTTTTTACTGGGGTTGTGTTAACTAGTAAAAAATTTTATTGAAAATACAACCAATAATATGATTTTTTTTAGTAATTTTTTCAATTGAGTTTATTTTGCCGTAAATTAGGATCACCGGCCACTTGATTTTTAAACAATTTTTATGATGATTCAGTATTAATTTTAATTGTGAAATGTAAAAAATGTTGACCGCTTATGGATTTCTAAAGGTTTGATGTATTTTTCTTAATATCTTTATTAATGCATATGTATGCGATTTAAATCATATTAATACTATTTAAATGTTCAAATACCTATTGAATGATATCTAATATAACCATATTCATTAAATCCCTGAGAGGGTTTATGCATTTTTCATTTTTTATTGCTATACGAAACTTAAAATATTTTGCTATTTGTAAAAAAAGTTTATTCGATTAATAAGTATAGGAGAAAGTCTCTGAGTCCGGCTATACTAAGCCGGTAATCTTTATTTGTTGCTATTTTTAAAATTTTGTATAATATAAAACTTCCAGCATTATCTTATATAAAATTTTATTTAATAAACAAATAACTTCAAAACTTAATATTATTTTTTTAATACGAACATAAATAGCTAAAAAGATATGCATTTTAGTTTTTTCAATTTTTTGACGATTTCAAAAATATTATGCCGATTTTGACGATTTTTTCCTCGAATTTTGACGATTTTATACTATAATTATCTGGCAACGGTGGTTGTAAATGGAATGGAGTCAATGGGAAAAATAATCGTAAATTTTCACTTTTTTACTCGGTAACCAGATCATAGGTTATTGAAACATTGAATTCTATTTAAATTACGACTTTTATAAATATAATCATATGAAGAAGTTGCTTATTTTTATTTTAAGTGCAAAGTTACTATTTGTTCTGTTTTCCATTGATATATTTAAATACACTATTATATATATATTTTTTTTTTATTTATAGGTGCAACTGTAGTATCTTGGCGGGTCAACAACCAAGAACAGTTATTTGTCAGGTAAGAGAATTTAATAGTTTTATTATATTTATGTATAAATAAACTAGGATTTTGAAGCATTCCTTCAACTATATAGACTGACAGATCAAAGTCATCGTTTATATAAAATATATTAAAATATTTATCTCGTCTTTAAACTAAATCACTCTATTTGTAAACTAATTGCTAATCTATTTTAACAATAAATGATTTGTATTTAACATTTATTAAGTTTGCCACAAAATGTAAATGTTTACGCTCAACTTAAGCATTTAAATAAAATCATTGAATTACCTAAAAGCAAATCTATGACTTAAAACTATTTATTTGTTTTTTTTTTTTACCTTTTATAATGAATCTTTATTATTAACCAAAACTGTTTAACAAATAGCTCAAAGTTCGTGAAGTAACTTTAACCAGCAAATAGAGCAAGCAACCAAAAAAGTGATTTGAAAAGTTTTATGTTTAGTTTTTTTTTAGGAAAAAATAAAACGTATAACATAGATATCCACTTCATATAAATTATATGCGGTATTTCTCTAGTCCAAGTAAATTAATGAAGCTGCAGTATAACATTTTAAGAGTGTACTCGCACATAAATATTCAAACGAGGAGTGGTTTATAAGTTAAGAAATATATATTTTTTTAACAATTGCAATCAACAATTGCAAGAAGTTCCGTATCAATTCAATTTCCTTTGATTAAAGGTCGTATCAGTTATTTAACAGATTAATAGAAAATTTTATGAAAACCAAAAAAATATTGAAAACAGTTTTTTTTCTTTTATTTGGTTCAAAACATATCAAAACCCACAATAGAACAATACACAACCAATTGGTTAAAAATTTAACAAAAATAATACTATTCACAAAATGAACAAACCATGACACAACCTTAAGCGATTAAATGTTACAACTATTTCAATATTGATGTACGTATGCATTAATATTAACGAGTACAGTGTGTTGTAATAGTAATGATGATATTTATCTTTAAATCTAGTAAAATAAACACAAATCAGTAGCATTTTATTTTGTTTAAAGAGGAGTCAATGTAACTTTGGTTGTCCTGTGGTGAATCAACAAAAACTTTTCTCTCAATTCCTACATATATTTAACCAGCATATTATATGAGAAATGTGTGTAATATATAAGCAAGTACATACAATGTAAATACATATCATTTATTTGTGACAAGAACGTCATAACTACAAGAATATATATTTGAGTTTTTAATACATTAAGCCCATATTCTAATATTTAAGTATTAAACCAGCAAGAACTTTGCTTTCCTGGTAAGCTAGCAGGTATAATTGGAAACAAAAATAAACTACTTATTTTTTGCCTGAATAACAAGTTATTTTTTTTCGACTTGTCCACAAATTCATGTAGTTATTTTTTGACTCTAGGGGTACACAAAAATATGTACCTAAACGAAAACAAAAATAAAAAAAAAAACAAAAAAACTTTGCCGTCAGTGAGACTCGAACTTGGACACACACTAACCATTCGTTTCTACTGACTAACGTCTTACTCAGTACACCATCTCGCACATACCATTCTAAGCGACAAAAACTCTATTTAGTTTAAAATATATTTTTAGACATTTTGTTATAAAAAACTAACAGCTTCAGAATGGGTTTGAACCAACAACCTTTTGGTTGTTAATCCGGCGCTCTAGCCAGCTCATCCACGTGATTGCAGTATTACTGTGCTATTATACTATTGAATACTTATTAATGTAATACAGAGTAGGCAAATAATAATGACGTCTCATTACCAAGAAACTACTTTAATAAGTAGTTGTTATTACCGAAAACCAAAAAGTTTTTGCTGGGAACTAACATCCCAATAAAATCTTTTTGGTTTTCAGTAATGGCAAATACTCATTAAAGTAGTTTCTTCATAATGTGGCGTTATTATTATTTGCCTATTACATAAATAAGTACTCAATAGTATAATAGCACAGTAATATTGCAAGCACGTGGATCAGTTGGCTAGAGCGTTGTGTTAACAACCAGAAGGTTGTTGCTTCAACCTCAATATGATGCTCTTAGTTTTTCCAAGAAAATGTCTAAAAAGATATTTTGTACTAAAAAAGTTTTTGGCACTTACAAAATTAAGCGCGAGATGGTGTACTGAGTTAGAAGTTAGTCATTAAAAACGAACGGTTAATTTGTGCTCAAGTTCAAATCTCACTAAGGGCGAAATCTTTTTGTTTTTATTTTTTATTTTTATTTTCCTCTAAGTACATAACTACATGAATTTGTGGACAACTCGAACCAAAATAACTAGTTATTCAGGCAAAAATAAGTAGTTTATTTTTGTTTCCAATTATACCTCCTAGCTAACCAAGAAAACAAAGTTTTTGCTAGGAAATAACATAACATATGTACGTACATTTGTTTCTTATTATGCATTAAAATAATTAATAGTGAAATAAGTTAACAGAATTTTAAAATAAAATATTAAATAAAAAATATTATACTATACAAATATATAGCCACACAAAATTCATAAATTCCACTTTATTACTGTTTAGTCGCAAGTGAGCAATATGTATAGTAATGTTGTTGGTGTTTTTTTTTTAACTTTTTTCTCCCAATTTCAACCTTATTGTCGCCAATATCAAAACATGGTACTATACGAAAGTATTAGAAACCCACCGAATTTAATGTTTAGAATAACCGAACAATTTTTGGTTTTTAATATTTTTAAATATTTCAAGTATGTTGGTATATATATATATATATATATATATATATATATATATATATATATATATACATATATATATATATATATATATTATATTATATATTATTTATATTACGTTTTTTGTTAGTTATGGAGTCACTGGAGTTCTCCATTTATTTTGGATTTGGATATACATATTTTTAAATAAAAGATGAACCGAATAAGCTAGTAATGGGTGATCCATTTCGAGGTTCCCTACTTTTTTAAAGAAAAAAAAAAAAAAACACAGAAAATTCAAATTTAATGGGGAATGTTTATTATCATTTGAAAGAACATTCTTTGGCATTTATTTTTTGAAGATTATGTCTATCAAATGTTGGCCGTTACTACGTCGCAGATGGTCCATCCGTTGAGTCCAATTTTCGATGACTCGTTCGAGCATTTCAACTGGTAACTGGCGAATGACACGCGTGATGTTTTCCTCCAAAGCCTGAATCGAAGCGGGTTTGTCCGCATAAACTTTAGACTTTACATATCCCCACAGGAAAAAGTCTAACGGTGTGATATCACACAATCTTAGTGGCCAATCGACCGGCCCAAAACGTGAAATTATGTGCTCACCGAAGTGTTCTCTCAATAAGTCCATTGATTGATGCGATGTGTGGTAAGTGGCGTAGTCTTGCTGAAACCAAATGTCGCCGGGATCACTAGCTTCAATTTCAGGCATCAAATAGTCGGTTATCATGGCACGATAACGGTCGCCATTGACGGATACGTTCGCACCGGCATCATTTTTAAAGAAATATGAACTGATGATTCCACCGACCCACAAACCACACCAAACCGTTGTTTTTTCTGGATGAAGTGGCAGTTCTTGAATCTCTTCAGGTTGCTCTTCTTCCCAAATGCGGCATTTTGTTTGTTTACATACCCATTGAGCCAGTAATGGGCCTCATCGCTGAACAAAATTTGCCTTGAAAACGTCGGATCTTCTTGTAACTTTTTAAGAGCCCATAGAGCGAAGCGATGTCTCTTGGGAAGGTCGAGCGGCTTCAGTTATTGCACAAGCTATATTTTGTATGCTTTCAATTTAAGATCTCAACGTAAAATGTGCCAAGTTGTTCAATACGTCAGTCCGAGTTGCTGCGAACGGCGCCGAATCGACTCTCCACTGTCTTCGTGTACACTCCCAACTACGGCCGCTATTCTGAGCTGTTAGAGAACTTATGCTTTGTAAGACAAAAATAACATTATCGATAGAGTACTATTTCTGGGTGTTTCTACTGTAACGACAAAATTCTAATAGTGGAAGGCCAATGTGCACGGCGTACGGCGACAGGCGGCAATCAGATCAGCAAATCGTGTTTTCTCACGAATTCTTCAACTTTTCCGCGTGGACGCATCTAATAGCATTGCCAGATCAAATTTATGACAATGTTTTCAAATTTTCTTTTGTAAACTTTTGTGAATAAATAAGGCTGCCAAAATGACCCAAAGCAAAATCGACCAATACAAATATAGAAAAATAACCCAAAAGAAATGAAAAATTACACAAGAATAAAAAATTTAAATTTTATCAGAAAAAATAGTCAAATATTTACAAAAAATCACCCTCATTCAATGTCCATTATGTCGCTTTCTGGTATGAAAATTGATACATTATATGATTAAATTTCTAGTCAAAATCAACAATAGTAAGAATGAAAATAGTTTTAATTTTGGCTTGGAAAGGATTCTGGTCTGGTTTAAAACGGTTTCCTAGACAATCAGGCGGGAGGGTTTTCTACTCTGGCGTATTTTAAACCCCCTCTAAATCAAACTTATTCTGAATAGGATGACTGTTTACTTTTTCATACATAAATAAAAACGAAAAATTACTCAAGTTATCAAAAACGAATTATAGACAAAAAAAAAAATAGTTTTGGGTTGTCATATGAAATATGACTCAAATTTGTGTAGTTTTTTTTTACTATTTTTTCTATATTTGTGACCTTTAATTATTGTGACCTTTTCGTCTCATTCGCTAATTCTTTGTTAAGCTTTTTAATTATACTGAAATCTTAATCCAATCTCACTCAATTTCAGAATAAAAATTTAGAAATCTTTTCTACATTTTTTTTTTTTTTTTTTTTTTTTTGATTGCCCTCTGCAAACAGACAAACCAATGGATTAAAAAAAATTATCTGTTCTTAAGCCTGAAATATCTTTTGAAGATATTTCGATTAAGAAAAATCTTTAAAATTAACAACAGTAGAAGTTATTACGAAAATTATATATTATATTTCATTTGAACGCACAGTTTAGATATTAAGACGAATTAAAAATGTTATAAACAATTATTTTCTGAATAAATTTAAACTCGTAATCCTTTAAAAAAAAAATGTTGCCACTTATTTCCTAATAACTCCGAAACTATTGAGCGGATATAAAATGATGTTAAAATAACTTAAAGGTATTTTTTAAATAGGTATCTATTGATAGTTTATTTATCTAAAGAGAACAAACCGATTTCGAATTATACTAGTGTGACCGCCTTATTAAGGTGATCATATATATTAGTCATGCCTATAAAAAATCTTTACGGGATAGGAAAAAACATTCTTAAGTAATGAGTATAGATGACATTGAACACATAACTGGTACTAAAATTCGGAGTACTAAAGCCACCGCCGCATAGTGGCTTATTTCGACTTTTTCATTGCCGGTTCCAGACCCACAGGAGGCTCTAAACTTGTAAGCCAAAGTTCAATATTTTTTTGATCATAAATTTTACAAATTTTATTTATATTATAATACCTTTTACGCTAACATGTAAATTTAAAGGAATATAAACATTATTTTTACATTATTAAATAATTTTATAGGGCAGTCTGGTCCATGTAAAATAAAGTACAAATTGTGCTTTATTTTGATGATATCTTAATTAAATATGGCACTAGTAATTTGTTATGATCGATCTATTATTTCACCTATTCTCCATACAAATGTTGTTCCGAAATAGGGTTTTATGTTTATAAATATCTTAAATATGAACAAAATTTTATTAAATTTGGAACATATAAATTTTATAAAAGCGTTAACATGTCTGCCAAATGTTACGAAGATCGGTCCACAATTGACTATAGTTCCCATATAAGGCCCACTTCCAGAAATTACTTTAACGGGCACAAATTTTATATAAATGTTAATAATAATAATAATAATAATAATAATAATAATAATAATAAAATGTTTTACAGAAATTAGTCGGATTTTCATTATTAAGTTTTTGCAGTTAAACTGTTTTAGAATGCATAAGAGCAAGATAAGCCAATCAATTTTAATTAATATTGATATAGAATATAATAATGAATTGTTTCTAGATAAAATCTGATACATCCGCAGATTTTTGAGGTGTTAGAAACAAATTTATAAACAAATTATGATTTTAATACTGACAATATTACGTATAATATTGTTACATCTTTACCTTTTAAAAACGGTGGATTATTTCCTATAAATAACCCGTATACTTTGATTGCAAATAATAGCAGTTTAGTAGTTTAAAAATAGTAACGACTCTTTATTTTATTTAAAAATGTACAACAATAACAGTTTAAATAGTCACTTGTGTTCTAATATACACACACACACTTTATATAACACACTATAATAATGTACACGATTATACAGCCAAGGCAGTTATTTTGTCTTTACTTAACGATGCTTCCCATTAGACTGACTCAACGGTGTTCTCACGGACAATTTATATGCACTTTATTACCTACTAGATGCTTCATAAAAGCTCTATTTCTTTCTAAAATGTTCTTAACCGACAACCTAGAAAAACAATGGTGAAAGCTTTTTTTTATACAATGTTGTATGTTTACAACAATGTTAATAATTTCTACAGATATGTTAACTGCTGTTAACATAAGTAGAAACGTCGAGAAACATTTAACTTTAAACCAGCCGTTAAAACCGTTATATTTGAACTCAAGTGCAATTTCGTAACAATATTGAGTTTTGAGGGAAAAACTTTAAATGCCCTATAGTTTAATCCCAACGTTTTAGGGCTAATTTTAAAGCTTAAAGACTTGTCTTTTTAATATTATATACATTATTATATACAATGTCATGAAGTGCCCCTTAAAACATATTGTCGATTTTATTGCGAAGTTGTCAAAGTTTTTTTATTTTTGCACCCAGGGTGGCAGCTAGAGGCAGGCAAATTTTATTAAATTATTTAGAGTATTATCTAGTTGAAGTCCCACATGTAATATTTCATGTAACAAACTGTAACTTTTAAAGTTCTTTTCGATTGAATTTCGCAAAATTACTTAAATAAAGTGGTTTTTAAAAGGTGCCATCGCTTAAAAAATAGTCCTACCACAAAATATTTTTTTATTTTAATGTTTAAGGACTTGTCTTTTAAATATTTTTTTTTTTAATTTTGAAAATATCCTCATTATTTTATATGTTATGATCTTTTTTGAACGAAAAATATCGTGATGTATTTTTTAATAAATACCCCAAATTTTATTGCGAGGTTGTCACCGTTTTTTTTATTTTCATCTAGTGTGGCAGCTAGAGGTAGGCAATTAGATAGAGTATTATCTAGTTGAAGTTCCACAATAAGTCCCGCAATAAGGTGTAACTTCTTTAGTTCTGTTCCATTGAATTTGTGAATATGATCTAAATACAGCGTCTTTTAAAATATGTAATTTAGTTTATTTAAATCTTTTATTTAGTTTATTTAAAATTATCCTAATTTTTACATGATACCAAAAAAATAATGATGGATTGAATCATATGGATACAATTCGTGTCCAACATTTATAATTTTTGCAAAATCCCAGCAAAAACTTTGCTTTCCTGGTAAGCTAGCAGGTATAATTTTAAACAAAAATAAACTACTTATTTTTTGCCTGAATAACTAGTTATTTTTGTTCGACTTGTCCACAAATTCATGTAGTTATTTTTTGACTCTAGGGGTACTCAAAAATATGTACCTAAGCGAAAACAAAAATAAAAAAAAAAACAAAAAAATTTTGCCGTCAGTGAGACTCGAACTTGGACACACACTAACCATTCGTTTTTACTGACTAACGTCTTACACAGTACACCATCTCGCACATAGCATCCTAAGCGACAAAAACTCTATTTAGTTTAAAATATCTTTTTAGACATTTTGTTATAAAAAACTTACAGCTTCAGAATGGGGTTGAACCAACAACCTTCTAGTTGTTGGTCCGGCGCTCTAGCCAACTCATCCACGTGATCGCAATATTTCTGCGCTATTATACTATTGAGTACTTATTAATGTAATACAGAGTAGGCAAATAATAATGACGCCTCATTACCAAGAAACTACTTTAATAAGTAGTTGTTATTACCGAAAACCAAAAAGTTTTTGCTGGAATTTTAACCTTTTTTGCAAAATAGACAACAGTGCGCAGTGATGTCAAATAGTTAATCAGAAAATGCCAAAAATCGCCAAATTTAAATTTTATTTAATTTAATTAATTTAATTTAATTTTTAAAGTGTCGTACAATTTTTTGAGCTTCAAATTTCGAATAATTTATAAATGTAAATTCAGCTTCAACAAAGCCAATGATAATAGCTGTAGATAATAAAAATTGAATAAATTTAAAATTAAATTAAATTTTATATTTTATAATAAACTCGTTTACTTCTGGGGTTAAAAATTTTTTTCCATTTTTTTAATGGCACATCAACGCTATTTAGTATCAATATTAGCTGGCTTTAATGAAACACAAATTTCCTCGCATGAATGACTTTTAGCGAACGGCGTCAGTGTTATGGAGGTTTAAGATAAAAAGTTATAAAAAATTGCCAAAAATAGTATTTTCAATAACATCTAAAAAAATTACCATACGTATATAAATTACAGCAATATGATTAAAATACAAATTAAAAGTTATACGATATAGTTGATGACGCCGAAGATAATTGCGATCATAATGATTTTTTAACACTTTATTAAAATAATTTTTTATCAACAAAGTATGCATAGATTTAATATTTGACAATCAAAACTTTTTTAAATTTATATTAATGGACAAGAAATTGACGTTTATGTTGTGGCAGTTAAAAATCAGAAATTTAAAAAAATTGTAAAAATTTCATTTTAAGCCCGAAAAATGAATGTAACCTACACAAAGGTATACAAAATACAAATTAAAAAAGGTTCGATAAGTTTTATATTAATGAACAAAATCGTGATCATATATCTTTATAAAACTCCCTTTAGAATATCTTTAGAATTTTTCATATCTAACCTCAAAAAACTCTTTAAATGATGTAAATAAATGCAAATATTAATTATATTACTATAAATTATATTTTTCAATAACTCAAAAAATTTTTAAAGTTGCATTAAATTGAAACCCGTAATTATTTTTGAGTGTCACTTGATTCCGATATAAGCTATCATAACAGCTACAGATTGGTGTACCTTTTTACCGATTTCAATTAGCGCCCTGGGTGTGCTTCGACCATTTATGAAATATTAAAGACAGATCTTGAATATTTTTTATTCGATTTTTCTTGAAACTCATTTTTCACTTAAGTAAAACAGAATAGATGTACTTATTATAAATATAATTACATATAAAATGTAAAAAATTTTAGATCAATTATAAAGTTATAAAATGTTTGCAAAATAATATTTTATCGCGCCATAATGATTTTTAAATATAATTTAGATACCCTTTTTGATTACGCGATATTTTAGCTTCATTGAAATTACGCTGTGAGAGTGCCTCGTAAAAGTCACCTCTTGCAGCCCTTCACATTTTTTCTCCTCAAGTTTGCGCACCTTCTATAGCGTTTCTATTGGGGGCACATTAACGAAATGTATCTCAAATAATTCATAATTACGAGAGCAAAAAATATCAATTCCTTATTTTGCAATACTCGAACCGACGATAATTTTCTAATCAAGAAGCTACAAAAATTTTAAGTTTCGAAAATTTTGTTTCTCCAGTTGTTCACAATATAACTTAACACTGGTCAACGACACACTGGTTGATCACAAGTAGTCCTTTTTGTACAAATATTTGCAGTTCACATTAGAGGAATTGGATACATATGCTAAAATCTGCGATTACAGCAATCGAGAGATCCCGATTTCTTACAAAGGACATTCGCAGAGAAGATGAAAAACTGTTTCTACTTTTTCTCTATCCTTGCAGCTGCTTGCATATATTCCTAACACCCAATTATCCGTTAATAGTGATGACTGTAATGATTGTGGTTTATGTGTTGCATTGTGCGGTTTACTTTAAAGTAGGGCCACAACACCTTAACGACCCTGCATGTGTATAGATTACGCCACCGATTTTTAGCTTTTTACAGAAATTCTTGAAGATAGTGAGAGCTCTTTATAGTTCCAAGCAAAATTCCAACTGACACCGCATTGGAAATATTCGAAGCAAATTAAAATCTATCTATGTAGTTTCATCCGCCCGTTCATTAGCAAAATGCTCTATATGCGCAAGGATCTAAATTTAGGTAATGTCAGAGAGTCGTCCTAGCCTTGGCAGCTTTTCCTTACATTGGCGGACATTGGTATATATATTTACAAGTATTCTGTGAATTTTCATCAGGTAAAATATCTGAAAGAGTCAATTTTGGAGAGTACCTATATCGAATTCATTGATATTATATGTTGCTGCTAGGTATCACCGGAAAGGATATTACCTGTACATTGCCACTAGATCATAAATATATAAATTTTTAACCATCACCAATAGATAAATACATTTGTTAAATTTAGGTAAACACCATAAGTGTAAACTAATAAAATACTTATTGATTAAGTTAAAATAGACATTTTTTGTTTGTTTTGTTATTTTAAATTCATTAATATGAATGAATGCTTAGAAAAGGATAAAGATTTACTTAAATTTGGGAAATGTGGCAACCCTATTAAAAATAAAAAATATTTATTAATTATTTTTATAAAAATATTTTGTGTCAAAAGTTGTATGTTTGTAAAAATATAGTCATATATACAATAAATTGGAATACATATTTTTAAAATTTCTTTCGCTATTTAGAAATAAACCAAGATTCTTAAAATGTACTTCGCTTGTCGATTCGTGCTTTGGGATTTGAGAAAATATGGTCTAAAATCAAAACTTTCATATAAAATGGGTCGAATTCGGGAGGGTATGTGCCATGACCAATTGAGTTATTGGGCTTGTCTTTTATCTTAAAGTCATCTCTGTGAAGTTACCTTTCAGAAAAGTGCAAAATAATTATATGTTGCTAAAGAAAATTTTATTTTAGATAAAAAAGAGTGTAGATACTTTTTCGGCAAAAAAAAAAACACAAAAAGTCGTCTTTTTTGCAATTTTCAAATTCAAAATCGTTTATTTTTGGATTCGGTAAAGATATCGTCTTAAATTTTTTTTATTCAATAGATAATTTTGTTCTTTAACTAATTAAGAAAAAAACTAATAAAATCCGTCGGAAATACTAGGATATATATGACAAAAACTGGACCAAGAACATGCAAAATTATGGTGCTTAAAAATTCAAACGCAAATAACTCGAAAATTATAAGAGATAAATAGGACACGTAAGCATGTTTTTTATAGGTCTTATCAGGGCCTACAACAATATATAAAATATTTGAAATCGGACGAAAAACAAAAATTTTGCAAGCGATTAAAAATTTTTTGTCAGAGGTAATTTTGAGCCCCCTTAGCTCCGCCCTTTAGGGGTTTGTTATGGCCCCCTTCTAAACTTAACATTGTACACTCCTCTGCTACGCCTATACCAAATTTCATGAAAATCCAACCAGCCGATCAGAAGTTACAGATTTATTTCCAAAAAATTTCGATTCTGCCCCACCGTGTATTGTGAAAATAAAACGAATTTCTTAGTAGAGTAAACCGAATTTTGAATTATATGCGGTGTAACATAATATTCGGTAGGTCGTAAGTTTTTATGAATGGATTTGCGCGCTTTTGTATCTTTGCTACATAAATCGATAAATTTTGTTGACCATACTACGAGTGTTGAACAATGTTAGCTGTTGTTGTTGTTGTGGTGCTCGTAGCTTTTTATTTCCAATTGAGTTTTTCATGCGGTTGACTGACTGGTTGGTTGAATAGTTTGGCTTTCATTTTAGGTCCTACATTTACTACTCATACTCGTGCAATTCTGTTTATTTCTTCTTCTATTTGGTGTTTATTTCGTATTTTGTTCTTCCTTTTTTTGTTCGTAGTACAATTGTATTGATGATGAGTAGAATGCGGCAATGTTGTTTGGTTCTGCTGCTGTTGTATGTTGCTTATTGTTGGTCGTTTGGGATTTTTTTTTTGTCGTTTTATTTTGTTAATTCTGTTTTGTTAGTTTTTTTGTTGTCGGTGTCGGGTTGTTGTTTTCATTTTTGTTCTTGATGTTTTGTGATAGTGCTGCTTTTCTGGCGCTTTTTTCTCATAAGTTTTCGTATTTCACGTTTGGAAGCTTTTTTTGAACTTTAGTTTGGTTTTTATCTCTTTTTTTCGTTGTTGCTGGCAGTTGGTATGGCTCCACATGTTAGAACTTTTTCTCTAGCTGTTGCATTTTCATTTCGTATTTGCTGCTGTTGTTTGTTGTTATTTTTATGAACTTTTTTCTACATTTCATTTTTTTCTTTTCCCTTTAGTTACTAACGGCATTTTCTGCCCGCCTTTTATGTTGAGGTATAAATGTGTGTTTTTTCTTGTTTCTTGTATAAGTGTGTGTTAGTATGTATATGGATGAGATTTTTTTGATGTTGAACTATCACATCTACTATAGGATCATAAAAACTGGTCATCAAAACAAAAAAAAAAAAAAAAAAAAAGACTTTTACTAGTTTTGTTTGTAAGTGTATGCTCGTGACAGAATCTTGAAAGAATTTAAATGTATAAAAAAAATTTAGTTTGAACTATAAAAACAAAATGAATCGAAGTTGATATTTCTAAAGGTTTCCCCAAATTACTGCATCTTAGCGAGATATAAATATACATTCAAAAATCATTCGGCTGCTTCAGGTTTTCCTCCATATTTTCAGGGATAGCAGTGTTTTAACGTTACTTTGACGTACGTGTATTTAAATTTTATAATAAGGTTCCTGTGGTCGTAAAAGTTTTAAAACTCAATTAGGATTACATAACATATGTATGTGTATAATTAATAATGGAGTCCGACTAATCTTTGTTATTTACTGATTGTCCACTGATCCGTTATCACTGTTTCGATATGTCCTTTTTTAATTTTTTGAATTATAGGTGGTGTTTTACCATCTCTGAATTGGTCCGGTGACGGTATTATCATAAGCTGTAATGCCGATATTGACATCTTGGGGCACTATTTTTGCCATATATTTGGCTTATGTAAATTTTTAGACATTACTTGTTTAAGTTAAGTTTGGATGTATTTATTTTAATTTATCACCCTATAAAATCTGTGCTTTTCTGTGTTATTTTTTGGTTGCCTCAAGTTGATTTTCAACTTGCGCCTGTACACAATTTTTTTGGTTTCACATATCTGAACAACCGTGCCGCATTCGGTAACATAATTATTGATCCTTCGAACCGGATACGTTGGTAGAGCATTGTAAGTGGACACAAGGATTACTAAGGTGATAAATTTTCATTATATTTTGTTTAAAGTTGTGGCTCGTTTCCAATTAACATATTCTAAAGAAGGATACCAGAGGCAATAAAAGTAGATATTGTTAGACATTTAGAATCTGTACCAAATTTCTTACGACAGAACTAACATAAAAACAAAGACCTTATTTCATATTTTTGGTCATAGCTTCCATGGCAGTTTTAAGTCCGCAATAATTAATCATATAGTCACGGTCAAATAATAGGTTGAATTGGCTTAGAATTTTTGATTTTCCTCTAAAATATATATAACAAAACTAAAACATTTGTTATGGTTATTGCTTTTCAATTGCAAGAGTTAAAGAATACTTCGAAAGCCTAACTGTTGATGAAAAATTTTACGATAAAATTAATTTTAAAACACAATGGGATGTTTTAAATACATATTGTAACAAAAAAAAAAAAAAAAATCTTGTCCCCAGAGAGAAAAATAGTCTGAACAACATTGCTCGTCTACTCGGAAGATTGAGTTTAAAAGCGGCAGACCACAAAAAAGCTAACAAAATAAATGAATTCGAATTACTCTTTGGAAGATAGCCCTGGAGGAACCCTTTGCCAAATAGCATACAAATTAATTGCTTATGCAAAGGAGTATATAACTTTGAACGGTTCAAAAGGTTAAAAAAATAAAGGAGCATGCTATGAACGGAAGAGTCAAAGATCAGTTTAATAGGGCTAGATGGGGAAACATCAATGAGGCGTCTAAAACCGTGGAACATATAGTAGATAATACAAATCCTTGACAATATCACGTTGGCTTATCAACAGAACAACGCGACAAATATGCTCAAATTGTAAAGTAGTAATTTTTTTATTACCGTTTTATTTATTGGATATGCCTTCCATAGGCCTCACAATAAAGGCCCAACCACATATAATACTTTCGCTTCAGCTGCAAATTACAGCAACGAAACGTTAAAAACATATGAAACCAATCGCTATATTTTTTCATTTTAAAATTTTTATATTGATAAAATGTAAAAGTTAAATTATTTTTTCAGTAGAAATAAATAATTGCAAATTTAATTTTTCGACTTATCGAATAAATAAAAAAGCAACTGTCAAAATATAGTTATGTACTTCGGAACTTCAAAGTTGAAAATTTTTCATCATTGAAGTACTTTACGCAGAAGTTTGACGTATTGGTTTGGTTTCGTTTCATATAAATGCCCGTATTTTACTTTAGCTGTCAGTTGTAGTTGAAGTAAAAGTATTGTATGTGTTTGAGTCTCTCTAACGAATGAGCCTCACATCAGCGGGCTGGCTGTTTGGACTTCAGGAAGAAACCTTACGGGATGTAGTTTAGGGATGTACTTTTCAGTGAATTTCTTATACTTGTCTTTTACCAATGGTACCTCTCAGTTTGTGAGGAGATATTAAGCAATATTCACTTGATGGAATGGCCTTCACAAGCAATAGCTTTCAATCCTGTTGATAATCTAGGGGGTTTGTAAAAAACAATATTGCTCCATTAAAAGCGTGAAATAAAAGTAAATTATGGGTATGAAATTCCAATTTCAGGCTCGGTTAAAAAATAAATTTTATTCTAAATTCTCTCTGAATTTTATGTTGCTTTTATTTTTTCACAAAAAATATTACCGTATTTTTCAAAAATTTATATGAAAAAGTAATTCTAGGTTAAGTTTTTTTTTTTTTTTTTAATTTAAATAGCCCGCATTTAAAGGAATCCGGACTTGTGTATATAAATTTTAACATATCAAATCATTAGTTAAGTCTATGCCTAAATCAGGGGTTTTCACAAGCTCTTGCTTCACGACTCACTTGAGATGTTACAACTTGAGAATGACCCCCGCAATTTTAAAACAAATTAAACTCAAAAGTTTGAAATATTATAATTTTAAGGTGTTTTTCAAAAATTTTTAACAAAAAATTATAAGTTTGCATTCAGATTGAGATTCATTTGAAAAAAATAACGTGGTACTTTTTTAATTTGACATCAAAAGTTATTCTTAAGTAATTCTTAAATTTAAAAATAAATTAAAAATCTTAATTAAAAATTATTGTTTTTTTTTTCAATTTGATATCAAATGC
Source organism: Protocalliphora azurea (assembly GCA_932274085.1). Lineage (NCBI taxonomy): Eukaryota > Metazoa > Arthropoda > Insecta > Diptera > Calliphoridae > Protocalliphora > Protocalliphora azurea. The sequence continues at coordinate 42,109,711 of OW026520.1, forward strand.
TATTATAAAATCAGGCTAATTAAAGAAAACAGTCAAAAGATTTGATCTCTAATAGTTATAAATTTGAGATAAAATTTCGTGTTTAAAAAAAAGGATTTGGAAAATTGATACTAAATTTCAAGAAAAAAATCAAAGTGTTTTTAACAAAAGTAATGAAAAGTGAAAATTATTTATCATTCATTGAAGTGCAAATATTTTTGAAATCGGGCAAACAAGTAAAAATTTGTATGGAAATAAAGTTTATTGTATTTAAAGTAACGACAGAATTGGTGAAAAAAAAAATGTGATTAACTTTAAAGCGAAATAAAATTTACTTTCATGGCAAAGATTTCTGTTAAGTTCTGTTATATAAGATCTAATGATATACTGCAACTTTTTTTATATCTTCACGACCTTTAATAAGTACGAAGTAATACATTTCTGTTATCAATCTTTAAACACAGAAAAAATTAAAAAATGATTTTAATTACTGTAATGATTCATTCAATTGAAAACTTATTTAAATTTGCATCTCTCACCAAAATGATTATATCAATTATTAATAATTGTAAAAATTTAAAAATTCCGAACAATTTTTCAATTAAACACTTTTAAAATTTGAATTAAATAAATAATTTGAAAAAATGCAAACTGTAAACAATCTGGTAATTAAATGAATTACAAATTTAATTAAAAAAATTTTATATTTTAATTATATCAATCAAGTAGGTGATTGAATAAATCAAACAGTTCGTTAAAAAAAGTTTTTTGTTATTTTTATACCTGTGGTGAAGAATATATTTAAATTTGTTATTCCAAAAAGTATATATTTTCTGGATAGGGAAGTCAATATAACGATGTCCGCCTGTCTGTTGAAATCAATTTTTAGAAAGCCCCAATTATGGGATATATATGTTTTATACATCAAACTATAGGGAATATTCCTTAGAATGACGTTAATAAAAATCTGCAAAATCGGCCCATTAATGGCCTCTAAAAACTTATATGTTTTCGACTTTTCCAAGTCCCTATATAAGGTAGCGACTTCGTTTTTACACAGAAAATATTGCAAAGATTTTTCGGAAGAAATGAACAAAATCGTTTCATTAGTAACTGAGATATCGGTCAAAATGTATTTTTAGACTTTGTGAAACTTCTGTATAAGCTTTCAGTGTTGTTGATTTTTGTATAAGCAACGAGTAATTGTTGTTTGTTTATACATATATACACACAATATTTTTTTATTTTTTATTTTTTTGGACGTTTTTTAGTTGGAAAAAGAAGCATTGCAATGACTCAGCGTTGTTTTTTTATAAGCATGTATCTAGATGTAAACATATGTATATAAATTTAGTATTTGTTGGAAGCTTCAGTGTTGCTGTTTTTTAGGAAAGCAACGCTTGCTATGATACTTTAATTTTGTATTTAAATTTTTGAAGTTTTAAAAAATTTTGATAATTTTTTTTAAGTGTATATAAATGTGAAAATATGAAAGCATACTTTAAGACAACGGTTCTCAAATGGGGGTCCGCGAATCATAAGGTGTCCGCACGAACATTGTAAGGGGGTCACGAAGACCTTCTGTTTGAACAGTAATTTAAAGCACAAACATTGATAACACGAATTTATATCTTCGATGTAGCAGAATATTATACGATTTTTAACAGTACTGAACTGAAATCGTTTCCATGAAAGTGAGCTTTATGTGGATTTAAAATTAATGACAATTTTTTCGAAAAAAAAAAATACATCCAATCTCGAACATCAGTATCAATTATCTGAATTAGTTCAATAAAAAAACATATGTAATTAAAAAAAAAATTAAATTTCTTCACATGATTTTAAAAATAATTTAGATTCTCTCCTTGCTCAAACGTCATATTTTCAAAAATGTATTTCAAATACAACGAACGTTATTCCCATACAACTTTTTAAGTGGTTAACCAATTTAAAAAATGTTCTATCTCAAATGAATTGTAAATAATTTTCATTTCACACTATTTCTGTGATCAAGACTATTTCTATGGATCAAGACCATTAATAGTAATTTTTCAAAAACTTTTTTTTTTAAACATGGAGGTTTTATCTGAAATTTATGATTATTAGAAGTCAAATGTTTTCGTTGTTTTCTTAAATAAGACCAATTTGACAATTGCAATTTATATTATTGGTATTAATTTATTTTTAGGTTTAGGAATTGTTTAAGAATAACTTTTGATATCAAATTGAGAAAGTATAGCACTGTTCCACTATTTGTAAAACTTACAGTTTTTAGTCAGAATTAGTCATATATTGTCAGAAAAACAACAAAATACACAGAAATTCTTATTACGGGAATATTTTACTGTAAATTCTGACAAACTTGCAAGTTTGACAACTACTAGGACAGAGTTATAAGTTTTTTTTTTCAAATAAATCTCAATTTGAATTCAGATGGACTGGATGAAATTTGACGCGGTGAACAATAATCTACTTTTTTTTCTATCACGCATTGATTTTTTCTTAATATTTTCAGAGTTAAGGTGCAAAATTCTTCCAATTTTTCATAAAAAGTTTTTGCCACTAATTTCCCAATAGCTCCAAAAATAGAAAAAAGTTCTGTATCAATTTTGATGATACATGGCTTATTTTATTCATAGTATAATTACCAACTTATGAAAGAGGATTAAAAACTGAATATTTTTGCCGTTTTCACTTCTTAACATGTCATTTACACCAAACGAAAACTAGTAAAGCGTGATCCATTTCGATGTTCCCTACTTTTTTAAATAAAAAAAAAACTCAGAAAATTCAAATTTAATGGGGAATGTTTATTATCATTTCAAAGAACATTCTTTAGCATTTATTTTTTGAAGATTATGTCTATCAAATGTTGGCCGTTGCTACGTCGCAGATGGTCCATCCGTTGAGTCCAATTTTCAATGACTCGTTCGAGCATTTCAACTGGTAACTGGCGAATGACACGCGTGATGTTTTCCTCCAAGGCCTGAATCGAAGCGGGTTTGTCCGCATAAACTTTAGACTTTACATATCCTCACAGGAAAAAGTCTAACGGTGTGATATCACACGATCTTGGTGGTCAATCGACCGGCCCAAAACCTGAAATTATGTGCTCACCGAAGTGTTCTCTCAATAAATCCATTGATTGATGCGATGTGTGGGAAGTGGCGCCGTCTTGCTGAAACCAAATGTCGCCGAGATCACGAGCTTCAATTTCAGGCATCAAATAGTCGGTTATCATGGCACGATAACGGTCGCCGTTCCTGCGAACGGCACCGAATCGACTCTTCACGGTCTTCGTGTACACTCTCAGCTACGGCCGCTATATTTTCTTTACAGCGTGCTGGTCGTGGTCTATTCGGTCAAATATTATCCAATAATGAATGTTGGGTCTCAAAATGGGTGATGGTGTTGCGAATAGTACGCTCAGTAGGCCGATTATGTTGACCATAAGTAGAGCGAAATGCACGCAACACATTCCTCACAGAACGTGAATTTTCGTAATAAAGTTGAACGATTTGTAAACGTTGTTCAGGCGTAAGTCTTTCCATTATGAAATGCCAAACAATACTAAACAAAAATAACATGACAGCATGACACGACTCATACGTGATCTGTCAAAAAAAGTCTATTGAAAAAAGTATCTCTACTTGAATCACCCATTAGTTTTTGGCTCCATTCGGTTTTTGAATGAAAAACTACATTAATTTCTTTGCGTTTTCCATACAAATCAAAAACCATTTTCAATTAGTTTTTGTTGAAAACCAATTAAAAACTACTGAAATCATAGAATACAACGAGAAGTTTATGTGAGAGGCACATCGAACTAAGTTTTCCAAAAAAATTACTCATTTTTTTTTTTTTTTAACACAAAACAAAATATATGTGACAACATGTGTTTTGTTGTTGCATGAATTAAGTTTTTGACAATTGAATCAGGTTTTACCTCTCATATAAATATCTAGTTATTAGTCTATGACTAAAATAATTATTTATGAAACAGCCTGTTCAAATCTTTTCATATCTTTTTTAAATTAAACTTTCATATACGAATGAAATAGAGAAATTGAAGTTTTTAGAAAAATTTTCATTTATTAATAATTTTTTTTACAATAAATTCGTTTTAAAATTTAATTAAAAAGCATTTTAGTACAAAATAAAATACAAGTGAATTAAAAGGCTGTCCAAGATTGTTTACTTCTACGAAAATTATATTGAGACAAAAACTGGTGTGAATGTAAACGATGTGAATTTTAATTTTTGTTTGGTGTAAATGGCATATTACAGACTTAAAGAAAAATCAAATTCTTCAATTTTGCATGAAAAAAAAATCGGACAATAATTTCTAAATAATTAGTGAGGTCATGCAGACAGGTTTACGTGATCTGTCCCTTTGGGCCAACAGTAAGGGATTAGGGGTAAACCCAGGGAAAACGGAACTAGTTTTGTTCACTAGGAAATACAAGGTCGAGCATTTTAGCTTGCCAGTATTGAACGGGATTAAGCTTGCATTGTCAAGTGAGGCCAAATACCTGGGTGTGTACTTGGACAGTAAATTGTCTTGGAGGAGAAACACCCAGGAGAGGGTCAAGAAGGGACTCAATGCCTATTACACCTGCAGGAACTCTATAGGTAAGAATTGGGGCCTTAGGCAAGTTGTATACTGGATTTACACTTCGGTTGTAAGACCAATTCTTACTTATGGCTGTACAGTCTGGTGGAAGGTATTGGGTAAAGAAACGTATAGGAAACTTCTCTCTAAAGTTCAGAGGTGTGCTTCAGTTGGCATCTCAGGTGCCAACAGGCGGCGCTGGACATAATCCTCCACCTTCTTCCAATTGAGGAATTTGTGAGGGGTATGGCTGTCCGCGGCCTATTCAGATTGAAGGAACTGGGATTATTAGGTACCTCTAGAGCGGGGCACGTCAGCATACTAGATGAAGTCAAGTTCAACGGTCGGACACTATCCTTGGCTGAGCCTATGTCGGATTATGTCGGGACTACGATTGACTTCGGGGCTACTCCCGCTTTGGTGGTACCTAGCAGGGACCTCTGGGATGGAGTAGAAAAGCTCTATGGAGGGTGTGCGGTCTTCACAGACGGTTCGAAAATGGAAGTTGGCACTGGTGCAGGTGTATACTTTATGGGAACTGATATCAGACGATCCTACAAATTGTCTGACAGTTGTAGTGTCTTTCAAGCGGTGATTCTTGGCATTTATAAGGCTCTAAGCTTGATTGAGGGGAATGTTGGACGAGGATCTGAGATTACTATCTATGTTGATAGTCAGGCAGCGTTATTGGCTCTGACTAGTCATTTTGTTAGATCCAGATTGGTACTTGAGTGCAGAAGGGAATTGAGAAGGTTAATGGATTCCTATATGATGAGACTCTGTTGGGTTCCTGGTCATTGTGACATTCTTGGCAACGAAATAGCCGATGAGCTAGCTCGCAGTGGCTCGGAGCTAGATAGGTCTTTCATAGAGTCATCTGTTAAGATTCCAATTGGGTCCTTCTTTAGGGCCATAAGGGAGTGGACTCTGGACAACACGAATCGAGCCTGGAATGACAGATCGGACTGCAGAGTTTCTAGGGCATTATGGCCTAGCTTAAAACTGGTGGATTCCAAGCATCTTCTAGGTATGAGTCGTGGTAGTCTTAGAGTCATAATAGGTATGGTTACGGGTCATTTCTCAATAGGGAATATGATGAGTAAGTGGGACATTGGCACTTCAGACTTTTGTAGAACGTGCTATGATGTTGAGGAGCTAGAGACAGTGGAGCACATACTCTGTCACTGTGTAGGGCTTCAGCGTAATAGGTTGAAGTGGTTTGGAAGCCATACACTACATGAACTAGGTGAGGTTAATGGCAAAGGACTTGTCAACCTCATAGGGTTTGTAATGGGAATAAAATGGCTTAGGAACAATCATAACTGATTGATTGGGTATAGGTTCCACTTTTCTTTCTCTCTCTTTCCTTCATAAAAGGATCACAATGGGCCGTTCGGCCTCTGGGTGTAGGCGTGAATACGCCACCCTTTCTAACCTAACCTAATCTAATTTCTAAATAACTAAGAAATTATTTAGCAGATCCTGATTTGTGGTAAAATATACTCGGGTAGTGGCCTTATTAAAAGGAAAATATTAGACATGCCCATAAAAAATCAGGATCTGATAGACAACTGAAAGCAGATTACTGTTTAGCAATCCAAATACCGTCTAGTCTACCTATTTTATTTAAGAGAGGATTTTTCTGCCGACAAGTGTAACTGATAAACATTAAAAAGTTTTTTTTGGAATGATCTTCTAGTTGGGCTCTTATACATGAGAAGGAGAAAATATAATAACTTTAGGTTAAAAACATTAAAATCCTGCTTTTTGAATCTTTTATCCAATTAAATTCAAAATATTTATTGATTTGCTCTTCTTGCTTTTTCTTTTCGTCTTTGGAAACAATTTAAGTGAAGGAATTAAAATAATTAAGGTACAGATAACTTACGCTTCATTTCAGTAATATCTTTTTCATAAATTTATGTATGCAAAAATATATTCTAACTATTATTAAAAAGAGCTATAATTTTAAGTATTTTACAAATTTTGAAATCAAAATTTCAATCTTAAACGATTTAATACCTTCAGTTTTTTGCAAATCGAAAACTTTAACTGAAAGGAAAAAACTACTAAATAAAAAGAAAAGTATTCGTACATTGTAAATACGAGGTATAAGAAGTATGAATACGTGTTCGTAATGCTTTCTTTTCTTTCTTGTATTCACTGAGTTTTTGTTGGATTTAATGATATTTAAAATTTTTCTTTATAACCATCCATGTTATTAGGATGGAAAAAAATAAAAAAAATAAAAAAATAAGTTGTTTGTTTGTTAGAAGAAAAGATATTTTTCACTACGGACTCATATCACAATGCAATACGGTTGAGGTGAAATGAAATCTTAAAAATAAAAATATTTCCCTTAAATCTAAGAAAAATAAATTTTATTTTTTTAAATAGTTTTTATGTATCTATACAACTTTATTTGAGGATTGCGTTTAATAGCTAAAAGTATTATGAATTATATTCCTTTCTGAATAACAACACAAATTCACTATGTCTTTAAAAAAGACAAGTTCAAGATTAAAATATTTCCTGTAGGAATATTAGAATGAAACCTAAGAAAACGTGAAACCAACAAAGCTTATATTAAAAATAGTCCTGTATTATAGAAATTGCTATACTACATGTTCTTTATTTTACGTTTGTTATTGTCTTAAGCTAGATTTACACGATTAAAGGTATTTTGAAGTCTTATCAAAATTTTGAAAATTTATTTTGATGTTCTATTTACACGTTTCAAAAATTTGATTAAAATATTCTTTCAATATATTTCGAAATCTTTTGATAAAAATTTGATCAAAATTTGTTGAAGCTAATTTACACTATTGGTAAACTTTTTATATTGAAAATATTGACTTTGATCAGATGTTTTGCTTCTTTTGTGAAATAATTTATTATTATAAAAAATAAGTTATTATTATATAAAAAAAAAAACAATTAATAAGTATGGATGACGAAGAAGTATTTGATAATAATGCAAAAAAAAAAAAGAAGAAAACAAAAGGAACATTGGGTTCGACCTTTTCTTTTGGAAGGAAATGGTATGTATGTCTCTTTTAGGGAGCGATTGAAAAGGAATGATCTCGACCTATACAAAAACTTTGTGCAAATGTCACCAGACGATTTTGATTATTTGCTTAATCTCGTCACCCTATCAATAGAAAAGGCCAATACTAATAAGCGGGAATCTATATGCCCCGGAGAACGCTTGGCAATTACTTTGAAATTTTTAGTGACTGGGGACAGTTACGCAAGTCTGATGTTCTTGTTTAAAAGATCAAGATCATCGATATGCAATATTGTGCCTGAAGTATACGCTGCATTATATAAAGTATTGAAAGATGAATTTTTAAATAAAAAAAAAACATATCAAAAATAATATCTATTGGTACAGATGCCAGCAACAGAGGAGAAATGGGAGAGTATTTCCCAAAGTATAAATAAAATGTGTAATTTTCCCAATTCAATCGGGGCATTAGATAGAAAACACTTCGATATTGTAGCGCCAGCAGACTGTGGAAGCGCATATTTCAATTATAAAAAGAAAAACAGCATTGTTTTGATGGCGCTTGTGGACACGAACTACAAATTTGTTTACATCGACGTTTTTGAAAAGGGTAGAGAGTTCGATATATTGAATCAAAAGAATGAACATGCTGTCAAATTATTTATAGTTATCAATATTGCCAGATGCGATTTTGATGCTTATATACACGGCATCAATAAAATCTTCAAAAGTTTTGTTCAATAAATTTTGATCAATAAATTTTGAAGAAATTTTGATGTTTACACGAATTTAAAGCATTTCGAAGAGCAATTTTGAAGAAAATTTCAATCGTGTAAATCTAGCTTTAGAAGTTAAACAATAAAGTTTTAGGGAATTTTGGTGTCTAGTGTAATAGGAAAATATAAATTAATTTGTTAAAAAAATTTGTAGATATTATTTTTTTTTAAATTTGCTGTTTTATCAAATTTTTTCTTCTTTTTTAATTATAAATACTCCCATTATATAAAATTCATCCCCAGATTCATGTCCCACTGTTCACGATCACTAGACACATTTACAATTTATAAATCTTCTTTTTTGTGCAAAAAATAAAATAATTTTTTCGCATATTTGTCATTTGGAATTCTTAGTTTCTTGCTGTCGTTTTTATATTTTTGGTTTTTTTGTTGTTTCATATTTTTGTGAGAATATTCATCCAACATATGCGGATGAATTCCCTTCAATTATTGGCGCAGTTTTTTATTTCTTTTTCTTGTTGTTTTTCTTGATTTTGTCGTGCTTCATTCTTTGAGATTTCGTTGCTTTTTTTTCGCTAAATAACAAATAACAACAATGTTGCTTTACATGCATACTTCGGACCCAAAAATCAACCATCCATCCATCTATCTACTAATGCTTATACACTCGAAATAATATTGTTAGTTCTAAAATAGTAATTTAATCGAAGTATATTAAATGTTTAATATAAATCTATTATTGTGCAGAGCATTCAAATAAAAAATAATAGAGCCTTCACGTATTCTACGCATATCCTAATAATAAGCATTCTTAGTAGGATCATTCTATTTATATTTAACATTTCTTTCATTACCTTATTATTTAATTTGCATTCATAAAAAAAAACATTTATTCACTTAATCTAGGATTTTTGCTTTATAAAAAATTGAAAGGCTAGGTTAGGGAAGGCAAAATGTCCTCTTTGTTATATTATGTTTGGCCAGAACAGTTCACTGTTAATGTTGTCAAGTCCTTGATCTTTATTCTGTTAAAGTGTCAGGTTTACAGGAACAAATTCAGACATGCTAGCTGCTTTTGGTTTTATATCAGTTCTCTCGATGTAGTTGTTTTATTTATATATTGGTTAATTTGAGCAAATGGATTCGGACAGTTGTTTTGTGTAATAATCCCTGTGATGATCCCCTTACATAATATATTTTTGTGTCTTTAACCCAGCAAAGTTTTACTCAGAGTGGAGTACTGGTCGAATCTGCAACGTCTACCTCCGACCTAATGATAATAAGTATTATCCTGCCAACGTCCACGTCTATCAAAATTATCTCCAAAGCCGTTGTCTGTATGGTTTCAATAACTCATCAGAACTTTCTTTGAGTGCCAAAGCGGAGTTCTTTTCAGCTGATTAGTAGAGAATTATTATAAGTATTTTTTAACTCAGAGTCAATTTGTAGCATGCATGTTAAATTTGCAATTAGCAATACGCGCGCAACAAAAATCTTGGTTAGCTGGTCAGACTATAATACATGAGATAATGAGGACGTGAGTGCGATTCGGGATGCCACCATCGAAATTAATGAAAAAAATATATAAAATAAAAATATAAAAAATGTATATAAAAAAAATTGGTTAAAAAATAAATTTTTACCAAATTTAGTCGACACTGAACATGCCCTCTTTGGTTAGTTCTGTGACCTTCCCGAAGGTGATTAAGAAGGATGAATTTTTCCCTCCTAGGCCAACGCCATGTTAAAGTGACAGATCTAGCTCATAGAAAATAATAGAACTACAATCGGTCCCTATCACTTAGGAACCATTTGTGTAAATTCACTTCACTTTGCTACATTATCAAACACTGACTATTTTAAATAAAGTGTTTCGATCGGGTGCAACTTAGGTCGGGTTGGGTAAACTTTAAAAGATTAATATGAAAACATAAAATTTCGTCACTTATAATTTATGTGAAATTCTTGCATCAATCAATGTGAGTCCTTTTGGAACGATTGTTAAATTGTGTGGCGACTAATGAGAAAAACTGTTCTGGACTCTCAAATATTCAGGGAATATTAAATATATGTTAGCGGAACTAATGCTCTATTGTATAATAGATTTACGCATAATATCTGTATATTCTAGCAAAACAATTGCTTTTGAAGGGCTCATCCTGGAGCCAAATGTGTTCGCGATTGAATTTGGAGTCTTATTCCCAAAAGTGGATTAAAGTTAACCGATGTATTATTGTTCGGCTTGAACAATTTCTTCAGTTACATCAAAATATTTTATAGTAAAATTTAATTTATTGACGTTACATTAAGAAAAAGAATTAGTCCACTTATCCAAAAAACTTTCTGAAAACATAAGCCTTTAAAAACATTAAATCCAATGATTCCGGTGGTATATATAGCGTGTCTTGTTCAGGGTTGACGTTTCGCAAAATATAAAATATGAAATTCCTGAAATTGGCGCCAAGGCTGCCTTCATTTAATTTCGGGAATTTTTAATCTGGGCAATACCGTGAAAAGCGCTTAAACCGACTTCTCGTTAATTGTATTTCTTATAGGCCATGTAGATTACATAATCAAGAAATTTTCTGATGTCAGTTACAAATTGAAGAAATAACTCATTCTTGGCGTAGTCATTGTGATATTTACAATACTTTTGCTTAGAGTTTACGTACTACGTGTTATAAGAGTTATAATTGTAATAGGCAGGGGTCGTAGGTATAGTTATTCCAATCACCAAAAACATTTTGGTTTCCCTCCATCACGTCACACTTTTAACCCATTGACGAGCAACGAAAATATATTGTAAGAAGTTATTAGGTTATATAATATTCTAGGTAATAGGTAGAGAAAATTAGTCGTTCATGTTTTATAGATAAGAAATGTCTCCAACTTGCTATACATGATCCCTTCTTCTTCAACTTGCCACATATAGCCTCTAGAAGTCTTTAAAGTTGTCAGAATCAATAACTTCTCAATTAACCCTCATTAAACCATGGAAAATGAAGGCTAAGTAATAGATGAAGATGGGAAATTTGTATTTTATATAACTAAAACATAACCATAGACCTCAAAAATGATAAACATTTTTAAAATCGCACTGACCGAAAAAGTATGGACATCAAAAGTTTGAAAAGAAAAAAAATCCAAATTTAAAAAACAAACTCAACAAAATACATAATAGAAAAAATGCGATCGCGAATAATTCCACATAATTCTTATTCATTGGAATAGATATAGTGTAAAAAATGATATATTTCCATCATTTCGTAATTTTGAGAGATTTCATGTTTTATTTTCAACTTCTTTCAAAAACGCAAGTTTACAAATTCGGGTTAACTTTTGGAACTGAATTCGTTTTTCAAGATTGGTTCTAGTTTTCGAGTTCTAGCTTATTGGAGAAATCAGTTGATACAATGATTTTGTTGTGTTGACGTTGAAAGAAAATTTATTTTAATTATATTCTTCATGGATTTTATTTCAGATCATGTAACATTACAAAGACAATTTCAAGCATTTTTATTATATTTGTGAATACTCAGGAAAATTTTCAAAAATTATCTTAAATGCTCAGAGGTGAGTAATTTCATTACCTTGGTTTATATGTTTCACCTAACAGAACTCAATAAATTGATTCGAATTTACTAGTTGATTGAATAATGGTTGCAAGGTTAAACAAATGTTGGACACTTAACGTAAACGGTATTAAAAATTATTCACTATTCCCAATTCTGAAGGGAAATCTAGATATACTTCAGTGATGACATCAGTGATTTATTTAATTTCATGAATATACAGTTTGATATCATTCACGCGAAAAATAAAACGTTTCATTTTCACCACTTCCAAGCTCATTGTCACACTTTCAAGAATCTTACCATATTAAGTACATCTTCAAAGCATTTAACTGCAAATGACAAAAATTAAACAAGGTATATTTGAAAAATCTAATATTTGAAAACTAATGACCGTAGAAATCTTTAAAAAATGTTATACGTCCAACAAAACGCCAACGGAGGGATAATTAGACAGTCATGTTCGGAACATTATCGGTAATCGCAAATTCCCTTCTTTGCAATAAATAATGAAGAATTTGTTGCAAAAATATCTTTAAAACTTAATTTCCTTTATTTGACATTTTGATTTTTTACTTTAAAGTTTCGTGGTGCAAGTTATGAGAAAGGGGTAAATATTATAAAATTTGGCGAAAGTCCAAAAATAATACCAATAATTTTGGGATATAAGCATGATGAGTTTCTACTTTAGGACTCTAATACATGAAACAGATCGCAAATAATACTAACTATTCAATTTGACAGATCTTTAATTCCGATTTATCACTTTTTATTGAATAAACTGCTTATCAGATCTCAAATATAGCAAAAATATTTTTGTTGATATTTCGAAGTGAAGATTCGATTTAAACACCCTCAATTGACCTTAGAAACTACTTTTAGTTGCTTAGGTCCAAAACCATGAAATTTTTAAATATTGTCTGTTTATATTTATGGTTAAAAAAGTACTATTTTTAAATTTTTATCATACTAAGAACCAGTAAATAATCTGTCAGCATAGTTAGATTCCATTTGCCTTAATATACTATTCCAATAACAGCTATTTTTTGGTGAAAACGCTCCCATGTTCATGGCTTATTGCTCCCTCATTTTCAGGATTTTGATAATTTTAAAAACTTCTATAGTGGAAACATGACTACATTTTTGTAGCACTATAAAATATTAATGATTAATTCGCTCTACCTATTACACAGAAAATTATATAACCTAAAAGCTCCTTAGAGCTATATATTTCCTTTGGTCGTCATTTTTGTTAAAAGTGTGAAATGTTTCACTACACTATATCTAGTCTAAGGAATAGGAATAAAGTTTAATTATTTGCGATAGAATTTTTTCTATTCTTTTATTGACTTTGTTACTTGTTTTTGGATTTTAATTTTTTTTTTTTAACTTTTGATGTCCACGCATTTTCTGTCAATACGATTTTAATAATTTTATCATTTTTGGGTGTTAGTAATATCAAATATAAATTTCCCTCATTTTCCCATGGTTTAATGAGGGTTAATTGAGAAATTCTTGATTTTGGCAACTTTAAAGACTTCTGGGGGCTATGTGTGGCAAGTTGAAGACTTGACTTGTAAAACATGAATGCCTAATTTGCCTACCTGTTATATAAAAAAAATTATATAACCTAAGACCTCCTCAGAAAAGCTTATTTTCTTTGGTCGTCAATGGCTTAAAAGTGTGACGTGATGGAAATGTTTCTTTTAACTTTATACACTCTATATGCTCTAAGGAATAAAAATTTCGAAGAATTAAAGGTGTTATAAGTTTTTATGTTCTTTTATTGACCTGTGTAATTAGTTTCTTATTTTATGGACTTTCCAATTCATTTCAACATTAACTGCCTAAATTCTCCGGGTGTATGGAATTTGTGTGTGCATTAGACTGCTCCAAAAAGAAAAAAGCCGGTTTTCAAATTTCAATCGTAACTCCCTCTAGGATTGTTATTTTTATGTAAAAATATAATGTGCAAAATATTAGAATAATCGAATGTTGTTAACACGTGCTGCACCTATCTTGAAATTTGTAGGATGCATTTGTATGGAGATATTTTGACAAACAATTTTTCATAGTTTTTTTTAGAAATGTTGAAATAATCAAATGTTTAATCAAATTTGAACCATAATTACTGAAAAATAAGCTTTGACTCATGCAGCATAATATAATCCCCTTTTCATGCTTTATTAAAAAATGTCGATTTTTATTATGGCTGTTTCACAACTCTAATTTTCATTTTTTTTTTTTTTAATTTTGTTAAGCAAATTTCAAAAAAAGTTAGGATAAAACAATGCTGTTTTATAGACAACACCATAATAAGTAAATATAAGAAAGAATGAGGACGATATCTGTTATAAATTCGCCCTATTTTAGACTTGAATTTTGCAAATTTGGATAAAAAGCTTTTGTTGCATTGCAGAGACAATTTTTTTGTACTAGTATACAGTTTAATGAAAATATATTCTGAAATTTTTAACGAACTTCAACGATGTTAACCCTTAAAGCAGAAACGTCAAAGTTCAAAGTTTGTAATATTTGAAATTTTTAACGAATATAAAAATTTGTAAGAGATATCGACCTAATTCTTTCTTATTTTTACTTTTTTTGGTGTTGCATATAAAACAGCATAGTTTTATCGTTTTTTTTTTTTTTTTTTTTTTTTTTTTTTGAAATTTGTTTAACAAAATGTTGCAGAAATGAAAAAAAAAGAATTACATTATAGTGCAGCAGTGAAAGATTATTTTTCAGTAATTATGATTCAAACTAAAAATAGTATTTTTTGTCAACATTTTGAAAAAAATTAAAACTTTGACTGTTGCTTACACAAGTGGTCGGGGAAATTTCTGATAACTTTAATATTTTTTTTATCAATTTAATTTTATTTTTTCTTTGATAGACAATTATGTCTAGATTACGATTCCTTTACATAAAGTTAAAAAAAATAGATAATAGCAAAATTTAAAAAAGCTATGAAAAAAATCATACAAATGCAACATAAAAACTTCATGGTCGATGCGGCTCGTGTTAACGACATTCGATCACTATAATATTTTGCATACTATGTGTTTACATAAAACATAACAAATAAAGATCGAAATTTGACAGTAGTTTTTTTTTTTTTTTTTTTTTTTTTTTTTTTTTTGGAGCAGTCTAATATTCCTACAATGTGTTTTCATATGTGTTTAGTCTTTGTAGTAGATGATTTTGTTAAAAGAAAATAAAAAGTTTTACTTCATTTAAACTTCAAAAGCGAATTACGTAAAGAAAAAATACAAGAAGCAAAAAAAAACCCAGACAATTTTTTTGAAGTTCATATTACTGTGTATGTGCGAGTACGAGTTTTAATATTTGTTAAAAAATACGAAATTTCTTAATGTCTGGAATAGTTTTTCACAACACGGTCGTTCTATCGGTCGATATGTGTGAATGCATTGCATGTATGTATGTATGTATGTATTTATGTACGTGTAAGTATACATATATGTATTTAGCTATTCCTATTGTAGAATCATATTTGTATAGATAAAAGATTCTTAAGCTGTTTTTTTACTAGTGATTTTCATCCATATAAAAAATATGTATTTTCTTTAAAGTAGGTTTTTTTCATTTTTTTTTTTAAGTTTAACAAAAATGATTCATTTGAAACGGTTTTATTGTATGCACCATAAATATGGCCGAAATATAAAACAAATTTGTTTGGAAATTAAGTTGAAACACATACAAATTAAACATCTTTGTAATAATTTTTCCAAATTTAAAGAAAGCGTAGAAATTTCTAATTGTTGTTTATAAACACACTATAAATAAACGATTGGTCAGAATGAGAGGACATTTAGAATTTCGTTTGCATGGAAATTGGTAGAGTGAGTATATTGTGATCCTCAATATTCATTATACGTAATATATAATATATATAATGTATATATTTTACTATACGTCAAATTAGTACCGTTAACTTGTTTATATCTGTGTTTATGCTCCATAACTATGTATGTGTTAAATTTTGTTGTAATAGGATAATTATTTTTTCTTAAATTGGAAACGGAAGAAAAATAACGCAAACGCTTAATTCAAATTTGTAATAAAAACCCATATCGACGATATAAAACAATTGGTAGGAATGTAGTTGTCTACCGAAATGATATTTCTCGGATCATAAAATAATAAAAGGAGTTGGTGGCTACAAAAAAACCCCATGGTATTTGAGGAAAAAGTGGATTTTCAAACTGTAGTACCGCAAGCAATATAAAACAGTATCACGATTATTTTTCATTTTCAGTTGCAAATATTAAACCCACTGTAAATTATATTGGAAAAAGCAAAATGTTTTCTGATTATGTAAAGTTTTGGGAATATATATACATTTACTCTTACAGCTTCGAGAGATCAGTTAACGAAATATCCCAAAAATTGTAAAAGAACAGAAAAAATTCTGCACAAATTTCTTTAAAAAAAAAGTATAAAACAACATTTTTAAATTTCAAAACGTAATTTTATAAGTTCCTGTAAGTGATACGATATAGATCGGATACTTTTCTGCATCTGCGAAGTCCGGCGGTTATAAACATTTTATCTTTAATAAAACCAAACCGATCATTTATAAACTTAAAAACTAACACAAAATTCAATTTTTGGCGATTTTTTTTAAAGCAACTTTAAGTGAAAAAAAGTTAGTTATCAACAGCGAAACCCCAAATATACAATTTAATGTGTTCAAAAACCGAAACCGAAAACTGGTTAACCGATTTTTGCTTTTTAAAAAACCGACCGGTTTCGAATAATTTTTTGTTTTCGAACTATTCGACACGCCGATTTTTTTTCTGTCAGGTAAACGGTTTTTTATGAAATGTTTTCTCTTTTTTACCCATTTCCCATTTTTAATATTTGCTCGGGGAAACTTAGGGCCCGATTCATTGCAACAATCAAATTTTTTGAAAATAAAATTTGTGAAAAGTTACCAATTTTTTTTAAATGGTTTTTGAGTAATTTTCTTAAAAATTTGTAAACAATACTCTTGTACTGAATCAGGTCTTAAATTATTTGAAATTATTTCTCATTTACATTATTATCCGATAAAGCTTTAAGTTTAGCTTTTTTTAAAATTTCTTGTTTATAATTTGAGTAACACCAGAAAATAACTTTCAATAACAAAATCTAGGTAAAGTCAATTTTAGTTTTGACGTTTGTCATAAGCAGGGCAACCAAAAATAAAAAATTGTTTTATTCACACAAAAAATATGCTCATAAAATATTATTTTTTCTGTCAAAATTTTAAACTATTCATGCTAAAACTAACTTCATTTTTGTTAGTAATTTTCAAATATTTAAATCTTGTATATAGCATCAGGAAGTTACAAAATTTATAGAAAGAACATTATTAGATAATAAGATTTGAAAAATATACGTTACAGTTAAACAAAAATTTCATTAATGACAAATTATGTAAAAAATCAAATTGGTTGAAAAATATGCAAATTTTTTCTCTTAAGTCAAAATATGCAAAATTATGCTCTTTAATGTAATATATGAAAAATAATACATTTAAATTGCTGTAATATGCACTAAAATAATTATTTTCTATGAAAATATGACGAAATATGCTGCTAAACTCAAAATATATAAAAATATGCTGTTAAGACTAAAATATGCAGAAATATGCTACAACAAATCGTTGCCAAAATTTTTTAAATTGTCTGAAACGGATAAATAATTAACAGTTTGGTTCATTTGAAGCACAGGAAAAAAATAGGAAAAATTTTAGTAAATAGTTCAAAAAATAAAATTTTTAAGCATAATCTTCTAGCTGCAAAAGAGCGATTATAATTTGTATAATAATAAGTAATGATCTAAATGCGTTCTAAATATTGAACATAATTGAACAATAAATTATAAAATATTGTAAACCCTGATACACAGAAATTATTTTGTGCATTATAGCCCAAATTTTTGTGTTATTTAGAGCAACCCAAGTCTTAAGATATACTTGGTCATATTTTTTAAATTACTTAAAAAGTTAGTATCCTTTCGGTTGGTTATTTGCTGGTATGTTGCGAATAATTTTTAAATGACACAATTTAGAGATATCACCCTCAATTTATATCAATTAATATAGCCAGACCTAACTAAAATTGTATGACGATATAGATTGTCAAGTACTTAATTTGTTTGGCTATTTCTGGCGATCAGTCATTGTAGTAAATGAGTTATACGTTCCCAAATTTCAATTACATAGTGCAGTTTTGAAACTAAAAATGTTGAGATATGTTTTCGCTATAACTAAACCATTTAAAATACATTTTATGCTCCAAATAAATCAGGAGTAAATCTCCGATACTTAAAAATATTGTACAAACATTTTGAACTGAAAACCTCTGTGTAGCACATACATTAGCAGATGCTCAAATTAAAAAGTGAGGTTATGAGACAAAAACGCAAATTATTCCAAAGTGGATAAAAACTCAACATTAATTCAATAGTATATATAATTAATTTTAATTGGTTATCCTTAATTTTTTTTTTTTTTTTTCATAGTGGAAAAACTAATTTTATAGCGTTTCAAAAATGACAAGAAGCGCTTCTCACCACCCTTTATTTTGTTATTTTTGGAGCATATTTAACCACGTGGAAGCATTTTTTTAAAATTTGATTTTATAAAAAAAAGAAAAGTGAGAAAACCAAACATATTTTGGTATTTAAAATTAATTTTGCAAATTTTATCGCTGACGAGCTTGACTTGTAGCAACAAGATTGAAGGCTTAGAAATATATTAATTGATCGTATTTAAGCCATTTTTAATTGATTTTCATTAAAGCTATTTTTGAAATCTTATATAAACAACTTTCCCGAATAGCATCAGTTAATGTTGTAAAAATAATATATGTGATAACTTTGATAATTTCTAAACCAATAATAATGTCTAGAAGTGGATGGGCAAGCAAATGGAAGATTAATAACGTTTTTATATGATATAATAAAAAAATGTGGGATCAAATTTCGACACAGTTTTACTCGTGCCTCAGTTTTTCCTTATTCTATAATATTGAAATATTATTTAATGAATAACGTAATTTGTGTTAAAAAATTGCAAAAACTTCTTGTTTTTTAAGTTCATATTTTCGAATTTTTAGAGCATATTTTTCGTTTTTTACTGCATATTTAATGCGCATAAAAGGCTTTTTTTTAGACTATATTTGTGCTCTCCCTGGTTATAAATGATAATTTGGGTAAATGGTACATCAAAGAATAAACAATATCATAATCTATCATTTAAACTAATAAATAATGTATAGAATGAATTCTGAATGATTTGGCAAAGAAAAGTGAATCAAAAAGTGTTTCAGATTAAAAACTGTAAAATACACTGAATAAGTTAAAAAAATTCACAAGTATTTTTGACATAGTGTTAAAAAAACGGGTAAACTATAAATTGTAAACATTTATTATGTTATAAGAAATTTACAAAAGATTTTAAAAGATGATGTGGAAAAAGTGTGCAAAATTAGTTTTTATGTATTTTTAAAATTTTTAAGTTATTTACGTAACTGATAGCTTTAAACAATAGCCATATTTGTTTTATTTTTTCTCTAGTTTTATAAAAGTGCTTACCTAAATATTTACAACTATATATATAATTGTCAGATTTAATCCTAGTAGAGGACTCTTATTGATTAGGAAAACAAAAGAGATTTTCTAAGATATAACTTTTTGGGTTCATCAAGGCCATCTCCAAATGAGTTTTAAATTAAATTCTAAAATATCTAATTTAATCTTCAAATTAAATTGCTTTCCGAATATTGCCCCATAAAAACGGACTTTATCAGGAATATAATGGGTGATTCAAATAGAGATACTTTTTTCAATAGCCTTTTTTTGACAGATCACATGTGAGTCGTGTTATGCTCTCATGTTATTTTTGTTTAGTATTGTTTGGCATTTCTTAATGGAGAGACTTACGCCTGAACAAAGTTTACAAATCGTTCAACTTTATTACGAAAATTCACGTTCTGTGAGGAATGTGTTTCGTGCACTTCGCTCAATTTATGGTCAACATAATCGGCCTACTGAGCGTACTATTCACAACACCATCACCCATTTTGAGACCCAGCATTCATTATTGGATAATATTCGACCGAATAGCAACTCCTACTGATGTATGGAACGACTTGGCGCATTTTATGCCGAGATCTTAAATTGAAAGCGTACAAAATACAGCTTGTGCAACAACTGAAGCCGCTCGACCTTCCCAAGCGACATCGCTTCGCTCAATGGGCTCTTGAAAAGTTCCTAGAAGATCCGACGTTTTCGAGGCAAATTTTGTTCAGCGATGAGGGTCATTTCTGGCTCAATGGGTATGTAAACAAACAAAATTGCCGTATTTGGGACGAAGAGCAACCTGAAGAGATTCAAGAACTGCCACTTCATCCAGCAAAAATAACGGTTTGGTGTGGTTTGTGGGCCGGTAGATTCAACGGTCTATATTTCTTTAAAAATGATGCCGGTGCGAACGTAACCGTCAATGGCGACCGTTATCTTGCCATGATAACCGACTATTTGATGCCTGAAATTGAAGGTCGTGATCTCGGCGATATTTGGTTTCAGCAATATGATGCCACTTCCCACACATCGCATCAATCAATGGATTTATTGAGAGAACATTTCGGTGAGCACATAATTTCACATTTTGGGCTGGTCGATTGGCCACCAAGATCGTGAGATATCACACCGTTAGACTTTTTCCTGTGGGGATATGTAAAGTCTAAAGTTTATGCGGTCAAACCCGCTTCGATTCACGCCTTGGAGGAAAACATCACGCGTGTCATTCGCCAGTTACCAGTCGAAATGCTCGAACGAGTCATCGAAAATTGAACTCAACGGATGGACCGGAACGGATGCGACGTAGCAACGGCCAACGTTTGATAGACATAATCTTCAAAAAATAAATGCCAAAGAATGTTCTTTCAAATGATAATAAACATTCCCCATTAAATTTGAATTTTCTGTGGTTTTTGTTTTTTTTTCTTTGAAAAAGTAGGGAACCTCGAAATGGATCACGCGTTATTTTGGCGAGCGTGGCAATTGTGCAATTCCTCCTGTTTTTTAATCAAAGCCTCATATTAGTCTAGTAACATCATAAAATTTAATTTTATTTCCTTAAAATATTTAAATCGTACTTAGTAAGTACCGTAGGAATATTATAACCGAAAAGTCCCATATTTTATTGGATAAAATTTTTTAAATTCAAGCAAGACTGACTGTAAGTAAATATTAAATAATTCATTTAATGAAACAAGATAATTACTGTCGACTTTCGAAGCCCTTAAAATTTAGAGAAATTGTACAAATATTAGCTGTGTTCACGTACTTTTTTATTCTCAAATTGAAAAATAGTAAAAAAAAGTAAGCAAACCAAATTTTGCAAACATTTGCAGGTTTTTGTTTATAAGCAACAAATTATTAATGTCTCATTGTTAAATTTAAAAATGGTATCTATATCTATAAAAACAAAGAAAAAAAACCTAGAAATTGTTTTTTTTTTTTTTTTATTAATAAAATAAAAACAAAATGTTGTTAATGTACTATATATTTGGTAATAACATTAAATTAAAAATAGTTTCATTGAAAAATTCAAAATCTTTGGCTTCGCGTACCCAAAATCCAGTAAAGAGAATCAAAATTGAGAGAGTAAAATGACAGTTTTACAAATTTTCGTACATTTTTTATACTCAGTTTACTGGATTTTACTAGAAAAGTAAATAAACGCACCTAAATTCTCTATCAATGAACTGTCAAATTGTGCCTCTCTCTTGCTCTCACTTGCAAGAATTTTAACGTCAAAAATAACTTACATTAAAATCATGTTCTATGCATCCAATAATATTTTACAAAATTTTTATTTTTTCCGAATTTCCCTTTTACAAAAGCTGACATTATAACAGTAGCATTGTAAGATACAAAATAGAAAATAATTATCCTGTAAAGGGTCATGACGTACAACTTATTGACAATAGAATAAGGACTTTTTAAAAACTTAATCATCTATGGTGTTTTAGTCGAAACGTGTCGAACGTATTTTTCTTTGTGCATATTTTGAAAGTCGAGTACAAAAAAGTTGACGTGACAAATATTTGTTGATCAAATATGATGTTAGATTACAAAGGTACATTAAATACTCTTTAAAACGATATATGTCCCATCCCATAATCAATCTTGGTGTGTCCGGAACTTCTATAAATCGCTCTTGAATTATTGCTGGGTAATAGGAAAATTAAAAAAAATTTTTTTAATACTTCAAATATTTTTGGTGAATTAAGATGATAGATGACAAATGTACATTAAATGTCCCTTAGAAGGAGGTCCCGTAATCTATCTTAGATTATCCACAACTACTAAAGATCCCTCAGAAAATCAGTAATACCCAATTTACACTTACACTTGAAATCTCGTTTGAACGATATTTCGAAAAAAAAACAGAATCTACTTTGTTTACATTACACTTTTGTAGATTTTGTTTGACAACTGCTCTTTATTAAAAATTAACACATACACAAAACACTTTTATGTTTACGAATGAAAAAATTTCAAACAAAATTTAATTTATTTCCTAATTTCAAAAATGTTTGTTTGCATGCAAAAGTCATTTTTATTTAGCACATTGTTGTATTTTACTAACACACTAAAAGAAAAACAGTGTTGAAAAATAAACATTTACAAAATCTATTTATATGCCGTTTATACCGAAACAAAAACTTGTTGGTTTTTGGAAAACTAAATTTACAAAATCAAATCGTTTACATATCTTGTTTTCGCCCAATGTGGTTTTTACTGACACTTTTATTTTTTATAAATTTTCATTTAAATCAAATTTAGTTTATTCTTGTTGCTTAAAATGTTTTAAACAATAATTAAAAAACAATTTTTACACAAAATTTACAAACAAAAGAATTCAAGGAATTTGACAATTTTATTTTATTCATCATATTCAAAAGCTCACTTTTATGAAACCAACTGAACAGGCAGTAACATAAATATTAATTTTACTAGTTTCTATTTGTTTTTCAATAAAAACTAGATGAAAATGGTTTTTATTTGTATGGAAAAACTAAAGAAATTTATGTAGTTTTTCAATCAAAAACCAATTGAAGCCAAAAACTATTAGTTTTTGTTTGATGTAAATGGCATATTAAATTTTACTAGATTTTGGTAAAATCTCATTTGAAACTAAATTTTGATTTCTATGGAAAGTCCAACTTATACCACATTATAATGGGTGATTCAAGTAGATACTTTTTTCAATAGCCTTTTTTTTTTGATAGATCACGTGTGAGTCGTGTCATGCTGTCATGTTATTTTTGTTTAGTATTGTTTAGCATTTCATAGTGGAAAGACTTACGCCTGAACAACGTTTACAAATCGCTCAACTTTATTACGAAAATTCACGTTCTGTGAGGAATGTGTTTCGTGTACTTCGCTCAACTTATGGTCAACATAATCGGTCCACTGAGCGTACTATTCGCAACACCATCACCCATTTTGAGACCCAGCATTCATTATTGGATAATATTCGACCGAATAGACTACCACCAGCACGCTGTGAAGAAAATATAGCGGCCATAGCTGAGAGTGTACACGAAGACCGTAGAGAGTCGATTCGGCGCCGTTCGCAGCAACTCGGACTGACGTATGAAACGACTTGGCGCATTTTACATAGTGTCTACATTATAGATTTGTTTTATCAAGACAGACGTCAAACTTAAGCGAATTTGTGGAAGGTGGCAACAGTTAGACAAAAACAACAATATGGCGTATTCATTATTGTTTTTTATATATGCAGTTTGGCAACTGTAACAACCAAAATATTAATCAACTGTTTAACTAAGGTTACCTTGTATATATTCGCACTGATTTTGACGTTTGTTTTAATATAAATTTGCTTAATGCAGACACTAGGTTACGTCGCAATCTTAAATTGAAAGCGTACAAAATACAGCTTGTGCAACAACTGAAGCCGCATGACCTTCCCAAGCGACATCGCTTCGCTCTATAGGCTCTTGAAAAGTTCCAAGAAGATCCGACGTTTTCGAGGCAAATTTTGTTCAGCAATGAGGCCGCATTTGGAACGAAGAGCAACCTGAAGAGATTCAAGAACTGCCACTTCATCCAGAAAAAACAACGTTTTGGTGTGGTTTGTGGGTCGGTGGAATCATCGGTCCATATTTCTTTAAAAATGATGCCGGTGTGAACGTAACCGTCAATGGCAACCGTTATCGTGCCATGATAACCGACTATTTGATTCCTGAAATTGAAGCTCGTGATCTCGGCGACATTTGGTTTCAGCAAGACGACGCCACTTCCCACACATCGCATCAATCAATGGATTTTTTGAGAGAACACTACGGTGAGCACATAATTTCACGTTTTGGGCCGGTCGATTGGCCACCAAGATCGTGTGATATCACACCGTTAGACTTTTGCCTGTGGGGATATGTAAAGTCTAAAGTTTATGCGAACAAACCCGCTTCGATTCAGGCCTTGGAGGAAAACATCACGCATGTCATTCGCCAGTTACCAGTCGAAATGCTCGAACGAGTCATCGAAAATTGGACTCAACAGATGGACCATCTGCGACGTAGCAACGGCCAACATTTGATAGACATAATCTTCAAAAAATAAATGCCAAAGAATGTTCTTTCAAATGATAATAAACATTCCCCATTAAATTTGAATTTTCTGTGTGTTTTTTTCTTTTTTTTTTTCTTTCTAAAAAAGTATTGGACCTCGAGATGGATCACGCTTTATATACACTCGAAATCTCGTTTGTTTAAGATTTCGAAAAAACATAATTTTTATATTTTTTCAAATGAATCAAACGTCAAGAAGACTGAAAAAATTTTTTAAATTTTCATTCATTTATATTTGCAATTTTGTAAAAAATGTTTGAAATTTTCTTCGGAAAATTTTAAGTTTTTAATGAATTTTAGCTACATTTTAGGAACAGAACAGAAGTGATTTTTATCAAAACAAATGCAAATTTCTAGACATTATTTTTTAACAGATTTTCCTGGGAATTTTGCCATTTTAAGGCATTTGTTGTAAATATTTTCATCTATAATTATTTTTATTTACCATTTGCAGTCAAATCTAATAAAACTAAATCAAAGATTTAATAACATTTTTGCAAAATTCCTAAAATTTTCATTATGAACAATTTAATAATATCTATTAACAAAATTTTATTTTTTATGAAAAAAAGTTTGGGAAAAAGTCATGTTCGGTTCATAATATTTTTGGAAAAAAATTTTTAAATATATGTATTTTTTTCTCTGTGTAATTTCAAACAATTTTTTGTTTTAATTTTAATTTTAAAAGTATTTATTTTCATTCAAATGTAATTTTTATTAAGCACATTGTTGTATTTTACTACCGCACTAAAAGAAAATCAGTGTTGTATAATAATATTTTTCAAAATCTACTTAAATTTTACGAGATTTTGGTAAAATCTCATAAGAAACTAGATTTTGATTCGTATAGAAAATCGAATTAAAATCTCATAAAAGTAAATAGATCTCATTTAAACTAGATTTTGTGCAAATGTAAATCGGGTATAATACAAAAAATTAAAAAAAAAAATATATATATATTTTTGGTGAAATATAAAAAGGGATACATTACTTCAGCCAGAATTTCCGATTTCGTTTTATATATACATATGTACCTATGTAAAAATATTTATTTAAAAAATGTTACAAATACTCAAACATATTTGAAATATGCGAAAACGTATTTTAAAATATGTTTCATGACGTAAGGCGTTACGTCCAAACATATTTAACTCGGCTTATTTATCTTCATTTACTTTTTATTTCTGCGGTAAAAATACATTTTTTTTTTTTTTGCTATTTTATTAATTTTTAAAATTTTCTTATTTACTTACAGCAAATTAGCCTCTTTTGATGGGAAAAAGGCAATACGTGGCGGCATACCATTCGTCTTCCGTAAGCTAATTACAATTAACTTCCCTGTTATTCTTTAATGTTAATAATGTTTCCATATTTTAACAGCTCAATTCGGTCCATGGTCATTTGGTGCTCAACATGGTTTTGCACGCATAACACGGTGGAATCTGGAGAGACCACCGGAAAGGCTGCATAATGGTGATGTAGAGGCTATATTTTCTTTAATGGATAATGAATTCACCAGGTCAATGTGGAATTATCAGTAAGTAATAATATAAGATTTAATAGAGGAAATAATTATTTCTTTTTTTAAATGATTTTAGATTTCGTATCACGTATCGTTTGATATTGCGTGAAAAGGAATTACATTTCCATATAGGTGTTTATAATCCTAGTAAAGATTTAGCGCTTACATTTAATCTATTACTGCATACGTATTTAAAAGTTCCTGATGTTAGACGTTGTCAAATAACTGGACTTCATGGTTGTACCTTTATGGATAAGGTAGATTAAGAATTTTAGATGTTATTTTATTTATTTTATTATTTACTGAATTTTTTATTATATTAAAAGACTCGTGATGGTGCTATGTATCAAGAGGGCCGTGAAGTAGTGACGGTTAATGAATGGACCGATCGCATTTACCAGCATACGCCACAAGAACACATTATAACAAATGTTGTGTCTGGTCGAAAAATGCGCATACACAAGTATAATTTTCCGGATACCGTTATTTGGAATCCTTGGATTGATAAGGCCCGTGAAATTGGCGACTTTGGTGATGATGAATTTCCTAATATGCTATGTGTTGAGGCCGGCCATGTATCTTCACCGGTTATTTTACTGCCAGGAACAGCTTTTGAAGCAAGCCAAATATTGCAGGTACATACATATATGTTTGGACTAAATTGAAATAATAAATCATTTTTTTTTTTAACCAGTTGGGAATTTATGGTCTGATTTTTGCAAGACAAATTCTGAATTTCTCATATTTTTTGTTTAATATCAGTAAGCCTTAGTACTGAAAAATAAATTATATGAACTATTGATAATCTGTAAAAATTTGACAAAATGTGCAACAAATCAGAGATTTGAAAATTTTTAAATATCTGTGGACTTTTGACAACAACTGTTTAAAAAATCAACATTTTCTATGGAAATATAAATTTTTTTCCAACTATTATTGCGTTTATACGTATCTCTTACTCGCATTAAAAATATTGCGATATGAAAATCGCAAAACTAATCGTGATTAGTCAAACTAATTGCAAATAAAGCGTACGGCGTTGTCACTTCCCTTTACGTTCATAGCATTTTCGATGATAGTAGTTGTATTTTTCTCATCCGGCACAACATTTAAGAAAATATATTTCTTTATACAATTTGCCGCATAAACGGTAAGTTATTTATTTGCAAGTTATTTTTATTTGCATATAATTAATGTATAAACCTAATATAAATATATCTCCAAAACTAGTAGTCGTAGGAAAATACCGTTTAGTATAAACGATGAATTTTAATTTAATGATTAAACAATATGAAAATTGTCTAATCTCGACTTAAAATTTTGTGTCAAAAATCCACTGATATGCTCTTAAATTTCCAGCTAGGAATAATACATATTGCAATAAATTTTAAATTTATATTATTTTTTTTCATTAGATCATCATCGAAGGTAATGTCAGCCGAAAGACTAAACGGAATCGCTAGCGTTTAAAGAATCGGAACCCTATGAGGTAAACCGATTCTTTTAACAAACATTGCGAACTTTTACAATAAAACTCAGAATTCAAATTTACAACAAACAAATGATGATAACTCAAATGTGACACAAATACTATTAAAAATATTATTAAAAAATATATATACACATGTATACGAATTTTTCTTTTAAGTAACAGGCGCACATCAATAATACCCATCAATACAAAACTATTACCCATACATAAAAATTATAACATAGATACGAAGTAATTTCGGTGTTAAAATTTTAAAAGAAACCAAATTAACTCTTAGAAAATTATAGATTTAAAACCTATAATATAATTAAAAAATGTTTTCGTACTCTTTATTTTTACATAATTTTATTATTATTTTTTTATAAAGCTTCAAACATTTTAACAGCATCGTATTAAAACAAATATTAATATTGTTTGAAATAGTATTTAAAATTTAAATAATTTTCTAAGACCATTTTAACACCGAAATTCATTCGTTAACCAGATTCCATTAAAATATTAACTAATTGTACACATTGCCATTTTTTTATTAATTAAATTAAATCTTTAAAAAATTAAAATTACTTAAACTCAAACAATAAACAACGATAGATTTAAAAAAATATTTTTATTTTCTATTTTATCAGCCGGTATGAATTATTACATACAAATATCACTCAATCAGATAAACATTCAATATCCAAGATATTGAGTTTAAATTATCAGAATTTTAAACAAATCTCTGGCATTTTATAAAATAAAAAATGATGTATTAGAAATATTATTTTTATATTTATTTAATATTTTTTAGAAATGCCTTTTCAATCTAATTTTTAAAAACAAAATTATACATACATATTTTTTTGAATTTAAGCTTATTTGGTTTTATTTAAATAAAATTTTATATTTTTTTAATTCGGCTTCATAAAAAAAAATCTGTTTTTCTTTTACAAAAGGTTGTGGTTTTCTACAAACAAAAAAATCTGTGTAATTTAATTATCTACTATTTTTTTATTATTTTTCTTATTAAAAATAAATAAATAATTTTAAGTGAATTTATAATCAAATCCTTGGTGCAGATTTAAAGCAAATATCTTTAACTTTATATTATTAAATAATAAATAAATATATTGTAATTTTTGAATAGATTTCTTTTATTTTATTAAAATTGTTAACTTATTTCACTTTTAAACGAGACTTTAAGGCTAAACTATAAATTAAATATTTATTTTTTCTTTATACAAACATTTATTTTATTTGTAGTTAAGCCTTAACTAAGATAAAATTTGTAATATGTTAACAGTAGTAAAATAAACTACAATTTTAATAAATATTAAGCTAAATTGTTTTAAATAAATTTAAGCAATTTTATAAAACGAATAGATAAAAACTAAACAATAAATAAAAAATAAATTTTCATTTAATTTTATTACGAAATAATATTAATATTATTATTCATAAATAAAATTGTGAATATCTTTAATAATGATTCTTCCAATTTTCTATAAATTATATATTAAAGATAATAAAATAAAAAAAAAACTATAAATATGTATGTAATCAATTGTTATAGAACAACAAAAAACATATTTTGTGATAGTTTTTTCTTGTAATAATAATAAAAATATTTTGAAAATGAAAATCGTAATTTTAGTCAAAACTAACAAAAGAATTTTGGAATTATTCACACTTGATTCACTGATTTGAATACACATATAAATTAAACAAAAAAAAAAAAAAAAAAAAAAAAATCGACTTTTGATCTTATTGAAGTGAAGAGAATAAATTAAATTATCTGACTTGGTGCTATAAAGGTCTTTAAACTTTCTTTTACTTTAGTATTTGTTCAACTAATTTGAAAACAGTATTTTAAATCGATTAAAAAAAAATTATTATAACAGGTCCAATATTCCTTTCTAAATGTATATGTAGTTTTACAAAGTGCCCACGATATCCTTATTAAAGAATTGAACAAATTTCTTAGTTGGTATCGAGATTTTCATAAGGTCATAATTAATTCTTATTTAAAAAGAAAAAAAAGCTATACCATTTTTAACAGCAATATAGATTAAATTGTATAATTTATATTTTAGAAAATTAGATTTTTCATTTTAAATTTAGAAAAGGTTAATTGAAAATTAAAATTTTCATTTAAAATTTTGAAATTAGCAATTGGAATTAACATTTTTCATTAAGATTTCTGATAATGAGATTTTATGATTTGAATTCAGAGAATATCAATCAAAAATTAAAATTTAGAATTTTGAAAAGAAAAATTTTAATAGATATTTTTAGTATTAAATTCAGAAAAAAACAATTGAAAACTTTAACAAAATAAATTGCATTGAGAACACTAAATCATACATACATGTGTTAAGTATGAAATACTGTAAAAGTGGATACAAATTGATCAACAGCAAAGTTTAACATTTGGCATTTGCAGCAGAAGCAATCCTAATTGTGATATTCCTTATATTAATTTAATTTCTGCTTAAGTGTTGAAACACAACCAACGACGACAACGGCAGTTGCATACAAATTCAACGGCAATAAAAAGACGATATTCTATGTTTTTCCAACATAATTTATGAGAAAATATATTATAAAAAAGAAAACTAAATAAAGAGAGAAAATGGAAATTCTTTAAAGAAATTAATTAAACAATTGAAATATAATATTTATATAGTAAAAGTGATAATTATAAGAAACAATAAAAAATAAGTATGATAATATTATTTTACGCAAAACTTGGCAACCATCTTGCCGTCTCGCTGCCGTTTTGATTATGTTTATTTTTTTTTTTTCAATAGTTGGTAAACCGTCCCGTTGCCGTTTTTATTATGTTTATTTTTTTTTTTTTCAATAGTTGGTAAACCGTCCCGTTGCCGATGTTGTTGTGTTTCTATACTAAGTTCTATATTTCATTTGCTGCCTGTTTTTATAACACGAGCACAAAAATGACTCGTCTAATTTACATTTAAAACAGAAACAAATTTTGAAATTTTGTTTTTGTTTTAAATGTAAGTTAGACGAGTCGTTTTTGCGCTCGTGTTATAAAAACAGACAGTTGAACTTTTTTCATATTTAACTGCTCTTTTCTAAATTTCATATAAAAAATTCAAATTTCAATTGTTAATTTCGAAATTCCAAATGGAAAATATACGGCTATGTTCTACATTTCATTTTCATGTGAAAAATTAAATTTTCACTGAGTTTGTGATGGGAGAATTCATAGAATGTTCGTTCAACTCTACAACAAATACAACAAGCAAAAACAATATTGCTTTTCTTGGGATTAACACAAGGAATAACTTTGACTAAAAACATTATTTCTTTCGACTGTAATTATAATTTCTTATTGATTCAAATCGTGTGGGGTTATATATAAAGTAAAACGTCTGATAATTACACCTGAAATACCACAAAAAATAAAAAATAACGAAATTTTTTTAATTATTTTTGGGACAACCTAGTGAAAAATAAGAAAACAAAGAGAAAAAAAATATAAAAAATGCAAACATGCTGTGACATTTGGTTCTTACAATTTACGGCTAATTCAAACCAGCTGTACTCGTAACCCCCACCTTCTATAAATTCGCCTTGGAGTTAACCGTATATTCTATTTTATTCCATCTTTTTCTTTTTTCTTTTTTAAAGGTTTTAAAAAATTCGAGCTTTCTTTTTCAGGAATTTTTATGTTCTGTAAATCGAAAATTCCTATATGATTTCAAATCGACAATGAAATTCATAACAAAATTTGTTTATTATTGAAAAAATGGAGAATTGTGAACCAGTGCAAACAATATTTGGCACTGTCGTTTCTACTTATAACAAACTTATTTGCATCATATATTAACTTGATACTAACGTTTTCATGAGATTAATGCACTTTTGTGATTTTGAAGATGGACTTTATAAAGTCTTTTATGGGACGATGTACATTAATTTTGTCGTTTAGAACTCGCTTATATAAAATTTAATGCACTTTTGATTTAAACCCTTGTCAAGTAATGAACTGATCACAATCAATTTCAATGGATTTCGTCCCTATATTAAAATAATTATTCGTGCTAAGTTTCATCAAAATACCTTGAAAATAGCTATTTGTACTTGTTCACAAGATTTACATCGACTGACAGCCAGTCGTTCAATCAGCCAACAAACGGATGTAGATCATTAAATCAGCTCAGTAAGTGATTCTGAGTCGAACGGTATCTAACTATTACAACAAATAAAAACGAGAAATGTAAGCAAAGCTATGGTCAATTATGGAAAAATCTTCGTAAAATACGACACACTAATTTTGCTTATGAACAACTTATCTGGACAAATTTTATTAAAATAATTTAAGGCATTTTCGAAAATTGAAACCCTATTTCGGGTGTACATTTGTATGGGGTCTGAGTGAAATAAATAATGGATTTTGTGAACAAGGATTCCTTGAATAGGAAAGACGGACATCCTTAAATCGACTCACTAAGTGATCCTAAGTCAAATAGTATAGGTCCTCCTTAAAAGTATGTATACTGGTGGAAAAAAATATACTCCTTTCTTATGAGATTCTAAAAAGCATTTTTTTTTGTCGCAAAATATGGAAGTAATTGTTATAGTAAGTGGTTTGTGTAAATCTATTAATTCCCAAATGACAGGAATTTTAATGAAATGGAACCACTTTTAAACGACCAATTTGCTTTTTCTTAAAGAATTGCACAAATTAACACAGAAATAATCATTTTTCTATAAATCTAATGAAAACGTTGCTTTTAAATTATTTTTTTTCTATTTTTATTACAATCAGTTAATTGGAATAATATTAAAATGAAATCGATGAAAAATTAAATCGAATAAAATTTCATTCGATTTACAGAAATCTTTTTAAAAAATATAAAAATTCTATATAATTTCAATTGCTCTTTTTTAAAATCTTAATAAAAATTACCAATTCCAAATGTGTTTTTCTGAAACTAAAATATAAAGCCGAAATACCAAATTCTAAATGATAAATCCATTTTTTAATTGATTTTTTCAAAAGCCAAAAATGCAAAAACTTATTTTATTTATTTATTTTCTTTATTTACTCAAATATTTTTCAAATAATGAATACATTAATTGGATAAAATTTGAAGACTATGATTTAAAATTGCTGTTTACTTAATTTGATTTCGAAATTTCTAAATTGAAAGTTAAAACTATTGTAGACAATCTTAATCATCATAGTTTTAAAGAAATGTTCAGCAAAATATACAAAAAATTAGGTAGATTTAAGAATTAATGAACGATTCAACAAGAATTCAGATGTTTAAATGAGAAAATTGTTTCTAATATAAAATACATTCATATTATTCATCCACAAAAATATTAAAGTTTGCAGTATCTGCATATTTAGGTAAGATTAAGAAAGATATTCTCCAGCGACTCATGGTGCATATAATTTTGAGTATTATCATACCAAAAAATTATTGTAAAATTACGTACGAGTATTTTCTTAGTATAAAGATTATAGGTAATGTTAACATGGTAGGTCTCTTCCAAAATATTATATGTCTCACTATTGTCAAAAAGGTGTTTCAGGTTATACCTATCGATTATGTATATTCCGAATTATCTTTCATTCATTATAGCACCAACCTTTGGATAGTACCTATTTCGCAAGGAGAATTATATCATAAAAAGTCTTAACTGCGAACTTGTTATTTACTAAATTCGTTTGGTTCATGGGTATTTGAGAGGTCAAAATTCTATTCGATATTACACTTTTGAAACGCAGTTTGACCTCTTTTTTTCGATTTTCATTAGTTTTTTTCATGACGAATGCTTTTTCAAGGTCTACACAGGACAGAGTCAGTGGAATGATTACCCTAATTATACAAACTGCTCCTTCTTTCAATACTAGCTATAGCAGGAACGACATATATTAATTGTTTCGCGATTCTGAAAGTAGAATGATCAAATATCTTGGGAGGAATTTAGAGAGAAATTCTTGAATTAAATTTAACAACGCCAATTTCCACAACTTTTAGCATGACCAACATTTTTGATTTTAATAAGGGTGAAAACTTTTTATGTATATAAAAAAAATTAAAATTTTGCTCCTATTAAAAAGATTTTCAAAGATTTGAAAGGTTTAATTCTTTAATTCACTTTTCAATCGAATTAAATTTATTATCCTAGTCATTCTTTTAAAACATTCATATTAATTCAATTCATAGATTTAAATTCTTTGTACTTTATGTGAATTGAATTCATTCTATAAAGAATTAATTCCTTAAAGAATTACAATTCAAGCTTAAAAAATTTTCTTTAATTCAAATCTATTACAAATTAGCTTTAGAAATTTTTTTTAGTTCATTTTGTAGAATATTAAATATTGAATGAAAGAAAAATTTTTTTCATTCATTTTGGAGAAGATTTGAATTAACAAAAATTTTATGAATTCTTTATGAATTAATTCAATAAAGAATTAATTCTATTCAAACATAAAAGCCTTTGAATAAAGCTATAGAATTATATTTTTGGTAATGGTGTTCTGGAATGAAAAACTATTATTTCTTAATTCAGAATTAAGACTTAAGAGAATTAAGCTAAGATTTAATTAATTCTTTCGTAGCTCTAAAGATTTTATTTTTATTTTTAAATAACAAGTGTGAATACTTCGCTTCGAGTAATTTATCTAAAGAAAAAAAAAACTTATATTTTTTTATTATTACACATTTTAAAAGAAGCTAGTAGTTTATCCTTTAATTTAGGACTTTTTATTTAAAAGGGCTTATAAATTATACATAAAACCAAGTATACGATTTATATATAAATAAATTTACTACATAAAAAGAAAATTAATCAAATTTAATGTTAAATTAAAAATAAATTCAAAATAAATAAATCTTGAAATCGAGAACAACTACAACAAAACAAATAATAAATAATTCCAATATAGTATTTACACATAACTTACAAATAAATTTTCAAACTAATAAAAATTAACAAAATATTATATTTAGGATTTTCACAGTTGTTAACCTAGTGTCTACATTAGGCAAATTTATATCAAAACAAACGTCAAAATCAGTGCGAATATATACAAGGTAACCTTAGTTAAACAGTTCATTATTATTTTGATTGTTACAGTTGTCAAACTGCATATATAAAAAACAATAATGAATACGCCATATTGTTGTTTTTGTGCAACTGTTGCCACCTTCCACAAATTCGCGTTAAGTTTGACATTTGTCTTGATAAAAAAATCTCTAATGTAGACACTATGTAAAGTAGACAGAAGTTATATTTCATATTATTGTTAATGCGAAATGCAACTTCTTGTTCTGAAATCTTGTGAAATTCCAAAATTGTTTATGTAAATCAAATTAATGTTAATCATGTTTGTTTAACTCTGATCAAATAAAATCAATATATAAGAAATCCACTACAAAAATAAAGATATAATACAATTGTCGTATAAACTATATACGTAAATTAAAATAATTTGAAATAATTATTGTAAATTGTCTACTTGTATAACAATAACAAAAAATAATATAAATAAAACTTAATAAATAATTTCAAAAAAACATTTTTATAACAAGTTATTGAAAATTGGTATGTATTTAATTTTTGTTTAAAAGTTTTGGAAAAATAAAAAAAATCACAAATTTATAATTTATTTACTTTGTCAATGGAATATAATTTTATACAGGCTAGAGTATAATCAACCTTATTCCAGTTTTCATCGCCGGTGTCAATGTCGTTTTTGAGTCAATCAGGCTCATTCTGCGTTTCGATTACGTTCACGCATTCGGTTACGATCGAATCGAAAATAGGTATTCCAAAAAAAACCTAATCGAAAGAAAAAGAAGAAGAGAAGAGTATGTTTAAACCAGCTGCTTTGTTATGAAACGTATGAAATAGAAACATAAAAAATAAAAAATTTTGTAAACATTGTAATTGTTAAACTATAAAAAGTAAATACAAAACATGGGTTAGAAAATTTTGAGACTAAAATGTTTTCACTCGAAAATGAAAAGAATTACGATGTAGTGTGCAAATAAAAAATAAAAAAGTGTTTTTTAATGAATAATAAAAATAATAAAAATTTTTTTCCAAACTACACAAAATTAAACTATCATAGCAACCGTTACTTATTTAAAAAAAAAACACATTGATTGTTTCTGATGAGTACTAAATGTATATACAAACATATTCATATATATATATATGTCCGTGCATACTTGCTTATACAAAAAGCAACAACTAAAAGCTAAAAAACGTCCAAACACACATAAAAAATGATTGTGTGTATGTATATAAATAAATAACTACTTTTTGCTTATACAAAAAATAACACACTGAAAATCATTGCAATGTTTTTATATATGTTCGCGTGTATATATTTTTAATATCTTTTTCAAATTCCGAAGCTTATATAGAAGTCCAAAAATGCATTTTGACCGATATCTCAGTTACAGTTACCGATTTTGTTCATTTCTGCCGCAAAAACGTTTTGCTGATTTTTACTAGTGTCATTATAAGGAATATTCCCTATCTTTTGTCGTATAAAACATAAAACAACTGGGGCTTTCTAAAAACTGATATCAACAGACAGACGGATATCGTTATATCGACTTCCGTATCAATAAGGATCCAGAAAATTTATACTTTTTGGAGTCTTAGATGAATATTGTAGAAATTATAAACGGAATGACAAACTTATATATTCCCTTAACACCTGTGGTGAAGGGTGTAACGACACGTTTACTGTTGGTTGCTGATTTATGCTCAGTGGTGTCCAGGATCATTCCAATTTATGAATAAAACATGTGTTTATTCTTAAACGTTATAAATATTACTTTTGTTGACATTAAGAGTATGTGTGACTGATAGAGAGAGGCGCTAATACTGCCAATAAGGCCGAGTGCAATCTCTTGTGGCTCGCGAGAACATGACACAATTGCCTCCCAGGAGGGATGAGGCAGTCGACACTAAGCCAATTATCAGCCAACTGATCTCAGCTACAATTAGTAGTTCTTACCACTAAGCCACTTATCAGCCAAATGATCACTACTAGTTGACTGATCCGCGTTTGCCTGTGACTCGTCTTATCGGATTATTTGTTAACTAAACAGATGTTACATAGTAGTAATAGGATAGTAGTATTAAATAATGGTTACTACTACTTATAAATAGGTGGCGCTTCTCTCTATTATGCCGTTAACTTTAAATATCATTAAAAGTAATTATTTATTGTCTTATACAACCTTAATATAAGAGTAATTCCATTTTAAATTTAAAAATTTTTGCCCTTGGTTACTTATTTAGATAAAATTTGGTGCATGTGTAGAGGAGGATACAGAGACATGTAAAATGATGGTAACTCTATAGCTTTGAAAGTGAATAACATATTTATTTCTTTTTTGCAGTGGATTTGACAAAGCTTGTATTTTAAGATGCCACATAAAAATTTTGAAAATATTTTTATTATCTTTTTTTTTTTTTTTTTTTTTGTAAGAATTTTCTTTAGTGACGTGTATATAAAAAAGTCCATATTTAATTTTTTTTTATATTTTTTTTTGGTAGGAAGCCTTATCGGTATACTTGCTACAGAGAAAATTTCAAAGAGGTCAAATTTTTAAATTTAAAATGAAATTATTCATAACCGACAAAATAGGTCTTATATTAGAAAGTGGACAATTGTGGACCGATACTTTTACTAAATGTAAAATAAAAAACGTTAATACTAAAATTTTTATGAATTTATACACTTTAGGGTGATTCCCGAAAGTGGTCTTATATG
Organism: Protocalliphora azurea; assembly: GCA_932274085.1. Taxonomy (NCBI): domain Eukaryota; kingdom Metazoa; phylum Arthropoda; class Insecta; order Diptera; family Calliphoridae; genus Protocalliphora; species Protocalliphora azurea. The sequence goes on from OW026520.1 coordinate 42,147,072, forward strand.
GGAGCTATGGTAAATTATGGAGCGAACCTCATAAAATTTGTCACTATGATTTCTACTTATATAAATCTTTTTGTGTCGAATATAAACCCGATACTAACTTGTGTATGTCATTTATGTACGTTAAAGTGATTTTCGAAAGAGGGTTTTATATGGGAGCTATGGTCAATAATGGACCGATCTTCATGAAATTTGGCACAAAGATTGATACTTATAGAAAACTTCCTTATCCCGAATTTCTTTAAAATATGGTTATATTTAAGCATTTATGATCGTTAAACCCCTATTCTGGGAGGACATTTCTATAGGGGCTAGGTTAAATAGTGGACCGATCATAACCAAATTCAATAGGGTTCGTCCTTGTGTCATAAGAGTCCTTTCATTGAATTGTCTTCAATATTGCGACCTGTACATTGTGCAAAAGGTTTACATGGACAGCCGTCCAGCCAGCCAGACGGTCGGGCGGACATCGTTAGATCGACTCAAAAAGTGATTCTGAGTCAATTGGTATAATTTAAGGCGGGTGTTGGATGATTTTTTATGTGCGTTACCAACATCAGCACAAACCAATAATACCTCTACCACATATGGTATAAATACAAAACAAAAATAATTCAGTTCTATAAGGTATGCTGTGAGGCCCAAAAACGAAGCTATGACTTTTGCCGTATAAGGGTATAAAAATATGTGTTGTATGGTTAATTGTAACAAAATAATAAAAAAATACTTACTGTTGTTATAAGGTTCATAATGAAAGAAATGAAAGCTTTATAATTACAATTAATTAAAAAATAATAATAAAAACTATATATATTTTTTACATTTACTTTAGTAAATAATATTATTGTATAATTGCATAACATATTTTGCTTCTCTTATTGAATCATAAATATTGACTTTGTATTGTAAGCAGGAACAGGTGTAAGGTCCACATGTAGTTTTATCATTTAACCAATCGCAATTTTCGTAATGTTCTTCATGTCGACTTGTGATTGTTTTTAATTGTTTTCTTTACTCCAGGAGATTAAATATTGGTTAGTTTATTCTTATATTCATCAGAAATAATATGTAAAAAAAATTTTAAAAAAATTATAAATTTCTTTATCGATCATCTGTGTGTGCGGAAGGGAAGTCTACGAAGATGTACAAATTTATAAGATAAAAAAATGGAAAAGCAATAAGGCGTAATTTAAAATAATTGTATAAACGAACAGTAGCGAATTAGTTATATTTTTTCGATTTTTATCAACGAATGGTTTATATTTGATAAAAAAATAAATGATTATCTAGGATATAATTAATGATTTTAATTTGCCAATGTATTTTTTAAGATATTTTGAGAGCACAGCGTTGTTAGTGTCATAACGTGTTATTTTTATTTTGACAAAGCATTGTTCTCATTTAAAATTGTTCAAGATTCGTGTAAAACTCAAATATAAAGACACATACATATTCATCTTTACCTTGCATGTTTTTATTATGTTCCTAGTAATAATTGTAATAGATGTCGTGTGCACCCTGTGGGCGCTCAATAATGGTTGGCAACGCATAAATGAAAGTTGACTTTTATAAACAAAAAAAAAAAAAAAAAAAAAATTAAAAGAAGTAAATAAAAAGAGGGAAATTTAAAGAATTTTTTTTACATGCAAGGCAATTGCTAAGGAAGTTTTTGATGGCGAACGGGAAGACATCTTGTGGTGTCTACAAGGTATCGTGAAAAAGTCTCTTTCTGATTTGATCTTCTCCAAGGTGTGGCAGGTAGAAAATAAATTATAAAAAATAATTTATAAAAAAAGCTTGTATTGAAAATTCAAAGTTGGAAAAATCAAACAATAAATGGTGTGTTTAGAAACTTTAAATCTAAACTATAAATAAGTGTAAAACCAAAAATTTTAAAGAAAAAAAAACAGCTAATTAAAATTTTACTCAAAATTTTAAACTTAAAAACTATCTTTAAAATACAAACTACTAAAAGATATATAAAATTTCAAATAGTTAAAAGTAAAAGTAAAACAATAAAATAATAAAAGTTACAACCTAAAATTTATAGTTAAAAGAAGTACAAACAGCAAAATTGTACCAAAGTTAAAACTTAAGAACGATTTAACATCTTGCAAAACAAAAAAAAAAAAAAAAAAAAAAAAGGTTAAAACTTAAATACTGTATGAAATTTGAAGCTTAAAACTATATAAAATTTTACAAAAAAAAAAAGTTGAAACTTAAAAACTATTTAAATAAAAAAAAAAACACCAAAAATTGAAACTAAAATTTAAAACTATTAAGAAGAAAAACATAAGTTAAAGAAAAATAAAACTAAGGTCATCTCCATCTCTGCCGCGTCCAGCGTGGGACTGCATCAGCTATATCCCCAGGTCTTAAGGTATCACCAGTCTCGGATTGCCAATTGACTTACGAAACTGAAAAAAACACATATATAAAATTGTATTAGTTAATAAAATATAAAAAATATAGAAAGTTGTAGGAATAATAGCTGGGGCATGTATATCTTTTTAGCTCAGTCCCTTAGCAAAAAGGTTAAGGTGCGCGATTTTTAGAAACTAAAATGAGCTCACATTAGGTAGCAATCGTAGTTTTTCCTGGGTATGTAAACCCGCACAAAATGCCATATCCACGATTCCTATAAGGATAAAAAAATAAAAATTGAATATATATATATATATATATATATATATATATATATATGTATATACAAATAAAAAGTGAATATAAGTACCCAGCAAAAACTTTTTGGTTTTCGGTAATAACAACTACTTATTAAAGTAGTTTCTTGGTAATGAGGCGTCATTATTATTTGCCTACTCTCTATTACATTAATAAGTACTCAGTAGTACAATAGCACAGTAATACTGCTATCACGTGGATGAGTTGGCTAGAGCGCCGGAATAACAACCAGAAGGTTGTTGGTTCAAGCCCATTCTGAAGCTGTTAGTTTTTTATAACAAAATGTCTAAAAGATATTTTAAACTAAATAGAGTTTTTGTCGCTTAGGATGCTATGTGCGAGATGGTGTACAGAGTAAGACGTTAGTCAGTAAAAACGAATGGTTAGTGTGTGTCCAAGTTCGAGTCTCACTGACGGCAACACTTTTTTGTTTTTTTTTTTTTATTTTTGTTTTCGTTTAGGTACATATTTTTGAGTACCCCTAGAGTCAAAAAATAACTACATGAATTTGTGGACAAGTCGAAAAAAATAACTAGTTATTCAGGCAAAAAATAAGTAGTTTATTTTTGTTTCCAATTATACCTGCTAGCTTACCAGGAAAGCAAAGTTTTCGCTGGGTATGCGATTTTTTTTTTTAATTGGAATAAAAGAAATTACTTACCCGTACAATCAATGAAGGCGAATTAAGATGGCTCTCAAAATGTTAAAAGAAATACATCAGTAGAAGCTGCATCATTTTGAATTCTAATTTCCTAATTAATGAAAGAATAAGAAAATGGTTAAATATTTGTTTTTAATTTTTCCAGTTTTTTAATTATTTACTTACTTTTTTGCCTAAAGATTGTAAATTTTCATTTATTTTGGAATTGTTCTTTATTTTGTAATTTTAATTCATAATATTCCTAATTATGGCATGAATTTGTTTTTTTTTATCATTTCTCATTTTATTTTATTTATTCTTGTAAATAAAAAGATTTTTATAACGTTGTTACGAAAATAAATTGTGTTAATTTTTTTTTTTTTTTTTAAATATGTGGTAAAAAGGTTTTAAGGTAAGTGACTGGAAGGGGTAGTGGTTGATGAGGAAGTGTAGTAGTTAATCCTACATTAGGAAAAGGTTATCATGGATAGGGCACTTTTATACCCTTGCGGGAGGGATAATTTATCCCAGCGTAACAGCTGATGGTTAGAAGGAGGAAGAATGCTGCGACCTTCATATAATTAATAAAACTAGGCAAAAGTGTGAACATAGCTCACTTCGGTTTCCTATATAAAAAGTTAACTTTTTATTATTTGTATCATTTTAGCTGGTATATTTATTTTGTGTGTAATCGGCTACTGGCCACCAGACGAGCAAGAACTCCAACCCATCCGGCGAGATATAATCCGGCTTCCGTCAGATACCAGCGCCGCTCTATCTGGTAGCCCAAACAAAACATATGCTCAAATATTTGACAAGCCGGTTGGTACAGTACATAGAATAAAAATACACTTTCTAAAATATATAAAAAAAAAATTAATTTTTTCTTGAAAATCTACACTTTGGCTCTGCTTCTTGCTTTAGGTGGCGTAAGCTTTCAAATGTTATTTATATTATACATCTAAAAGAGTAATACGAGAAATACGATTACGTATTCTTACTAGTAATCGACTATTTTCAGCATTTACCTATCTAAGAAAACAAATGGTCTTAATTTAGAAATTCAACTTCAACTTAGATTGATAAATGTCAAGATTTCGCTCGAAAATGTTCGTTTTGCATTTTTCGAATACAGATATATGATACCCTACACCATTGTGTACGAGCATAAAAATTGTGGTCAATTTTACTAAATGTAAAATAAAATATACAAATACAGAATAATGCGTTGATACTAACATCTAAATGATTTTATGCACTTTAGGGCGATTCCTGGAAGTGGGTTTATATGAGAGCTATGGTAAATTATGGACCGATTCTCATAAAATTTGGCAATGTTGTTTCTTCTTATATAAAACTTATTTGTGTCGAATATTAACTTGATACTAACATTCGTATGGGATTTATGCACACTAAAGTGATTTTTGGAAGAGGGGTTTTGTATGGAAGCTATTTGATACAAAGAAATTCATTAAAATATTCTTATTTTTCTTATAATTTTTAAGGTATGGGGGCTAGGTGAATCGTAGAGCACGTCAGATGGACGTACATTGTTAGATAGATTTAAAAAGTGATTATGTGTCGATTGGTATACCTTAAGGTGTGTGTTGGATAACTTTTTCTATATGATACAAACATCAGCACAAACGCATGGTGGTGTAGGGTATAAAGAAGTCAAGACAGTGGAAACGCTTTTAAGTGTTTTGCTCAAAATTGATTGCTCTCAGCTCAGTGTAAACATAGAAAAAGAGAGCAAATATTTCTAACATTGTTATACAATGTTAGAAACATTTTTTTATATAAATGTCAATAAATTTTAAAAGTTGTTACCCTAAAATAGAGATATATGTATGTCGGAAAAATGCATTTTAAATTATAATTTTATTTTCTATTCAATTACTATTAGCTGCTACAATTATCATTTTCTTTGTTGAAGTTGAATTTACATACATAAATTATACGAAATTTGAATCATTAAAAATTATACACTAAAACTTTTTTGTTAATTTTTTATTTTAAAAAACTAAATAAAATTTAAATTTTACGATTTCTGATTAGCAATTTGGCGACATAGGCTTAAAAAAACTGTACGACCATTTTTCACGAATAATTCGATATATTAGTGATTACTGTGAATATTATTTTTTGTTTTTTTTTTTTGGTTGCTGCTTTATAACGTAGTAAAAGATGCAAAAGAGTAGGTAAAAATTTACATATTAATATTGTTACATAATGAAATAGGAGGAGAGGGGCTATTTTAAATTTAAACAAAAATAATAAAAAATGCATTGGGATGAATATTAGACTGGTCCCAAAATATATTTATAAACGTTATTGGATACAAAGAATTTGAATTGAAAAAACATGATTTTGGAAAATATTACTTATGTAATTTTTAATCGTTACCACAATGTTAAATACTGAACTTTTGTAACATTTAATTTTTTGCCATAAATATATCTGAATATATTTTATAAATATTTGAGTACATTAGAACAATATATACCTTTTAAAATTTGTATTTTATGAAAGAATATTCATTAAATGTAATAATTGCATTATTCATTAGTATTTTGCAGGTATCCTATTTTAATACTGAAAAAAAAAAAACGCACACCGGATTTTAAAGCAATTTTTGGCGTTCAAAATATAACAAAATTTCATCATATTTTTTATTTCCATCAATAGTTTAAAATTTGTCATTACGATTGAAATAAAAAATATAAATATCATTTTATCACAAAATTTGAAAATTATTTAAAACTTTTTTCATCGGATAAAAAAATCTAAACAACAACAATTTCATTGAATAAAAAATTATTTAAAATGTATTTACACAATACATACACAATTCAAATAATTTAATTTTTCATTTCCGATTTTGTGCTTGAACTATGTATTTGCATAAAGTTTCCTTAATGTCTATGCTTTTCTATAAAAGATATCTTGGGAAAAGTATTGAGATACAGTACTGAAAAAAATACACGTGCGATAATTCTCTGAGAGATTTGACATTCTCTGACAGAAAAATCTTACATATTTTGTTACGTGTACACGTAATTTCGGCAAAATAAATAGGGGATTCACATAGTGCCATAAAATAATGTGTCTTATAATAATAGCATGAAAAAATACAACTGTTGTGAACAACCCCTCATAATTTACTGTGCTATTTTGGACTTAAATCAGCAAAAATTAGTAAAAAAAAACCAAAATAATAGCCAGTTTGTGCGAAAAGTGAACTTTAGATGTTATGATGGCGGCAGACTCAAGTAAATAAACAACATTTATAAAGGGTATATATAAGTCTGTCATATATATATGTATATATATATATGTTTCGTGTGAAGTTGACAGACCTCCCATCGAGCGCCTTCCCTGGTGGCGAATATGGGGAGCTTCGCCATTATTGAGGTTTGACGTAATATATTGTCAGACCTACGTAATGACATAAGCTCAGGCCGCGTCAAGTCACTTCGTGAGAAAAGTGGGAAGACTATGGTTTTGAGTCGATCTTCCTACAGGGGATGACAGGGACAGACCGGTTCAGAACTCTGGAAGTAATGTCTTGTGAGGTGACTACTAGTTTTTTGGCTCAAGAGAACACTCACTTAAACTCTAGTTTGTGGGTGAATTTTTTGAGCGAGTGGACGAAGTAGTCGACGAGGACGCCCTCTTGGACTCCGACTAAGATGACGTCAACGTCACAATCATCCCAAAGGACACACATGGTGAAGATAACGAAAATTAATCTTCACCATAGTAAAGCAGCCTCTGCTGCGTTACTCCTGCAAATGATAGAAAGAGGAGAGGAGCTAGCACTAGTTCAGGAACCATGGATCGTTGGCGATAAGGTTTGTGCGTTCGGACAACTTTAAACTGCTACACGCTACGGGATCAGGTAGAATACGATCTTGTATAGTAGCAAGCAAGAAACTCAATATTTTTATTCTTTCTGATTTCAGTGGTGAGGACACTGTAGCAACGGCTTGGAAGACAAGCTCTGATACTATCTACATTGTCTCCATTTATATGACCCATGAGCAATGCGAACCACCACCAACTAAAGTTCGCGAGATAACAAAGGCGGCTAGAACAAACAATTTACCGCTCATAATTGAGCCTGACGCTAAGACCCATCATGCCGTTTGGGGAAGCTCCGATACAAATACAACTGGTAAGGAACAGATCTTTGTAGTAAGAGGGGAGGTTCTCGATATTACGCTAGTTAGTACTAGGCACTCTAATATGATTAGGGATTGGAAGGTCACCAATGACTGTTCATTCTCTGATCACTTGTACATTGATTTCAATTTGGAAGTTTGTTTACCTAGGGTTAAGCCCTTTCAAAACAGGAAGAAGACAAACTGGACAGTACAACATGTCCTGTCACAACTCCTCCCAAATCCACCGACCATCAACGGTTACGATGATATTAAGTCCTGTGCCAAAACGCTAACTGATGCTTTTGATACTGCGACTTCTGTTGCATGCAGACCCATAATCTGCAAGGGAGGAGTAAAGAATGTCGCCGTCTATTTAAAGAGGCTAAGAGACTAGGATACAGGTCCATCTACAAATCCTCTGTTAACAACCTTAAAAACCAGATAAGAAATGCGAAACGAAAGACCTAGAGGGCTATCTGTAGCGACGTAGAAAGCCAATCCGAGATATGTCGATTTCGTAAAATTTTGGCATTATCACCAAGTTTCATACAGAAAGCATGTGGCAGTTGTACAATGAGCCGTCGAGAGACCTTAGATGTCTTAATGGACGCGCACTTTACTGGCAGTATTTCCCATTCACATAAGGGATAGTGAACTGAGATGGGCTCTGAAAAGCTTCACCCCATTTAAATCTCCGGGCCCCGATGGCATTATACCCGTTGACCTGCAGTATAATGCTAGAACAAACAATATATCCTGGCTAACCCGGATTTACTCAGTATCCTTGTCACGTGAGTATATCCCTGAGCCATGGAATAGATATACAGTGGTCTTTAACCCTAAAGGAGGTAAAACTCACGCACAAGACCGAAGAACTTCAGACCTATTAGTCTGTCGTCCTTCTTGAAGACACTGGAAAGGTTAATCGACCTACTCTTGCCTATTATCAGCTTCTCAACATGCCTATATGAAGGGCAAATCTGTTGAGACTGCATTACATTCGCTCGTAGAATATATTGAAAAAGCTCTCGAGTGTAAGGAATATGCATTAGTGACCTTCCTTGATGAAGAAGGGGCTTTTAATAATGTGACTACGGAGGCAATCAAATTGTCTCTGGAAAGACTGGACATTCATCAGTCGATCATCAACCCAATATGGATACTTCTAACCAATGGGGTTATAATATCCAGTATGGGTGCGTCTACCGTTTACAGTGTAGCAAATAGGGGTACTCCGCAAAGAGGAGTTTCATCTCCACTCCTCTGAAATATCACCGTTAACTCATTGATCAGGGAAGTTGATTCACTGAAGTTTAAAACTTTTGCTTATGCGCTGTATCTGGGAAATATCTGGACACTATGTCTCACCGCCTGCAAACTGCTATGGGTCTAGTTAGTACATGGAATGCAATTAGTGGCCTTAGCGTAAATCCAGGAAAAATGGAACTTGTCCTCTTTTCTAGAAGATACAAGATTATATCTTTCCCACTTCCACGCCTAAACGGTATTGAATTGAAGGTGTCAGATAGTGCGAAGTACCTAGGGATTATACTGGACTCCAAAATACACGGGTAAGAGCCTCAAAGGCCGGTATTGGAGTAAATCCCAGGAATACGAAATGGCTCTTCGACGCGCTGATTAAGCCCATACTTATGTATGGAGCGGTAGTATGGTGGAAGGCTATGAAGAAATCCACCTATATCGGAATCTTTGATAGGATTCTGCGTAGATTAGTGATACCCATAACAGGAGCGCTTCGTACAATTCCATAGAAAACCTTATTTGTTCTAATGAACTGGCTACCACGGGTAATTTTATTGCGGATGCACTAGCCAGAGATGGATCCCTTCTGCGAGGTAAAGATACGAACCAACTGATTGGAGTACCGCTTTCGGCCTGCTGATCAATAATTCTGTGGAACTTATCGAGGATTACACAGTGCAAATGAATCCACATGTTCAACCTCTTTTATCATTGTCCCACTCTTGCCGGGATCTCTCTAATATTGATGTCAGGTGGTTCAGTTCTTTCATACATGCGTCGGGTTGGTTCGTTTCAAACGTTGGTATAGACATGTGAGTTAGACCAAATTGGACCCAAAAAATCCGGTCTTTCAAAACGGTTTTCTATTTTCTGAAGCCCCTATAAATACTAGAGACTTCGTTTTTGCAAAACAAAATCGGAAAAATTTCTCTGAATTTTTCTCAGTCGTTCGTATTTTTGACCGATCGTCAAGTCATAAATAAGCTACGCACTTAGTTCTTATATACCACCATAGGTGGTTGGGGTATTATGCGTTTGTGCTGATGTTTGTAACGCATAGAAAAAGTTATCCACCTTAAAGTGTACTAATAAACTCAGAATCATTGGACGTCTGGCTGGACGGCTGGCTGTTCATGTTAACCTTTTGTACAAAGTATAGATCGCAATTTTAAAGATAATTCAATGTAATTTAGCACATGGGACCTTCACGATACAAGGAAGTAGCCTATTGAAATTGATTTGTGATCGGTCCATTATTTCACCTAGCCCCATAGAAACGTCCTCCCGGAATATAGTTTAAACACTCAAAAATGCCTTAAAAATAAGAATATTTTAATGAAATTCAGTGCAAAGAAGTTCTGTAGAAATATTAATCTTTCTACCAAATGTTATGAAGATCGTTCCACAATTGACCTTAGCTCCCATATCACTTTGACGTGCACAAATCCCATACGAATGTTAGTATCAAGTTAATTTTCATATTTACATCTAGATGATAGCATCAACGCATTATTATGTATTTGTATATTTTATTTTACATTTGGCAAAATTGGCCGCAGGAAAAAAATAATAGAAACAAATGTAATTATACTAATAGTTTCTTATATTTGGAAATCTACTCTGTACAAATTAGCTTTGTAATAAATAACATAAAATTTATTTTTATTTAATATCTGATAGAACCAGCCATATTTCATACCACTCCAACACTCCATAGAATTCGAAAGTTTGTAACATTTTCCTGGGGTATGGAATATTATCCTTCCTGGATCATTTGCCATCGTTACTGTCTATTTTGTGGGTCGGAAAATACCAAATAATACAGACCATAGATGCTTTATAAGATACAGATCACGTCGCTGAGCCGACCAGATAAATTATTGAGAAACTCTTCAATAAAGGCATCAGATTTTATTGGTGCATAACTGTATGATTCTGGTAAAAATTTCCAAATTACAGCTGACAAGTTAAAATCGCCGAAAACGTAAACAGAGTCATCTGGACACAACAGCTTTTATGGATTCAAAATGTTTCATGTAAGTTTGTTGATCAGATTTTGGGGCAATGTAGGAACATGTTAAAAATATATGTGAGCTATTCAGTTTTATCCGAACACAGATAAACTCAATATCGGAATAATGTTTAAATTTTAACTCATAAGTTTGGAAAATATTTAAAACAGCAATTAAAACGCCTCAACCAGTAGTTAAAGTTTCTCTGTCACGTCTAAATATATTAAAATCATTGCAAAGAATTTCAGTATTTAAAATGTTTCTATTTAGCAAGGTTTCAGTGAGGACAACTATATGGTGATTTATATTAAAACTTTCAATATAGAAGTTAGCCAGTTTAGTGTTTATACCACGAACATTTTGATAGATAATATTTAAGTGTGTTTCTTTGTCTTCATAATAATCCAGAAAGACCAGTTCTTCACAGGATGGGGTGAATGCAAGTTGGGACATCAGGAACACTTGTTTATAATTAATATAAAACATAATTGAACCGGACCACGCGCTCTTTTATTGAGAAATAGGAAGTTATGTAAAAATATAATTTTGTTTCTATTATTTTTTCCAACACTGTGTATATTTTATGGAAATTCTTTAAACCCAATTTATTTGCTTTACTATTGCAACCAGTTCTGTACGCTACAAAATATTTAATGAAATAATTACTATAAAAGAGAGTTGGTTGTAAATTTATTGAATATTTGGGATATTTGGATACTTATTACCAATTATTTTTATTTTCAAGAAATAATTCACAAGCCAATATATTGGATGTAATATTTATTTTTATAATTTTTTTTATACATTTTTAAATATAACTGAAATTAAAATTCTTTGAATAGTAAAATGTTTTTATAATTTATAATACTAATTATTTGTAATTTATTGTAATGTGAACAATTGTACTCAAAATATTGTCTGCGTTTTGTTTTCGATTTCATTACCATCTGTTGACAATTTTGGAATGTATTTTTTCTCTCTGTAAAGAATTTAAGTAAAATTTATTGTGCTATCCTGTAAGAAATTAAAATTTTACTGGCGAATAAATTCAACCAATATGATAATGATTTTACGATAAAGGATCACTATTTCCAATTTCCAATATTCAGAACCAAGAATCTTACCATAATTTAATTTTTTTCAGGAACAAAACTTTTTATAAATAAAACAATGAAGTTCTTTTTTTATATATTTAGTTTTTGTTTTTATTATTTTTGTTTTGTAATGAATATTAATTATTATTAATAGAAATTATTAAGATTCGAAAAGACACATAAATATTGTACAAACATATACATACATAAAATTAAATGTACACATACATAAGTACAAATAATTAAAATTTTATTATTTATTAATTTTATTTAAAATTAATATTAAATATTATATATTAAATTTTTTTTAATTATTATGATTTTAATAAAATTTTTTATCTTTGATTAAATTTATTTAGCCATAATATATAAATCACATTTAAATTTTTATTTATTATTACATCTTTCTAACATTTTACTTACATGATATAAATATTTAAACTTTAACAATAAAGATATTTGTGGTGGAAATAAATTTTATATTGTTTATTAAAAAAATTGGGAAAAGTAAAGCATAGACATTTGGTTAAAATTTTTTATGAAGGAAAATAAAATAAGTATAATGAAATGTTTAAGGCCGGGTTTTATACTGTTTTCTTAGCGTAAACTAAAGTGTTAACTTAGTTAAGAAACATTTAAGTAAAAAGCTCACACTTAAGTAATGTTTCGAAAAGAAAATATAAATTTAGAGAGCATTTTGAAATCTTTTTAAAGTTTAAAATAATTTTTTTAAATTTTATATTTTTTATTTATTTTTGTTTATTTTCAATAAATATTTTTTAAGACATCAAGCAATTTGCATACTTAGGAAACACTTAAGGAATGGAAAAAGAATACTTAAGTTTTCAATTATAAAACGATTTAAAAAACTTAAGTACGATTTTGCTATTAAGTGAGCAGTATAATAACGGCCTAAGTACTTGAAATAAACATAGGAAAATATATTACTGTTATTATTTATTTTATTATTTTAAAAACATTTAAAAATTTTTTCTATGTACATTTTTATTTAAGCACTTTTGTCTTAACATAAATTATAATTTATATTATTAGTTTAATTTCATTACTATAAATGCTTAAAATTAAAAGTCAGTTTTTGTTGATATATAATTTATTCAATATGTTTATCATCATTCACATATATAAATACTTATTAAAACGATCGATTAAAACCGATCAATGGAAAAGCTCTACACCATTTAAATTAGTTAGAAATGAACTTTTATTATTTTTTTTTTATATAAAAATATATAGGTATTAAAAAAAGTTAAGAACTTTTCAAAATTTAAATTAATGTAAAAATTATTATTTATGCCAAATTTTCCAGACAAAGTTTCTGAAATGTGGACTGCAGAACTTTTGATATTTATAATGGTGTAGGGCTTTCAAATAGCTAAATATTTCAAAAATAAATTAAAAAAATTAAGTAAAAAAGAATAATACAGTTTGTATTAGGAATCAAAGTTAGCAGTTATGAGCAAAATCATTTATATTTAGAGAATTGTTTAATAAAAAAAGTTTTAAGATAATTGCTTTTTAATTTTATTATTTTATTAAAAAAAATATATATTTAAATCATTCATAAATAAGTAAATATCATAATTTATTGTTATCAATATTTTCAACTATAAATAAAAACAGAGATCATAAAAATATATAGACAATATATTAAGTGTTATTATTAATACTGGCGTTGTTCTAATAAATTATTCCATTAATATTTATCATTCACAATAGGAGTACAATTAATGAACTCCTGTCTCTATAAAAACCTAAAGAATAAAATCAAAATTTTCACAGATTTATATTGAGGTATAGAAAAATCGAATTAGAACTTTTAACAGATTTAGAGATAATTTTGTTAAACGAGGTATTCGGGTTAGTTTTACCTATTGTAGTAAAAGATATAGAAAGATAAATCATACGTAATTAAAGAATTCTAATACGAAACCATGAGATTATATTTCATATTTAGACCCTAACAATTTATATGGTTGGCGATGTACAAATTTATTCCATATAAATTATTTTATTTTTTTAATTCAAATTAAAATCAATTAAGATTTTAGTTTTTTCAGATTTTTGATTTTAAATAAAATTCAGTGTTTTACAAATATTCAGCAACAAAAGTCATATTTTTTGTTTATGGTCCTTCGAATCGGATGGTGATTATTATTAGTCATATTAATAATTTCAAAAATCCTAAATGCTATTAGAAAGTGTTCCACGAGATCTTTAACAGGTTCTAATAGAACCAAAAAAATAAACGAAGATAAGATTAATTTTTAGGAATATTATTCTTTTAAGATTTTAGTTTTTTTTTAATTTTTGTTTTTAAATAAAATTCATTGCCTTACAAACATTCAACAACAAAAGTCTTATTTTTTGTTCATGGTTTTTCGATAACAAAAAAACGTTTAAAGCACGACTGTTAATATTTATTAATTTCAAAATTACAAAATGCTATTGGAAAGTTTTAATATTAAAAGTGCATGAAAAGACTCAAGCACCTACATCTACTAGTGCAGCTATCAATCAATGAATCAATGAAAAAGGTGAATAGCGCCTTTAAAACAAGTGTGCAAAACTTGCGGAAAGTTATATTAAAAAACATATACCTTTCTAAACCAACAAATTCACACATATCATTTTCCATTATGTGGAAAAATTCTTAAGAAGAGACCAAAGCTAGAAAAAATAGCTGATAACATTTGTCTGACAATGTAATTTTCCCTCGGCAGCTATCGGCCGTAGGCCATGATTAAGCTTAGCCATGAAGAGGAAAATTGCTGCGCTGCCCCTCTGCCGGCGTCTAGTCGTCGTCGTCGTCATAATGTTTTATTATTTTTACTGTGCATATTTAAACTTGCGATCAACTAATGAGTATATATAAAGTTAAAATTAAAAATATAATTTCAAATGTCATCAGATTATGAAAGTGATAGTAGTGTTTGTTCTTATAATTATTCAGTAAAACCAAGTGTATTAAGTGAAAATGGCTCCTACCAAGAAAGTAACAATTCGGGAACCAGTGATTTTAGACGACAATTCACCAGATGCATCAGAAAACGAAGTAGAAGTCCCCAAACAACAGCAACTTATTTTAAGCGATTCAGAGCTTCCTCAAATTCCGAATACACAGGCAGTGGAGGAAGCGATAGTGAAAGAGAAAAAGAAGAAGAGAAAGATGGAAGATTCAACGGAAATTTCGAAGAAGAAAAAACTAGATGTGGATCTGGAAATGAAGAAGGCGAGCACAATGCAAGAGGAGAATGTGAGTCATTTATCTCTTCTATCTTTAATGTTAATAGTGTGGACGAAAGATTGTCTGTTACATGTGATTACAACATTAGAGATTTTGATCTCACTCTCCTTGAAGGAGAAACAATACGAAGCGAAGAGACATCTACATACGTTGATGGACTCCCTCCAGTATGCCCAGAAAACATTGCTTGCCCAAAAGAGAGAATTAAGCAAGTGTTCGTTGAAGCTTTTAATTTCAACACTGTTAAACAGCGAGTGGTCCACGATGTATTTGGAACCAGCTATGACGCTAGAAACATCAAATTGGATTGTCAACAAATATGCAGAAAATTTTCAGGGGCCATCCTCATCATCTCACACCATGGGAACCACATCCACGTCATCCATGATTGCAACTACTCCAATAATTCCTGTAGATGTGCCTTTAGCAACTGTTTCCAAGAATATGTCAACAGAAGATTCGCTAGACGAGTTATTCCAAGCTGGAAATTCACGTTGCAGTACTGGATCAATCTGTCAATCTATTTGCAGAAGGATTCCAGGGAGTACATTTACTATAACATCGCCAGGAGAACGTGACTTCCAAGTAGTGAAGCTAGATGTCTTCGATTTTTCAAAGATCTGCAAGAAGCCGAAGACGGAATGGTGGAAGGAAGCGAACTATCGTTCGACATTTTTAATACAGTCTCCTTTGGATCCCAATTATCAACTAATAATGAAATTATTGGTCTCTGCGACGAATCAAATCAAACAGATACCAGGAGCCAAAAAAGAGGAAAGGGAGACCAGATAATTGATTTTTTAAAAGAACATCCAACTGCTCCCATAAGTCATGTTTTAAATACATCTTTGTGGCTTTCATCAAAATTTAGATTTTTTGATATAAATTCAAATTTAATTAAAGCTTGTATAAGAATTATAAATAATTATATTAATAATTTAACATTTCAAGAATTATATTTATATTTAAAATCTATAGAACCTCAAAATTTAATTTTTAATGCTCCAGTTGGAAATTTATATAATTATTATTATTCAATTAATGATTCCATTTTAATATTAGAAGATATTTTACAATATCAATTTTATAATGATAATGAAAAAATTATTGATTTTTTAACTAATTTGTATAATATTATTGATAAAGTTATTCCCAAAAAAAAAAAAAAATACTATTTTTATATTATCACCACCTAATGCTGGTAAAAATTATTTTTTTGATTCTTTTATACATTTTTGTTTGAATTTCGGACAGGTTGGAAATTTTAATCGTTATTGTTCTTTTCCATTAATGGAATGTGTGGACAAAAGGATAATATTGTGGAACGAACCTGTATTAGAGCCATCAGCAACAGAAACTTTAAAAATGTTATTTGGAGGTGATACTGTGGCAGCTAAGGTTAAATATTCTAATGATGCTGTAGTAATGAGAACACCTGTAATTGTATTATCCAATAATGATGTTTTCCCAAAGGATCGAGCCTTTAGATCTAGAATGTTCACATATACACCTAATTCTGTTTTTACACGAATTATTTTTACACGAATTTGAAATAACACGAGTAAATACGAAAAAATATTTCTATTTTTACACGACATAATTTGAAATAACACGAATACAAAAAAAACAAAATTACTTTTTTTACATGAATTATTGGATTTAACACGTTTTTTTTCAATGAATTTTTTTCTACTTAAAATAATTCTGGTGTGTATTCTGAGTTATGTCTATGTATGCGTAATTTCTGTTTAATTTCTGGAAATGCGGGATTCCCCGAATTATTGAAAAAGTAAAAACGTACATAATGTATTGTACACACAATTTAGTTCCTATTTGACAATTATAATTGAAAGATCGTTAGTTTTTGCTGATTTTTAACAAGTGCTAAGTAAAATAAAGTAGAAGCTCATATAATTTTGGTAGACCAATAACAGGTTAGTTTCAAATACTTAATTTTAGATTTTTGCATTTTTGATTAATAAAATATATTTTGGTAGCCATACCCATGTTACATAATTCTCCTGCATTAAAAATGAGGAAAGCGATCAGCTTAGATACCAAAATCAAAATTTTAGATCAACTTGCAACGGGACAAGGCGCAACGGTTGTGGGAAATAATTTCGGAATCCATGAAGCTACTGTAAGAACAATTAAAAAAAATGAAACGGCAATTAGAGCATCAGTATGTTCTGGAACAAAATTAAGTGCAAAGTCATCATCGTATGTAAGGGATGTTGTTAAAGAGAAAATGGAAAAAGCTTTGGTAATCTGGATAGAAGACAAATCCCAAAAGAGAATACCAGTAGACGGACTTGCTATCAAGCAGACAGCATTAAGAATCTATAAACGTATCCAGGAAATTGATCCAGATACATCATCTCAGTCAAAACAACATGCATTTTCCGCAAGTACTGGTTGGATGACTGGTTTTTTAAAAAGACACGCTCTCCACAATATAAAAATTAAGGGAGAAACTGCATCCGCTGATGAATTGGCTGCTAAAGAATTTCCCGAAAAACTAAAAAAAATTATTGAAGATGGAGAATATACTCCAGACCAAGTTTGGAATTTAGATGAAAGCGGCCTTTTTTGGAAGAGAATGCCTAGAAGAACTTATGTAGCAAAATCGCAGAAAACAGCCGGTGGTTTTAAAGTAGCAAAGGACCGTATTACGTTGTTGTTTTGTTCCAATGCTTCAGGAGAACGTATTCTTAAGCCACTCCTAGTACATCGTGCCTTAAGACCACGTTCCATGAAAAGTGTAGATTTCAATAAATTGCCTGTACACTGGATGGCGAACAAAAAGGCTTGGGTAACCAGTGCAATTTTCACAGAGTGGTTTCAGAAGCACTTCATCCCAGAAGTTAGGCGTTACATGAAAGAAAAATGTCTCGAATTTAAAGTTCTTTTGATTCTAGACAATGCACCAGGCCATCCAGTTTTGGAGCACCCAAACGTACAATTTTGTTTTTTGCCGCCTAATACCACTTCCCTTATACAGCCACTAGACCAGGGGATAATTGCTACGTTTAAAACGTATTACATAAGAAGTTCATTTCATTATGTTGTAGAAAAACTTGATAATTATGAGGAATCATCAGTCATAGATGAATGGAAAAAATTTTCTATAATGGACTGCATTAATCAAGTCAAGATCGCGTTAGATTTATTAAAGCCATCAACTTTGAACTCGTGTTGGAAAAATATTTGGCCAGAATGCGTAAAATGCAAAGATCCTGTTATCGATAATAACGCTGAACTTGCTGATATAATAACAATGGCCAATGCAATCGGTGGGGATGGATTCGATGACCTATCGTTAGCAGATGTAGAAGAATTGTTGGTAGATGAAAGCTTGAGCGAAAATGAAATTATCGAATTCACCCTTGAGACTCGTTATGATAAAGAACATAGTGACAGTGACGAAAGAGATCGTCCAATTTTGAAAGCATCTCTAATTAAAGAAGGTCTTGATCTCGCTACAAAATTAGGTAGTCATTTTGAACAACATGATCAAGACGAGGAACGAGCTGCCAAATTTCAACGTGAACTGAAATCATTAATGGCATCTTACAGGGAAGTTTATAATGGGTTAACGCGAAATAAAACTCAATCTAAGATAACTGATTTCGTTCAAAAATCTACTGATGTCCCAACACAGTCGGCTAGAAATGATAATGATCAACAAAATCATTCCAGTGATGGCAGTGATATTGTAGTCTTTCGCAAACGTTTACGTTTATTATCAGACAGTGACAATAAATAAAATTGTTTAATGTTTAAATTTTTCTTATGGTTGTACTTTATGTTATTTAAGTTTTTTGGCAATGAATTTCTGGTATTATTTTTTTTATGAAATCTAAATTTTAATTTATTTTATTATAATTTAGTTTATTTAATAAATTAAAACGAAAATAAATTCTTAAAATAACTACAACAATATTTTTTTTATATTATTTAGTCTAATTTTAACTTATTTTTTGAGGTCTAGAACCAATCTATTATTTTTGTACTTGGCCAGTATCTTTTTTTACACGATTTTTTTTTACACGAATTTCTCGGGAACCATTCTATCGTGTAAAAACAGAATTAGGTGTAAATGGAGACCTTACAAAAATCTAAAGAACTATACTAAAAAACCACATCCAATGTCAACCTATCATTTATTTAAAAAATACAATATTGTTCAATAAAAAAATTAAAAATAATTTGTATGTGTTTTATTTAAATTTTATTTCAATTTTACAATAATAAAATTATTATAAAATAATTACAATTGTAATCTATTTGTTTTATTTATAACTTCATAGTCTTCTTCATAATCTTCTTCTTCTATAGACGTAGAAATTCTTACGTACGATTTTCATTAAGTGATCGTCTGTTTAATATCCCGGGGATAGATATAGCAACCTTTAAAAATAAAGGTAAAGGTTTGAAAAAATGTCTATCATGCAAAAGTATCATGATGACCCTGTTAACGGTGGTCATGTCGTAATCACTCTCATAATATGAATAATAAGATTTCTTTATTATTGGAAAGGTATGACTAGAGACATAACTAAATATGTTAAACAATGTAAATTATGCCAAACCAATAAATCTAATACAAAGGGCAAAGAACCCTTTGTATTAACACCGACCCCCATTAAACCTTTTGATAGTCATAATAGATACCATTGGACCTTTAACAAAGTCTGACTCTCAACATGAATATGTAGTCACTATATTGTGTGATCTCATTAAATATTTGGTGGCGTTGCCCATAAAAAATAAATCAGCCAGAAGTGTTGCACAGGCAATCATGAAAGACTTCGTATTGATATACGGACCCATGACTAAAATAGTCACGGACATGGGCACGGAGTACATAATCAAATCTTACAAGAGCTTTGTGCTCTCATGAAAATAGAAAAGTTAAATTCCACACCATATCATCATGAGATCCCATAAAACATTTAACGAATATTTAATAGCCTATATATGTGAAGATAGATCTGATTGGGATATGTGGCTAAAAATTTTCTTGTTTTTTTATAATACAATGAAACGATTAATAAAGTAACATTAAAAAGGGACAGTCGCACAAGCGGCATGTAGGAAACATGTGTGTGCAATAAGAGAAGTTCTTATTTGTATAATAGAAGTTAATACCCTTATTATTTGAAGCGAACATTCTTAACAAACAAGTATGACCTACAAATAAGTATATTGAACCTTGTTGTGAAATCATATTGCAACAAACCAAATAAATGTCTGCGCGTGTTGTAATATGATCCGTATTTAAATTGCTTAATAAAACCAAATCATGTGAAACAGAAGTGTAAGCATTTTCCCACTATGTGGCCTGACAGTAATTTTTTTAAATCAAGTATTCGTCCTGGATTAACTTAGATAATATGAATAAAAAACAACAATTTAACAATTTTTGTTTCCAATATATTTTACTTCTAGATTTGTAATTTGTAGTTTTGAGAAATGGGCCCAAGTTTCGCTTTCTAAAAACTATTATATATATATTCAAAAAATTTCTAAATTTGGCAGCGTCAAGCGTATTGGAAACTTGTGGAACAGTTGAAAAAAAAGAGATTCCACCGCTCTTTATTTTGTAGGATTGGCAGCCAAAATTAAATCAGCCAACATGTAACCAGTGTGGTCAATAAAATTGAAACAAAGCTGTCAGTCTGTTTTAGTTTTTGAAGAAATTCAATCATTTTTTTTCAGTACAGTAATGTTTGTGTTTTTTTATAATGTAATTAAATGTGTAAAATTTTATTATTAATACTACCAAATGTGCCATCATAAAATTTTAATTATATTAGGATTTTTATTTAGTTTTTAATTATTGTAGGACAATATTTTTGATTTTATGTTATTTGTTAAGTTATTATTTATTTTATTTTACTATCTTTAGCATGATTTGTATCACGGTCTGTACCAAATTACAAATACACAAGATAGTTCCACTTCTCCCACAAATGTTTTTTTTTTTTTTTTTGAGTTTATCGAAATTATTTGAAGCTTTTATATGTATCAATCTTCAAATAATATAAACTTGTAGCAACCCGCATTTATTATTTATATTATCATTTTTATTATTTAAGTTTAACGATCATTTTCAAACCATACAACTCTGTCATACTTGAATTTAACGTTTATTTAGAATACAACCCTTTATCTTTTATCATATTACATTTGAATGAAACCCTGTGTATTTTGAACTTAACTGATATTATTTAACATTAACGTATGTACTATTTTTTATCTTGTTACATTACTTATTTTTGCAACTCAGGATATGTAAACATGTAGAATTGCTATAAAAGCAGCATCATTTGTATGGGAAAATTCAATTAGCATTCTACCGTCTACTAGTTAAGATCATTGTCCAGGCTTTTTTAAGTACAGGACGTGAACTTACTAAAAACAAAAGAAAACGCTAATAGTTATTTTTTTAAAATCACTCAGTGTTTGTTTTTTTTTTTTATGGAAAAATCTAAATACAATCTTCGAAATAAGATTGTTTCAAACTTAAAAAAAATTTTTTTTGAGAGGGAAGTGGAACTACCTTGTGTATTTGTATCATGGTCTGTACGACAATATTTTTATTTTTTTTTATTTGATTAGCGAATATTTTTCTTTAGTAGTAAAACAATATAACTATGTAAATTGAAAAGCACTCGTGGTTGAGCGTTTCTCTCAGCTAGAGAGATAACCTTGTATTTCACGGTTGTCAACTGATTGGTCAACAAGTTCAAGAGTAAAGTAGTTCCTGTCCATTTTCAACATTAAAAATTTATGTAGAACTACTAAGACAATTCTGTCTTCATTTTTTGGCGACATATAGATTGTTGTATTTAATACCCGCCACCTATTAGCTAAAATGCCAAAAGCATTTTCTATGTGCACTCGAGCTTTGGATAACAGAGTATTAAATTTGTCTTTATGCGTTTGTTTAAGTAGAGTAATGTACTTAATTAATGTGCTGGTCAGTTCTTTTGTTTGGCGACAAGCAAGTTCAATGCTTTCATTGTTTTCATTGTTACTCACTCTTTATTTTTCTTTGTTAAGAATTTATGAATATGACTCCACTCGTTTGGTTCGTAGCTCTATATTTGGAGCAATGGTTTTAATTTACCCAATAGAAATTTGGTAAGGCTTTGAACTGAATCAGAATTGAGACAAATGATCCTGTAGCGTTAACGATCCTACAGCATTTATGATCCTGCAGCTCTGATGACCCTACAGCATTGATGATCCTGCAAATCTCCGGCACCAACATTGATCGATTCTACCAGTTTACCATAGATAGTAGAGATAGCATGCAAATGCTAATATCACTGTGGAACATTTTTGGGATTATTGTCTGGCGGGTGAGAAATTCCAAGTCAGGGTGATGGTACTAGGTCAGTATAGTGAAACTCTCAAAGGGTTTGGCGTTCGTATGTGTCAGTTTTTTTTTATGACATTTTAAATTTTTTCCTTATCTTGATGTTTTTTCGCTTAGTTGTAACATTTTGGCAAAAACGTAGTTTAACATAACTCGAGAACTACTTGTCCAATTTTGATGAAACAAATTTAGAAAAATTAAGAATTACAATTTCTCTAATTTGTTTCTATACTGTTTTCCTATATGTGCAACACATTCGAAGTTAAAAATGAATGTATGAAGGGAAAAAAGTAGTTTTTGCCTAAAAATTTAAATATTTTTTTTAAATTCATAAAAAATCCAAAATGGAAAAAAGTGCCAAAACTAATTACTTTCGCGTAAAGTCACATAACTCATGAGCAAAAAAAGGCATAGATCATGAAAATCGATGCACGCGTTTCTCATTTATTCACAATTAGATAAATGTATGCGATTGGGACACACGATTTTCAGGTGACCAATATGCATGCCACGGATGGAAACTCAGAGAGCACAGCAGGTTACAAACGGCCAATATTATTCGTGAGCTTCTAGTGCCGAAGTAGAAGATATTGCTGCCTCCACTGCATATTAAACTTGGAATTGTTAAGAATTTTATCAAAACTGTCGCCAAAAGAGATGAAGTTTTCTTGTGTTTGAAACTAATTTACCCGAGACTCAGCGAAAGTAAAATTAAAGAAGGTAAGTTATAATATCACATTCATTTCCCATGATTTTCCATCTTAACAAATTATTTTTTTCCAATCAGGCGTACTAAATGGTCCAGATATACGAAAGCTGATTAAAAGTGACGCATTCAACAATATTTTGATTGGCGCTGAATTGAATGCATGGCAGGCAATCAAAGAAGTAATAGAAGGCTTGTTGGGAAAGCATCGTTCTAACAACTACGATATTTCTGTCGCAAGGATGTTAAGAGCATTCTCGGAAATTGGTGTCCACATGTCCTTGAAAATCCTTTATTTACATCATCATCTGGACTACTTCAGCAAACAATTGGCTACCGAATCTGATGAACAAGGTGAACGCTATCATCAAGTTGCTATGCCATTTGAAATGAGGTAATACTGATTTTTTATTTTTTCAAACTCATTTTAATAAAACAAAAACCTACAGATATAGAGGCAAAAAGTCGCCGAGTGCAATAATTGCGGAAATTTGCTGGTGGAGTAAGCTTGTGTGGCAAGACAAGAGAAGGGCCAACAGTGGAGTCACACATTGACATTATGTGTGGTTCATAAACTGATGATAGCGATGAATGCGATGCCACTAGTCCCGAACAACCACCATCGATAATATAAATAAATAAATAAAATAAAAATAAAAAATTATAAAAATGTTTACTTAATTTTTTTAGTAGTTTATGGCCAGAAGTCTGGAGTTATTGGGGAAAATTTATAAAAAAGGCGATAAATGACACTTTTTTGAATAAAAACAAATATCAATATTCTTGTCAAAATCTTCACTTAATTGTAAATAAAAGCAGAACGCGTTAATCGATTTCTATGATCTATGTCGCATTTTGTTTATAGGTTATGTGACTTTACATGAAATTAATAACACTTGATCCTTTTTTCCGTTTTGGATTTTTTATGAATTTAAAAAAAAAATTTTAATTTTTAGGCAAAAAAATATTTTTTTTTCTCCACAAATTTATTTTTACCGGCAAAACTGTTGATTATAAAGAAAAACGTTATATGAACGGATTAAAGAAATTGTAATTCTAATTTTTTTGAGTTTGTTTTAGCAAAATCGGACAAGTAGTTCTCGAGTTATGTTAAACTACGTTTTTGTCAAAATGTTACAACTAAGCGAAAAAACATCAAGATACGGAAAAAATTTAAAAGGTAAAAAACTGACACATACGAACGCCAAACCCTTTGAGGGTTTTACTATACTGACCTAGTACAATCACCCTGACTTGGAATTTCTCACCCCCCAGATTGGCTGTTGTACTGTGTATTCAGTGTTTTCATGCAGTCTTCGAATTTGTTAAAAAAGAAAAAATAATAATAAAATAAATAAAATTATAGTAAATCGAAGTAGTTCGTTTTTTTATTTTGCTTATTAATTATTATTTATAATAAATTTAAGTCCAACGACCAGAAGCTATTGAGGATGGGAACTACCTCAGAAGACTACTTCCAAAATAGATATTTCAATTATATTATGGAATTGATTAGGAAGGCAATAAACGTTCCAACTGAGGTCACAAATTATGTAACCCAGGAACAATTTACATCCATGCAGGATGAATTTGAAAATATTATAATGCAGCAATTCCAATTGATGTTGCAGAATCAAAATATTCGACAAAAGCAGAAAAACTTGACACTAGAGTTAGTGTACGCTCCACAAAAGCCTAATGATCAAGAAAAGTAAGAAGAGGATCAAGATGAAGTTACATTCAACTTGCTGATCAAGATGAAGTTACATTCAACTTGCTTACTTGAGAATATAATACAAGAATTTAAGCGAAGCAGTTCGTTTTTTATTTTTATTTTGCACCAAATTAACTTATTAATTACAAAAATTTTTAAATAGTTATTTTTTTTTTTTTTTTTTTTTTTTTTTGAAATTTTATCACACAATCATTAATTGGTGCCCGAGCAAAAGTTGGTCACGATGATAAGTAGCAAGTCGCGTACCGTAGTTCAACAAAATAAAAAAAGTCACAGTGTTGTTCTTAAATAGCACGTCGCCAACAAAAGTTAAATAAATTAAGCGTATCCTTTGTTGCAAGTAGTGCAGCAAGAAAAAATAAATACTAATTTAACTGTCAATTAAAATAAAATTGTGAACCTGAACTGTAACAAAAAATAATCTTTAAACAATCAAAATTGTGAACTTTAACTGTAAAAAATATATAAAATATATAAATATAGAAAATATATAGAGGTAAATACCCATGATCCAAGAAGACCAGAAGACAAGATAGAAGAAAACAGATAGATATCCAGAAAGACAGGATGAAAGGATAATCATAATGCGGATTATATATTGTTCCTCCTTCTTCTTTACATAAATATCCTATCCCACTCCAATGCTGAACTCCAAATCCTTAACAACACACTCTCCCACATTGTTACTCTAACGGAAGAAGTAGCAAAAATACAAAACGGTACATATAAAATTGTACAAACAATAAACCTAAATGAATATCAAAGCTTCTTTGATGAAATAAAGTCATTCATCAATAACAGTGATCACTCTCAACGTATGTTTATACCATCTTTAGAACATGAATTCTTCATATCCCTTATCTCAAATTTTTTTATTTTACAGACGACATTTGGAAATTTGGAAGCCTATGCTATGGACAGAACTTCAGCTTACAAGTTAAAAACCATTTTCAAGAGCAAGAAAGCTAGAACATTTGTATGTAAAATATGTGTGCGACCAATGGTTTTCCTTGGAGCAATAATTTTTAGAGGCTTTGGAGTTACTGTTGTAAGAGGATTGTTGACCACATTTAAATTAGTTGGGATGTTTGACGATGAGGGAGTTAATAAAATAAGCTCTGGAGGCTTACTGGTAGCAAGATTTGGAATCATGGGCAAGATCGACGAATTAGATACCGTAGGAGTAACTGAAGTCGACTCTGACGGAATTATATTATAATTGGAAGCATTTGAAGTATGATGAGGTGGAATAAAATTATTTGTATTAGGAGTTACAACAGCAGCAGGACAACTACTTGTATTTGCGGTTGGTAACGGAATAGAATCATTATTAGTAGTAATAACCCCTGTATTTTTAGGAATACAAGGAGGTGTTGATGATGACTTAGCAGTTCTTTTACGTTTTGGTCTCGGGGAAGCAGCAAAACTATCTAAATTTGTAAATTTAGAAAAAAGTTCACCATATTTAGTTAGTTTTCCTTGTAGAGATGAAAAATCTTTTTTAATTCCTTCGAACTCTGCTTTATGGCTTTTGAAAAAATTGTAAAATTCAATGCCAATTACTCTGCAATTTGGACAAGTCCACTGTAAGTTTTTGGCATTGTCAGATAATGCATCAGCATCACGAGCTTTGAGGCCACAACATTTTAAGTGGTAATTTCCCAAACACAACCAACAGGAAACCATACGTTCTACTCCGGAAATACTGCAGTTTTTATTCATACAGTCCATCTCAAAACTTTATTAAGGACACACACCAATACAAATATTATCTAGGATTAAAACCAGTAATATGTAATTAAATGGCAACACAGCAGTTAATTAGCAAGGACACCAATTATAATATTGATCTTAGTAATAGAAAACGGAGTGGTAATATTAAGGAAAATATAAAACGGAGATGTTCTATCTGACAGTTGTTTTATTTGACAAATAGAACTATACCAAATGTATGTCAATGAACAATACAAAAACAAATTCATGCAAAAATAAGTCTTAAGGTATATATCCACTGTTGTTGTTGTTCAAAACAATAAATAAAATAAATTTATTTAAGACTTAATTGCGAATCCAATTCAATGAACTTCAATATTCACTAATTAAGATATATATGTGGAACACTTATCTTAAATAAAATAACCAGAAAAGACAATTATAGATGGTGTTTTTAATTGAAAAAGTTTATAAAATCGCAACACAAAAATTTTCACAGCCGAAACTTTACAAGGTTACCAGACCAATTAATAATAAATATCTAAATTTATTAATATAAGCAAATTAGTTGTAATTCGTATTATTGAAGTGCTACTGTAATTCTATTACAATATGAAATATGTAATAACTACTAAAAATTATAGCATTAATTAAGCTATAGAAAACTTCGCGTTTTCCTTAAAAACTGAAGTTTCGCCCAACTAACTGAAATTTTAAAGAAACACTTACTTTGCAACCATCGTGGAATCCACTACTTATTGTATAAACTTACCTCGTTATTATACCTGTGTAGTGTAACCATGTTGTCATACAATATGCGCAGCGAACACTCACCAACTTCAACCATGTAGCGTAACTAACAAACAACATTTATTAAAGTGTGTCATGTTACAAATGTTGAAGTGGGTTACAAAACCATTGACAGCGTGCATTATTGTATGACACATATAAATTAAATGCTTGAAATATAATTTATATCTATTACTTTAATTCCCTTTTATGTAAATATGTATTACTAAAATAACAACAATAAATATTGAGTGATTTAGAAATCACTCAATACTAGATAACTAGAATAATTTTCATAGATAGTATATAAGACAAACATTTTGAAAATAAAGACTGACTTATAATTACTAAACTTAACCGGCAACATCTTGCCTTAGTTTAATTAATTAAAAGGCTCATTTAGTCCGGCAGTTCTTTTGAACGCCTCGTAACCTGCTAAAACCCTGACAGCTAACGTAAATAACGAAGGGCTATAGGGAAATACTATAGGGAAACTGAGCATAACAATCCTACAAACATTCATTACATGGCGACCCTGCCAATAACTCTACTTTTTCAATCTCCCTAATAACATTACAACTGAAATTACCTTCAAATAAAGAAAATTTGTATACACAAAAGAATACTTACTTCTTGTAACTGTGCCATTCCTGGAAATAAAGGTGAGAATAAATTGGAAGATATGGATGTGGACGATATGTGATTTCAGCAGGACGGTGCCACTTGCCACACAGCTAACGAAACAATGGCTCTTTTGCGCAACAAATTCAATGGCCGTGTTATCTCACGTAATGGCGATGTCAATTGGCCGCCAAGATCATGTGATTTTACACCGTTGGACTTTTTTCTTTGGGGTTATTTGAAAGAAAAGGTGTACGTCGATAAGCCAGCAACAATTCAAGAGCTAAAGGATGAGATAATTCGGCACATTAACGGCATAGAACCTCCATTATGCCTCAGGGTCATCGAAAATTTGGACCATCGGATGGAGGTGTGCCGCCGTGGTCGCGGCGCCCATTTGGCCGATATTTTGTTCCATACTTAATTGAGTAATACCAATATATCATAATAAAATAAAATTACAATAATTTCCTAAATAGTTTGTGTTTTACTCAAAATCAACATCGGCCCTTGAAATTTAACCACCCTGTTCATGTCGTTTGTCGTCCTTAGACATCAGGTGTCCATAGTAAACATAAACGGTCTACCTTTAACATCATGTCCATGATGTTTGTGTCTGGTGTGGACAGGAATGTCTTATGTCATGTAAACAACATGTGGTAACACTGTGTTTGTAGCTCTACAACGAGTAATTTGCTTGTACACAGGACAAGCCTGTGCTTTTGGTTGTCAACACAAGTACGAAAAGAAGAAAAACTACTTCTACACCAACGGCGTTAAACCTTTGAGAAGAAGAAGTGGATTGCTGCAACAAGTGTCAACTAAAAACAGAGTAAAAACCTTAAACTTAACAAATAAAGAAAGAAACACGTGAACAAAAGCCTAGAAATAAAATCTATATAAAAAGTGTGTATGGTTGTTTGATTTAGAGCAAATAGAGAACAAAAAAGGAAAAGAGACAAAAACCAAATTGAACCGGCAAATAATAAGGGTGGATTGAGCGACTACAATTATAGCGACCAGCGACGGAAAATCAGCGAAGCAAGTAAGCATTGGTCCTTCACCCGAGAAGTTTGGAATCAAGGTGCGTATTCTGAAATTAATTAAATATATTTGAAATTGTGTCTCGAGTGATTTGTGGCTCAGTGAAAGTGAGGTTAATTTACGCCATTTTGTAAAATTGAAAATTCGGTATTACATTGTGGTTCTTTCTTTTACAAACCCGTTAGCAGTGCATTTGTTGTTTTGTTTGCTCTTTATAAAGACTTATTGGAAATTTTTGTGGCGCCGATTTGTGTCTGTCTCTTTTTCTCTCGACTCCTTAAGTTTATTGGAAAGTATCTCCCTATTTTTTTGCTGTTCTTAACAGTTCGTATATAATTGTTTTTCTACAAAATGTCGATTTTCGAAAAATATATGCGTGCCGCTGAAGAAGTAATAAACTTTGAAGCTACGCTCAGTGAAGAGGATTTTTCTAAATATACAAAAGATGCTTTCGAGTTTGAGAAAAATGAATTAACGAAAGTTTGGGAGAAATATAAAAGATTATTTGATGAATGTTCGGCAGAAACAGTAGAGAAAAAAAAGGAATTGGTTGTGGTTCAAACCAAGCATCCACAAGTGCGAAAAACATATGTGCGATGTATAAATATCCTTTCGAAGGCAATGCAAAATTTAGGGGAGGGAAAACAAGAAAACATAGATACAACGGCTCCCAATTTTAGTAGTTCCATATCAGTGCCTCCTTGTGATACCGGTGTTTTTCATGGAGATTACGTGTCGTGGCCTACGTTTAGGGATATGTTTACTGCGATTTATATAAATAACACTAGACTTAGCCCAGTTGAAAAATTGTTTTACTTGTTCAGAAAGACAGATGGTGAGGCCCGAGACGTTAACAGAAATATCGCTTTAACTAATGAAAACTTTGAAATTGCTTGGAATAATTTGAAGTCACAGTACGAAAACAAGCGGGTACTTATAAATAGCCAGTTAAAGTTACTTTTCAATTTACCTCCATGTCAACAAGAAACGGCATCCGAAATAAAGAGGCTCCAAAGGGAGATTCTTAAACTGTATGCCATCGACATTGAACCATGGGATCCAATTTTTGTGTTTCAGTGTTCGTCGCGTTTATCTGAATGTTCACTAAACTTATGGGAACAGTCTGTAAAAAATAAGACAGAGGTTCCCAAATGGCGAGAATTAAATAGTTTTCTCACTGATAGGTTTCATGCACTTGAGAGTGTTTCTGATATTATAGCGATAAACAGTGTTACAACAAGTGGTTCTAACGGCAATAATAGTCAAGTAACAACCAAGGTTAAACAGTTTAAGGCCCACCATACAAACTCCGTTTCATTGCAATGTAAGTTATGCAGGGAAAGTCATAAAATTAGCTCCTGTAGTAAATTTCTAAACATGGACTATAAAAATCGTGTTTCAGCTTTGAAAAATTTCAATTTTGTTTCAATTACCTTACTATTGGCCATATGTATGGTGATTGCACTAATCCAAATGGTTGCTCAAAGTGTAAGAAGAAGCATCATACTTTAATGCATAGGGAATTTATAAAGACAAATCAAAGTCAATCGAATGGTACTTCGCAGGGTGAAAGTAAAAATAATTCTCTACAAACTATACAGTCCGCTAACCTCCCTAGTCCCTCTGGCGTTGTTCAGTCACATCACACCGCAGTTGCAAAGAAAGTGATGTTGGCCACAGCATGGGTCAATATCGTAATATTTGGTTCTTACTACAAAGTACGAGCTCTAATAGAACCGTGTTCTGATGAAAGTTTTATTTCTGAAAAAATACAAAAACTGTTGAGGTTACCCACTAGCCCAATATCAGCTGAAGTTTCTGGTCTTGGAGGAGAGGTTATAAGCAGATCTCATAGAATGGCAACATTTGTTATTGTATCGCTTTTCAATCAGAACGTATCTCTAAACGTTAATGCTTTGGTCGTGCCTCGTATCACCGGTAAGATCGTTTAAGCCCCTAACTGGTGTAGAATTTCCCAACCTTAATTATGCTGACCCTAAATTTTATGAAACTGGTGAGATTGATTTATTGTTAGGTGGTGATTTATACCCCCTGATTTTGCGTGGTAGAGTTCAGCACGGCGTTTTTGAGTCCCTTGTTGTTCAAGAAACAATTTTTGGCTGGACTGTTACAGGCCCAACACCCAGTAGCTCCCCACGTAAGGTATCGATGTCTCATATGACAAAAGTCTCAATAGAAGATCAATTGACAATGTTTTGGGAGTTAGAGGAAGTTTCTCAAAAACATTTTTTAACAGAGGACGACAAGAAATGTGAGGAGATTTACCG
This sequence comes from Protocalliphora azurea, assembly GCA_932274085.1. Taxonomy (NCBI): domain Eukaryota; kingdom Metazoa; phylum Arthropoda; class Insecta; order Diptera; family Calliphoridae; genus Protocalliphora; species Protocalliphora azurea. Next base: position 42,178,474 of record OW026520.1, read on the forward strand.
CTCTAGCACCGTAAGAAATTCTGAAGGTAGATATGTTGTAAGTCTGCCCTTTAAAGATAAGATGTTGTCTCTCGGTCCAAATAGAAATATTGCCTTAAGTCAATATCTAAGAAACGAAAGATCTCTATTGAAAAATCCCGATTTAAAGGCCCAATATGATGAGGTCCTGAAAGAATACTTAACTTTAGGACACATGAAATCAATAAAGAATGATAGTAGTAGTCCTAGTTATTATTTACCTCATCACGCGGTATATAAACCGGAAAGTACGACAACTAAATTGAGAATCGTTTTCAATGCTTCTAGTGTTTCTTATAGTGGTAAAAGTCTCAATGATTTGCTGCACGTAGGCCCTATATTGCAAACCGATTTAGTATCCTTAATTGTGAAATGGAGATTTTTCCAATTTGTCTTTAATGCGGACATATCGAAGATGTATCGCCAGATTTTGATAATGCCAGAACATAGAGCCTTTCAAAAAATAGTTTTTCGTAGCAATGAAGATAACGAAATTAAGGATTTTCAGCTAAACACAGTCACTTTCGGACTAAATTGCGCTCCTTTTTTAGCCCTTAGAACGCTATTACAGTTAGCTGATGATGAGGAACAAAGTTTTCCTATTGGCTCTAAAATTCTACTCGAATATATGTATGTTGATGATGCTCTTGTAGGAGCTCATTCGATAAATGATGCTTTGATGGCACGAGATCAATTAATTGGTATTTTGGGAACAGCTGGATTTGAGCTACGAAAATGGACCTCAAATTCCAAACAAATTTTAAAAAATTTGCCTCAAGAGCATCTATTAAATTCATCCTTTTTGTCGCTCGATGATAAATGTAGTACGAAAATTCTAGGAATTCGTTGGAACGCGGCAGAAGATGTTTTTTATTTCAATACTGAAAAAATTAAGTTTAAACAAAATTATACGAAAAGAAAAGTTCTTTCAGTTATTGCTCATATTTTCGACCCAGCAGGTTGGTTAGCTCCAGTGGTCATAACAGCAAAAATTTTAATGCAACAAATGTGGCTAGATAAAATCGAGTGGGATGACATTATAAAACCATTAGCCCTGCAAAAGTGGCAATCATTTATCACGACATATAATGAAATTGATACTTTGAAACTGCCTCGGTGGGTTCGATACTCCCCTGACTGTAGAATTGAATTCCATGGGTTTTGTGACTCTTCTGAACTCGCTTATGCAGCCACACTATATATAAGAGTTAGTTTTGAAGGAAAAGTCTACACGAATTTGCTCATTTGTAAATCGAAAGTGGCTCCAGTAAAAAAGCCCTCACTGCCCCGATTAGAATTATGTGGTGCGGTCCTGTTAGCAAATTTGGTTGATAGCGTGATACCTACTTTCAATATCAATATATACACCCTTTATTTGTGGTCCGATTCCACGATAGTTTTAGCCTGGTTGAAAAAACCACCGTGTTGTTGGAAAACTTTCGTGGCAAATAGAGTGGCCACAATACTAGAAAAAGTAGGAAACAAAGATTGGTTTCATGTACCCTCTAATCATAATCCTGCCGATCTAGCAACCCGGGGGATGATACCTGCAGAATTGAGAGACAACAAACTTTGGTGGCATGGCCCTGATTGGCTGAAGTTAAATAAAGCGTCATGGCCCTCAAGTCCTTCAGAGTTTCAAGCTATGCAAGAAAGTAAGAATGTTGTAGCTCATATTGCTAGATCGAGTGGAAAAGAGGATGTGCTTGAGCGATTTTTTTGTTTATCTAGATCTTATCATGTTATAGCTTACATATTCAGATTCTTTAATCTGTCAAAAAGAAATAAATGTATAAATGTGAATTACGACACCCAAAGAATCTCGGCTCAAGAACTGGGTTTTGTTAGAAACCGTCTGTTTTTCCTGTCTCAACAATATTATTTTTCAAAAGAATTTGACTGTTTGAACGCTAAAAGGAACATCGACTCTCATAGCCCATTGTTAATGCTAACCCCATTCGAAGATACTAATAATATTATCCGTGCTAATGGTCGTCTTGGTTCCACCACGTGTTTAACTTACAATGAACGTCACCCCATCATACTTGCATATGGTAGTAGACTAGCTCGATTGTATGTCGAATTTGTGCATAAGTTAACACTCCACGGTGGTCCTCGTTTAGTTCTGAATGTTATACGACAAGAGTGTTGGATTATAAAAGCTAAGAATCTTGTAAAGACCGTTATTCACAATTGTAAGACTTGCGTGTTGCACAAAAAGAAACTCCAAACACAAATTATGGCGGCTTTGCCTGAAGAAAGAACGAGCTTAAGTCGTCCTTTTACTAACACTAGTAGATACTGTCGAATTACTAAAGGCTACGTGTGTCTCTTTGTTTGTTTCTCTACAAAGGCGATCCACCTTGAAGCGGTTAGCGACTTATCTACTCCCGCTTTTTTAGCAGCATTAGCTCGATTCGTAGCACGACGTGGTTGCCCAAGGAGCATTTTCTCAGATAACGGTAGAAATTTTGTTGGTGCCGCTAGGGAAATAGACTCAAACTTTGAAAACCATGTCAGAGAACTACGCGATACAGCTGTAGAAAAGTATGGACATCAGCACTTATCTTGGCACTTTATTCCCGCTGCAGCTCCTCACATGGGAGGACTGTGGGAAGCCGGTGTGAAAAGTTTAAAGTTACATTTTAAGAAGACTGCCGGGCAGATAAAGTACACGTTTGAAGAGTTTTCCATGCTTTTGGCATCGGTTGAAGCATGTTTAAATTCTCGACCTTTAGGCCCTTTATCAGAAGATATTAACGATATATCAGCTCTTACCCCCGGTCATTTCCTGATAGGATCGTCTCTTCTTACCCCCGCGGAGCCCGAAGAAATAAAATCACCGCTTAGTATAGCCAATCGTTGGCGTAAAATCAAAGCCTTTCAGCAAGAAATTGGTCGCCGCTGGAAAGAAGAATATTTAAAAGAGATGCACAAGCGCAACAAATGGAAATTTCCACAAAAAGACTTGGAAATAAACGACATAGTAGTTCTTAAAAATGAACCTGTATGTCTAACAGAATGGCGCTTAGGCCGCGTGGTGAAAGTTTATTATGGTACTGATGGTAGGGTTCGTGTCGCTAACCTCAAAACTCAAAATGGCATAATTACTCGACCGATCCACAAATTAGTACTCTTACCACACTGTACACAATAATGTTATTACCCCTTTCATAGATGACTCTTCCCATTTAAACTCCTTTGTATCTCTTCCAGGTTAAAATGTCGATGTTTAACACAAACTACTGTTGCCCCCTTTGCAATCGAGTCCACGCCATTTGACAATGCTCACGATTCATCGTCATGCCTGTGGAACAAAAACTCCGCATTGTAGCCCAAAATTCGCTTTGCTACAACTGCTTAGCGCAGTCACACACCCGCTCTGAATGTAGAAGCCTGGATAGATGCTGGCGTTGTGGACAAGACCACAACAGTTTACTACATCCAATGCCAGAAGGCCGAGTTTGGGTCCAAATGACCGCCCACATACGGGTGGTTTCCGGGCCCGAAGAAACAAAATGTGGACTCGGGCCTTAATAGATCCGACTGCTGCTAGATCAGCGATAACTTTGCGTGAGGCTCGAGGGTTAGGGTGTGTGATTAACCATGGCAGGACGGTACTGAACCTATTCCACAGGCATGAAGACCGTCGGGTAGAGGTTGAACTGGTTGTGGAAGAAAGGGAATATGGTCGTAGCCCCAGTTCCAACGTGGAACGCCTATACCGTGATATAGGCGACGATGGATCCGCCAATCGTTACTGGCATCGCAGTTTAGAGTACCATCTCATCCTAGGCTCCGATGTTGTAAGGCGCGTGCTGATAGGGCCAGCGAAAGGGAAAGCGGGATCTCTCTATGTGCAGGACACTGTTTTTGGACTGGTCTATTTTGGGGAAGCTTTCCAGAAAGATTAAATTTTTCGTTTTTTTTTGTTGCTCTGCCTATGAAGGCTTAATATTTTAAATATCAACAATAAGAATTTTTACATTATTTACTTTTTTTTCTTCTCTCTTCTACATAATACTATGAAATTTAATTTACTTATTTACTAATCACAATGAATTTCAGTTTGCTTATTTCTTTTTATCTTATCTTATAACTTAAATTTCTTACTGAATATTAAAATATATGTGTAATAAGTTACAATTTAAACACTATTGAATGTATACTCATACTTTAGTTCTTATTTGCACTACCGTTGCAAGGCGGGCGGTATGTTCATGTCGTTTGTCGTCCTTAGACATCAGGTGTCCATAGTAAACATAAACGGTCTACCTTTAACATCATGTCCATGATGTTTGTGTCTGGTGTGGACAGGAATGTCTTATGTCATGTAAACAACATGTGGTAACACTGTGTTTGTAGCTCTACAACGAGTAATTTGCTTGTACACAGGACAAGCCTGTGCTTTTGGTTGTCAACACAAGTACGAAAAGAAGAAAAACTACTTCTACACCAACGGCGTTAAACCTTTGAGAAGAAGAAGTGGATTGCTGCAACAAGTGTCAACTAAAAACAGAGTAAAAACCTTAAACTTAACAAATAAAGAAAGAAACACGTGAACAAAAGCCTAGAAATAAAATCTATATAAAAAGTGTGTATGGTTGTTTGATTTAGAGCAAATAGAGAACAAAAAAGGAAAAGAGACAAAAACCAAATTGAACCGACAAATAATAAGGGTGGATTGAGCGACTACAATTATAGCGACCAGCGACGGAAAATCAGCGAAGCAAGTAAACACACCCTTTATCTCAATAATCATAGTTAAAAGAAATACTAATCCCCATTTATTTCTTTTATTTCCTAAAATCACAATTATAATTACTCTATCTATGAGTAATTATAATTAACCGCTCTTTATAGATTGGTCTTATTTGATTGTCCCCACACTCTACCCCGCCTACCACATCTATAAAGGCAACAGTATTTGTTAATTTCTTAATTAAATTTTTAATTCTTCATATTCCTTATTTCAATTTGTTTTAATTTTACAGGCAACACTTGGAAATTTCGAAGCCTTTGCTATGGAGAGAAACAGTGAGTCACGAATCCGATTGTTATTTTTGTTTAAGTACAAAAATCGGTTTCGGATAACATATGTCCCACGAGGTCTACTGATGGGTTTGTACTTGCAGTTCTAAATTCACAAGAAATTAAATATGCTCAAGGTTGGGGTCCAAGCTGTAGTCAAGTATTTTCATCTTCACCAGGGCACTCAACCTCAAGTATGTGTTACCAATCAGATAGTTCAGATCCAGCTGTAAGGGTCAATCTTGCTGTTATATTTTTTTAAGATACATAGTTTGGAAATAATTCAAAAGAGTAGTAAAACTTTTTATATTTCTTGCCTAAAATACGAACAGTACTACCAATGGCATCTACTTCCAACGGCCATAATTAATAACCAGTTAACTACCTTTCGATATTTCTTAGGGGATTCAAATTAACGGGTTTACATCAAATGATAGAAAGAAAAAGTCATATTTATTATTCTTTAGGTTTTTTCATCTGGCATCCCTAAAAATAGACCAACGCACAGAAACGCAATGTCACGCACCCTAACATAGACTTGTTTAAACCAAGCAAACCTGCCTAAACGTTATTTTTCCCGATAACTCATCGAATTTTTAACTGCATATGGGAAAAAATAGCTTCATTAGCCACGATGTTGGCGTCGCATAATTCTTTTACTTTGAACTTTCTAAAAAAAAACAAAAATCCAAAAAAGTGTAATAATTACTTAATTAAGTGCCATTACATCATAGATTTTGTTGAACGCTTATAAATCTAATTTTGTTGAGATATTTATTTAAAATTAATGTTATTTTATTTTTTGCTTCAATTTGAGCAAAAGAAGATTTGATGAAATAAATCATCATTGCGCATAAAGTCAAAAAGGTAATTAAAAAAAAAAAAACATGACCTTAGTTATTTTACCAATCCATGTGATTTTTTTGTCCAACAGCCCTGCGGTATATTTGGCGGCTTCATATTTTTTTTGGAGTTCGTTTCGAGTTAGAATTCCAGTGAAACTCTCAAAATTTATTTTTCTTTTCTAGAAAATTATTTATATTTCTACGCCATTACATGCTTGTCTTTAAGGTAAGACAAAAAACGCATTTCAAATTAGTTATTCATTATCGTTGCATTGTCGTTAGCATAGGTATTAATCTGCCCACAAAAATTTATATATCCTTTCTAACTGTGGGTGTCTCATTCCATGAGCACCCACTGTAAGTTTTTTCTCTATATCTAAAATCATCATATCATAACATGATCTTGAAGACGTTATTGGAAAGAACGAAGTAAATGGGGGAGAATAAAAAAAAAGAAATACGTATTACCTCATTATTTCATACACTTCTGTAGAACAAAGTACAAAAAGCTAGTTAAAAAAAATTCGTTAAAGATGAACAATGTAAAAATAAACATTAATAAATATATACTTGAAGGAGGCAGTCGTAATAGCGGCTGCCCCTAAAAATAAAGAAGACTTTTAAGTTTATTAAAAAGGTTACTCGAAAGCAAGCTTTATCAGAAGATGATAAGAAATGTGAGGAAATATATAAATCTACCACCACAAGAAATTCTGAAGGAAAATATATTGTTTATCTGCCCTTAAGAATGATGTTGAACTAATTGATTCCAATAGAAATATTGCAATAAGTCAATTCTTAAGAAATGAAAAAGCATTAATGCAAAAACCTGAACATAAGGTTCAGTTTGACGAGGTAATAAAAGACTATATAAATTTAGGATATATGGGGAATATTAAGGAATATAAAGAGAGTTTCAGTTATTATTTACCACATCATGGAGTATTTAAGTCCGAAAGTACCACCACGAAATTAAAGGTAGTTTCTAATGCTTTAAGTAAGTCCTCTACTGGTAGAAGTCTTAACGACTTGTTATAAGTGGGTCCAATACTACAGACTGATTTAGTGACCTTGATTTTAAAATTACAGATTTTTAAATTTGTCTTCAGCACAGAATCTTCAAAATGTACCGACAAATTTTAGTTACCCCAAATGACAGAATTTATAAAAAGATTGTGTTTTGTAATTCACTGAATGATAAACTGGAAGATTTTCATTTGAATACTGTCACTTTTTGCGCAAATTGTGCTCGATTTGTCGTGATCAGAGCGCTATTACAATTAGCCGATTATGAACAATTACGTTTTCCATTAGATTTTCGAATTCTTCAAGAATCTATGTATGTTGATGATGCTCTTGTGGGAGCTCATTCAATAAATTCAAAAAATGATTGGAACGGAGCAGAAGATGTGTTTTAATTCACTGCTGAAAAAAATTAACTCAAACAAAATTATACGAAAAGAGAAGTTTTTTCAGTTATTACTCATAAGTAGTAGGGAAATGTAAAGGCAATAGTTGTTTTTATTTTTAATGAGGAGTAATTTTTGAAGAGGAAATTGTTTGTATGAAATTGAAAACCAATGTATTTATGTAGGCGTAAGGGAAATGCAACTCTGTTGCTTTAGGATGACAGTAGACGCACGAATATGACATTATGGAATATGACAAAGAAAAGAAAATGAAAATACAGACAGAAAGTTTAGTTGTAAAAGAGGAGTTGTGCTTAGAACGTCGAAAAGAAAAGACAAAACGTTCGCGATCTCCTATTAATTATATTGAGTTATTTTTAGTTTAAGTTTCTGTTTAATGTAATGAATAAATATTATTTAATTTGAAATAAGTGCGTTTTATTTTGATTAATAAACGGTGAATATTAAATGTGGTATATTAAGCCAATGAACTATAGTGAAACCCCACATTTATTTTGTATAATAATATGTATGTAATTATGTTAAAAGTACATACGAACAATTTAACAGGGAGACAATTTTGTCTTTTATTTAAGAGCACGATGTTAATGCTCGAAAAAATCATTTTTTTTTTTTATAAAAATGCCGTTTGAGAACTTTAACTTACATATTTTTATAAAGTGGAAAATAAACTTGAGAATTGTTTTGGTTGTATGGAAAAAATAAGCTTGTAAGGTTTTTGAAATTAATGAAAATATATTTTATGTTGTTGAGTGTGGTCATGATTAATTTTGAATATTCTAATAACAAATTAAGAGGGAGTATTTTTATTCACTGTTAAAACATACATGCATTCATTTTATTATTTCCGGTAATCAATAAGAACATACATTCGTACATAATTTTAGCGCATTAACTTTCTTACACAATATTTATTTTCAATTTATAAACTGCATACACCGCATTTTTATGTTCTGTAATTTGTTTATTAATTTTGTGTTCAATAAACCATTCATAATTAGGTCATTTGTTTTGTGCAACTTAAACATTTTTACTTCTTCATCCATTTATTATTATTTAAGCTAAGCATTTTATTATTAAGTCATTTTTTATATAAAAGAAAGTAAAGAATAAAGACGACCAGTCGTGTTTTTTTTAGTAATCATACGTGTGTTTTACTTTAATACGGCTTCCTTCAGGTTTCAAGTGCTTGTAAGGAAAATTGTTATAAATTTAGCGTCAATCTGAATTTATGTGTTTAGATTGAGTCACGTTAACGACACAAACATAAACATTTGGTGACCCCGACGTGATCTAGGTTTCCCCCCACCAACAGTAAGGGACTTAGATAGAAAATACGCAAGCTATCAAACATTAAAGGACAACAGTCCATTCAACAGGCACCAAACCATTGGTGACTACAGCATTCAAGGACAAGAAGTCCAGTTACTAGGCACCGGAAGCATTTTGGTGACCACTTCAGTCAGGACATTAGGTCCATCATCAAGACAACAAAGGCCCGTTTGTTTAGGTCGGAATTAGAATCAAGGGTATCAGGACACTTTGAAGTAATCAATCTTCCCAGCAGTGACGCAGTTCCAGGCGCTTGAGTACGGTAAACCCTAACAAGTGGTGAATCCTTGACAAATCAACTCAAGTTTAATCAGCTCAGAATGACAACGCTCCAGGATCTGATAACGCAACAGGAAGTGTGGGCCAGTAATATTGGAAAGGTCATATCTATTATTAAAAAGGCCCCACTTGACCGACGATCTGTGGAGTTTTATCAGAGCAAACGTAGTGAGCTCGTTTCTCTATGGCAGGTGTTCAAAAAAACAGAAAACAGAATTCGGAGCGATGCCACGTTATCGGAACAGGATCCTTATATGGTTACGAACTTCTACAAGGCAACTGGCGAAGAATATAGCTCCACCATGGAATACATTGAGACACAGATAAGGAATTTGAAGCCTTTAAGCAGCAAGCCAGTCCCAACAACAAGAGAAAAGGTCATAGAACCGATAACCACTCAGCATGACGCACAAGGAGAAGCATTGCAGGGACTAGCTAGACGGATAACTGCTCGGATGAAAGCGCTGACTCGTCTGTTACATGGGTTGGAGTCAATAGAAACTGATCAGCCAAGACATTCACATTAAACATTTTTCATATCTAGAATACTTTTAAAATTAGTTTATGGCTCAATATTTACGTATTTATAATATTTTCTCAATTTGAAATATTAAGAGAAATACCCAAATTACTCTTTCTTTGGAGATAAATTAGATTAGATATAAATACAAATATCTGAAGTAAAATATCTGAAGAAAAAATGGAATTGAATAAAATTACAAATGCTGATATTGTTGCGGCTTTCAATAAATTAAAAAGAAGACCATATCTAGCAGCAAAGGATTTACTACCATCAAAGCCATATAAGGTATTAAGCATGTTCCGCCATAAGAATAAATATGGAAATGTGGTGATGGCAGAGCTTGAAGAGGGAATGTTATATCTTCCCAAACGATATAATAATTTGAAAGAAAAAAAAATAATAGATGGAGTTAACAATGAACAATTTACTTTAAGGAGGAAGTCAGAAAATGGTTTATATGTTTTGGAATTGGGAGAGGTATTCAGTAGAGAAGACGAAGTGGGAGAGTTATTCATCCCAAATTCTCAACCATATTTCAGTTGGGAAAATAGTAAAATTCCAAGAAATTCTTAATAAAGACAATTAGTTAATTAGTATATAAGTATCATTGTTTTTAAAAACTAATTAATTGTAAAAAGAAAGCTTTATAATAAAGATGTCACATATAAAAATTCAAAAATTATAATGAAGAACCTATATCATCTAAATATGGATTACATTTCAAAAATTGTTTATCGTCGGATGATAAAGCAAACGTTGGTCCTGAAACTTGTAGTTGTAAAAAACATAAACAATTTAATCCAACCTAATCCAAACGTCTAAAATAATTAAATAGGAAAATATTTTTTAATTTCAAATATGTTAATATTAAAGTAAAAAAATAAAAAATAATGCAACAATAAACAAATTATTTGTTTTTTTTTCTCTTTATAATAACTTCTTGAAATTTTGAACTTGGAAAGGGCCTTGTGAATTTTGAATTTCACAAATAATTTTAGTGAATAATTGACTATCTATCAAGAACAAAATATTCAGAATAATGAATACATCGAACAACACTAAAATTGGATCAAATTATACTTCAAGCAAGGGTCAAATTGAAATCCGTATAGAAATACAAAGGCAATAGTTGTTTTTGTTTTTAATAAGAAGTAATTTTTAAAGAGCAATTTTAAAGAGGAAATTATTTGCATGAAATTGAAAATTAATGAATTTGTTTTTGTAATTTTTTCTTGCATATGCATTAATAGGAGGAGAAATTGTTTTGCATTTTATGAAATTGAAAATGTATTTATTTTGTATAATAATTTCTATGTAATTATGTTAAAAGTACATACAAACAAGTTAACAGGGAGACAATTTTTTTATTTTATACATTTTATTTACATAATTAGTATTGTAGTGTGTTTGAATAGTCGAAGTAAATTAATACTTCTACATTGTTGAAACATTTTGTCCACACTGTTCTTAAAAATATATATACTTTTGTCTTTCATTTATATTTACATTATTAATTACACTATACCTCTTATAAACTTTAATAATTTACACTTTGCATATTTCGTATTTTTTATGTATCCTCATATTTAGTGTGTACCTATTCGAATTGTCTTGAAGTGTATTTTATAAATGCACTAAACGACAATTACGCAGTTATTAAACAAGTTCATTACGTTGAGTGATAGTGCAGCTACACCTATAATTATTTCACTCAATGTAAATTATTAGCAAATTTGAATTTAGGTACATGCCAAATTTATTATATTAATAAGAGCTCTTCCCTTTTAACTTTGGACCTGCAAAGTCTGATAAGTACAAGTATATTAATAAATTTATTTTATTTTAAATAAACAAAAATTTTTCTTGAATTTCTAAACTTATAAAGAAAAGAATTTAACACTGTACAATAGCTGAACAGCATATATTATTCATGTCTCAGTATTTTCCCCTACTACACGTTTTATGTGTGTATTTGCGTAAGTATGATTGTAAGCTAAGTTAAGACTAGCTATAAGTTTAAAAATGATTAATGAAAAGATACTTGAAGGTGACAGTCGCACTAGCGGCTGTCCCTAAAAACTAAATAAATCTACAAATTATTGCTTGGAGTCTTTAAATTACTACACTTCATTTCAAAAGTCATATGAAGATTGCTATAATATATATCCGCACAATGTGAACCGGCACTGAACACCGAGATGCAATGTCTTCTAACGTATGTATAGGTTAATACATTTGGAATATTTTATATTTATAGTATTTCTTAATTCAATTTTGAATTCTTCATATTCCTTATTTCAACTTGTTTTCATTTTACAGGCGACACTTGGAAATTTCGAAGAATATGCTATGGAGAGAAACAGCGAGCCACGAATTTGATTGTTATTTTTGTTTAAGTACAAAAACCGGTTTCGGAAAACATATTCGATGCTATGTTGCAGTTCTACATTCACAAGAAAAGTGCTTTCATCTTCATCACTAAACCTCAAGTATCTCATCTACATCTGAAAATGACGAATTCATCCCACACAAACATTTCTCGCCGAGACCATGGAATCAAGACCAGCTTAAAGATGTAATTAGAAACCTTGGATTGTCAAAAAGATCTTCTGAATTACTTGCATCCTGGATGAATAGCTAAAGAAACTAAAGTTTCGTATTACCGTACTCAAGAAGAAGGCTTTCTTCATTATTTTGTTGAAGAGGATGATTTTGTGTACTACACAGATGGACTTATATGATCAAACGAATAGCTTTTATTTATCGACTCACCAAAACGCACCTTGAAGTGTGCCTTTTTGTTTAATGGAAATAAATTTCACTCCTTGCCGATCACACATTCAACCAAAGTAAAAGAAGAATACTCTGTAATTCCATTGGTCATGAAGAAGATAAAGTATGATGAACATAACTGGATAATTTGTGTTGACCTTAAGGTGGTAAATTTCCTCTTAGGACAACACAGTGGCTTTACCAAATATCCTAGTTTTATATGTTTATGGGATAGCAGAGCTAAAGAAGAACTTTGGAAGACAAAACAATGGCCTTCTAGGGAAATACTAGTTCCAGGTATGCCAAATGTCATAAATGTGGCTCTAGTGCCCCGAGATCGCATTATATTACCCCCTCTTCACATTAAACTTTCAAGAAAGTTTCTCAATCACAGCACAACAGAAACGTCAACAAATTACAACAACAAATTGACAACTAGAAACATTAAAGAGCAACAACACAACAAAACTGTAAAGATTAAAATGATATATGAATATCGGTAAGTAGAGTATAGAAATTTAGTAGAAACAGTAATAAAAACTCTACTCCTACCTTGTAACTATTAAGAAAATATTATTTTTTTTAATTTTTGTCAAATGACCCAGACTACGACTTTGGACAGCCCTTGCAATTTTTATTTTTGCAATTATTTATACATATGATTTGTTTTGTCTTTGTTTTATAATTAATGGCTTAACATAAGTGTTTTTATTTCTGCATTTAATGAATCAATACCATACTGTATTATATGGGTATTTTATATGCACTGTCTTCAGTGTAGCAAATTGCGACCACTTAAATTTTATCATTAATCTATTTTGAATCACTCCAAAATGGGTAATCACAATTCTAAAATAGATAAACCAAAAGCAAACGTGATGAACGAGATCACAAAATTTCGTATTGGCAACAATTTACCAATTTGACAAAAGATCTATGAGAGAGGCCTATATGAGACGTTCTCTAGGTAGTGATATCGATAAGGTATAGGATATCTAATCACAAAACAAGGCCAGAAACAATAAACAGTTAAGAGTACTGCTTAACGCAAATTCAGACTTACGCAGGCTCATAGAATTGCAGCTGAATGAATTAAAATAGATTTACATAAAACACTACACGAGAAAATTTTTTTTAAAACCTTACAGGACATTATTCCTGAAATAATTACAACCATGCCTGAATCGGTTGTAGAATTCCTTAACACAGCCTTGTAGTGTGTTTGACTAGCGAAGTTGCTGCTGAATTTGCCTCAATCTGGACTAAAGCAAACACAGAAAAAAATATTCAATTATGAATTACAAAAAGAAACAAGAAAATTGTGACACCTTTCTAAAAATAATAATTACTAAACAAAAATAGAAAAAGCTAAATACACATGCAAATATTTTCAAGAATATTGCAAGAATAAATAATTTTCAACTTCCTGTTATATTTGGGAATATCTGAAACTAATAACATTTAATAATGAGTTTGTGTTAATAAATCAATTTATCTGCAATGAATTGATGTTAAAGTCAATATCAATGTTCGGTTTTACTGCAATAGGTACTGCTTCACCTAGTACCTAATACGGCTGCTCTTTGGAAAAATCGTAATAACCACGAATAATAGAAATAATAATTTCAACAATATTAATAGAAACTCTAATTTGAACAGAAGCAATAATTACAGTAGGAATAACAGCTTCAGCAACAATAATTCTTCTAGAGGTAACAATTATAATAACAACAATTCACCTACAACAACAGAAGATAGAGGAAGTCTCGGAATACATGGATATTCCGGACAGCCAAAATTAAGAATATATAAAGTTTCTAATAACAATACAAATTTCATAATCGCTAAATATAAAAATGAACAATTAACATTTCTTATCGACACAGGTGCGGACGTTTCATTATGTCGCACTAAAACAAATTTTGATGATGAACCATTAAATGTATTGAACACATGCAAATTAACAGGCGTCACTAATGTTCACAATGAAATGTTAAAAATTTTATCTTGTCAGTTTAAATAAAAATGTATTTTAAAACTCTACGTGAGTAGTATATTTATGGGCCTTCTGGCACAACGGTGAAAACGTTTGGGCTATGTAGCACAATGGCAACGTAGTGTTGCCACCATAATGAAACCTCTTGAAAACGATTGGGCCATGAAGCACAATGGCAACATTCTGTTGTTCGTTGAAATAGGAAGATTAAAAGCGAGTTGTGTGCATAGAATATAAAAGTAGTTCTTAAGCAATTCGTAGGGTAATTAATGGTAAGTATAGTATTTGATATCTACAAAGTATATATATATTTTTTTTTTTTGTGATCATAACTGTTACCAGCATGACATTTATGATATTTTTAAAGATCATTTTAACCTTGTAATGTAACGAAAGTATTGCTTTTTTTCTTTTTTGTTTAATTTATTTTTGTTTCTAAGTTATACTTTTTTCTTCGTTTTAAAGAGCAAACCTAGAAATATGTCAATTAGTATATTTTACTATTTTGTCTTGTTCGGTTATTTAGAGTCTTAAAAATATATAAAACGAATACGATTGTATTTAAAAACTTAAAAAAAATCACTAATTAAAGAAAAGTGTTAAAAAACCAAAAAACCTATATATTTATAAAAAAAAACCCATTAATATAAAAAAAAACATTGTGCTACAATACATAAAAATAATAGTTTGAAAAACATTAAAAAAGAATTTAAAATATATTCGTATACACATATACAATAATATCTACAGTGAATATAAAAATTATAAACTATTTAAGAAAATAAATAATGTAACACTTAAATTTAAAATAATGGCCACTATGTTTGCATGCAATGAATGTAATAAGGCTTTTGCCAATATTAATTCCTTGAAAATGCATCAAATGACTCATGCATCCACATCCAGAATAGCTAAGGAAGATATCTCTGGAGACGGAAATTTGGTTAAAAGCGCATTCATTCTTTCCTTCACCAATAAAAACGAAGGATGTCTCCTATCAGAAACCTTTTTAAAAGAAGCATCGAAAGAATTTAAAGGAGAAGTTAGTTACTTTCTTAAGAAAAATGAAATATTAAAATTTAATATTGAACTCCATGGTCTATATGCTAAGCCAAATATGGATAATTTGGAAAACAGCCCGATTGAGGTAAAAGTCTTTCAAACTAAAATGAAAGAAATTTATTCCATCAGAGCATATGATGAAGCATTTTCTGCGAAAACAGAAAATATTCTACAAAAGACCGAAGAGTTCCAAGAGAGAGATAGCGGTTAGACTTTAGTTCAATTAATAAAAGTTGAACTAAATCTAAATAAGTACCAGCCACTCAGGGGTTCAACCTTTATACCGCTTCCTACAAAGTTGCAATTAAAAAAAGCTTCTATAAATGTTCAAAATCAGGACGAGTTTTGTTTTAAATGGGCCATCATTTCTGCAGTCGCTAAAATTAAGAAAAATGCTATGCGAACATCTCAATATAAAGTGAATATATATTCTAATAATATATTTGTAAATGGGGTTTGTTTAAATTTCAATGGGTTAAGCTTCCCTTTGAAACTAAAAAATATTAATATCTTTAAAAAAAAAAAAAAAAAAAAAAAAAAAATAATCCAAATATAAGCGTTAATGTATTTGGTTATGATGAGGCAAAGGATTTGATAGTTGGACTCTACTACAAATCAAAAGAAGAGAAACCAAAACATATTAATTTGATGCTTCTACAATCAAATAGCGGTGATAATTCTCACTGTTTGGATTAAAAATATTTCAAGGTGTTCAGAATTGAACATGTTTATTATTAAAAGATAATATTTATTAGTTCTAAGAATAAAAGACAAAAAAGGTCATTAGAGTAAGAGATAATTTAGTGGAGATGGAATTTCCCATAAAAAGAAATTTCCATTAGTTCTAAGAATAAAAGATAAAAAAGGTCATTAGAGTAAGAGATAATTTAGTTTTCATATGTATGTAATTCTGTGTAATTGCCCTGAAGGAAACCTGGGGGCAAGTGTCTCCAAGTCACCAATTTTGTCGATTATTTTGGTGACTTCTTGGAGACATTGTCAACAAAGTGTCTACATTTTTTTTTATTTGCTTTGATGAGAAAAAAATGTATACACAACAAATAAGAGTTCTAGTTCGCCGCCAAAGCGCTATTATTTGTCGGCGGCATAATTCTTTTTATTAATCTAGTATTTTTTCAATTGTGTTATAATAAGTATGCAGTACAATAATTATAAATTTAAAAAGTACATACAAAATCCAATTTTTCATATTTTGTATTACTTTTGTTTATTAAAAGTTAAGAGCTGACGAGTTCGGCGGCATCAATATTAAAAGAATGTCGGCGGCTTAACTCAGCCTAAAAAATTTAAGCTTTGTAATAAAGCCATGCTTCTTCTTAATGTTTTTATTTGTGTTAAAAATATAAGGAAGCGACTGCAAAAAAATTAAAATTTTTGAAAAGATTTTTAAAATAATTAAATAAAAGATTAATAAAAAGGTAAGTAAAAGTGTTTTTAAAATAATTTCAACATATATATTATGAGTAAAAAAAACTATAAATTTGTATGCCTACCTTTTGATAATGATTTAATAATAATACCCATTCCTTCTAGAAAAATGTCGAACGACCATCCACAATACTCCAAAGGAAAACTAAAATATTTTTCTCAACAAGGTAATTTTACAATTTTGTATTCCTAAAATATGTATGTACTTTTATGCATTATGTATTTACTTTTTTCCTTACAGTTACCTCCAAATGTCCTAGCTGTGAACAACTCTCAGCACAATTTCATTCATACAAAGGTTAGTTAAAAAAAAATCTTTTGATAATTAAACTTACATAAAAAATAAACTTATAACGCTAAAAACAATTTATTATCAGTTTTGTTTTGAAAATCATATGTTTTAACAAAATGTTTTATATTTCTATTATCACAGATGCTGCTGAAAGGCGACATAACATATTGCTGGACATTTTGGCGGAACACAAAGTTTTACTAGATACAATAGTAAAACAAAATTCAGTTGCTACTAACCTTATTGAATTTTTTCCGATTAACACGGAAGAAAAGCTTAAGGAATTTGATGCTATTTTGGCCACACATTCAGATCCATACGTAAGTATTAGACTTCATTGTATATAGTCATATATAACTTAATTTTTTCTTTATGTTCTATAGATAAGACAAATAAAATCTCTTCTTGCTGGTAATGCTGAACGTAATTTACATCAGGTATTTGACCAAAATATAATTATGACGTTTAATGTTGATGGTTCTTTTGGAAAAAAGAGATTGCGGGATTTCGCCAACGTTTTTAAAGCTATAATAGGTAAAAAGTTTTATATTTGAGTTATCAAAATTTGTAATACTTTTATAAATGATTTTTTTGTTTCCATATCCAGACGTTATATCAACTTTTAGCGAAGAAGCCGATAAAACGCTACGAGGAGCATTGCAGCGCCAAAAAAAAAAAATATTTTAAGCAAATGGGTCGAAGCAAATCAAAAATAAATGAAAGCACTGAATTTGAAGGTGATTCTTCCAGTAAAGAAAATTAATATTTGCAATGAAATTTAATTTATTTTTTTTTAATACTAAAAGGCTGAAATGCACCTAATTCACTTTTAATATTTAGTATTTAATATTTAATATGAATTCCTTAATTTTTTTTAATAAAACATCAAATGTTAACAAAAGTTTTATTAACAACAGTATCGGGGTATAATAAGTTACTAGTACTGGTGACTGTGTCAACATTGGGTCAGTACAGATTCTCTACTGACATTTACACCATAAAAGTACCAAAAGTGTAGACTAGAATTACTTAAATGAACTAGTGAATCTCTGGTGACAATGTCTACATATGATCCCAAAAGAACTACCTAGTCAATAGTACCAGTGTCAGTAGTAGATTTCCAATGACACGCACATGTTAAATGTCAATAGTAAAAAAGCATTGTCGGGGTATATTAAGTCACTAGTACTGGTGACAGTGTCAATAGTAAATCAGTACTGATTCACTAGTGACATTTCCTACAGGGTGGTTATTTTGACAAACACTAACACAGATAATGAAACCTTTTGTTTTTATCACTAAAATACGCATGTGCCTAAACATGATCATAAAACACTTAACGAGTAATAAATTAAGGGTCGCTAGTGTGTGCATGTGTACAATCGTAGCTTATCAGTTCTAGTTAGGTTTAAGGTTTTCAATGTTAGTACTTAAGAATAATTTTGTAAATAAAATTTAGTATCCTAAAAGTACTCAAGCGGGTAGTTATGCTCGTATGTTTTATTAATTTAACAAAGAGAAAAGTATATTTATTATACGAAATTTTATTATGGTCTTCTGATATACCAAAGTAATATCATCAACATTTAAAACAACTATCAGTAGCTAAAAACACCTGAAGAAATACAGATGAAAAATGTCTTATTTAAAAAAAGTCATCGTAAATTTTTTTAATGACTTCCAAGACCTCGTTACATATGAGCACAGGGAAATGCTAAATTGCTTTATGGCAATGTTAGGGAAAAACGACGAAGACGGAATAGTTGATGCAGAAGATGGTGTGCACGGTGTTCATTTCCACACTTGCCCCTGGCATATTACTGATTCTGAGGAGGGTCCAGACACTTGCAGATGTACTATTTATTTTTTAAGAAAATTTAATGTTATCAATTTAATTAACTCTTATTATTTTAAATTCCAAAATAAATATTAAAAGTAAATTACAACAACAACAAAAAACAATTATCTTTTATTTTATTATTATAAAAATGCTTAGGATTTTTTTTTTTTTTTTGTATTAAAGGAAAAAAAAAAAAAGATAAAGATTAAGAGCCTCATTCTTTAAAAAGAAAATTCGTTTCTATATCATTTTAACGATTTTTGACGAACATTTACAAATACTAAACCGCCTAGCAAAATTTCCAAAAATGAAACAGGGCTTTTTGATAATTACACATCAATGAAGAAAGGATCTAATATAAAATTTTTCATTATTCTTACTCCATGTTGTGTGTTCGAATATGACAAGAATATTAATTAGTAATGATATTAAATATAGACATTATTCGATCTAAGAATGAAATGAGAAAGGGCAACATTAATTCATGATATACATCTCATTCTATCTTAAGGAATCCAATGTATATAATTTTTGTACAAATTTTTAAAAATAAGAATGAATAAATAGGGGTAGTAAATTATTCTAGAATAAAATAAGTAAACTAAGTAGAGGTAAAAAGTTAAATTCCATTTTTTTTTTGTTTAGAATGAAAGAGATAATAATATTAAATATAAAAAAATTGTAAATGGTGACCTTACCACAATCTTCGGATATATCCAAATAATATCTAAATATTTTGTAAATTTAACAGTTAACGCATTCACTGCCAACTACGAGTTATCTCGTAGTAGCAAACCTTACTCAACAGGCCAACTACGAGATAACTCGTAGCAAGAACTTTGCGATTATATTGAACATAATTTCGAAATGGCTTATTGAATTAACTTTATTATTTCATTTTGGCACATGGAAAAAGTGCTTTTTTCAAAAAAAACAAACAGTAACGGTTTTATCAAATTGGGAATTCCCCAAAAAGTAATGCTTTATTGAAGTTGAATTTTTATACATATAAAATTTAGTCGTGCTTAGAAGTAGTATGTTTATGGGGTTTCGGGATCACTTTTTTCATACAAATGCATGTTCAATGGGCGTGGCTTATTTGCTCCCGCCCACTTTTTTGTATTGACCAATCAGAAGCAAGCTTTAGATGAAGAAGAGAAGTGTGAATTTTATATACCCCAGCAAACCAAAAAGTTTGATTTAAAATTGGAGAGTGATTTGAAATGATTTTTTTTTTTTTTTTTTTTTTTTTGTAAACGTATGAGAATGACAGCATTCTCAACAAAAAGGTGATTTTGTATCCAATTTTGATACAGATTTGAATTAAGGTTTGAATTAACCTTTGATATCAAAGAAAAAAAGAATTAATTTGTGGGTTGTAGTAAGACTTGTATGTTTGTTTATTGTATGCTTTTTATCAAATACTATAATATATTTGTATACAGGATCAAATGTATTTTATAAAATTTAATTTAACCTCGTGTAAGGTTTTTGACTTTTAGTGATGAAATACATTATCTGATTTTCTTAGATATGCTTATACATAGTTATCAATGACTGAATTAAATTTGTTAGTATTATAATAACAAAGTATTTTGATTTATTGATGTTTAATAATTTCATAAATTTGTGAAATTTATTTTATATACATACATATGTATATATATATATATATATATATATATATATATATATATATATACTAACATTAAAAAACTCTCCTCAGAACAACGTAGTGAAATAAACATACTTATATTAATTTAAATTTGATACTTATACTTGTATCAATAGAGAATGTACATGTAATCACATCTTTCAAGTGTTCATTAAAAAATAAAAATGTCGAAATTAATTTGTGAATATTGTCAGAAAGGATATAATAATAATGTATCCTTAAAACGACATATAAGATTAAATCATAAAAATTCTATCATGAAATGTTCTACGTGTGACTTAAAATTTTCAAATCGCAAAGACTATCTAAATCATTTGCATTTAATAGATCATAGTAGAAAAGTGGGAGAAGATACCATATACTGCGATGAGTGTAAAACATATATATTGAAAAAATTTTGGGCTCAACATTTACGTACAAATAACCACAAGATCAATTGTAATAAGCAAGTGGATAAAGGAGTAATGCGTATTAATTCTGCTTTTAAAAATCGAATCGCCACATATATGTTTGAAAATGAGAACAAAAATAATTTAATTCCGGAAAATTTTCTATCTTCAATTCAGTATAAAGTCATAGAGATGATAAAAGAAATGCTGCAGAAACATACAAATATTAAATTTAACTGCGAATTGTTTTGTAATTATATGTTATTGAAAGATGAAACATGCATCATAGAAATGAAATCACATCAAACTAAAATGATGATAATAAGTTCTACTACAACAGTAGAAGATCTAGTTAATTTTTACTCAAATCACTGCAGCGTTCTAATAAAGAAAATGAGTGAATTTCAAGAACGTGATAGTGGATGGAGCTTAATAGAAATCTCACATCTTGAGATTAATATTAATAAATATGAGTGTCTTAAAGGTTCACAATATTTACCTTTACCACCAACAATATTGAAAAAAGAAGCATGTATTAATGTGCAAAATAAAGATGAATACTGTTTCAAATGGGCTATAATATCTGCATTATATCCAGTCACCACCAATTCAAATAGATGTTCATCATATCAAATCAAAGATATTAATGCAGATATTGTTAAAAAAAAATAATGAGTACATGTGAATCAGCTGAATGTATTTGCAATCTTTCTTTTAGGAAAGATTGTAATTTATGGATGGACGAAATATTCTACGCCGAACTGGAGAGGGCGAGAATTGTATTCCAAAATTTTAAAAATTCACAAAAATGTTATCAACAACTCATAGAGGAAAAGATTACCGACTTGCTTTTAAAGGAATACAATTCGGATATTGAGGGTGCAGACATATTGTTATCCTGGAGAGGAGATAGCATAAATGTGCACATCATCAAGGATGATGATGTGCACATATGGGGCTCTATAAAAATTCTAAGTAATGGAATAAAAATTGATAATAGGACATATTACCTATTATCAAAAAATTTTACTTCATGTAACATTTAAAAAAAAAAAAAAAAAAATTATAAAAGAAAACATAAAAACAATTGCTTTTTATTTAAAAATATTAGATTATAAAATAAATATTTATTATTTGCTCTAGAATATCTCTTTGAACACTGTACTAGTCCTCCTCTAATACCGTCTTGTATAAAATTATACATATTGACGTCACTTAAAAGTTCTAACCTTATGTTAGTTGTTCTTAAAAAAAAAAAAAAAAAATAAAAATAAAAAATAAAATATACTCCCATAGTTTGTTATTAGAATATTCAAATTAATCATTTCAAATTGAGAAAATATTATAAATACATAAATATTGAGCCTTAAACTAATTTTAAACATATTCTAGATATGAAAAATGTTTAATGTGAATAAAAAATACTCCCCTTAATTTGTTATTACAATATTTAATATTAATCATGACCATACTCAACAACATAAAATACATCTTCATTAATGTCAAAGAACCTTACACAAAGTTATTTTTTTTTTCCATATAAACAAAACAATTCTCAAGTTTCCACTTTACAAAAACAAAAATAACCATATAAAAATATGTGGATGAATAAACCAAAAATACTCAAACGCTATTTATACAATTCATCAGTTTTTAATTTCATCACAATTAAAAGTGCAAAAAAAAAAAAAATAAATAAATAAATAAAAATTGCCTCCCCTGCTAAATTGTTTGTATGTACTTTTAACATAATTACATAAATACATCATACATACATACATTGGTTTTCAATTTCATAAAATGCAAAACAATTTTTCCTCCTATTAATGCACTCACAAGAAAAAATTACAAAACAAATTCATTGGTTTTCAATTTCATACAAACAATTTCCTCTTCAAAATTCCTCTTACTCCTCATTAAAAGCAAAAACAACTATTGCCTTCCCATTTCCCTACTACTCTTAGATTTTTGAGATTAAAGGTTGTTTTTGATTTTCTTAAATAGTATTTGTTTTTAAATACAATTTTTATCGTGTTGAAATGGAGGATGAAGACATAGAAAAATATTTAGATAGTTTAGAAGTATCTAGTGACAACGATTTTTCTGCTGATGAAGATGAATATTTGTTAGATGATAATGATGATGAAAGTAGCAGTTCTGACAGTCAAAGTTCTGAGTCTGACAGTGATATTGAAAATATCGCACCTAAACGAATTCGCGTTGGTGAGAATATAACATCTTCAGATAATGATTGGAGTGAAATAAAACAAGATCCTCATCAGTTTCCATTTAAAGGGATACCATTTATAAATGTTTCTGAAAATTGTATAACACCTGGAGATTATATTGATTTATTTTTAACAGAAAACTTTTTAACTTACTTGGTTGAACAAACCAACCTTTATGCCAATCAATAAATTAGTAAAGCATCATTGCTGAGATCATCTTGTTTAAAAAATTGGAAAGATACAAGCAATGAAGAGCTTAGTGTTTTTTGGATTATTATTACACATGGGGCCTATCACTTTACCAAGTATATCACATTATTGGAACACAAGTAAACTCTATGGTCTGAAATATTTCCGTAACAGAATATCAAGAAATCGGTTTCAAATGCTTCTTGGATTTCTTCATTTTTCAAACAACGAGCATCAAACTGCCGACCGTTTATTTAAAATAAAGCCAATCCTACAACATTTCAATGATACAATGGATCACATTTACCATCCAAAGCAGGACTTGTGTATTAATGAGTCCATGGTTCTTTGGAGAGGCCGATTAATTTTTCGCCTGCGAATCAAAAGAAATGATATTGAGGGTAAAAATTTATGAAGGAAAACAAGTTGACGGTTGTAAAAATCATGCCAGTGAGGTTGTGATGAGCCTAATGGAAGGTTTTCTTGACAAAGGATATAATCTTTACATGGATAATTTTTATAATTCCGTGGGTTTAACAAAAACCTTAACCAATAGATCTACGTATGTGTGTGGTACTTTGAGGGCCAATAGAAAAGAAAATCCGAAAAATGTAATTCAAAAAAAGCTTAAAAAAGGCGAATCAACATGGGCTCGATTAGATTCGGTCGTATTTTGTAAGTGGAAAGACAAAAGGGACGTACTCACTATATCCAATAAACACTATGGAAACATGGTGGAGGTAATGAATAGAAATAAAAAAATCTCCATAAAACCGGATATTGTTCGGGACTACACCTTGGGCTGGAGTAGATCGTAGCGATCAAAACATTTCATATTATTCATCATTAAGAAAATCTGTGCGATGTTACAAAAAACTTGGGTTTCAATTTTTCGAAATGTTTATGCATAATGCTTGGCTACTTTACACCCAAAATAATTCAAACAAAAAACTGTCAATATTACAATTTAGAGAAAAGGCTATTGAACACTTACCTGGTGAATCTAAAAACATTGATGCTCGCATCGAAACTAAAGACAACTTTCACTAATTGGAATCAATTCCACCAACGGAAAAGAAAAATAACCCAACTAAGCCATGTCGTGTTTGTTATAAAGAAAACAAAATATGTGAAACGAGGTATATTTGTGCAGAGTGCCCTGAAAAGCCAGCTCTTTGCGTGAACAACTGTTTTAAAATTTATCATCAAAATTATTATACATATATTAAGAAGAATAATAATAACAAAAATTAATTATATTTTGTTTTGTCATGTTTTATTTATTGAAATAAAGTTGAATGCTCTTTTTTTTACATTTTTGTTTGTTTATCTTGAAATCAAATAAGAAATTATGGAAAAAATAAGGTACGATTTATCTCGTAGTTGGCATATCCAAATGAAATTTTGTATAAGTAGGCCAAACTACGAGATATCTCGTATTACTTAAAAATGCCTAAATTTATGTTGGCACCTGACGTTAGATTTATGAAAACGGCCTTGGCAGTGAATGCGTTAATAAATTAGGATAGAAGCGATCACTCCAAACAATTTAAAAAATATGTCCGCTTACTGATTTAATTAATGAATTTCTAATTAAATATAATGATGTCCTTATGCACGAGCATAAAGATATGGTTACAATTTTCTTAAGTATGTTGGAGGAAAATGAAGACAAACTTGGAAGTGATGATGAAACTAAGAATGGACACTTTAAATGCTGCCTCTGGATGGATTAATGGCGAAAGAGAAGAAGGAGTGGACATGTGTCGATGCACAGTGTACCATTTAAGAAAAGCTAATGTTTTAAGTTTGATAAATTCTTATAATCTAATATTTAATAAAGGAAAATTTAATTAAAATTATATGTAAATGTTTTTTCAGATAAAGATGCAACTAAAACTTATAAAAAAAAAGTTTATTTGTTGTATTGAAACGTTATGTCAACATATTTTATGTGATCTATACTTATGTATCTACGTGTTTCAAATATTACAAAGAATTAATTGCGTTTGTTAAAATACAAGAATGGACATGCTTAAATTTGTTTGGTTTTTGAATTAATTATTCCACTCATGAACTTGCTCATTTTATAAAAAAACAACTAATCAAAATTCATGATCATTCATGTTTCAGGAACTGTAAGGATAACGTTTAAATAGTAGCATACAAGCTGTATAAAAGTAGTTGAAAATGAATGTGCAAGAAAAAATAAAGCGACGAAATATATTGCTAAGAAAAATGTCATATAAAAGTATAATTGAAAAATTTTTGTATGTCTTCAATGGTTGCATATTTGATGAGCATTTACTAATAATAAACCATTTAAAAAACATGCTTGATCATTATGAGAACATGGAGTTGATCAATTCTATTCATGGAAAACATTTTATTAACTGTCCAAGGATTTGTCAAATTTGTGAAAATGGATCAAGTATATGTTAATGTATTCAATTTGAAATGAATCGTGAAAAAGTAATAAACTTAATAGAATTATATTATAAATTTTTTGTAGAAAAATTAATAAATAAATAATTATTTTCTTTTTATAAATAATATTTGTTTTTATTTTCTTATTTCAATTAAAATGATACACATATTCCAATACATACAAAAGAACAAACAAAATTATAAGAATAAGTTGATATATAAATAAATATATTGTTAGATATATTAGAGAATATGAACCTTCAGCCTTTTGTTTCGTATTTCTAGAGCATTCGACATGTGTAGGGGAAGGTGGTATTTCAATAGTATACTCTGGGTTGTAATTATTATTTCTAATCTTGTTGTATGATAATGATATGTTATCAAGTGACATTTTACTCACAGCATTCTCACGTATTTCGTTTCCTCCACTAGGACCGCAAATATCATAAATTGGTGGAGGTAGGATTTGGTTTAATATCTCCCAATCTATGGGTACGTTGTTGGTAGAACATCGCCTCAATAAAGAACAATTCGGTGACCATCGTAGATGTTCCATCACAAGATGATCATTACGATTCCAACACCAAATTTCAACTGCACAGAAATAACATTTCGTTCTATCACTTTCACCAGTATAAAACATCCCCGTCATAGCCAATTTCTTCTTATCTAACCAACGTGTGCCAGAAAGCCCAATCATTTTGGCCGATGTGCCAGAAAGCCCAATCGTTTTGGCCGTTGTGCCAGATGGCCCACAAATATACTACTTACGTGTAAATTTATTAAGAATATTAATCTAATTTTTCACTCACATGTAAGATTATTCACTAATAAAATATTTTACATTATGTCATAGCATGTAAACGCAGTGAATAATTCTGTGGTAATCTGGTAGCTTTATTTGATCTGAAAATAGTGGCAACACTAACTTTTAGTACGTAACGAACAAATTGAAACAGCAGATGATCGACAACAATAAAAAAAAAAATATTAAAAAAATTGTATGAAAACAAACAAAACAAATACAAAAAAAAAAAAAAAAAAAACAATTTTATATTTTCTTTAATTAATTATCATTCGCGAAAAAATGTGCAAATGTAATTAAAAAACTAATTCTTAATTTAAAATATTTATGAAAATGCCGACGGTAGTGAATAATTAAACAAATATTTATCCCGTGTACGTGTGGGTTTACGTATGTGTGTGTCTTTATGTGGTTTTATATTTATCAAACAATCGCAAACTGGTTTCACTTCGGGCGTTTTGTTCACAATATTAAATATTGTATGTAAAATAATTTCAAAAGAAGCGTAAATTATATTTTTATCGCAATAAGCGGATTAATAAAAATTCTAATTAATTTATGGAAGTCTATAATCTGATTAATTTACAGATTATAGGAAAAAGTTTATAATTCAGAATCGCTGTTATTTCCCTGGTTTGGACGGCAAAGACGGCAACGGCAGTATTAGTTTTTTAATTTCTGATTACACTTTTTGTATTGCAGACTATACATACACATGCACTGTATCTCATAAGTTGCCACCGCATACCCATTGACCACTCTGATATTTACATATACCAGTTTAAACAGAGTAGGGTATTTTTGAAGATCAAATAACGGCATAACCAAATGACGACAATCAGAATGTAGGTGAATGACACTATATTGAGTGAAAAATGTAAATGAGTGCATTCCAATCTCAAACATTCTGATTGGTAACAGTTACTATAGAAGGAGTGATATCTTTATGGTGCCGACAGAGATAAGTAAAAACTCTGTCGATAAATAGAATGAGTGAGAACGGCTAAGTACACATCTCATTTATGATATTATAACACTTCCAAATTAAAATAAAGACAGACTTGAAATTATCAAACTAATCCGGCGATTACTTTGAACGACTTGCAAATCAGCTGGAACCCTAACAGCTACTAAAAATAACCAAGAGCTATAGGGAACCACAAACAATTTAACACCCATAGGCACACCACCCTGTAGTAACAACATATGCTACTAGATCAGCTACAAAATCAATAATTAAGAATGCTTTCAATGAAAGAGTGAAACTGATAATAGAATCAGTAACTTTCAATAATCTTAACATAATATTTCTATATGAAACCTAAATTAATATTTTTCTCTATTTGAAATATTAAAGAGAAATACTCAAAGTATTCAATTTACTTATTTAAAATAAAGGAGTATTTTTTAAATTTGTATTAAAAGAGGAATCACGTCATATTTGTTTCCATTGAGCTGAGGATTACGTCAAAGTATAGTTAACAGAATGGTAAGCTATCACTATTGGAAAATATATTTAAGTTATCATGTATTTACAAATTTCTTATTCTTATTTTTTAGATGTATGAACAAATTATGAAATTGGCTGTTGGTATTAAGGCGGAGTATACAAAAATTGATGATATTCTCTTACATCAACCATTCAAGTGTTTTAAAATGTCAAACCTTTGATCAATATTTAAATAAATTTTTTCATTAGTCTGTTGACTTAATTAAAAGTGATTACACGTTAATTTTAAACAATATGCCATCTTATCAATCACTTTTTGTGGAAAGAGAGATGCTTGAAGGACATGAGATCCTTCATTGTTTGGGATGTTAGAAATGGTTCTCAAAAGAAAAACATCTAAAGGGGCATGAAAGGACTCATGCCAGCACATCCCTTGTCAGTGGTAGAACTGAGTCTTCCACTTCTAATAAATTTACTTGTATTAAAAGTGCTTTCAAAAAAAGAATTCTGACATACCTCCACAGAAACCAAAAACTCGTATATATGTAATAAAAATGTCAAAAATCCAGGAGAGGAATAGTGGATGGTCCCTAATATGAATGAAGCATTTGGAAATAAATATAAATAAGGCTTCATTCATTAGAGGATCCAAATATACACCATTACCACATTGGATAAAAAAAGATGCCTGTTTCATATATCCAAATGATGGTGAATATTGTTTCAATTGGTGTATCTTCGCTTCATTCTTATATAATAAAGCAAATGGATTTATGCATTGTAATGGATTTGTAAATATTCAAATACATGAGGAGAAAATATGTTTGGAAAATCAACTGTTAAATTTTGAAAAACTAAAATTTCCAATGAAATTAGAAGACATAAAAATATTTGAAACTAAAAGATAATGTAGGACCATGATCTTAATTGTGTAGTGTTTTTGACTAGTAGAAGTTGCATGCCTTCTGCATGTAACTTAACGCTTCTACATTGTTGAAGCATTTTATCTACACCGCATGATATTGGTAAATATATTTAAGTTATAATGTATTTATAAATTTCTTATTTTTATTTTCTAGATGTATGAACAAATTATGAAATTGATTCTTGGTATTAAGGCGGAGTATACAAAAATTGATGATATTCTCTTACATCAACCATTCAAGTGTTCTAAAATGACAAACATTTCATCAATATTTAAATATATTTTTTCATTAGTCTGTTGACTTAATTAAAAGTGATTACAGGTTAATTTTAAACAATATGCCGTCTTATAAATCAATTTTTGTGGAAAGAGAGATGCTTGAAGGACATGAGATCCTTCATTGTTTGGGATGTTAGAAATGGTTCTCAAAAGAAAAACATCTAAAGGAGCATGAAAGGACTCATGCCAGCACATCCCTTGTTAGTGGTAGAACTGAGTCTTCCACTTCTAATAAATTTACTTGTATTAAAAGTGCTTTCAAAAAAAGAATTCTGACATACCTCTACAGAAACCAAAAACTCGTATATATGTAATAAAAAAGTCAAAATTCCTGGAGAGGAATAGTGGATGGTCCCAAATATGAATGAAGCATTTGGAAATAAATATAAATAAGGCTTCATTCATTAGAGGATCCAAATATACACTATTACCACATTGGATAAAAAAAGATGCCTGTTTCATATATCCAAATGATGGTGAATATTGTTTCAATTGGTGTATCTTCGCTTCATTCTTATATAATAAAGCAAATGGATTTATGAATTGTAATGGATTTGTAAATATTCAAATACATGAGGAGAAAATATGTGTGGAAAATCAACTGTTAAATTTTGAAAAACTAAAATTTCCAATGAAATTAGAAGACATAAAAATATTTGAAACTAAAAGATAATGTAGGACCATGATCTTAATTGAGTAGTGTTTTTGACTAGTAGAAGTTGCATGCCTTCTGCATGTAACTTAACGCTTCTACATTGTTGAAGCATTTTATCTACACCGCACGATATTGGTAAATATATTTAAGTTATAATGTATTTATAAATTTCTTATTTTTATTTTCTAGATGTATGAACAAATTATGAAATTGGTTCTTGCTATTAAGGCGGAGTATACAAAAATTGATGATATTCTCTTACATCAACCATTCAAGTGTTCTAAAATGTCAAACCTTTAATCAATATTTAAATATATTTTTTCATTAGTCTGTTGACTTAATTAAAAGTGATTACACGTTAATTTTAAACAATATGCCATCTTATAAATCAATTTTTATGGAAAGACATGAGATCTTTCATTGTTTGGGATGTTAGAAATGGTTCTCAAAAGAAAAACATCTAAAGGAGCATGAAAGGACTCATGCCAGCACATCCCTTGTCAGTGGTAGAACTGAGTCTTCCAATTCTAATAAATTTACTTGTATTAAAAGTGCTTTCAAAAAAAGAATTCTGACATACCTCTACAGAAACCAAAAACTCGTATATATGTAATAAAAAAGTCAAAATTCCTGGAGAGGAATAGTGGATGGTCCCAAATATGAATGAAGCATTTGGAAATAAATATAAATAAGAATTCATTCATTAGAGGATCCAAATATATACCATTACCACATTGGATAAAAAAGATGCCTGTTTCATATATAAAAATGATGGTAAATATTGTTTCAATTGGTGTATCTTCGCTTTATTCTTATATAATAAAGCAAATGGATTTATGCATTGTAATGGATTTGTAAATATTCAAATACATGAGGAGAAAATATGTGTGGAAAATCAACTGTTAAATTTTGAAAAACTAAAATTTCCAATGAAATTAGAAGACATAAAAATATTTGAAACTAAAAGATAATGTAGGACCATGATCTTAATTGAGTAGTGTTTTTGACTAGTAGAAGTTGCATGCCTTCTGCATGTAACTTAACGCTTCTACATTGTTGAAGCATTTTATCTACACCGCACGATATTGGTAAATATATTTAAGTTATAATGTATTTATAAATTTCTTATTTTTATTTTCTAGATGTATGAACAAATTATGAAATTGGTTCTTGCTATTAAGGCGGAGTATACAAAAATTGATGATATTCTCTTACATCAACCATTCAAGTGTTCTAAAATGTCAAACCTTTAATCAATATTTAAATATATTTTTTCATTAGTCTGTTGACTTAATTAAAAGTGATTACACGTTAATTTTAAACAATATGCCATCTTATAAATCAATTTTTATGGAAAGAGAGATGCTTGAAGGACATGAGATCTTTCATTGTTTGGGATGTTAGAAATGGTTCTCAAAAGAAAAACATCTAAAGGAGCATGAAAGGACTCATGCCAGCACATCCCTTGTCAGTGGTAGAACTGAGTCTTCCAATTCTAATAAATTTACTTGTATTAAAAGTGCTTTCAAAAAAAGAATTCTGACATACCTCTACAGAAACCAAAAACTCGTATATATGTAATAAAAAAGTCAAAATTCCTGGAGAGGAATAGTGGATGGCCCCAAATATGAATGAAGCATTTGGAAATAAATATAAATAAGAATTCATTCATTAGAGGATCCAAATATATACCATTACCACATTGGATAAAAAAGATGCCTGTTTCATATATAAAAATGATGGTAAATATTGTTTCAATTGGTGTATCTTCGCTTTATTCTTATATAATAAAGCAAATGGATTTATGCATTGTAATGGATTTGTAAATATTCAAATACATGAGGAGAAAATATGTGTGGAAAATCAACTGTTAAATTTTGAAAAACTAAAATTTCCAATGAAATTAGAAGACATAAAAATATTTGAAACTAAAAGATAATGTAGGACCATGATCTTAATTGAGTAGTGTTTTTGACTAGTAGAAGTTGCATGCCTTCTGCATGTAACTTAACGCTTCTACATTGTTGAAGCATTTTATCTACACCGCACGATATTGGTAAATATATTTAAGTTATAATGTATTTATAAATTTCTTATTTTTATTTTCTAGATGTATGAACAAATTATGAAATTGGTTCTTGCTATTAAGGCGGAGTATACAAAAATTGATGATATTCTCTTACATCAACCATTCAAGTGTTCTAAAATGTCAAACCTTTAATCAATATTTAAATATATTTTTTCATTAGTCTGTTGACTTAATTAAAAGTGATTACACGTTAATTTTAAACAATATGCCATCTTATAAATCAATTTTTATGGAAAGAGAGATGCTTGAAGGACATGAGATCTTTCATTGTTTGGGATGTTAGAAATGGTTCTCAAAAGAAAAACATCTAAAGGAGCATGAAAGGACTCATGCCAGCACATCCCTTGTCAGTGGTAGAACTGAGTCTTCCACTTCTAATAAATTTACTTGTATTAAAAGTGCTTTCAAAAAAAGAATTCTGAAATACCTCTACAGAAACCAAAAACATGTATATATGTAATAAAAATGTCAAAATTCCAGGAGAGGAATAGTGGATGGTCCCTAATATGAATGAAGCATTTGGAAATAAATATAAATAAGGCTTCATTCATTAGAGGATCCAAATATACACCATTACCACATTGGATAAAAAAAGATGCCTGTTTCATATATCCAAATGATGGTGAATATTGTTTCAATTGGTGTATCTTCGCTTCATTCTTATATAATAAAGCAAATGGATTTATGAATTGTAATGGATTTGTAAATATTCAAATACATGAGGAGAAAATATGTGTGGAAAATCAATTGTTAAATTTTGAAAAACTAAAATTTCCAATGAAATTAGAAGACATAAAAATATTTCAAACTAAAAGATAATGTAGCACCACGATCTTAATTGTGTAGTGTGTTTGACTAATAGAAGTTGCATGCCTTCTGCATGTAACTTAACGCTTCTACATTGTCGAAGCATTTTGTCCACACTGCACGATAGCCGAACAGCATGTATTTGTCACACATATTGTAGTGTACCCCACAAACACATAGTGTTCCGTACAAGTTTGCATGTATGAACAATGCATAAAACAAATATTAATTGAATATATATCAAATTACAACTCACATTGTTGTATACGTAATGCAGACTAATCATAAACATAATTAAGCGACGCACTTATAATTATATAATTATATTATATTATATTATATATATAATCCATGATACCGAACGAGACAAATGTAATATTTAATAAAATAGAATAAGTTAGAGAAGCTAGGATTAATTCTGTAAATTAGTTTATAAGCACCAACAATAACACACACAAATATATAAGCACAGATAATAAACGTAGAAGTTAACAACGGTGTCGACACAGCCGACAAAATTAATTAAGCAACGTAAGCTCTCAATTCTTCGACGCGTATCTGCACCAATTACAAATTGCCCAATCCATGGGAACGCAATTTTGCTGGATCAGCGTCTGCATTTTACATGCATGTTGGTGCAACGTAATCAACAGATCAATAAGCCAACGAGGTTAATAGATAATGGGCAGTCTTGGTTACAACTTTAAACGAAGCGGTTCGATTAACAAATTTTACTAACAGATTTTACTAATTAAATGAACTTTCAAATAAAGAATTAATAATTGTAAGCCAAATAAAATCGTTTTATTTAAGAGTACAATGTTGGTGCTCAGAAAAATTATTTTTTTTTAGGGAAGAACCGATCGAGAACTTTTACTTAGACTGGCATACTTGCCTTGTTTTATTTGAAGTCTCATCTTTTGGCAGTCCCTTTGAACGCCTACAATTAAGCTGATCCCCATACAGCTGTATAAATATAGAACTGCGCTATACGGAAAACTCTGACTTATATCATACACGACAAACCTAACACTCCATTTTCGAATATTACATGGCAATCATACACATGCCATTACACAGTGGCAAACTTTGCCGGACACATCCAACAGTAAATGATAACTTTATATGGCGATCCTGCCAGGAGAACCAAAAATTAGAATAGTATCCTAACTTGGCAAAGTGATAGATCCTGCCAAATCCGAAAAATTAGATTTTTTTTGTTTTTTCTCACATGGCAGAGTAGGTTCCGAGAACAATATATAAGTAGACTGCTAGCTGGACTAGCTGCCGGACACATCCAACAGTAAATGATAACTTTATATGGCGATCCTGCCAGGAGAACCAAAAATTAGAATAGTATCCTAACTTGGCAAAGTGATAGATCCTGCCAAATCAGAAAAATTAGATTCTTTTGTTTTTTCTCACATGGCAGAGTACGTTCCGAGAAGTATATATAAGTCGACTGCTAGTTGCACTAGCTCCTTTCTAAAAAAAAAATTAAAGTAATAGTGTAGCCAGTGGCAAACTCTGCCGGCTATATCCAACAGTAAATGATAACTTTACAAAATGTGTGGAAAATCAACTGCTAAATTTTGAAAAACTAGAACTTCCAATGAAATTAAAAGACATAAAAATATTTGAATCTAAGAACCAAAATATTAGCATTAATGTATTTGGCTGCGAAGGTAATACTATAATTGGCCATATTACCTCACATTTGCGATAAAAAATCATCACATAAATATTCTTTTTATTAAGGACGAAGAATGGTGTCACTACGTTTTTATTAAAGATATCGGTAATTTAAATAAAAAATTAACCATATATATTTTATAAATTAAATTATTATTATTCAAATATTTCAGATTAGTAAGATAGAATTTAACATTCCACCATGGACGAGTTTACATTTGTAATGCATGTCTTCAGTACTCTCCAAATGCGAAGATAATGCAAGACCATGATCTTAAAAAAAAAAATTAAGTAATAGTGTAGCCACTGGCAAACTCTGCCGGCTATATCCAACAGTAAATGATAACTTTACAATATGTGTGGAAAATCGACTGTTAAATTTTGAAAAACTAGAATTTCCAATGATTTTAAAAGACAGAAAAATATTTGAAACTAAGAACGAAAATATTAGCATTAATGTATTTGGCTGCGAAGGTAATACTATAATTGGAAAATATTACCTCATGTTCACGCGCATAGTGTAAACAGCTACTAATTATTGTTCAGTGGCTGTTTTCTATGCTTTTTACCCTTTGACATTTTCCCACATTCTTAATATACATAATTTTTTTGTAAAATTACTTACATTTGTAAACCCCAAGCGTACGGTACGTACATATTAAGAACCCGAGCTAAAATAAAACCCAAGTTATATAGAAAAAAAAATTCTAATACCCGTTTTTTTATTTTCTGTATATATTTTCTATAAAAATATTTCAAGCAAAACATTTTTTGGTCCTTAACCGGATATTTAAGAAACCCCCCGTGAACTTGAAATATTTTTAAGAAAATATTTTATTTTCAGAAACCTCCTTTTGGAAACCCGCACTCCTTTTTGGATAAATCCTGTTTTGTTTTTATTTTTTTAAACTTCCCTCAAACAATTAAAAAGTTAAGTTGTTTGAATTTAAAAGTGAAAAGTGCAAAAGAAATACAAGTGAAAGAAAAAAAAAAAAAAAAGACAAAAACCAACAAACAAGATCAGTGCTAGAAACACAAATTGCCGTCGGCAAAACACAATTGAGCAAAAAGTGGCAAAAACCCCTTTGTTATTTTTTATATTTTACCCCAAAAGTGTTTTTTTTTTTTTATTCGCGTGAGTTAAGTATATAAAACCAAACACTAACACTTGCATTAGGAATGACCCTATAGATGAATTTATTGCAAACATAATTACTAATAAATAAAGCAAAATGTAATATTAAAAGTTACGATATCAACGATACTCCCACATAAAATAGTAATATAAACAAACACACACTTGAAATTAATAATCTCTTTTGTTTACGATCAATACAAATGTCTGTATGCAACCTTGCATATATACATTTTCATAAACTATTTAAGTTCTTTTGTCGCTTGACAAGAAAAATATCAATGCTTAACTATCAAAAGATTTTGTATTTAATTTTGGCCAATGAACTCTTAAAAAACAATAAAGTTAAGAAATACTTCTTAAGAATTTACAATTGAATTTGTATTTATGATTAAGAAATTTGTAAACTCAGCTTATGTATTTATGATTAAGAAATTTTGTAAAACTCAATGTTGTATTTATAATTAAGTAATTTGTAAAAAGAAAGCATTCCTATTCTTGGAGTCGAAAAATAAAGAACAAATAAAAAAATTTATTGTTTTTTTTTTTAAATATAAAAAATCAAATTTATAATTGCCGACGAGGATGGGATTATCTCGTAAAACATATGTCATATCCTTTGACAAATAAAATAAATTCATTTTATCATATCCTTTGATAAATTGAATAATAAATGTCATATCCTTTGACGAAACTAAATATAAAGTGTGAACAGTGTTAAAAGTGCTTATGCTTTGAAAAAAAAGTGTGAAAAAAAATCTCTGAAGTGAGATAAAAAAAAAAACTGTGAAGTAAAGAACTATTTTTGTTAAATAAAAATTGAAAGTACTGAAGTGAAACACAATCTTATTAAAAAAAAACCAAATAAAAACTAAAATTAACTAAAACAAAAAACTGTATAAATAAAATACTTATTTAAATATTATTGAGATTTAATAATAATAAAAAAGGAGAACTGTGCATAACTAAAAGAAAAAAAAAAAACTGTACATAAGAAAAAAAAAAAAACAACAGTGCATAACTATAAAGTGAACGACTGTGAAGAAAAAAAAAGAGGACCACAAAATCTCAACCGGAAGAAAAAGGATCCATCTGAAAACCTTTTTTTTGAAGACAACTTTACCAATAACATCAAGATCAACACCAACATCAACAGAAAGTGAGCTTTAGATTTAAGATATAATTATTTTTATTTTATATAAATTACTGAAGTTTTTAAAATTTTCCTTACATATATAACTATCTAAACATGGTAGAACCGAACCATATCCGCTTAGATCCCATTAAGTATATTAATAGCATATCCTTATATAACGGAAATAGGAACGACTTGAATAATTTTATAAAACTTATAGATAGGATACACCCTATTCTTAGAACTTACGACGAACTATCGCAGCTCGTATTTTCGGACATAATAAAAAGTAGGTTAACGGGAAAAGCGCAAGAAATTATAGAAATAAATACCCAAGTGTTACAGAATAATTTCGGGGAAAAGAAAACCTGCGAGCAACTTTTTGATGATCTGAGGTCTGTTACGTTTAATAAGACAACAGTGGACTTCTATAACGATATTAAATATCGATTAAGGAGACTGAATAATAAATCCGCCATGGTCCTTGGAGAAGGAGAAACAGCAAATGAAGTAGCTATAAACAATCAAAGGTCAGCGCTACACATATTCAAGAACAAAATGCCAGAGCCAATGAGGACTGTTTTAGCCTGCAGAAATCCAAGTAGTTTGGAATCCGCGATGGATATATTATTCGAAAACGGATACGACAAAATGGGAAAATATGGGCGCATAGTTAACATTCAAAATAAACAAAATGGGCAAACAAACGGACAACGCAGTCAGATCCAGCAAACTCAAGGCAACAAAAATAACTCTTACAATTACAAGAAGAACAACAACGACTACAATCGAAACAACTACTATTCAAGAAATAACACTAGAAATAATCAAGGAAACAACCAATACCGAAGGGAAGATAATTATCACCAAAATAATCAAGAGACCAACAATCAAAATTATCAAACCCAACAGTCTCCACAACCAATGGAAGTAAATACAGTTGAAAATTTTCAGCTGACAGCCTCAACGGAAAACTTCCATATATAACCATTAAGACAAAATTAGGACATTTAAAATTTATAATTGATACCGGAGCATCAAACTCCATAATCAATCCAGGTTTATGTCATCCAAAATGGCAAATACCTTGTGAAGTAATAAATATTAAGACTGATCATAGACCACTATCCTGGCTATTCTTAATTAAAGAATCTAACTTGAAATTAGTAAGATGGAGGTTAAGATTACAGGAATATGACTACGAAATTAAATATAAAAAAGGAGTCCTAAATGGCAATGCAGATGCACTATCAAGAACAAACATATTCATTAACGAAAGTATAGATGAACCAGAAAATTCGGTAATTTCTGAAACTAGCAATCCATTAAATTTTTATCGCCGACAAATTATACTGAAGAAAATTGCATCAGGTTCACTCAAGATAAAAACAGAACAAATATTCAAAAACAATAGAAAAACAATATCTGCAAAGAATTTTGATGAAGAAACTTTAAAAACCCCAATTAAAAATCATTTTAATCCAGAAAAAACGAATGCAGTTTACGTTGACGAAGATGATGTTTTTGAGAAACTACGAGAAGTTACCAATAAATATTTTGGAAGTTTAAAATTACAAGATGTAAGACATTCCTTAAGGACATCGTAGACGAAAGCGAACTTACAGAAAAAAATAGAAAAGGAACATCTCAAAAACAACCATCGGGGAAATAATGAAAACTTTGCTGAACTTAAAAACGAAATTTATCACCCCAATCTGAAACTACGTATAAATCAATTTATTAACAACTTCGATATATGTAATACGGAAAAATATGATAGAAAACCAATTAAACAAAAATTCAAGTTAACAGAAGCACCCGAATCACCAGGAGAAATAATTCATATCGATGTATTTTATAGTCTTGAAAAAAATTGTTTTTAACGTTTATTGACAAATTCTCTAAACATGCGCAGGCTATAAAAATCAAAAATAGGTCCTGGATTGAATTTAAAATAGCCCTTGCACAATACCTTTCAACAATAGGTAATATAAAGAAATTAATAGTTGATAACGAACTTGGCTTCAAAGCCTGCCACTCCTAGAGTTCCTAGAGAACTAGGGATTGAAATTCATTATACTTCTAATAATAACCATACCTCAAATTCCGATGTGGAAAGACTCCACAATACTATTAACGAACACATAAGAATCTTAAAACATGACCCCAATAAAGAAACGGAAACTATAGAGGAAAAAATGTATAGAATAATGATATATTACAATAATGCAATACATTCAACTAGTGGTAGGAAACCAATAGATTTTAGAAATGGCAAAATAAGCCAAGACGAATACTCCACGATAAGAGAGAAAATAATTAAAGCAAAGGAAAAGGTCATAGAAAACTTAAATAAGGAGCGAGAAAATGTTGAAATACAGACCGGCCCAGTCTACATAAAAGATGAAAGAGGAGACAAAAACCACTCAAAGTTTAGAAAAGTAACCGTTTCCAAATTAGATGATGATCACGTAATAACAAATCGAAACCACAAATATTATAAATCTCACATAGAAAGAAAAAAGAAATTCCAAATACCAAATCAAGAATCTGACTTTACATAATAACCTTTATCTTTTACAGATGAAACTTTTATCAACAATAATATTCGCTATTTCAATTTTACATCCTACCCAGCTTCAAATGATGTATATAGAAGATCTTACGGAAAATCAAGGTTACATCCCTATTAAGGAAAAGGATATAAACATAATCGATCACTATAGCAGAATATTCCATTTTGTCAACCTAACTAACTATTACAAAACAACGGAAACTATATATAAGAATATACAATCATTAGATAATCCACTATCCGATTTACTGCCACTGCTTGATTCTACGAAAAGGAATTTCAAATTACTTAAAACCAAATTAGATAACTTATAACTATGTTTTAGAACTAAACGAGGACTCATAAATGGCTTAGGTAAAGGCATAAAGTTTATTACAGGAAATATGGATAACGATGACGAAAAGGAGATCAAATCCGCTCTAGTAAATCTTACAACGAATATCAATAACAATTCTGAACGAACGAAAACTTTAGGACGTATAAGTGAGATACTTTCTTCTCAGATCCAAAATATAACCACCCACATAAACATGCAACAATATATCATTGGCAAATATATTAACAAATTCCGTTATGAGGTTCAGAATAAGATATCTACTTTAGAAGATGAAGTAGTATTTCTGAGACACGTATACCAAATAGATAGTGATATAAACTTACTGAGGGACCATATAGATGATATAGGTAGAGTGATCTTTACGAGAAAGCTAGGAGTTATACCGACTGACCTGTTAGATGAAAAAGAAATGAATATCATAGATAATTTTGAGACGTATTCGAAAACTAAGGTCGCAGTAACTTCTAATGACGACCAAATAATCCTATCTGTCCCCATATTTTTCAATTTATCCTACTCCCAAATAATTTTGGAACATATACCTAATAAAGAAAATAAATCTTTACATTTAGAACAAAATCGAATAAATATAGACAATAATAAAAATATATATTACCCTAATGCAACTAACTTACTTAAGAATATGCAAATTGTTAAAGATAACTGTATTAAAAATATTGTACGAAATAATATAGCAAGCTGTACATTAAGAGAAAATACATTGACAGAAGTAAAAGAAATAAAACCAGGATTAATTTTGTTTAAAAACTTTTTTAAAAATGTTACAAATGATTGTAATTTCAAGAAACATATTACAAATGTAAGTTCCACTTTCTTAATTATATTCGAAAATTGTAATATAAATATAGAAAACCAAACATTTTATAATGATAAATTGTTTTATAAGGAAAAAACTATTCAGTCACATCTAATAACCAAAATAAAAGAAAATAAAACATTAGCAAATTTAAACTTAAAAGATCTTTACATTAAGCAAATAAAATATGAAGAAAATTTGAACGATTTAGATAAAGATCACAGAACAAACAAAATTGTTAATATTACTACAAATGGAACAATATTATGTATTTTACTAATTACGATAATAGTTTTTACACTTTTAACCAAAAGAAAAGTAAAGGTTGTTGAAATTTCGTCGGAGCATCAATCTAACGGAGGGGGAGTTACGATATCAACGATACTCCCACATAAAATAGTAATATAAACAAACACACACTTGAAATTAATAATCTCTTTTGTTTACGATCAATACAAATGTCTGTATGCAACCTTGCATATATACATTTTCATAAACTATTTAAGTTCTTTTGTCACTTGACAAGAAAAATACCAATGCTTAACTATCAAAAGATTTTGTATTTAATTTTGGCCAATAAACTCTTAAAAAACAATAAAGTTAAGAAATACTTCTTAAAAATTTACAATTGAATTTGTATTTATGATTAAGAAATTTTTAAACTCAGATTATGTATTTATGATTAAGAAATGTTGTAAAACTCAATTTTGTATTTATAATTAAGTAATTTGTAAAAAGAAAGCATTCCTATTCTTGGAGTCGAAAAATAAAGAACAAATAAAAAAAAATTATTTTTTTTTTTAAATATAAAAAAATCAAATTTATAATTGTTAACAACGGTGTCGACACAGCCGACAAAATTAATTAGGCAACGTAAGCTCATAATTCTTCGACGCGTATCTGCACCAATTACAAATTGCCCAATCCATGGGAATGCAATTTTGCTGGATCAGCGTCTGCATTTTACATGCATGTTGGTGCAACGTAATCAACAGATCAATAAGCCAACCAGGTTAATAGATAATGGGCAGTCTTGGTTACAACTTTAAACGAAGCGGTTCGATAAACAAATTTTACTAACAGATTTTACTAATTAAAAGAACTTTCAAATAAAGAATTAATAATTGTAAGCCAAATAAAATCGTTTTATTTAAGAGCACAGTGTTGGTGCTCAGAAAAATCATTTTTT
This sequence comes from Protocalliphora azurea, assembly GCA_932274085.1. Taxonomy (NCBI): domain Eukaryota; kingdom Metazoa; phylum Arthropoda; class Insecta; order Diptera; family Calliphoridae; genus Protocalliphora; species Protocalliphora azurea. The sequence continues at coordinate 42,220,141 of OW026520.1, forward strand.
TAGGGAAGAACCGATCGAGAACTTTTACTTAGACTGGTATACTTGCCTTGTTTTATTTGAAGTCTCATCTTTTGGCAGTCCCTTTGAACGCCTACAATTAAGCTGATCCCCATACAGCTGTATAAATATAGAACTGGGCTATAGGGAAAACTCTGACTTATATCATACACGACAAACCTAACACTCCATTTTCGAATATTACATGGCAATCATACACATGCCATTACACAGTGGATACATCCAACAGTAAATGATAACTTTATATGGCGATCCTGCCAGGAGAACCAAAAATTAGAATAGTATCCTAACTTGGCAAAGTGATAGATCCTGCCAAATCAGAAAAATTAGATTCTTTTGTTTTTTCTCACATGGCAGAGTACGTTCCGAGAAGTATATATAAGTCAACTGCTAGTTGCCCTAGCTCCTTTCTAAAAAAAAAAAAAAAAAAAAATTAAAGTAATAGTGTAGCCAGTGGCAAACTCTGCCGGCTATATCCAACAGTAAATGATAACTTTACAATATGTGTGGAAAATCGACTGTTAAATTTTGAAAAACTAGAATTTCCAATGATTTTAAAAGACATAAAAATATTTGAAACTAAGAACGAAAATATTAGCATTAATGTATTTGGCTGCGAAGGTAATACTATAATTGGAAAATATTACCTCATGTTTACGCGCATAGTGTAAACAGCTACTAATTATTGTTCAGTGGCTGTTTTCTATGTTTTTTACCCTTTGACATTTTCCCACATTCTTAATATATATAATTTTTTTGTAAAATTACTTACATTTGTTCGGTCAAGAAGTTGTAAATAAAGATTGATAAAGAAAAAATGAATAAATTAATTTTTTTAATAAAAACCAAAACGCGGACACATAATTCGTGTGCTTTTCCTTTTTTTTAACAGTGATAAAATAAAAGTCTTAATCCCTAATTTTTCATTTTTTTTGCTTTAATTTTTATTTTATTAAAAAGTGATCTTTTATTTTATTATTGTTGTTTTCCTTTTTGGATCCCAATTTTATTTATTCTCTGTTAACTCCTCTGTTAACAAAGCTTTTATTTATTACAATTTAACTCAACTGTGCTAGTTTAAAGAACATAGCACAAAAGAGAATAAATAAAACAAATTTTTACTCGTTAGTTTTTTGTAAACAAAAACAGACAGACACGCGAATAATTAATAAATTATATTTCTTGTGTTTATAGTGTTTTTTGATAATAATAAACAAACAAAAATATCGTGAGTTACCGATGGTCACCTACCAACAACAATAACAACAACTCAATATCCAAACTAGAACAACAACTACCCACCAACCAAACCTACAACAACAACGGATGCTCGTGGCAGACATACATAAATATTTGTATTTAAATACTTTAATATTATTTTAATACTATTGTAATCCAGGAATTATTAATTGCAATAACTCTATTTTAAACTACATCAAAATGTATGTCACCTACTAAAAGAAATTTCACTTCAGTTATTGCATTAGTTAATTCCAAGAATTATATTAAAATACATAACTAGCATTTATTTCAATTTGAACTTTAATAAACTTTTACTAATAAAGTAAGCTGCATTCATTTTTCCAAGAATTTTATTAATTTATTAAAATGCATGCTAAACAATTAAAACATATAAATAGAAATAAGTCAATAAAATAAGATTGTTCAATCATTAATCAACTTCCAGTCTTTTCATTTACTTTAACTTACGCGATGGTTACTTTACTTACTGTTTGGTCAAGAAGAAGAACGAAAGTAAAAAAGTGAACAGCGCGTGAGTTACATATGTGGACAAAAACACACATAAAGTCGACGAACTTACAACCGGAATAAATGCTGAGTCAATTCCAGACAAGTTCGACGACTTCTTAAATAAAATAGGGCAAACTAAATAAATAAATTGAATTCTTGATAATTGCAAATAAATTAAATTCTTGATAATTGCAAATAAATTGAATTCTTGAATGTATTAATTATGACAATTAAATTAATAAACGTATTTATAATTTAAGTGAAGAAATAAAAAAGAGGGCAGTCTATTACGGACAAGGAATAAAGACAGACTTTAAAAATAAATTACTCTAGTCTTTCTTTTCTTTTCTTTAAAAATAAAATTAATTCTTTTTTTTTAAATTTGTTGTCAAAAACATAATATAAATTTGGCGCAGTCGGTAAGATTCATGTAAAATCGTGAATCCAGTGAAACGAACAGATATATCGTCCTTTTAATAAAATAATAGTGATTACAAATTAATAAGTGAAGTGAACATTTAATAAAGAATAAAATCGAACACTAATAGTAACAGTGAAAACGATAATATTCTAAAATCGACACCACGTTGCAGTGAACATTAAAGGATAACAAAAAAAAAAAAAAAAAAAAAAAGAGAGAAAATTTTATACTCTAGTGAAGTGACTGTCAGTCAGCAAGAAGCTAACCGACACAACGACTAGCAAAGAAAAAAAAAAAAAAGAAACGATAACAGGCTTTCGATCGAAGAAGAATGGAACAGGGGCAAGCACAAATGCCAAATCTGAACCTAGTGGAGGAGCTAGCCAGACGGGAGCAATAACTAGAAAGCATGAGGGTAGCCTATATCGAGTTACAACAACAGCAAGGCCAGGATAGAGGCTTAAGGGAGCATATAATGAAAACAGTTAATATGTTGCCCACATTTACTGGAACAGGAGAAGTAACAGTAAACAGCTTCTTCAGTAGCACCGAATATCTCTTGTCAACAATAACGAACGCAACTTTATACAAGGAAGCAGTAAGAACCATCTTTTACCGAACAATTCAGGGACGGGCCAAGGATGCTATAATAAATGTTACGGAACCAGACAATTGGCAGCTGATAAAGGAGACACTAAAACTGAGGTACAGGCCAAATATCGAACCATATCAAATCTACAAAATGATAGCCAACTTAAGAGTAAATTCGCTTTTGACAATATTGACGATGTTATTATGGACTCCGACGACTAGCGGGATAATGACCACAAAACTGTTAACGGAACAAATAGGTTATACGGACATATATATGCGGGACCAGGAAATAGTTCAATATTCAGACGTAGTTTTACACATGATTAATCTTAACGAAGTAAAGGAAATTTTAGACAAACTAACGGACAACATAATTTTAATAGAAATGGATAATAAAGATATACTTGAATTATAACTATTAGATGCCAGAAATAAATTAATGACTTTAATACCGAAACAAAGTAGACAAAGACGTGGACTTATTAACGGAATTGGAAGCATGTCAAAATGGTTATTTGGCACTATGGACGAAGAGGACAGACAGAATATACAAAAGCACTTACTAAACATTGACGAACTTACAGAAAACAATGACCAACAAATATCAATTAATGATTATTTTAATGTTACTTTAGAACACTTAAAAATTGTAATATCAAATGATAGAAAGAAAATAGAAAAAGAATTAAATTCAATTAATAAATTTTTGGAAAAAGTAAATAATAAAAATATATATTTAGAACAATTGACAAATGTACAATTAATAAAAAATAAAATAGAACAGTTACAAGATAATGTAATTTCAGCAAAATATGGTATTGTTCACCCAAGTATTTTAACTAGCAATGAAATAAGAAAATATGAAATTGATTATAACAAATTAAAATATATCCAATTTGGAACAGCGTTTTTTAACAATTCTTATCTTATTTTTGGAATAAAAATTCCCAAAACATTTATAACAGTTAAGTTAAGATTTATTGTACCATTACCAAATATTGTATTTAATGAAATGGATTCAAACGTAGAACAAACTTCTGAATTCCAAAATAACAATCATAAATTTGAAGAAAATAAACATTTAAAAGATTTAAAACTAAGTAATAATTGTATAATAAAGAATAATTGTCAATTAATGGAAAATAGAGATTTGGACATTTTACAGTTAGATACAGATACAATTTTAATTAAAAATGCAATAAATACTACCATAAATCAAACTTGTAATCATGGAGAAAACATTTTAAATGGAAATTACCTAATCAATTTCAATAACTGTTCAATCAAAATAAAAGATTATTATTTCTCAAATATTGCAGAAACTATAGAAGAAAAACAAGTAATGGAATATACAAATAAAACTCAAAATTTTACACATAAAATTTCATTTGAAGAAATTAAAAAAGAACACAATATAATGTAAAAAATATTAAAGAATTAAAATATCACACAAAAATAACATACAGCTGCAATATTTTAATTATAATTGTAATAATTGTCATCATTAATATTTTTTTTATCAAGCATAAATACAACTACAACTACAACAACTATAAAATTAAACAAAAGAATTCAGGAGAATTCTTATCTAAAGGGGGGGAGTAGTTACATATGTGGACAAAAACACACATAAAGTCAACGAACTTACAACCGGAATAAATGCTGAGTCAATTCCAGGCAAGTTCGACGACTTCTTAAAGTAGGGCAAACTAAATAAATAAATTGAATTCTTGATAATTGCAAATCTGCAATAAATGTATTAATTATGACAATTAAATTAATAAACGTATTTATAATTTAAGTTAAGAAATAAAAACGAAGGCAGTCTATGATGGACAAGGAATAAAGACAGACTTTAAAAATAAATTACTCTAGTCTTTCTTTTCTTTTCTTTAAAAATAAAATTAATTCTTTTTTTTTTTTAAATTTGTTGTCAAACACATAATATAAATTTCGCGCGATATTTAAATTCGCTGCAGTAAACGGGTTTCGTTAAGAAAAAAAAAAAAAAATACGATATCAACGAAAAACGACTTATGAACATCTTAAAAAATAAATATTAAATTAATCGAAATTCATCCGCCATACGCAGCATCTCGTTGCCCTCTACTTACACTTTATAAGCTGAAATTTCACCTTAAACTAAAAAAAAAAAAAAAAAAAAAAAAAAAAAAAGAAAATCTCTAGATAATTAATAAGACATCGGAATTGTTTGTGCTGAAGAAAAACCCAAATCATTTGCCTCATTATTTAGTTATAAAACAAAAGGTAAGGATTTGTGCTTCAAGAACCAGCTACCCAAAAAAACTAATTGAATCCCCTAAAATTTTCTCTTTTGTTTCCCAACCCCCAGAATTATAATTACTCTAACCCAAACGGAGTAATTATAATTAATTCTTTATTACAGATTGGTACCCCCTAGCATCTTTAACCACCGCATTTAGATCCTCCTGTAATAAAGAAGTTACATACAGTAGTTAACCCTATTGTATTCAGAATTTAACTTTCCACCATGGACGAGTTTACATTTGTAATGCATGTCTTCAGTACTCTCCAAATGAGAAGATAATGCAAGACCATGATCTTAAAAAAAAAAAAAAAAATAAAGTAATAGTGTAGCCAGTGACAAACTCTGCCGGCTATATCCAACAGTAATTGATAACTTTACAATATGTGTGGAAAATCAACTGTTAAATTTTGAAAAACTAGAATTTCCAATGAAATTAAAAGACATAAAAATACTTTAAACTAAGAACGAAAATATTAGCATTAATGTATTTGGCTGCGAAGGTAATACTATAATTGGACCATATTACCTCACATTTGCGGTAAAAAATCATCACATAAATCTTCTTTTTATTACGGACGAAGAATGGTGTCACTACGTTTTTATTAAAGATATCGGTAATTTAAATAAAAAATTAACCATATATATTTTATAAATTAAATTATTATTATTCAAATATTTCAGATTAGTAAGATAGAATTTAACATTCCACCATGGACGAGTTTACATTTGTAATGCATGTCTTCAGTACTCTCCAAAGAAGAAGATAATGATCTTAACCGTGTAGTGTGTTTGACTAGTCGAAGTTGTATACCTTCTGCATGTAACTTAATACTTCTACAATGTTGAAGTATTTTGCATGTCTCAGCATTCACCAATGATTCCAAAAAATGTGTTTCCCACAATATAGAAAACATACCAACAACATGACATGTGCAATTAAAAAAAATACTGACGACATGTCTATAATACCGGTGCATTAATTACACGCGCTTTTGCCAATTTGGTGACACCTTAAAAAATAAGTTATTCACCTGCTCTGCAACGTGACTTGATCAACATATTGAGGTTTAGTTATAAGAAAATTTAATTTGTAGTTAGTTTTAAAATAATATTCAACCAATAAAGGTTGGCTTCAGCCAACAAAAAAATTATTTTTTTAATAACTAAATAAATAATTTGTTAACTTACACATATTATGTGTGTATTAGTGTAACAATAATTGTAAGCTACATTAAGATTAACAATAAATAAAATTGTGATTAAGGAGACAGTCGCACTAGCGGCTGTCTTTATAACAAAAAGAAAACTTATTACAACTGCAAAAAAGTGGTACCGAAAATGCCAGAGGGTGATGATAGCATTCTATATTTTAAAAACTATCAGATGCAGTTAGATGTACCGTTTGTTGTATATGCTGATTTTGAGACATATTTGGAAAAAATTGATAACGAGCAAGTAAGTATACAAAAACATATAGCTTGTGGCTTTAGTTATTATATTAAGGGCCATTATTACAACTTGCCTTTAATGTTCGTAATAGTAAAAGGTAACTTTAATTAAAGTGAGGAATAAAGTGAACTTTGAAACTTTTCGTTATTACAACTTCCTTGTAAATTAAAATTAATATTTTCAAAATTATGGCAATATCAAAGAAAATACCGATTACTTTTGACAAATTACTTGTACATAGTCGCAACGACATTTTTTTTTTGTTTGTTTACTGACAGCTAACAAAAATAATTGAAGTGAAAAACAATTTGTGGGAAAAAATATTAAAAAAATGTCGAACATTAATAAAGAAGTTAGGAAGCGGTCCAAAAATTATAGCGATGAGGAAGAAGTTCTACTGGTAGAGCTAGAGGAAACATATAAGAATCTTATAGAAAATAAAAAATCGGATGCCGTAGTTTGGAAGCAGAAGGAGGAGGCATGGGTTAAAGTTGAAGAAAAATTTGCAGCAGCAACTGGATCAAACCGACCTTGGAAGTCATTCCGTGACAAATATGAATTTATAAAAAGAAAGTCCAAAGCAGAGTTAGCAAATCACAAATCAGAAATTTACCGTACTGGTGGGGGAACTTCATCGTCAAGAGTTAGCACTGTGTCCTCAAAAATAGCAGCCATGCTGGGAGATTCGGCCACTGGATTGGAAAACAATTATGATAGTGACAATAGTAAGTATATATAAAGAAATTGATGGCTTTCTAAATTAATATTTCTACATTATTACATTTTGCAGTAATTCAACTGGATGATGCTAGATGCAAACTTCTGGAAACTTCCATTGAAAGTGACAACGAAAAATCTATTAGCATTGAAGATGTATGTTTTGCCTGACATATTTGCTGCTAGTTTTTAATGTATTTACATTGTTCATATGTGTATTTTTGTATTTTTTCAGTTTGGTAAGGAAATTATTTGCGTAGATGAAAATACTGACTGGTCAAACTGGACTCCTGCAAGCTTAAAGCAAGCAAAATCAAAGGAGTTAGTAGTAGGTGGCAACCAGAAAAGAAGTTTAGAAGTTAGCGAAAAATCGATGAGCTCTGAAGATGTAAGTTTTATTGATATATTTTTTATGCATCGCAGTGTTTTTATAACGTTTATTTTGATTAAAATTTGGTGTCTCGAGATGACTGAGATGTTTTTGAGTTCATTTGCAGTTGTTTAGTTTCGTAGATGAAATGGGGTATAGTGTTCAGTCCATTAAATTTGTTTACCTTAGGTCTCTCATTTTTTTTAAAAATCGCCAAAAATAACTTAACTCAAGGACAATTTATTACAACCTGCTGTTGACACACTAACACCACAAAAGTCACCCACTGTAATTAACAATTTAGTCTGAGATGATACGGAATAATGCCTGGAAGGAAATTTTTGAATTACTACACAAATTATATGCGTATTGAACATATCTCTGGCTCCTTGACTGTAAACAGTGTAATATTTGATATAGTCGACTTGTTCGCGAATTTTTTTTGGAGCTCTACTTTCTGGCAGAGTATTTTCAAAAATACTCTCCAGGTTGTTAGTGTACAACAAACGTCTGCTATCCATTTTTATATTTAAAATTTTTATTTTTAAAACGAAATAAACATTTATTTTTAATGAAGTTGCCATATTTTGCAGAAAATATGGCAACTTCAAATACATAAACCTCACTATATAATATAAAGGTAAGATGATCTTCCCTTTATGTTATCGGCCACTTTTAGCTTAAAGTTAACTTATAATAACCAAATGCTTATCTGTCCGATAACATCATACCTCTAGCTATTGGCAAGTTGTAATAATGGGCCCAAGTGTAGTTTTAATTATAACTTAGATAAGTTTAATATTTATTTTGGTAATGATGCTACTACTATATTCATAGAAAATGTAATTAATGATGCAAAAGAAATTTATGGAAACTATTTAAGTAAGGTCGTACCAATGATAGCACTCTTCAATGATGAGACAATTTTGTATAATCTCTCAATAACTTGTCACATATGTGAACAAATTTTAGGAGCGGACAAAGTATGGGACCATTGTCATTTAACTGGAGAATTCCAGTGGATTTAGAAGTTATTGATGTAACTACTACGTCGGATACATCTTGTAGTGTAGTGTACATAGTGTATCACAGAAGTTTGCATGCATGAACAATGCATAAAACAAATAATAATTAAAGATATGTCGAACTCACATTGTTCTATAGATAATGCAGACTAATCATAAACATAATTGAGTAACACACTTATAATTGAGTGCACTTCGAATATGAAATATTGAGATTGGTCAAGGAACTAAACTTACTTGATTTTATTGCCAACTCCATGATACCGAACGAGGCAAATGTAATAATAAAATAGAATAAGTTAAGAAAGCTGGGATTAATTTATTTGCACCAACAAAAATCAAATAAATCAGACTTAAAATTTAAACATAGACTGGCATATTTGCCTTGTTTTATTTGGGGTCTCAACTTTTGGCAGTTCCTTTGAACGCCTAGCAATCAAGCTGATCCCCTTACAGCTGTATAAATATAGAACTTTGACCAATAACGTTACACGACAAACCTACCATAATAATTAAAACATTACATGGTGATGTTGCCTATAACATTCTTCAACCTATGACATTTCATCTGATATTGTTTTTTTTAAGGTAGATTTAGAATATCCACACTATTTCAAAATGATTTACCCTTTTGCCCAGAAAATAAATTTGTTGGTGAAACTAAATGTAGGAAGTTGATTGCAGACCTAACACCAAAAACAAAATATCAGATCCATTATAGAGTTCTTAAACAATGTTTAAAGAATGGATTGATATTAAAAAAATACACAGAGCATTAAAATTTCTCCATGGTTAAAAACATATATAGATTTGAACACATACCACAGAACAAGAGCAAAAAATGCTTTTGAAAGTTTTTTTTATTATTAAATAATTCTTTATATGGAAAATGTTCATAAACGCAAAGATGTAAAACTTGTTGCAGATTGGGAAACAACAAGGCGTAATCATTTAGGAGCAAAAGCATTAATTTCAAAGCCTAATTTTTCCAGTATAACTCAATTTTCAGAAAACATGTTTGCAGTTCAGTTAAAGTTTATGCAAATAACTTACAACAAACCAATTTATTTAGGCTTTGCTGTGTTGGAATTCTCAAAATGGAAAATGTATGATTTTCATTATCAATACATGAAATCTAAATTTCAGTCGAATTTAATCTTGAATTATATGGATACAGATTCATTCATATACACTATAAAAACAAATGATTTTTATATTGATATTCGTGAGGATATTGTCTTAAGGTTTGGTACATCAGAGTATCATCCCAATAACATATTTAAATTCTCAATATTAAATAAGAAAGTTCTAGGCAAGATGAAATGCTAGAATAGCGGGAAAATTATGAAAGAATTTGTGGAACTTCGATCAAAAATGTATTCATTCAAAACAGTTGACATGGAGGAAATAAATAAGGATAAAAAAATTTATCAATAAAATAGATTACAAAAGGTCATTATTTGAAAGAAAAATAATTTCTGATACAATGCATACATTTAGATAGAAGTTTCATCAGTTGTATACACAGAAATTACATAAAGTTGTCTTACGTTATGCGGATATAAGAGAATTATTGCTTCTGACCAAATAAATACCTATGCGCGAGTACATTTTAGACTTCAAAATGACTTTGATAACTTTTTACGGAGATAGATAACGATATTTTCTTGAATTCAGTCGATGAATTGTCGTGTGCACCCTGTGGGCGTTAAGAAATAGTTGGCAACATCTAAATGTAAGTTGACAATTGTAAACAAAGAAAAACAAATGGTGAAAGAGGGAAAAATAAGGAAAAATTTTTTTCACATAGAAAGTAAATTGCTGAAAAAAATTTTTGATAGCGAACCGGGAAGACATCTTGCGGCGTCTGCAAGGTGTCGTGATGGGGTTAAGGGAAAAATGGAATTCTTTTCCGATTTGATCTCCAAGGTGTGACAAGTGAAACCAGCAACGAGTTAAAAAAAAAAACAGGAATTTTATTGAGAGTGCTAACTTAACCGAAAACAATATATATCTAAAAAACATCATTGTACAACAAAAGAAAAGGTGTTAAAACTTACGAAATATTTAAATTGAAACAAAACTTTACAAAAAATTAAATGGTTAATATTTAAAAACTATCATTAAATTGTGCTACAGTGAACAAAACAGAAAAAAAACTTAAAAACTTATATAGAAGTTTACAAAAAAAAAAAAAAAAAAAAAAAAAAAATAGTGAAACTTAAAAACTATATGTATTCTATAAAGAATTAAGTTTAAACTAAAAGAAACAAAAAAAAAACCCATTTAACTATAAAAAAAAATATATACCAAAAATTAAAACTAAAATTTTAAAATATATAAACGAAATAAAAACCCCAAAGGTTGCAAGTGGAGAACACAAGCCGCAAGAAAACCCAGGTCATCTTCACCTCTGCCACATCCAGCGTGGGATAGCACCAACTACATCCCAAGGTCTTCAGGTATCGCCAGACTCGGACTGTTGACGGACGAAACTGGAAGAAGAAACACATATGCGTATGTAAAAAAAAAATATATAAACATTTATATAAAAAAAGAAAAAATATATGAATAATAAGAAAAAAAAGGAATTACATATGTGTTTTTTTTTTTTTTTTTTTTTTTTGAAAAATATTAAATAAATTTACACGTACCCCTAAAACCGAGGGCGAGATAAGATGACTGCCGTAGACGTTCGAAGACAACATCCTTAGAAGCTGCTCCATTTTGGACAATTAGAAAATTCCTTAAATAAAAAAAAAAGTTAAAAGATTTTTTTTTATTTTTTCACTTTTTATAAAGTATCTATGTATACTTACACTTTATATGCTTTTTGTTAAATTTTATAAATTTTCGTTTATTTGATAAAATTTTTTTTTATTTATATTGTAATATAAAACTTCCAGAATGGCATGAATTTATTTTTTTATATAATTGTTACATTTTATTCAGTTTTTTTTTTTCAAATAAAAAGAAAAAGATTTTTTATAACGTTTTACGAAAATAAGTGGTGTTCAAAAGGATTTTAAGGTAAGTGATTGGAATGAGTAGGGGTTGATGAGATAGCGTAGCTGTGATAGGGGTAGCCAAATTAGGAGCCAGCTACCATGGATAGGGCACCTTGATACCCTTGTGGGAGGGACAATTTACCCCGGCATAACAGCTGCCGGATAGGAGTGAAGAGAATCCTGCAACCTTCGAGTCATTATTAAAACTAGGCAAGAATGAGAACGTAGCTCACTTCGGGTCCCCATATGAAATTTTACTTTTTATTAATTTTTGATCATTTTAGCTGGTATATTTTTTTTTGTGTGTATACCCGGCCATTAGCCACCAGGCGAGTAAGAACTCCACCCCATCCGGCGAGTTATAGCCCGGCATCCGCCAAATACCAGCACCGCTCAATCTGGTAGCCCAAACAGATGTTCAAATGTTTGACAAAGCCGGTTGGTACACTGCAGAATATTTAATGAATCTAGATGTTTAAGTTGTACATTTAATAACTTAAATACTTTCATATTTTATAATATTATTCAATGTTTACATAAGTAGAACTTCAAATATATATATTTCTATTGAATAGAGTTAACTGCTTAAGATATTATTAAAATGTATTTTTTAATGAAAATAACACTAATATTTATGTTATCACTTAAGGGTCAAGTTACCAGACAGTGTGTTCTTGCTCGATCAGCCTATTCATACCAAAAGTGCAATTGTGCTAGATCAGCATTTATACAACTGAACATTGTGGCTCAACGTGACTGATATAGGAAGCAAAGGTTGGCAGGCAACAAGTAGAAGACCAAATGGGCAGTCTTAGCTACAGTGCGATTAACAGTTACGATATCAACGATACTCCCACATAAAATAGTAATATAAACAAATACACACTTGAAATTAATAATCTCTTTTGTTTACGATCAATACAAATGTCTGTATGCAACATTGCATACATACATTTTCATAAACTATTTAAGTTCTTTTGTTTTGGCCAGTGAATTCTTAAAAAAACAATAAAGTTAAGAAATACTTCTTAAGAATTTACAACTGAATTTGTATATTTAATTTTGGACAATGAACTCTTAAAAAACAATAATTTGTATTTATGAAATTTGTAAACTCAGCTTGCGTATTTATGTATTTATGATTAAGAAATATTGTAAAACCGAATTTTGTATTTATAATTAAGAAAATTATGAAAAGAAGTCATTCCTATTCTTGGAGTCGAAAAATAAAGAACCAATAAAAAAAATTTTATTGTTTTTTTTTTAAAATTTGAAAAATCAAATTTATAATTATTAACATCGGACGTATACACTTGTGCAAGTTCTGGAAGATCAAATGGGCATTCTTAGTTACAGCGCGGTTAACATTGGACGCGAGTTACATACCCAGGTAAGAACCCAATAACACAACCACCACCAAGACAGAATTAGAACATACACAACAAAAACAAACCAAAAAATGTCATTAAACCTAAAATAAACAATTTAATAAAGTAAGCACTTTTATATTTAATTAATAAGTTCATAATAATCTAGTAGAATAAGTAAATTTATTTTTAGTTGGTAAGTTTTATATAAAAGTAAAAACGACTTATAAAGGCTTTAATGATTGAACAATGAGAAAAGAAAGTTGTTTTTTTATCTCCCTGTCGGTTCGACAACATAAATCGCGCGAGTTACATAAGTTACATATAGCTACTGCTTATATACATATATATATTTAAATTTACATATATACATATATAAAACATATGAACACATTTTGTACTTCACTGCAATCTGATAGTTTTGATTTTTGTGTACAACCACAATCCCATGACTGCCAGATTGCTGACTCTTAATTTTAATTTTAGCTCTAAGTTAGACTGAATTGAAGAATAGCGACAATTTTATCTCTAAGCTTGAAAATTTTTGAAATAAAGTTTAGTTTTAAAATAAGCATAAACAACTGAAGTTGTTTAATTCTATAAATCGCGTCGTTGAATGCGTTTATAAAAAGTTTTTTTTTTTTTTTTCAAGGGGAAAAATCCCTCACTTATATAATAAATGTGTTTTATTTTTAAATATTATTCCATTGTACATTTTCAATTTTGTAATCTAACTTTTTACGATTTCTAGTCAGTCGAATAGAATATCGGTATGATAAAGTTGATTGCTTCAAATTTTTGTGATTTCCATCCTTTGACAATATTCTTATTTTTGGTGTTCCATTATTTGAAAAATGTTTAAGTCGTTTAGCTGCTGAAGCGACAGAAGTAGGATTAAGTTTTTGTACTGTTGTATCCATATCAATTTCATCATAATTTTCATTAGTATAAATTTCTTCAGGTAAATTTATATTAGATTGTGTTCCTACACTACTTGACTCTGGTTGCATTGTTTGAGTTTCAATATGTTTTTATATATTTTCCTAGTTTATGTTTCATTATCACGTAGGTTACTCATTTTAGAACTTTTAGTTTGATGAGATGGTATTCTCATTCGGTCAATTAAGTCGATGATTGATTTTTTGTTTTAAATTTAAAAAAAATTTGTTTGATTATTAATATATAAATACTCGACTACTTTAAGATTCTAACTCTTTTAAACATCACTATTTATATTGTAACAAAATGACATAATTCACTGTCTAATGTGATCTAAAGCTGTCAACATGATTTGCGTGAGCTATGGAATCATCCACAACCACAACTACGCAAACACCACCAAAATCATCCAGACAGATTTCGTAAGAATTCAACAACAACAATATTATTGCAATAATGCACATTTACTTTTTAGAAATCAATAAAAATTCAATTGTTATTCAGTAGTGCAAAAGGTAAGTTGTAGCAGCCTGAATTATATTTAAATTTTAAACATTATTTTATTAAACTTGTCATTAAAACATTTATTATATTCATTTTAACGTCCATTTATTTTATATACAATTTTTCTGTTACTTTTATTTGTATATTGAAATCCCACCAAAATAACCATAAGCAGTAACCAATAATCAATATGAACAGTATGCACAACACTAAAAGAGATTAATGGTTATCATAACTCTCACTCTCATTATTATATTGATTTGTTATTGTATTTTATTTCTTTCTTTGTGTACTAGACGACTTGTTGATTTGACAAACTTAAAAGTACCTCTTTGTAAAAGCTTATTTTGATCATTCTGATAGCGACAGTTGAATAATAAACACATTAAAATTAAGCGCTTGTTTTATTTACATAGTAATCGCTAAGACACAGGAAGAACTTTATAGACTACTGTGTCTAGCAAATACTGAGGGTGAACACTGGCGTTAATTCTGCCATGTTCGAACCAGTTAATAATGTAAAAAAAAAAACCCTTAATAAAGTGAAACCACTTTATTACAAAGTTGGTTTTTTACAAAACAAGTTCTCTATAAACATAACTGGAGCAGTCGGATAGACTCGAGGTGACGATTTTTCGCAAAGGACAATATTAGAAAAACTCCTGAGGATAATATTAATAGGAAAACTTCGAGGGAATATCGAAAGAAATTTTAAAAATCCACAGGACAATATTGAAAGAAACTTCGAGGGAATATCGAAGAAGACCTTTTTAGACAAAAATCGGCGAGTTTCAACTCTTTACCACCAGGAAGAACAATGTTGATAACCCTACTCTAACGCACATCACAAAAAATTGTGATGATATATATATATATATTGTTCATGTGAACATCATATTCATTTATCGCCCATGTTCTCATCACCCGGGCTGTAATGTTTTTGGTGGTGGTTTTTTAAACTCTCTGCTCTCTTTTCAATTTGCTCATGTTTTCGCTGCCACTACGTTGTGTATGCGCAGCCGGTCATTTATTGTTTTTACTTTGGGCAACAGATCATTCGTTGGAGAACAGTCATACAGAACACATCAATATAAATAAATATTATACTTATATAAACATATAAAGAAAAACCAGCATTCAAAATATAAATAATTTTAATTCTATATTATAAAATAAAATCAAATAAAATAAAATAAACAAACTAAGATTTGTGCTATAAGTGTTTAATCTTAATTTACATTATTTAAAGTGACTTTCTTACATGAAAACGTGTTATTTCTTCCACAACAAAAAGAAGTGCTACTACATACAAACCTACATATTCATGCTAAATCATTATAGAGGAAAATTAGAAGGAATCTCATCAAGCCATTCTGCGGCTAACTCAAAATCCAGCCCCTTACATTTTGTGGTCCTTCGAACCGGATACCCTGAGGAAGCCAAGGATAGTGCGATTCAACGTTCCCCCTAAGTGGAATTTATAAGTATACCCCGGAAAAGACGTAAGTACAAATACGTTTATTAACATTGTGTTACAAACCCCCCCTACTCTTGTAAAAAAATCCTCGTGTAAGATCATTGTGTCAGTTCAACAAGTTCTTTGGTGGATGTACATACGTGTGTACATACATGCCCTCAGTGTGTTCCACAACAACAAAACAAACAAAAAAAAACGGCGGGAAAACAATACATTTTGTGTGTATCTATAATAAGCGGTTTTTTTATTGTTGCATTGAGAAAAAAGACAGAAAAAAAAGCACAAACCGTTACAAATAGTGCAAAAAAATTAAGATCCACTTGTTAAACGAATAGAAATCCACACAATAATTTTTGTGTGTATAATAATTTCTTGTGGTAGCTATTATACACAAGTGTGTTTGTTTAACAAGAAGAGATCTACACCCGAGACAAATTGTTAGTCAAATTTAAACATTTTGTATTAACCCCATTATTTCTTGAGCTTTATAACTCTAACCCGTTTCGTTTAATAAATTTATACCATAATAAAAATTAATATTATAAGTATAAAAATTAACTAAAATTAAATAACTTGAGCTGAATTTTTACTCATTTATTAAATATTTTTGGGAAACAATTTTGTTGGTTTGGAAAATTCTTTAAAACTTTTTACCTATTTAAAACGCATTAAATTCAAAAATTTTCGGATAATAAAGTTTAATTCATAAATATACACCTGACAATAAACCCACACCATGTCCCTATTAAATACATTTATCAAGGCGTCTGATAATGTCGTCGAATTTGAGGCTTTTTTTGCAAATATACCCTCTGCTAACCATACGGTGCACACATTAGAGATTCACAAAGACGAAATCCTTCAACATTGGAACCAATTTAGAGCAGCTTATGATAAGATTTTGCTAGAATTTGACACTCTTGATAAGAGTATTGATGTGCAATCTCTAAAGGAAAGATTTTATAAAACTTTCGACTCTCACGTGAGAGCTTTGTCCAAGGTCAACGAAGTTGTTGATTCTATACGTAACGATGCATCTCAGGCGACTGCACTTTCAGCGCCAAGCGATACACAACCAAACATCTCACTCCCCCCCTGTGACACACAAACTTTTTATGGCGATTATGTCGCCTGGCCATCATTTCGGGACATGTTTACAGCCTTATACATCAATAATCCCCGGCTGTCCCCTGTTGAAAAATTATTTCATTTATTGAAAAAGACTGAAGGAGAAGCCCATGAGATTTTAAAGAACTGTCCTTTAACTAATGATGGTTTTGAGATGGCTTGGAAGAATCTTATTGACCGATATGAGAATACCCGTGTCCTTGTTCATGCGCAACTGAAGACCCTTTTTAGTCTATCGAATAACCAAATTACGAGAGAATCAGGACCCCACATAAAACAACTTCAAAGGTCAATTAACGATTGTATTAAAAATTTAGCACTTCTGAAAATAGACACAAGCACTTGGGATGTAATATTCGTTTTTATTTGCTCAAAATGTTTACCCGACATCAGTTTACATTTATGGCAACAACATTTAGGAACTAGCAAAGCGTTGCCAGCTTGGGAGGAGATGGACAGGTTCCTAACCTGTAGATACCAATCCCTAGAAGGTTTTGCTGATATTCGTGCTACTTCAGTAGACTCTCAACATAATTCGAAAAAATTCAATGCTGCCAAACAAAATCCAAACAACGTTAAGAAGATCAATAGTTTTCAAACAAAAGTTTCCCCCAACAAAGTTAAGAAATGCTCTCTGTGTCAGGACTCACATCCCCTCAGACTTTGTCCTATATTCTTGGCAATGTCCGTCGAGGACCGTTTTTCTGTAACAAAGAAACAGAAATGTACCAATTGCCTGGCGACATCACACGACTATAAGGCGTGTAAAAGTCAGTATAATTGTACGATTTGTAAACAGAAACATCACTCCCTCTTACATCGCTCTGAAAATTCAACCAGTCCCCCTCAGACAAGTGCTAGACAATTTGACCATACCCCTTCGAGCTATGCTCACGAGACGCACCCCTCACCATCATATATTCACCCCGATAATATCCCCTCTACTTCAGCTGCTGCTGCAGCAAGATCGCGTCAATCATACTCGACCCAAATACAGTCCACTACCCCTAATTCTATTGTTCTAGGCACAGCCTTGGTTGATATTTGTATCGGAGACGTACGGCGCACTGTAAGAGCCCTTATTGATTCTGCCTCTGAAGCGACTTTTATCTCTAAAAAGCTTCAAGCAACCCTATCTTTACCCACACATACGTCTAAAATAAATGTTACTGGTCTAGGTGGTTCACTAACAGCCACTGCCACCCAAATCTGCCCCATTAAAATTAGTTCACCTATAGAAAAGCACTTCGAAATATCTACAAATGCGTATGTCGTAAACAAACTTACTGGCGATCTGCCGTACTTCAATAAGTCATCGCTAACAGATGCAAAGTTTGCCGACCTTTATCTAGCCGATCGATCATGTCAAACCTCAAATGTAGACCTTTTGATAGGTTGTGATATATATCCGAACATTATAAGAAATGGTGTCCGTTGGAATCCTAATAAATCGCTTATCGCTCAACGTACTATTTTTGGATGGATCATCACCGGCAGATTACAATCCCCTACACCCACATCTAGATCAGTGTCATCATTTTTTAGCGCACTCGATTTAAATAACCAAATGACCAAGTTCTGGGAGCTTGAAGAAATTAAGGAAGAGAAACCTTTGTCCCCGGAGGATCTCTTGTGCGAACGTCTTTATAAAGAAACGACCTACAGAGATGATACAGGCCGGTTCGTTGTTTCCTTACCCTTCAAGCCTGAGTTTCCAAAATCTTTAACACTTGGCCATTCTCGTAACATCGCATTGGCTCAGTTTTTAAGAAATGAGTCTAAAATTGACTATGATAAAGTAATTACAGAATATTTAACCCTCAATCATATGAGAATGATTACCCCGAATTTATTTGAAACCCCTAAATTATCTTATTATTTACCCCATCACTCTGTGCTTAAACCCGATAGTACTACCACAAAGCTGCGCGTTGTCTTCAACGCTTCAAGCTTAACATCAAATGGATTAAGTCTTAATGATGTATTATACCCAGGACCAATCTTACAACAAGATTTAACCGTACTTATTACCCGCTGGCGGCTGTTCAAATACGTTTTCAATGCCGATATTGAAAAAATGTATCGCCAAATTCTGGTTCACCCACATCATACCCCCTACCAACGAATTATTTTTCGTAATTCACCCGATGAGGAGCCTCAAGACTTTGAGCTCCAGACAGTTACTTTTGGTGTCAATTGTGCGCCATACTTAGCTCTTAGGACTCTATTAGAACTTGCCGAACACTGCCATCATCAA
Source organism: Protocalliphora azurea (assembly GCA_932274085.1). Taxonomy (NCBI): domain Eukaryota; kingdom Metazoa; phylum Arthropoda; class Insecta; order Diptera; family Calliphoridae; genus Protocalliphora; species Protocalliphora azurea. The sequence goes on from OW026520.1 coordinate 42,239,457, forward strand.
CATCCTGAAGTTTCTAGTATACTAAAAAACAACATGTACGTAGATGACGTGCTGGCAGGCTCCCACGATTTATCCCTGGCTATTAAATACAGAAATGATCTCATAATGATTTTAAACTCTGCGGGTTTTTCTCTCTGGAAGTGGATTGCCAACGATAACTGCCTTTTAAAAGATTTGAGCCCCGATCACCTGCTCACGTCTGACGTCTTAGAGCTTAAGGATACTACTACTACCAAAACCCTGGGACTTCGTTGGAATGCAGGTATTGATTATTTCTTTTTTAACCCCATTAAACAGCCTCCCCATGATCATATAACAAAACGTGCAGTATTATCGGACATAGCTAGATTGTTTGACCCAGCTGGATGGCTAGCTCCAAAAGTCATTGTAGCAAAAATTATAATGCAGCAGATCTGGAAAGACTGTATTGATTGGGATGACACCCTTAAGCCCGAAACCATGCGCAGCTGGCTTGCATTTGTAAACGATTACCCTAACATCGAAAATATCAAGATCCCCCGATTTGTTTCTTATCACCCCTCTTACTATGCTGAATTACATGGCTTTTGCGATGCTTCAGAAAGAGCATACGCGGCAACTGTATATCTTCGTACTATAAGTGAAAATGGAACTATCTCTACTCACTTGCTTCTTGCAAAAACTAGAGTAGCACCTGTCAAATTCGTTACGCTCCCCCGAAAAGAGCTGTGTGGTGCTGAACTACTAGCTAAACTTACCTCATCTTTTCGCTCTCAGGTAGCCCTTAGCCACTGTGAAACCTATTTTTGGACGGACTCAACGATCGTCCTAGCTTGGCTACAAAAGCACCCCTCTCACTGGAAAACATTCGTGGCTAACCGTATTACATCTATAATTGACAAAGTTGGAAAAGAAAAATGGCATCATGTCAACTCAAAAGATAACCCAGCCGACTTGGGATCTCGTGGCCTAACTGCCAAAGAACTTATATCAAACGATTTGTGGTGGAATGGTCCGACCTGGTTACGCCTCCCGGAATCTGAATGGCCTTTAACGTCTCCAGTCGTCGATACCAACGAGGAAGTAAGACCCGTTAAAACTCATTTGAATCAATTGTCTGAAGATATACTAAATCGATTTTCGGACCTCCCCCGAGCTTTGCGCGTCTTTTCATATATATACCGCTTTTTTCAAGCAACTCATCCAACTTTAAAATTCGCCTATAATTATCCCTCACTTACTATTCAGCAATCGGAAATAGAGCATATAAAGACTCGCTTGATTATTTGTTGCCAGATACTACATTTCCCCGAATATAAATTGCTCTCGAAAAATCAAACTATACCCCCTAAAAGCCCATTACTATCATTTAACCCCTTCTTAGACTCTGATAATATAATGCGAGCCAACGGCAGATTATCATTGAATCTAATACTGTCATATGATGAGCGCTTTCCGAAAATGTTACCCTACTCAGGTCGTTTTACCCGTTTATATTTGGAACTATTGCATAAACTTACATTACATGGTGGAAACTCCCTTCTAATACGTTTAACTAGATTAGAGTTTTGGGTTCCTAAGCTAAAAAACTTAATCAAAACAATAATTTTTCACTGCAAAAAATGTGCTTTGTATAGACGAATACAAAGTAAACAGCTCATGGCATCGCTACCTCCCGAAAGGACGTTGCTTTCCCGACCCTTCACCCATACTGGCCTAGATTTTGCGGGACCTTTCGATATCAAAACATTCGTAGGACGTGGTTGCAAAATCACCAAGGGATACGTTCTAGTATTTGTTTGTTTTGCCACTAAAGCAATCCACCTAGAAGCTACCAGCGAAATATCGACCCCAGCATTTTTAGCAGCTTTCGCCCGTTTTTTCTCTCGACGAGGAACGCCTAAGGCACTGTACTCTGATAATGGAACAGCCTTCAAAGGCGCTTCAAATTTGTTCAGCAAACACAAAGAAAATTTTCTTACCCAGGTTAAAACTTCTCTCCTGTCTCAACACTCGTTTCAGCTTATCGAATGGCACCCCGGGCGCTCCGCATATGGGTGGACTCTGGGAAGCGGGAGTAAAAAGTTTTAAGTCCCATTTGAAAAAACTCAGCAATGCCCAAACTTTTACTTTCGAGGAATTTGCGACCATGCTTTCTCGTATTGAAGCTTGTCTTAACTCAAGACCCTTAGTCCCAATGAGCGAAAACCCAAACGACCTCTGTGCGCTTACACCTGGCCATTTTCTTATTGGCACCCCATTACTCTCACCCCCGGAGCCTAATTACTCTGACCAATCGATCAGCTATGTCAACCGATGGCAAAAGCTAAACGTACTTTATCATCACTTTGCCTGTAGATGGAAAGATGAGTACCTAAAAGAGTTACATAAACGTAACAAATGGAAATACCCTCACAAAAATTTTGCCGTGGGTGACCTTGTCGTTATCAAAAAAGACAATTTCCCCCCCAGCCAATGGCGGCTTGGCCGCATAGAAAAGGTTTTTCTTGGGCAAGATAATAATGTTAGAGTAGCCGAAGTCCGTACCGCTTCGGGCGTTATAACCAGACCCATTGTTAAATTAGTTCTCCTTCCCCCATCAGCCGACAAATCAAACTAATAAATCTCTAACTCTTTACAGCCATATGTCTTCTCACCATCATCAAAAAGGAAATTCGTCACCTATGAACGTCATTCAATTAGCCAGAAGTCGAGATGCCCATCATCTGCCTGATTGCAAATTGTGTAAGATGGATCATCCTCTACGCACATGCCGTAAGTTTAACAGCTTCAGCGTTATCGCAAAAATTAAAGCTGTGAAGAAATATAAATACTGTGAGAATTGTTTAGCGCACAGTCATTTACTACCAAGATGTCGTAGCCTGGAAAGGTGCCATAAGTGTTTCCAAAAGCACCATACCCTTCTTCACCACAACTCTACCCTCCAACGTAGGAGCAACGTTCACAGCCGTATTGATCGTGATGTCAATATATCACAATTTGGCATCCTACGACCTACCGTAATTATCAAGGTTAAATTGGGTAATGAATGGGGTAACATTCGTGGCATCCTCAACCCCTCGTCAGAAAGTAGTTTGATTGCCGCATTCCTTACTACGAGATATAATCTTCCAGTTAATATATCTAACTCACGGCGCACCTGTACACTCACCTTTAAACCACATTTCACTGATGACCCAACTTTTCAACTAACAGCTTTAGTCACGAAGGACTTGCCTCAGACTCTGCGTCCAAAAGATTTGGATAAAAAACTGTCTAACGAATACAACAATTTACGTCTGGCTGACCCTGACTTTTTCAAAGCTTGTGACATCAACATCATACTTGGTGCAGACATATACCCTGTACTGGTTAAATCAACACTTCATCCATCAACACTTACGACCCCCCTTGCTCAAGATACCCTGCTAGGTTGGGTATTGATTGGGAAAATTCGCTTATAAATTAAATATATATTAATTTACTGATCTTAGTCCTGAATGATTGTAATTTACTCGTATACTGTTTCTAATGAATTTTCTTGAATTTATACTATTTACTTTTGTATAATTATATCGAATGAGATCAAATTGTACTACTATTTTTATCCTCATTATAATAGATATCATATATTATAGATTATCATTGATTTATATTGTAATGGATTAACCTGCCTTAGTTTTAGATCTAAAGAAATTAATGAATTTTTTTTCCCCTATTGTACTAATGTATTTAATAACTTAAAAATATTTTATAATTTTTCAAAGTTTGATTAACTTAACGTTATGGTCGCTCCTTCGAGGTTTTGCGTAACCGCAAGGGGGCCGGCTTGTTCATGTGAACATCATATTCATTTATCGCCCATGTTCTCATCACCCGGGCTGTAATGTTTTTGGTGGTGGTTTTTTAAACTCTCTGCTCTCTTTTCAATTTGCTCATGTTTTCGCTGCCACTACGTTGTGTATGCGCAGCCGGTCATTTATTGTTTTTACTTTGGGCAACAGATCATTCGTTGGAGAACAGTCATACAGAACACATCAATATAAATAAATATTATACTTATATAAACATATAAAGAAAAACCAGCATTCAAAATATAAATAATTTTAATTCTATATTATAAAATAAAATCAAATAAAATAAAATAAACAAACTAAGATTTGTGCTATAAGTGTTTAATCTTAATTTACATTATTTAAAGTGACTTTCTTACATGAAAACGTGTTATTTCTTCCACAACAAAAAGAAGTGCTACTACATACAAACCTACATATTCATGCTAAATCATTATAGAGGAAAATTAGAAGGAATCTCATCAAGCCATTCTGCGGCTAACTCAAAATCCAGCCCCTTACATATATATATATATATATGTTAGATATATATATATATATATATATATATATATATATGTTAGATATATATATATATATATATATATAGTAGTAGTTGAAATATTGATAATTTCTTTTAAATTATGATAAACGCTTACCTTATGTTCTTAATTTTCCTTTTATAAATAAAACTTACGAATTTTTTGTTTTACTATGAGCTTACATAAATAATTTTAGTTAATGTCAATATCTTTTCACTCTAATCACTTCAAAACTTATATTTTTACTAAGCAAAATTATATTTTTTCTGCTTGTTCTTTTTCCCATTATGAAATGTAAACAATCGCCAAAATCATGATTTTATGATAAAATTTCGAAACTAATGTGTGTTGTTTTTGTAAAGTTTTGAACATTCTGCTATTAATCATTAGAGTGCCGAATTCGACAGATTATGTGGATTGGTAAACAACAATCTTCCAAATGCTAGAAAAGGTGTTGAGAAATAGTGTTTTCATTTTTAGATAACTGTAACTGTTATCCAAACAACTTCGAATAGTGATTAAAGAAGTTACGTCTAGAAGATTCAATTCGTATACTAATATATTTTGTTGTTGGAAAATTGAGAGAAATCTTCTATTGATCTTCTAAGAGTGGCGAAGAAGTGAGCTATTTCGAAAAAGAATTCACTATATGCTTGCAGGGGAAAGTTCAAAAAGCATTAGTAAAAGTGGTGTACTCATAGTAGTAGTTAGTCTGTTAATTTGTATTAGATTGTATGTTGGCTGACTTGACTGGTTATTTGTTTGGTTTTTAATTTTTTAAAGATGTTTGCAAAGATTAACTAACGGATTTCAAAGTTGGTCATTTAAAAACGTTTTGCTATTTTTTTTTCTCTATTTATACAAAATGTGTACGCGTTTATATTTATGTTGTTATTTTAAATACCTTTAATTAAATTATTGACATTTCATAGTAATTTTATGTATTTATGTACGAGAAATGTTGCCAGTTTAGCCATTTATTTTGCTTTTAGCCTCAAAATTTTTGTTTTAGTTTCTAACTTTTTTTGATTCTTAAAACTGCCTTGAAAAATCTAAAATTTTATGCTTTCAACAACAAAGAAAATAATTTCTTATTTGCTACTACTAATTTTATTTTTACAAAATCATTTATTTAAGCATTTGGGTATTTGCACAAAAATCGAGATTATTTTTCATTCTCCAAATCAAAACTAATTTAAAACTTATAAATATAATTTTTAAAAATTTCTTATAAAAGCTAAAAATCACCCAGAAATTTAGAAAAATGACAAGAACTCACTTCAAAACATTAGGAAATTTTTCATATGAACAAAATTATAAAACTTGATATAACACAAATTTGTATGGGAACTTGTTGGTCGATTTTTCATTGGGTAATTTTGCTGGCAGTCGTTTTATGTTTTGTTTACAAATTTTTTACAATATATTTGAAATAAATATCCAAAACTAATGACAAAAAATAAATTTTTAAATTACAGAAAAAAATATTATTTTATTATTATTATTATTATTATTATTATTATTATTATTGGCATTTAGCCTTATTCTACCATTTTTAAAGTTCAATCTAGCCTATTTTTTCTCACCTCCCCGCAACACTGTATACGAGTATAGAAAAAAAAAATTTAAAATTAAAAAAAATTGCCTCGTTCATGTTTAGAATTGCAAATAGATAATCACAATAAATAGAAACTAAAGCGTCGTGATGTGTTTAACTTTCATTAATATTAATTTATAACTTTGTTTTTAACAGCATTCATTTAATTAAAACAGGTGTATTTTCCAATAATTCCCATGCTTTCAAAAACAAATCGATGGGCGAATAAAATAATTAAAAACAAACAGAATGATTTATTACACATATAAATTATGTAGATTATAGTAAATTTAATATAAACTAAAAAAAGTTTTTTCAATCAATTAGCTAATTCTAAAATAGAAGCTAAGACTACATTTTACGAAATTTTAAATCGACGTATTTATATGTGTATCAACCTCTATAACCTACAACCTCATAGGTGATATTTGTAATGCACGGAAAAATTCATTAGACTTCCATCAGGATCACTTCCTGAGTCCATTTATTGATGTCCATTCGTCTGGACTGTTAGCTGGCTGTCTACACAAGCTTTGTGTGCAAATTGCAAGTCGCAATTTGGAAAATAATAAATAATAAAGGAAAATGATTAAATTTTCAATTAATTTTTACATTTAATTGTAATTGGATATTTTTCAATTACAATTACATATAACTGCAAATAATAATATTCAATTACGTTCTGAATCCTTTAAAGCTAACTCATATAGAAATGTAGTTAGAAATATTCAATGTACGAATGGTATGCTTCTTTGCCAAAACTATAATACAACTCTTTCACTTTTTCCTCAAAGTTTTTTTTTTAATGGTCGTTTGTGTAGTCCCTTGGCCTTGTTTAGGGATTCAGTTTTATTTTTTATTTCCATTTTTGATTCTTTTTTTATTTTAGTTACTGTGTACTTTGTTGGTGTGAGTTTGTGTTTCCATATTTTCTTGTCTTGTCCTGTGCAATTCATCCTTATGGAATTAATAATTTTTCTGGCAAAATGAAGAAAATTTTTAAATATTTCTACGTTGACGTTGTTAGTCCAAACAATATGGTTTGTTGACCACAAGTTTCGTTTTAATTTCTGTTGCGAAGTTTTATTATTGTTAAAGTGGCATATTTTAGAATAAAAAAATATATTGTAGCCCAGCAAAAAATAACATCAAAAGAAGTCAATAAGATCATATAAGTATTGCAAATTCGAGAACTTAACATATACTTCTCATTGGAAGATGTATTCTTTTTTGATACCTACATTTACTATATATTTTTACTATTTATCTCCACCTTAACTGGTTGCAATTACCTAACAGTTCGATCCTTATAATAATGTTACATAACAAAGACTAATTATACATAAAGTGCATAATATCATCTAGTGTTAGTATCAACGCATTATTCTGTATTTGTATATTTTATTTTACATTTCGTAAAATTGGCCACAGCTGCTCGTGCACAATGGTGTAGGGTATCATATAGTCGGTCTTGACCGACTATATCTTTTTTTCTTGTTCCAATATTTTTTAATTTCTAAATAATTTTTAGATAACTGAAAAATGTGACTGAAAAATAAAAGTACATGTCGCATTATCTTCTTCCAGATGATATCAATGAGATATTATCAATTTAATGCGAAGGGGATAATCACCCGACTGAAAAAGAGGCGATATTTTGATGATAAAATTTACTTTATAATAACAAAAAATAAAAATTTGATCTATTTTTTGTGTTTGTTCCCTAATTTCCTTTAAAGTGATAAAAATATATTAGAAAAATATAGCTGATGATTTGCTTCCAAATAATAAGAATATCTTGCAAATGTTTTTAGGGTATACATGTATTACTAATATACATGTTACGTAAAAAAATACTTTTTTAGAATTTTAAATTCAAATGCATATAACTTTTTAATTTCGAAAGAATTTTTCACAATTCTTTCTATTGAATGTTTATTCGTTTTAAGGAATTCACAAAAATAAAGCTAATTTTAGTTTTTAAAGTCCGATATTTCCCAATGAGGTAAACTATGCATGTCATTAACTTTGTTGTAGAATTTGACTATAATTATAATTTTTAAAATTAGGCAAAAATTAAGAATTCTGAATCGTTTTTAATTTTTGTAATACGTCTTTAGAACTCGAATCCAAAACTTAAACTCGAATACAGGTCTTTAATTGCCACCTAATCAATAATTATTTCTATTTTCCAAATTCCCACTGTGAATCGGTTCAATCAAAAAGGGTTACTACCCAACTAAATTCATACTTCACCAAGAAATTGGTGGTGTAATGCACCGATTGTCATTAAATTTTGTACACATTTGTTTTATATGACTTAAAAGAATAGTAACAAATTTTGTGAAGTTCGGTCCATAGTTCACCAAAGGCTCCATAAAAAGCCTACGCTCGAAAAAGCCTTTAGTGCGTTTATGCAGAAATTTAGCTTTATATGGCTAAAAATTATAAATTTCTGTGATAATCGGTCATTATTTACCATAGGCCTTATATAAAGCAGCCTTTCGAAAAGTACTTTAAACGCATAACTCGCTATCAAATAGTATTATTGTATAAAATTTGATCCAATTTATTAGCTGGAACAAATTTTAGTTGCTTATTAGTATTCGACATAATTCAATAATATGAAAAATTTGCATTTATTTTTTTAGATAACAGAGATTATCTTATAGAATGCAAAAACAAAAATAACTACTTTTCGTTGCTAAATAAACCATCAACTGATTTGCCAAAGCAACTAGTTCCACTCATAAACAAACTAGAAGCAACAAATTATTCTAAAGAAAGTATCTCTTCTGTCAACACTTTAAAATTAAAAGCTTGTCCTGCTACAACACCACAACACTACGATTCTTCTACCGTGGAATCTGGTTCCAATTCATTCTCTACTATAGTACCTGACATTTTTTATGGAAAACTCAAAACCGATTTTAAAATGCCTTCAACATCAAATGCATCGAAAACTTATTCTATCAAAACACCGCAAAACGGCGATTCTGCTAGCATGAGCTTTGGTTCCAGGTCGTCTTCCATAACAACACCTGACATAACTTATGCACAATCCAAACTTTGTCCAGCAAGATCACCGCAAGACTGCAATACTACTTCCGTGGGTTCTAGTTCCAGTTCGTCCTTAGCTACATCACCTTTTACATCACCAGTTACATCAAACTCTTCTCCTGCTAATATTTCACGGCACCGCAATGATCTTTCCATAGGCTCTGGTTCTAGTTTGTCTTCAGCTACACCACCTGACAAAATTCCTGTAAAACAATTTAATGATTCAAGTTCTTTTTCAACACCAATTGCGTCAAACTCTTGTCCTGCTAATATTTCACGGCACCGCAATGATCTTTCCATAGGCTCTGATTCTAGTTCGTCTTCAGCTACACCACCTGACAAAATTCCTGTAAATCAATTTAATGAGTCAAGTTTTTTTTCAACATCAGTTACGTCAAACTCTTGTCCTGCTAATATTTCACGGCACCGCAATGATCTTTCCATAAGCTCTGGTACTAGTTCGCCCTCAGCTGCATCACCTGACAAAACTCCTGTAAAATAATTTAGTGATTCAAGTCCTTTTCCAACACCTATTGCGTCAAACGCTAATATTTCACGGCATCGCAAAACTTTCTCCATAAGCTCTGGTTCCAGTTCTTCCTCCACATCACCTGACACAACTCCTGTAAAACAATTCAGTGATTCAAGTCCTTTTTCAACACCTATTGCTTCAAACTCTTGTCGCAAAATTTTTTCCATAAGCTTTGGTTCTAGTTCGTCCTCCACATCACCTGACACAACTCCTATAAAACACCTTAACGATTTAAATTCGCTCTCGACATCCGTTGCATTGAAAGTTTGTCCTGCTATAACACCACAACACTGCGATAAGTTAAACATTTTATGTCAAGATAAAAATAACTGTAGCGACTTGATAACCACACCTTCCTTTTCTACACCTGCACTTAGTAGTACAATCAATACAGACTTAACTGTGTCAAATAACAACACAACATCTGAGTATTTTCCGGATGCTATGAGTGAAAATTTTAGATCCACGGATGATATATCAATGGAACAAAATACAAGTGTTGATATAATCAAACATCCTTTAAAATTGCCTGATGTGAAAGTGCCACATAGAAGTCGTCAAACAAAAAAAACATTTCTGTATGTTTTGCAAAACATTACAAACTACATTATCAAGACATTTCTACCTAAAACATAGGTCAGAAAGTAAAATTAAAGAAGCCTTAAATTTTCCTAATAATTCAAAAGAGCGGGCACGAATATTAGCGGAGTTAAGAAAACAAGGTGATTTCATGCATAATACTTCTGAAGAATATAATAGTGGAATTCTTATTGTAAGCAGACAACAGCAATCTAAATGTCAAAACAGTGCAGATGATTATGCTTGCTGCAAAAACTGCAAAGCCTTTTTTTCTAAAAAATCATTACGCAGTCACTTACGCAAATGTTCAAATAAAAATTTTAACGCAAGAGACAATCTCATATATGGTAGAAAAATGACTCAATACATTCACCCAGCAGCAAATTTAGTACTGAGAACCAAAATTTTTCCAGTTTTGAGAAATGATGACGTCACGAGAGCCATAAGATATGATGAACTAATAGTAAAATTTGGCAATAAACTCTCAGAAAAGTACACATTAACTCACCAACATGATATGATATGATCTCAATTAAGGCTGTTAGGGAGATTTTTGATTGAGGTAATAAAACTCAGTAACAAAAGTATCACTCAATTTAAAGATATTTTTAAGCCCAATTTATTTGATCTTTGCGTAAAGGCTTTGCGAAAAGTTGCTAACTGGGATGAGACTTTAATGTGGTTCAAAACTCCGGCTGTTGCTCACCAATTGACGTCTTTAATAAAGAAATGTGGTTCAAAACAAAGATCGGAGTATATCAAAACTCAATCAGAAAAATCAAAAAAAGAACTTGAAAATTTTTTATTGCTATGGGAAGAGGAGATTCCAGTATTAATAAATAAAAAGGCCCTGGATGAACAGTGCAACCAAAAGCGGACAAAAAAAACCTTATTGCCATCAAAGTCTGACATAAAAATATTATACGAGTTTTTAAAAAATAAAATGTTTAATGCAATTTCTACATGCAATTTCTACATTGCAGCTAGTAAAGTCCTCGTTAATTTTCATTCAAATATTTAATAGAAGACGAGCAGGAGAAATTGAACGTCTCACAATTAACAGTTATTTAAATAAAGAAATGGTAACAGAAAGTTTTGGGGGCGAAATTATCGAAACAATGTCGAATGAATCTTTATCTTTTGCAAAACAATTTGTTCGTTTAACCCTGGGAGGAAAGCTTGGAAGGACAGTAAGTGTTCTTCTTAGTCCATTATGTACAAAATCAATTGACTTGATTTTAAAATATAGGAATAACGCAGGAGTGCCAGAAAGCAACGAATATATTTTTTCTAAAGAAGTTACGTCAAAGTTTGCCAAACCATATTACAGAGCTTGTCCGTTACTGAAACAATTTGCTATGGAAAGCGGAGCTGCCATCCCTGAGAGCTTAAGAGGAACATCTCTCCGAAAGCACATTGCAACATACATTTCCTTGTTAAATGTTGAGGATGCAACAGTGGATAAAGTAGCAAATTTCATGGGACATCATAAGGATATCCACAAAAGTATATACAGAGTATCTGTTCCGGTAGCAGAAGTAACATGCATATCAAAACTTTTGCTGTCAGCAATTGGTGGTGAGGACGAAGAAGACGAAGAGGACGAAGATTGTACTAACAATACTAAAGTTTTTGAGCATCAGGACGAATTGGACCCAGATTCACACATTAATAATAGCCGAAAAAAACGAAGCAGTAAGTTCAAAAAGTTCATTCAAATTGTAAGAATATATCATCGTATAACATATTATCACTTTTTATATAATAGCGTCGCCTTATGGAAAAACGAAACGAAATAAATGGACTCAAGAAGAACGAAACGCAATTATTTCTACCTTTGGAGAGTTAAAAAAAAAATGGAAAAGCTACAAAGTGTGATGGAATGTTTGGCTGCAATCAAAAACAATTCTGCTTTAAAAAATAGAACTCCACAGCAATTAAAGTCGTGGATTGATAATCAGAGGAGATATAAATAAAAATATAGGTAATAGATCTAATATTAAAATATACATATTCTATATCAAATATTAAACAATTCCTTTTTCAATCTCAAAAAGAATTTTTCAGTGTCCATTTGAGGCTGTCATTATTTAAATCGAATGCCATCTGATGACCTTGATACGTCTGATTGAAATTTAATTTTCTTTTAACAACAGGTAAGCCTTTTTTTTTTTTTTTTTTGCACCATATAAAAAAGATATCCCTTACTTAATTTACTTTTTTTACGGCTATTTCAGGCAGTTATTTTCCGCAACACTTTTTTTGGAATAATTTGCTAAAACTATGTATATACAAATACAATTTTTCTTCTCCCAATAATACCAGTGTAAACTTAATCTATAATCTGTCTCGTGACACATCCATCTGTAAACTTGTTTCTTTTAAGGCAGCGGCATTTATACGCAACATCATGTTAACCATCAACCATTAACAAGTCGTATTAGAGATATGCTTCAATATATTGTGCTACATTTTTTTTTAACACAATATTAAATGTTAAAAACTAATCAAAAAAATGTTCAAATTTTAAACACTATATATAATTGTACTTTTATGAATGTGAATTATAAAAAAGTACAAAATTATTTGATATCTTTAAGTACCATTTATACATATAAATATCGCAGTATTAAATGTTAAAAACCAATCAAAATATGTAAAAATTTTAAATACTATATACAAATGTACTTTTGTAAATATGTATTATAAAAAAAGTACAAAATAATTTAATTTTTTTAAGTACCATTTATACATACCATTTATACATATACATATGTATTTACACATGTACATATATAGACACAAATGTGATAGTATAAATGTAAATTATATATTATTAAAAAAATTCTTTAAAGTTTTGAGTTATAAAATCTTTTTGATATTGTGACAAATATTGTTTTATTATTTTTTCACATTATTGAGTTTTAATTTGGGACTTGTGAATAAACGGTATTTCAGAATTTTAATTAATCAACTAATAGCTCAGTTACATATGCACAAAATCAGGTTCAAGTGAGATTTCATACAAAATCTATCTATTTTTATTAGATTTTAATTAGATTTTCCATACAAATTGAAATCTAGTTCGTAATGAGATTTTACCAAAATTTAATTTAATTTTAGTTAGATTTTGAAAAATATCGTTATTCAACACTGTTTTTCTTTCAGTGTGTTAGAAAAATACAATAATGTGCCAAATTAAAATGGCATTTGTTTATAAAAAATATTTTTGAAAATAAAACAAAACAGTGAAAACATAAATAAAATTTTATTTACAAACATTCAAGAATTAATTTAAAATTAAAAAAAAAGTTATGTGTTCTTTTTAATTGAGTTTTATTGATGGTGTAAAATTAATTTATAATTGGAATGTCAAGCAAAATCTTCAAAACTACCAAAAGTATGTATATAAGCGGTACAGGTTTTGTAATACTTGAAATGTAATTCGAACGAGATTTCAAATTATGTGTAAATGAGGTATAATCAACATTTCTGATTAATCAGAATTTTGATTATTTGGATAATATCACATTCCTATACATACGTATCAGAGCCATAAATGAATCATTAATTTTTGAATTAATTCACGAATTTAAATTAAATTTTGAATTAATTCTTTTCATACAAAAAAATTCAATGAAATTTGAGTCAATTCAAATGAATTTGGTAAAAATGGATTTCAATTCATTTTCAATTCAAATGAATTTGTAGAATGAATTGCAATTCATTTCCTATTCATTTGAATTGAATTGATTTTGAATTAATTCAAAAGAATTAGCAATTCATTTCCAACTCATTTGAAATGAATTGATTGAAATTTGAATTGAATTTGTAAGTAAATCTACAGTAAGCATCACTGTCGTTTTGTTATTCAACTAATTTTTATGTAAAAGACAGCAAGCATTACTCTCGTTTTGTATATCACCTAGTATAGTCCAAAGGCAAAAAATTCTTAGATTTGAAATACCCTTGATATACTGGAATTGTCACGTAGCGGCAGAATAGAAATTGAATTATTAGGTATCGGCGAAAATGCTATCAAAATGGTAAAATTTTGGTTATTTGCTAAAAAACTTAAATTTTTATTTTTATCAAATTTCCATTTTTCATTCCCTTATATCTGCTTTTGAATTTGATTGATTTCAACTTATTTTTGATTTTATTCATTTGAATTGCAATTCATTGTTCTAATTCATTTGAATAAATTCAAAATCAATTTAAACAAATTGGAAATGAATTCCAATTCATTTTACAGATTCATTTGAATTGAAAACGAATTGCAATTCATTTCTGCCTAATTCGTTTGAATTGATTCAAATTTCAACAAACACAGTAAGTATATCTTCATATATGCATACAAACATTCACGACGATTTCTTAAATTTATATTCAGTACACAATACACATCTACTAAAAATTATAGATACACCTTATTGCAAGTATAAGCATGGAAATTGATCTACACACACGTTTTCGATTTAACTGCTAAAAATTGTTGCTCATAATAACAGTTAATTTGTAGTTTTTTTTTATATTAAGTCGAATTATAATGTACTTTTTTGATTGCTTTTACATAGCAGATTAGAATTAGAAAGAAACAACTATTGTACCAAAATTTTTTTTAGATTTATTAATAAATTTTCATTTGGCCATATTTTAAAATTTGCTTTGTGGTGTCTTCTAAGATCTTTTTTCGGAGGTGGCAGTCATATTTTTTGGTTCCTGGGACTGTCCTCTATAGAAATCTAATTTTAATCTTCACGGTCATCGAAAAAATAGTTCTATTTTTTAAAATAAAATGTCTTAAATTTTGTTCATTATTTGTTTACATTTTTTTATTTACGGAGATCAAAGCCAAGTAGAAAAGATGACAGCGTCACCAAAAAAACGCAAAACAAAATTTAAAAAACGCAAAAATAAATCACACATCTGGCAACAAAAATTTTCATTTACTTAGCGGAAAGTTTGAATGCAGGCATCCAAAAAGATCGCTAAGTATAAAGGTGCAATCAAACTCTTCGGTACGTACTATAAATGGTATAGCTCCGATTTTTTAAGGTTTTATGCTAAAATTTCGGTACAGATATATATAATTAATTGGGACGACATTAAGTAAAATCTCATTCTGCATTATTCAGACAAAAGGACAGAGACATCCTTAATTGGAGACTTTCATAATATTCAACAAAAGCTAAATAACGTAGAAAGGTAGTTAAAGCAAAAAAGGAACTTTATTCCGAAATGTATCTAAACGGTTTCTGATTTGCTTAAGAGAACCTTTAGGTTCAACCATCAGAGCATCTAAAGCCGGCTCATTAGCAGAAGCTTTTTCTTTATGCATTAAAGAACAAAATATTTTATGGTGGAAACAGGTATAATAATAGATTTACACCTTTTTTCCCTACAAAATCACCTCAGCTACAGAGATCAATATGTACATCCTCAACAGTCGAATGGAACATTAAATTATAGCACTCGACCTGTTCACGCCTCCCATGTAAAACTTCCCTTAAATTATGTTCAAGTCTCCCGTGTAGACCTTCCCATAAATTATGTTCATGTCTTCCGTGTAGACCTTCCCTTAAGTTATCATATATATGTTAACACAAAAAAAAAAAAAATGATTCTCATTATTATTTCACAATAAATTAATATGCTGACGCTGCTGCAGACGGTTAAAACAGGTCAAGAAATTACAAAGTTGTAAAACAGTAACTGCGCGTGTCATTATGATTACTATGCAAATTTAAGTATTTCATTTTATGTTTCGTTTTAATTAAGAACTAGAATTAAGTTTAGTTGTAATTTAAAGAGTGAACAATAAAGTTTATATTTTTTTATAAACAAAAACTTAAAAATACATAACTGGCGCCTGACTTCTTGGGATATTCCGAAGATAATGTACCCCATAGGCTACATTGAAGCGAATATTCCTTACAAAAGCACCCCACAGGCTGCAGAGAAGAAAGGACATTTCAATAAACAAACTCCACAGGCTTTATAATAGGAAGAATCCTGGAAGAACTCACCCCAAATACATTGGTTAAAACAACAGAATCATCAGCAAAATAAGGACAATTTGCGTAAAAACTTTGGTGTAGAGCAGGTTCCCCAAGTATATCTATATAGAAAGGGAAAATCAACCCCCTATCAGCTCCACAACGATGATTGGTGCAACAATGTAAGAGTAGTTTTAAGAAATTTAATTAAATATTTATAAGTTAAAATTCTAACAACAAAAAGAAACAGAAAATATTAAATAGTGAATTTAACACAGTGCTCATAAAAGTTAAAATTAAATAAAACGAAAAATCATTCGTTAGAATTAAACGAAATTTAAATCAAAGCCTATCGATATTTTTTTTTTTTTTTTAAATAGTAACATTTGTTGAAAAAAAAAAAATCTAAATTAAGATTAGTGCTCATAGAAGTGAAAATTAAATAAGTACTAAAATCGTTCGTTGAATCAAATAAAATTTAAATCAAAATCTATCGGAAAAAAGTTTTTTTATGAAAATATTAACATTTGTTTTGAGAAAAATTTTTGAATTAAAATTAGAACAACCAATACTGGACCCCTAATAGAAATAAGTGAAAAATTAGTTAAAGCAATATTTCACAATAAAATTCGTTGATAGAAACAAATTAGTAAAGAATTTAAATTTAAAAACAAAAAATTTTCCTTTTTCGAAGTTGCCCAATCAAGTTGGACACTTAAATTATAATTTTTAATTTAAAAATATTAATATAAGCTAATTGTTCTCAGTGAATGCTACTGAGAACAAAATAATCTGGTAATGCCACAAGTTAATTTTCTCCAAAGAAAAGTAATGTTATCGGTTTTCGTTAAAAGACCGATGGGTTGAAGAAAACCCAAAAGAAAAACGATTGGCCTTCTAATTGTAAAACTTCACTTATCATCTGGCGGTCGCGCAATTAACACTTTACCATCTTACACTTGGCCCTTAACCACTTACCATCTTTAACTTACCATCTTAAACTTACCAACATACCATCTTAAACTTAGCAACTCATCATCTTACAATCGAGCCGTCACGATCAACCTAAATAATATTTACCTAACAATAATCATTCATCATATTTACCTTAATATAAGACCTACTATATCTAAGAAATAATAAATTAATTAACCATAAAACCCCTTTTTATTACTCAAGATGTCTAACCCAAACAATTTGGTCAGGCCCTCAGTTTTAAATGTACCCAGCAGACGCATCCCGCTTAGATAACCGAATTGAAAACTTAGAAGAAACAATCGCGGGAATTTGCGCACAACAATGTCAAATGGCAATAAGGAATTTCTTAGACCCTAATGCGAACATAGTAGCCGAAGACCAAATTATAGAAGACAGATAAAGGAATGACTTGACCGACTTGGACAAAATCCAAGACTTTATAAAATGTCTAAGGGAATTTTCAGGAGGTCATACCGAATTCAGCTCTTGGAAGAAGAGTGTGGATAGAATTATTAAACTCTACAATTCAGCCAAAGGAACTCCAAAATATTATGCGATTTTAAATACAATAAAGAATAAAATTACAGGCAGTGCGGATGCCGCACTTGAATCCTACAATACACCCTTAAATTGGGACAGTATCTCGAATACTGTCTGATAAAAGAGATTTGAGTACTATGGTACAGGGAAATAGTACTATACAAGAGTATTACCAACGAGTATACTCACACCTTTCCCTTATCATGAACAAATTATCGTATATGGACATAGGTAGAAAAGCATTTGACCTCCTGGCGCAAACGTATAGAGATAAGGCATTGGATGCCTTCACCAGAGGTTTAAGGGGCAATTTATCTTTGCACTTAGGCATGAAAGAGCCAAAAGATCTTCCACAAGCACTTCATTTGTGCTTAAAAATGGAAAATCAATTCGCAAGATCACATTCAATACAGGTCAGTGAATCCAACAGGTTATCGAAATCAAAACTACTTCAATCTCTCCAAGACCAACTGCTCCGAAGCCCTTTCCACTTCTCGAGCCTATGGACGTAGACACTTCAATGGAGATAAGATCCGTCAACTATATAAACAGGCCAAATCGCAATAATCAAATATTTGGTAAAATCTGAACAATTGCGAAATCCTCCCAAACTACAGAGAAATTTTCATTTAGAAACAGAAGAAAACAGAAACAGCAACGACAATTATTACCCAGACCAAGTACTTAATTATGGAGAAGAGGAGAAACTTCCGTCATTAGACGAATACTTATAAAACCATTCAGAAATATCTGAAGACGAAAACCAACTTGAAATACAAAACTTTGTTGACATTAATTTTTTAGACTAACGAACTCGTCCTTACCTTACTTTGAGTGTAGGACGAACGATTTACAGATCTTAAATTTTCTTATCGACACCGGCTCAAAATAAAAACCATATACAACCCTGTCTAGTTCGAAATCCAAACCAAAATCACTTTTTTGCAAGTTCGGTGGGTGGAAATAACAAAATCACTCATCACACGTTCACAATTTTATTTGGAAAACACGCTGATAAAATAAAGTTCTTTTTACTACCAACACTAAAATCATTTCATGGTATTTTAGGAAACGACAGTCTAAAAGAATGTCAACTGTCATATATTCAGTAAAAGATTATATGCTCATTAACGGAACACTCAAGATCCGAATAACACAGAAAATTTCACAATCTGTAAATAACGTCAACATTCGGACGGATCACTTAACCGAACAACAAAAGAATAAGTTAGAAGACGTTATTGAAAACCATAAATCATTGTTTAGCGAACCAGATGAGAATTTGACTTACACAACAGCCGTAGTTGCAGATATCCACACTAAAACCCAGGAACCTATCTATTCCCGATTCTACCCTTTCCAATGCACCTTAAAGAAGAAGTCGAAAAACAAATTCGGGACTTGTTGAGACAAGGCATCATTAGGCCTTCAAGGTCCCCATACAACTCATCAATTTGGGTTGTACCCAAAAAGGCTGATGCATCCGGCATAAAAAAATTCAGAATTGTAATTGATTACCGAATGCTAAATGTGCAAATTATACCAGATAAATATCCGATTCCCGAGATAAATGATGTATTATCCCAGCTTGGACAAAATAATTTTTTCTCAGTAATAGACCTCAAAAGCGGGTTCCATCAAATACCGCTTAGAGAAGCTGACAGGAAGAAAACCGCCTTCTCAGTCAGCAATGGTAAATATGAGTTTACCAGGCTACCATTTGGACTGAGAAATGCTCCTTCTATATTTCAGCGAACGCTAGACGGTATATTGAGGGAGTATATAGGGAAAATATGTTTCGTCTATATGGACGACATAATTATTTTATCCAAGGACGAAGAAGAACACTATAAGAACCTTAATTTTCAAAACCCTCAAACTTTCAAATATGAAAGTTCAGTTAGATAAATGCGAGTTTCTAAAAAGCGAGGTAGAATTTTTGAGATTTATTATCTCGAACAAAGGAATAAAAACCAATCCAAGAAAGTTCGAAGCAATTCTGAACGCTAAAAGATCTTAGATCGTTCTTAGGACTTTCATATTACTATAGACGCTTTATCAGGGACTATGCCAAAATTGCTAAGCTCTTGACAATGCTCTTAAGAGGGGAGGCAAGACGTTCGTCCAAACATAGTTCAAATAAGATTGAAGTTAGGCTTAACCAAGAGGCAATGGATACGCTAAATAAATTAAAGGCCACATTGACATCCGACGATGTTATGTTGGCGTACTCAGACTTTAAAAAGGAATTCGTTCTTACTACTGTCAATAAACCAATTGCATTTTTATCAAGAACACTTAGTAGAACTGAAGAAAATTACGCCACAAATGAAAAAGAGCTTCTTGACATCGTATGGGCGTTGAAGTCACTTATGAATTATCTCTACGGTTCTACAAAATTAAAAATCTATACAGATCACCTTCCTCTGACCTATGCATTGAACAACAAAAACTCAAATCTCAAATTAAAACGGTGGAAAACATTCCTCGAAGACTTCAACTATGAACTTCAGTATAAGCCCGGCTGTACTAACATAGTCGGTGATGCTTTGTCGAGACCATCTATGACAACCATCAAATAAATACCCTGACTCGTGTGAGTTACATATATAAACCCCAATACTATTGATAATATTGACAAATTTCTAGAGAAAATAAGTAACAACAAATAGATTGCATAATTGTTGCATAGGCAAAATGTTAAGTAAATAAAATTTAGAAAATTGAGGATATCCAATTTCATCACATTTCCGTTCACACGAAAAATTATAGATTATTTATGCAAATGAACTCCAATGTATTGATTCTTTAATAAAATATGCAAAACGGGCAATTTCGCGATAACAAAATTTAAATAATTTTGGCTAATCAGAATTAAGCTGATGCAACAATTATGAATAATTAAGGGTAAAATATTAAGCTAAGAATATATGTAAAGTTGAGTTGTAGTTTCCCATTCAAGTAATAAAGTCCTGGCCATAATAAATAAAAAAAGAATATAAAAGTTGTTTTTTGCTTTTATACAATAAACTAAAAACATAAGTGGCGCAGTCGGTAGGATCCAAAAAAAAAAAAAAAAATCCAGTGATTCGAACATACAAAATAAAAAAAAGACTAGTGAACCGTTAATTGAAAAAGAAGAAATTGACACCACTAAAATAAAATTAAAAATGTGCAGCAATACTCTTTTAACTAAAACTCCGCACAAATAAAGTGTAGTGAGCAAATATTTTGAAAATTTTTTCGTGCAAATAAATAAAATATTTTCATCGTTAGAACACCAAGGTAAAGAGGATTCGACAAGGGATGGAGCAAGCTGAAGCAAATGTAGAACACGCTCAGCCGAATATGTTCCCAGCAGATATATTAGAACAATTGAAACGCAGAGAGCAACAGCTGGAATAGTTAAGAAACGCTTACATTGAACTCCAGCAAAGACAACCAAATCATATTGAACAAATTAACAAAAATGTGGCACATATTCCAATATTCACTGGAACTGGTGATATTACAATAATTCCAATTTTCCCCTACACGCCCCAACTTAAAATTATGCAAACTTGCATTTTCTATTTTAACTTTTATTTCTCCGATCACACAGACAAAATTAATAATAATTTTGGAAACAAATGAAAGTACAGTAAACAATTCCCAAAATTTATTTTTTTGCAACTGCACTTGTTTCTGATGACCACAAACAAGTTCAATAAAATATCTTACTTTGCATTTCCGTTCACACAGACGAATTATCAGTAATTTTGGCCCAAACGAAAAAGCGGTAAACAATTATTCAGAATTGCTTAGCGACAGGATTGACACTAAAAATTAGTATGTAAACAAATGTAAAATTTATTTTAATGATTAATAGTCAATAGTTAATAGTAATAGTTCAGTTCGGTTCAGTAATTAATAAGTAGTCAATAAGGAGTATTAATAGTTTTTTAATAAATAAGTAAAAATAAATAAAATAAAGTGATTTTACTTTTCTTACAAATTTTTACTCCTCATCAGATATACAAAAGGATCTATAACTTTTCGTGTGAACGGAAAAGTGATGAAATTGAATATCCTCAATTTTATAAATTTTATTCACTTAATATTTTGCCTATGCAACAATTATGCAATCTATTTGTTGTTACTTATTTTCTCTAGAAATATGTCAATATTATCAACGGTAAAAGAAGAGAAAAATATCGATTTTTTACGTTGTTGTAACGGTTTGTTTGATTGTATGAGTTAACACCACAAAAGTTTTCATTCTGTTAACAAAAAAAAAAAAAAAAAAAAAAAAAAAAAAAAAACTTTCCCACAAAAGCAAAATTGCCAAATAATAATTTTTTACTTTTGACCAAAGCGTAATAAAAAACAATTAGTTCCCAGCACATGCCAAACAAATTACAAAACAAAGGAAATATACTTCCGGCACATGCAGTCAAAACTATGAAGAATTATTCTGCACTTGAATTTTTGCAACAAATTTTCTGAAGAATCATTTTCAACCTTTTCCTGTTTACACCAATTAAATTCTGGAGATTCAGGTCAGGCCACCAGAAGAACTTTTAGAATTAAATTAGTATTTAAGCCACCTTTTAATTTCGAATAAGTTCAGTTATTAAATAACTCAACAGTTGCGATCACGTCGCAAATAAAAAAAAAAGAAAAAAATATTATTCTATTCTTTTTTTTTTGTAGATATTTTAAAAATAAAATCTCTAACTGACGCTCGAGCAAGGACCCGCTTTAAAAATGCGGGCTTATTAAGGACCTAGACAATTAGTGTACTCTGCGATTCCTAATGGAACCTCCAGATACACGCGAATCCCAAGGAGATTTTAAGAAATAAATCTCTAACTGGCGCCCGAGCACAAGTTGCTATAAAAAAAAAAAATACACATAAGTCGTCCTTAAATAGCACCTCGCGTGAGGATTCTTAAAAAAATATATATTTTTATATATAATATGCTTAAAACTATTGAATAAAAAAATATTTGACTAAATTTCATAAGAAATTGTTCCTTGTGAATAAGTGAAAGAAAAGGGTGAGAGAATATCATCGTTAAACCAAAAGTGAACTCTAATAAAATTTTTTTTTTTGTAAATGTTTACATCGTTTGTCGCTCTTACACATTAGGTGTCCATATTAAGCATAAACGGTCTACACTTGACATGGACATAATGTTTGTGTCTGGTGTGGACAGGAATGTTGTATGTTATGTAAACCACAGATGGCAACACTGCATTTGTAGCCCTTACAACAAGTGGTTTTGCTTGTACACACGTCAAGCCTATGCTTTTGTTGTCCATGTAGTGAGAAAACAAAAAAAAAAGGTTTTTACTACTACTAAGAGTGTGACACACATAGAGGCAACACAGTGAACATCAATTTGTAATAAACAGAAATAAAACTAAGTGAAAGCAAATAAAATTAATAGTACAAAAAAGAAGAAAAAAGACAATAATTTAAAGGATAAAAACTAAAATAAAGAAACCAAAGAAGTTGGAAGAAAACTAAATAAAAGTGTTTCTTGAACCAGCCGGCAAATTCGCAGTCAACCCAGCAATCATTCCAAGAAAGGTAACTGCCCTGCACAGCTCAACAGTAAACAAACAAAATATCCTGATATAAAATAAATCACAAAAAAAAACAACAAAGAAAAATATTAAAAAAAAAACTTATATACAAAACACGGTGATGGAATATCTCCGTAAACAAAATTATACTGAAATCGTTGAATAACTACGGCGACCGCATAGCGTCATACATCTGTGGAAAACCCGGCGAGACAATATTGTTCGAAACACTGCTACCGTTGGATTTTAATTCGGCCATTTTTGATTAAACAACCGGCTTCTGAAGAATTAATAAAAATATGAAAAAGAAATAAGTTTATGTTTAAGTGAAACAAAAAGTTAAAAAAAAAGGAGGAAAAATATTAACAAGCGATTAATTATTGTCACCAAGTGGAGATCAATATACAATTAAAGTTTTTATATATGACAAGGAAATCGGATTATAATTTTTGTGCCCAAAATAACCTGTGTTGTGCAATTAAATATACTGGTCCCCTCCAACTAAGGCTATCAGAGGAGATTGAGGGGATCACGAGCATTTTTCTCAATACTGGAGGACAAAAGCGCCCGAAGATTTAAAGCTGTCTACATCTTGGTATAAAAAGAAAAGAAATTGAGTAACAATTTCCAGGTAACAAATAAATTAACATGTATTTCGCAAGAGGCACAAAAAAATAGTCAAACAATTTGTTTATAAAGAAAAAAAAAAAGCAGTCGGTATCTTATTGTTATAAAAGAAAATAAATAAGAAAAAATACATATAATTCCATAGAATAAGTAAAATAGATATTCCATCGAAGTAATTTTAGCAATAGTTCACCAATAAGTTTAAAATTAGTTTAAATATATGTTGATTAGTTTAGCTCTATTTTTTTAATTGTTAGGCGGCATATATAAATACCCAACTAAAGTAAGAAAATTCAATTATAACGTATATTATATATTATTTGCTCATCATACCCGGGGAGGAATAACAAATTATAGGCGTTCATTATATCCATTGAATATTCGTTTAAAAGAGCTCTTTTAGGCTGAAAATAATAAGTAGGTGCAATCGTTAAAACAGAGTGGTTTTCAGATATTGATGAGGAAATATATATAGATAGGAAGTAAAGTTAATCATTGTGAATTTCCGTTTCTTTTATTTTAGTGTTTGGTATTTATTGAGGCAGAATTATACGTTGTTTTTTTATTGTTTTAATACCTTTTAATTGTCGGAATTTTGTTATTTTTAAGATTTAGCATAGTATAAGTTTTTTGTTAATAAATATGTTGTGAAATAGTATAAGATTTAAAATACAGGAGTAATTTATTTGTATTGAGTGGGGAATAAAGGGTAAGTGGTGGTAATGCATGCGTTATAAGGGTTCTCTTTGTGATATTTTAGCACATTAGAGATTAAGGTAGGGAATGGGCGACTGGGGCAAACATCTGGCTCCCACTTCAATGATGTTCTGGTGGATTAGATAAGATATTTGTTTAAAGCACTTCTTTAAAACAAAAAATATATATTTTTTTTTCTAAATTTCCGGCTCTGACTCGTTCAGTATATCATGAATTATGCATATCGTGAATTATTACTCTTTTGTTCTTTTTTCTACCGGTTTAATGTTCGCCGCGTTTTTCTTTGTTTTGGCGGTAAAAAAAGAGGTTTTAACTCTGTCGGAGTCAGTTCGCTATTGGCTGCTGTAACTACCAGGTCATCCTCCAGCTCCTCAATCAACGCTTAAAAATATATTCATTTTCTCATCCCTAAGTATATATATCTTGTATATTTAAAATAAGTACAAAAATACAATACCTATGTAAGTACTGTGAATTTAAACCAGTGTAGCTGTTTTTTATTTCCAAACGTAGAATCTCCAGGAATCCCCTCCTGCCCATGTCTCTTTCCTTTGTACTAGCATCCGAACACGCTCTTCTGTCCCTCTTCCGGAGGCTACGTGGTAGTGATATAAGTAATAGTGTACGCCTCTCTCGTCCACTTGCTTGCAAGTCAAATTCTGTTTCCTTCTTTAATCTTGGATAGCCCTTACCCCAGTATTAAACATGGTCCTTCGAACCGGATTAAGATTAAGAAAAAATAATAGTTGGCCACCCTAAATATACAGTCCAAGCTCTCTCAGTAAAAGCTCAAAAAGTTAAAAAAAAAAAAAAAAAATACAAACCACCAAAGGTTGCGCACAATAATTTTTTAGTTTTTGTGCGTTGATAGCTAGAAGCAGTGATTTACGGGAGAAACATAAATAAAAACTTAAAGAAAAAATTGGAAAATCAAGAAGGTTGTTAAGGTTTAATAAATGCCCTTGAAATTTAAATTTACCTACTTAGAACTAGTGGAAAGTGGCTAAAATTGTTAAGACTGTTATTGGGTACATACCTAAACTAAAAGTTGACTAAACTTACAACCTATTGGAAAAAAATTCTAATTAAATTCACCTACTTAAGAATAAGGGAATAATTTGTTAAAACACCGAATGTGGGGTAATAAAATTTGCCTAAAACTAAAGCTAATCGAAAAGGTTCCTAAAGTTAATTAAATACCCTTGTAATTCTAAATTTACCTACTAGAAACTAAAAGGAATGGAATTACAAAAATAGCTAGACGGGGTAAAATACCTACATACAGAGGTACAAAGTAAAAACACAAACAAAAAGAAAACCGTGAGTACATTGAAATTTAAAAAAAAAAAAAAAAAAAAGAAACTACATATGTACATACATACATACCTACACATACCCATCCATCCATATAATACACACATCCCAGTGTTAGAAAAATAAAGTTGCTTAAAAGCAGAAGTTGAGGCAAAAACGTAGTAACAAAATACAAGTGAAAAATTTACCGCAATCACATTGCAATTTGTTGTGGCTGAAAAAACCACCACTTTTATGGTTAGTGAAAGAAAAAAAAAAACGATCTCTTAATATAATTTGGAAGCAGCGAAAACTTTTCTCTTATTTTGTGGAAATAAGAGAATTGTATGTTGTACATAGGCCGAAAGTGTTTCTCTTCATTTACAAAGATTAAACGAAAGTTTTTTTATGTGAGAAAATTATTTTAAGTTAAATTCGAAAGATCCCAGCGAGTTTTTTAAATACACACTTAAAAAAAAAAAAAACCCCGATGAAAAAATAAAATATTTTAAATCTAATTTCGCGAAGCCCAGCGAACAACAGATTTAAATGAACATTCACAAATCACGTGAATAATTTATTGAAATTAATAGTAAAGGTTTATGAAATAAAAATATTTAAATCTAGTATCGCGAATCCAAAAAAAAAAAAAAAAAGATTTAAATAAACACTCACACAGCCCGTGAATATTTAATTTAATTTAAAATAAAAATATTTAAATCTTATATCGCGAATCCCAGCGAACAAAGATTTTTTAATAAACACACACACAAATCAAGTGAATATTGGATGTAATTTACTTGTTAAGGCGTTCTACAACTACAAATATTTAAATCTAATATATTAAAATAAAAAGTACAAGGTCTTAAATGAAGATTTTTTTTTTTTCTATATCGACAAATGATAATCGGAAAATCTTTGGTTTTAACCTTTATTTGATAAAATTATTTAAATCTGATTTCGCGAATCCCAGCGAACAAAGAGGTTTAAATAAACAATTAAAAAAAAAAAAAAAAATCTCTCTTTTGTCCATTTATTTGGAAAATATTTAAATCTGAGTTCGCGAATCCCAGCGAACAAAAAGGTTTAAATATATACGTAATAAAGTCTCTGCCTTTTAAGAAAGGTAATTTCCATATTAATATCCGTATAAATAGATCCCTTCGTACAATAAGGTTTTAACGTATAGTTGCGAATCCCAGCAAACATCTGTGAAAAATCAACCGCTCGGAAGAGTCTCATTTAACCCATATTTGTTTTCGTTAAAATTTATATAGAGATTAGCACAAGAACCTTTGCGACAATTGAGTTTTAGCGTATTTTTTCGATAGTTTACCGATCACTCGAGCCCCGTAAGCGATTTATTACTAAGACTCAAAATTGTGAAAACTAGAGCTCAGAGAATTTCGAAGATGGCGGAAGAGTTTATTTTTGATTCAGATGATTTGATCACTTTTTGCTCGGAGTTCGACGATATTCCATTGGGGGATATGACTGACTCCTTTCTAGAGGTTAACCTCCAAGATCTTAACGATCGGTGGACTAACTTACAAAGATCGTATAGAGCGCTCTGCACGGATAAGGAGACAGAGGTACGAAAAGAATTTTTCGAGTCCGTTCGGGCAAAGCACTCCGCCTGTACACGAGCATTTCACAAGTGTAAAGCGAAGATCCTAGATATACGGAAATCGTTCGTGATAAATATGCCCAACAATAATTTTCAGCCCTTTGTAGACGAAGATAGCTTTGCACACGTTAAAGTTCCTCCCTGTGATACGGACATCTTCTATGGAGGCTATGAGGAGTGGCCGTCCTTCCGCGATATGTTCACTGCCGTGTATGTAGATAATCCCAAAATCCCTCCGGTACAGAAACTGTACCACCTTAGATTGAAAGTTCAAGGGCGGGCAGGAAGTTTAATAAGGAAATATAAGTTGTGTGCGGAAAATTTCTCCTTGGCGTGGGAAACATTAAGAGACAGGTACGAGAATCAGAGGATTCTAGTAGAAAATCAGATTAAGATTCTCCTTAATCTGCCCTCTATAACGGGTGAAAGTAGTAAATCTCTACAAACTCTTCAAATGACCATCAATGACTGTCTGTCAGCGATAAAGGCCCAGGACGTTGCAATTGAGGAATGGGACCCGTTTATAATCGTTTTATGCTCTAGCAAGCTTCCCGTGGAAACTCTTTCCTTATGGGAGCAATCGCTTGAGTCACATAAAAAGTTGGTCAAATGGGAAAAAATGGATAGGTTCCTTTCTCATAGATGTGAAGTTGTTGAACGTTTAGAGTCCCGTAAACAAGAGTCCCAAGGCGGCGCTCAAAAGAAGCAGACAAACAATTTACCAAACCCTAATAGATCTGAGCCTTCCCAATTTCCATGCAAGGTCTGTGGTGCTGGTCATCCCCTGAAAAATTGCTCAAAGTTCTTAAGTTTTGATCCCAAGGCCAGAAATCAGATCGTTTTAGATAACAAGATATGCATCAACTGTTTAGCATACAGTCACCTGCGAAAAGACTGCCCGAGCAAGTACTCATGCTCTCAATGTCAAAAGAATCATCATTCTCTTTTACACTTTCCTAAGCCTTTGGTGAACAACCAAAACTCTATACCCCTCGACACTAATCCGAGTACCTCGGTACAAACCAGAGCGAACACTTCTGGATCGGCGGCCGCTCACGTCGTGCAGACCCGTGACAGATCATGTGGGGAAAATGTCTTGCTTCCCACTGCAATGGTCCAAATAAGGCACCAAGGAGAAAACTTTAAAGCTCGTGCTTTTCTGGATCAAGGATCAGAGAGGACATTTATTTCAAAAAGGCTTCAACAGCAATTAATGCTGCCGACAGAGAGAAAATGCTTTCAAATACATGGAATAGGCGGAGAGGTGGTAGGGAATTCCAACTCTTTGTGCAGATTAATCCTATATTCGGTTAAACACACCCGTTTGGTCTCTGTAGAGGCAATTGTTGTTCCAAAAATAACCCGCATGTTGCCTAAATATTCTATATCGAAGTCTGATATACCCTTGTCAGAGCTAGAGAATCTTGATCTCGCTGACCCAGATTTTTGTGTACCCAGTCACGTCGACTCATTGGAAGTAATTTTCTTCCTCGAATTCTTCTCGAAGGATTCAAAACTGTTGCCCAGTCTCTAATGGCACAGGAGACAATCTTTGGTTGGATTGTTAGTGGTCCGGTTGGCATAGAAACATGCCGTTCGTTCTCAATTGAGGCGAGTGAAATTTCAAGAGACCCAATTAGTGAGCAACTTAAGAAATTTTGGGAGGAGGAAGAAGTCCCGTGTCAACGTCCTCTTTCAAAAGAAGAAGAGTTTTGTGAGGCACTGTATAAGCAAACCACGTTCCGTAACAGTGAGGGTCGTTATGTAGTGAAGCTGCCTTTTAAATCAGAGTTTTCCCAAGGTCTGCGTCTAGGCTCTTCCCGACCTGCGGCAATGGCTCAATACCGCAATTTAGAACAATCGCTGGGAAAAAAGGGTGAACTCGGAAACGTTTACTACAATGTTTTAAAAGAATACATATCCCTGAACCACATGGAACCGACGACCTCGTTCGAAAACATATCTATAGGCGGCTATAATTCCTTTTATTTGCCGCATCACGCAGTTCTTAAGCCCGAGAGTCGTAGCACTAAGGTCAGAGTAGTGTTCAACGCTTCCAAAAGAACAAGTTCAGGATTGTCTCTCAATGATGTACTTCACGTAGGTCCTACCTTACAAGCTGACTTAATGACCTTAGTCCTGAACTGGCGACTATACAAATATGTCTTCAACGGTGATATTGAGAAAATGTATCGTCAAATTCTCGTTCATGAGGATGACATACAGTTTCAGCGAATTCTCTTTCGCCAAAATCCAAAATCTCCCATACAAGATTTCGCCTTGAAAACCGTTACGTTCGGAGTCAATTGCGCTCCATATTTGGCTATCAGAACCCTAATTCAATTGGCTCACGACTCTGAAAATATTTTTTCAAAAGCAAGCTATATTCTCAACCATGAAGCGTATGTGGATGATATCTTATCTGGTGCACATAGTGTAGATTCCGCGGTTGATTCTTTGTCTCAGGTTATTAGCTCTTTAAAATCCGCGGGGTTTGCATTGAAAAAGATCACGTCTAATAGCCCAAAGATTCTAGCGTCAGTCCCAAACGATGATATTTTAGATTCAGAGTTTCTCAAGCTCAGAGAGGCAAGCACCACAAAAACTCTTGGCATTCAATGGAATGCATTAACTGATAAATTTTCTTACACTATTGATCCCATTAGTCCAAGTGACTCAATTACGAAAAGACAAATTCTGTCTAATGTGGCCAAACTTTTCGACCCAGCTGGTTGGATATCGCCAATTGTCATTCAAGCTAAAATTCTTCTGCAACAGCTCTGGCTAGAGGGGACGGGTTGGGATGACAATGTGAAACCCTCGATCTCTAACCTGAACATTCCGCGTTGGATTGATTTTTCCCCTACCCTACCAACGCAAATTCACGGCTTTTGCGATGCATCAGAGAAGGCTTATTGCGCAGTCGTATATTTTCGGATACAGTCTGCGGCGGGAATAAAATCTCATTTGTTCGCCGCAAAAACAAAAGTGGCTCCTATTAGTCCGGTTAGTCTCCCCCGGCTGGAACTTTGTGGAGCTCTTTTATTGTCGAAGTTAGTAAGGCACCTTGTGAACTCACTGCCTTGTAAGAAGAATGAGGTCTTTCTCTGGTCAGATTCGTCGATTGTTCTCAGTTGGTTGGGAAAACCTCCGAATACTTGGAGAACTTATGTTGCCAACCGCACGGCACAAATTATCCGAAATGTAGGGAACTCCCCTTGGCGTCATGTTAGGTCGGCTGATAATCCAGCCGACTTGGGCTCCCGTGGTTGCGACACTGAACAACTACTAAATAGCTCCTTATGGTGGAGGGGGCCATCTTGGCTACAGAGACCCCCCGAAGAATGGCCAAAGCCCATAACAATTAACGAAAGTTCTCTTGAATTGAAACAGAGGGTAAACGTGCTTCATCTGTTTACTGGCGGTGAGGACATACTTAACCGCTTCTCAGAATGGGATAAGGCTGTAAGGGTCATGACTTATGCGCTTCGGTTTATACGTGCAATCAGGAAACGGTTACAGACGGTTAAGAAATCTCCACTTAAGCTCGCATCCCAGACCCAAGAGTTATCCTCTGTCGAGGCAGTATCCTGCATGATTAAACGCAGCTCGTATATTACTAACGAAGAGTTTTTGAGAACAAAAAATAAGCTTATTTCTGTTGCTCAAATTACGCATTACCCTCGAGAGTTCGAATCCCTTTTAAACAGCAGAGCGTGAGTAGCAAAAGTTCTCTCCACCCGTTGAACCCTTTTTTAGATCAAGATAATGTTGTTCGAGCTAACGGTAGAATTTCTAACTCTACCTTACCTTATAAGGAAAGACACCCTATTATTCTCCCTGCCAATTCAGTCTTCTGTAGACTGCTCGTCGATTTTGTGCATAGGGTCCTTATGCACGCAGAAACCAACTTAATGTTGCGAGCGGTGAGAGGAGAGTACTTCGTTCCCCGATTAAGATCAGCTATTAGGCTCTGCATTAGAAAATGTGTAACCTGTATACGTTATAAGCAAAGAGTGCAGTCCCAATTGATGGGTGCCCTACCCCGGGAACGAAGCTCATTTTCCTTGCCCTTCACTAATACTGGGCTAGACTTTGCAGGACCTTTCTCCATAAAAACCTCTATGTTGAGAAATGCCCCTTACCAGAAAGGGTATGTTTGCGTGTTTGTGTGTTTTTGCACGAAGGCTATACACCTCGAATTATGCTCCGATCTCACTGCCAATGCCTTTCGAGCTGCCTTCACTAGGTTTGTAGGCCAACGTGGCCTGCCAAAAAGAGTTATGTCCGACAATGGAACTAATTTTGTTGGGGCAGAACGGGCTCTTCGTCAAGAATATGAGGAGTTTGTTGGTAAGGCAGCCAACGAAGTGGTTGAGAAGTATTCTTCTCACGGTTTCCAGTGGAACTTTATCCCCCCGAATGCACCCCATATGGGAGGGTTGTGGGAGGCTGGTGTCAAATCCTTCAAGATGCATTTTAAAAAAGTCGCCCAGAATAATAAATACACCTTCGAGGAGTTCACTCGCATCGAAGCAATTCTCAACTCGAGACCCTTATCTCCCATGTCAGACGACCCCAATGAGCTGTTAGCCCTTACTCCCGGTCACTTCCTTCGTGGGGCTCCCCTGGTAGCCGCGCCCGAAACCTTCACGGAAACGCTCACCTTGAGGGATCGCTGGGAAAGAGTGAAAGTGTTACACCACCAGTTCGCTCGGAGATGGAAAGATGAGTATCTAAAGGAAATACAAAAGAGGTATAAATGGCGGAATTCGGAGAAGAACATTACCGTGGGTCAACTCGCCGTAATAAAAGACGATCTGCTCCCTCCAAACGAGTGGCGATTGGGCCGTGTTACCAGAATATATGCGGGTAATGATGGTAATGTCCGCGTTGCGGACTTGAAGACGCAAGGGGGAATAATCACTAGGCCAATCGTCAAACTGTGCATTCTGCCGGTCCATACCTTAGATGATAAGTAAAAAAGGGAAAACTGTTACCCAAATTCCTCTCTTTCATATCCCCCGACTGTGCCCTTTTACCTACCCTCACCCCCCTATTTTTTTTCCCTTACACTAACACTTTTAATCAGGATTCTTTTGTACAAGCTCTTTTTTATTAACATTATGTTTCTTCACAGGGCTCCAGGAAATTCCGACGTCCATCAGTGCCGTGTCTGCTCCCGGTTCCACGCACTACGGTTTTGCAGAAGGTTTTTAAGCATGAATGGGCCGGAACGCAGGCATCAAGTCCGCATCCATGGCTACTGCAAAAATTGCCTGGCCAGGTCTCATGCTACTGACGACTGCACCTCTGCCGATGTGTGCCAAAAATGTGGTTGGGCGCACCACACTCTGCTTCACTTGTCCCCCGGGGCACAAGCCAGTAACCAAGAGAGAGTGAGCCGTAACGTTACTCCGACATCACGCCAACGTGCACCTGCACCAACAGCCCGCCAGGAGAGTGTCAGTAGTGATATTCGTACCTCATCGCGGTCACGTCAATCCAAGGTTAATGAACGCCTCGGCCCATACCGCCGTCCAGCACGGCGCACACGTAGCAGCAACCAACCTTCCAGGCTTCAGTCCAGGAATCCAGCCCCGACCCCAAGGGGTCCAACCCCGAATCCAAAGCGCATCTTAATGGGAGCCTTAAGAGCTCTTGAACGTTTAGCCAAAAATCTTTAATATCGTTGATCTTGTTGATCAAGGGGCTGCAGGATGTTTAAAGCACTTCTTTAAAACAAAAAATATATATTTTTTTTTCTAAATTTCCGGCTCTGACTCGTTCAGTATATCATGAATTATGCATATCGTGAATTATTACTCTTTTGTTCTTTTTTCTACCGGTTTAATGTTCGCCGCGTTTTTCTTTGTTTTGGCGGTAAAAAAAGAGGTTTTAACTCTGTCGGAGTCAGTTCGCTATTGGCTGCTAAACTACCAGGTCATCCTCCAGCTCCTCAATCAACGCTTAAAAATATATTCATTTTCTCATCCCTAAGTATATATATCTTGTATATTTAAAATATGTACAAAAATACAATACCTATGTAAGTACTGTGAATTTAAACCAGTGTAGCTGTTTTTTATTTCCAAACGTAGAATCTCCAGGAATCCCCTCCTGCCCATGTCTCTTTCCTTTGTACTAGCATCCGAACACGCTCTTCTGTCCCTCTTCCGGAGGCTACGTGGTAGTGATATAAGTAATAGTGTACGCCTCTCTCGTCCACTTGCTTGCAAGTCAAATTCTGTTTCCTTCTTTAATCTTGGATAGCCCTTACCCCAGTATTAAACAATATTGATAGATGTTCTTCTTTTATAATTGGTACGGTCCTTGGGTCATGTCGAAGGGAGGTTCTCACACCGTGAGTAAGAGTCCGCTAATGAGCTAGCCGCAATAACTCGTCATGATGCCCATTTGGTCCCGTAACAATATGTAATTGGCACCGGTTGCCTACCAATTACATCCACCTACTTCTCAATGAGGATACTAATTGAATTTTTACTGTAAGAATTTAACCACATAAAACCATAATAAAGTTTTAATGCTTAAAAGAAAAGCTAAAACTATAGCACAGGCATGGTTAAATTGCAGCTCGCGAGCCGCATGAATGAATGAATGCGGCTCTCAAAATGAAATGAAAAAATAAATAATACATATTTAATAATTTATTCAAATTGTTATAAAATTGGAAGTAATACATATGTATAATGCTTATTATAATATGATCGAAAATGTCTACAAGTTAGCAATAGAGACAACACTGCAACTTAATGAAGTTGGCAGTGTCAGCATAATTACTTATTTAATTTGTTCCCATGACTTCTGCACGCGCATCCGACTATGTGCTGATCAAGCATATCAAATTTCCTGCACATAGGAGTGCACATAGGTTGCAAGTTGAAGTAAAGAACAATTTTTGGGCAGTCTTGATCGCGCGCTCGTACGCAACAGTTAAACAATTTATTAAATTAAGTTCAATAAAATTAAAGTGAATATTAATAAATATTGTTTCTAAGGATACTAATAAATATTATTTTTAAATAAATCCTTTGAGTGTTTGACTTGAACGGCGCAGTTGGTCGCGAGTTATATACACGCTACCAAAAACAACTATTAAAGCAGCACAAAGGCCAATACCCTAGACAACACGTTGCTAATAAAATTTTCATAATTATTTAGTTTGCATTTTTTTAAGAATAACAATTTAATATTTTTATAATAATATTTTTGCATCGTGTGCAAGTTCAATAAACTGAACTTCCACACGAGCCGGGAAAACCTCCTTTGTAATAATTATGATTTTAGCTTAAGTTGCAATTAATTGTAATTAAAATAAAATTGTAAAACAAATAAGTTGAGAAATAAATTGATGGTCAACCTGAATGGTTGATTTTTTTATTATTAATTGCACGACTAGAGTTATTTCGCGCCTTAATTTATTTGTTTAATAACAATCGATAGAAAATCATCATCGTGCACTGGCTGCTAAAATAACATAGTAAAAAGATTGTATTGCTGTTTTCCGATTGAAAGGTTATATTTGTTGTTTTTGTTTCAAGTTACATCTGCAATTATAAGTTTCTGTGTAATAATTGTGAAATTCATTTTGATAATTTCAAGGTAATTATTCACAGATTTCAATTGTTTTATTAAATTTGAATTATTATTTTATTAGTAGAATAAATTACGCATTCTTTTTTAGATTAATTGAAATGTTAAATATGTCGCCAGAACACAAAAAAAGGAGATATGAAGAAGAAAATCGTAACTTCATGCAAGAATGAGAAGAAGAATTTGCATTCGTCGATAAAGGGGGGAAACTTTTGTGTCTTATCTGCAATGAATCACTTGCTCATTATAAAGCCAATAATTTAAAACGACATCATGAGATAACACATAGTAAATACAGGTATACCACTGAACAATTTGGTAAGTGTAGCAACAGACGGAGCACTTGCAATGTTAGGAAAAAATGTATGCCTTATAGGTCTGTTAAAAAACGATCCAAGAATACCAGAATTTTGACTTCAATGCATTGTTCATTGTGAACATTTAGTTGTTAAATATTTAAATACAATAACGTAATGAATACTGTGCTACAAATCGTTAACTATATTCGTAATAATTCAAAAACCCATCGCCAATTTAAGAACTTTCTTGAAGAATTGGACGTTGAAGGTCATTTCCAAGATATAACATTTTACTGCCTAGTGCGTTGGTTATCCACCTATAATGTTCTAAGCCGATTTGTTGATTTAATGGAACCTATCAGTAATTTTCTCAAATAAAAAGAAAAAAACTGTCCGGAATTAAAGGACGATGAGTGGATTAATGACTATATGTTCTTAACTGATATAATGGAGCATCTGCAATCCCTCAACCTAACATTACAAGGCAAAGATAAAGTTATCCAAACTAACTTGGACACTCTAATTAAAAATAAAATTTTTAATTATTATATTAATAAAAAATAAAGACCTAAATCTAACAACATGAGGTAAATTGTTATAGTGTCTCCCACTATTCCCTTAACTGTTATAGTGTCTCCCACTATTCCCTTAACTGTTATAGTGTCTCCCACTATTCCCTTAACATTATTTTGATCATACACATATACACATGCTGTTTTAACTTATTAAGAATTATACCAATTATTTTTTATACTTTATCCGCTGCAAAGAATACTAATTCCAAAGAATTTTAATATATATATTTAAAACCTTATTAATTGTATTTTTCTCAATATGTATATTTATTGTTATAATTTGTCCAAATGCATTTCCGCTAAACGAAAATGCAACAATTAACAAAATACACCACTAATTCCAAATAATTTTAATAACTTAATTATATTTTGTTACAATTTGTTCAAGTGCATTTCCGCTAACAAAAATACAACAATTAACAAAATGCACATTAATTCCAAAGAACTTTAATAACTTTATTAATACCAATATATTTATTAATTATATATTTTTTCCAAGGAATTGTTATACTTTGTCCAAGTGCAAAATGCACCAGACAAATTTCTTAAGAATTATTATGCAAGAATTTATATTAAATTTATTTCCAAAATGTAGCAATAAGCAAAATAATAGTATTTAAGAAGGTAGAAATTAAATAAACAATGAATTATTGATCAAACTTCACACCAGTTGTTTTATTTTTTTTATTGCTCCTCGAACCGGAGAAAAAAGTGGCGCAGTCGGTAGGATACCCGTGTATCATTCAGTCTCAAATTACATAAGAAGGATATTGGATATTTCAATATCTGTAACGGGTGAAAATAATAAATCCTTTAAAAGATTAAAGGACATACAAATTTTTTTTTTTTTTGAAAAAGAACTTTAGTTAAAAACTTTAGTTAAAGTGACATTTAAACTTCATAAATATAACGAATCCTTTAAAAGATTAAAGGACATACAAATTTTTTTTTGTGAAAAAGAACTTTAGTTAAAAACTTTAGTTAAAATGACATTTAAAACTTCAGAAATAATAAATCCTTTAAAAGATTAAAGGACATACAAAACATTTTTTTTTTTTTTTTTGAAAAAGAACTTTAGTTAAAAACTTTAGTTAAAGTGACATTTAAACTTCATAAATATAACGAATCCTTTAAAAGATTAAAGGACATACAAATTTTTTTTGTGAAAAACAACTTTAGTTAAAAACTTTAGTTAAAGTGACATTTAAAACTTCATAAATAATAAATCCTTTAAAAGATTAAAGGACATACAAAATTTTTTTTTTTTTTTTTGAAAAAGAACTTTAGTTAAAAACTTTAGTTAAAGTGACATTTAAACTTCATAAATATAACGAATCCTTTAAAAGATTAAAGGACGTACAAAATCTTTGTGAAAAAAAAACAACAAAAAAAAAAGTGAAGAAAGGGATAAAAAGATTTACCCTTATCATTAATTCATACAAAAGCTGAAAGATAAAGATATATCCATTCATCAGTCAACCCTAACCCGGTAGCGGAGAAACTACAAAGCGAATACACCCTTGGAGAAACACGTCCTAATCAACTTTAAACGCAGAACCAAACAGACAGCAATATAATTTTGAACACTAGCAAACAACAGTATCAGAAAGTAAGAATTGAATTAACTATATTGTAATTATTAATTAATATTATTAAATGTATGTAACTGAAAAAATAAGTATAGAGACAGAAATTGAAAGAAAATTATTGTATACGTCCAGAAAACAAGAAATCAAAAAGTTGCTAGTATTCCTACACAAAATAACCTTGATTAAAATCAAAGCAAAGAAAAATTATTTAGAACATAAAAATAAAAGAGAAAAACGCATTCGTGTATAAAAAAAAAGGAGAAAAATTTTTTTCTTTTTTCCCCAAATCTATTAAAAAAAAAAAAAAAAAAAAAAAAAACTAAAAAAAAAACTAAAAATGGCAGTACAGGCTGAAAACCCGATAAACAGATTAACTATAAACCCTTTGAAATACTTAAACAACTTACCTGAATTCTGCGGTGACTCGAAAGATTTACAGGCATTCACTACACTTATTGACAGAATACACCCACACCTACAAACATATGACGAACTGTCCCAACTACTTTTTTCAGACGTGATAAAATCAAAACTCAAAGGAAAAGCGAGGCAGGCAATTGAAATAAACTGCCACGCGACTTCTTGGACAGATATTAAAAACACACTACAGAATAATTTTGGAGATAGACGTTCCTGCGAAGAAGAACTTTTTGACGAATTACGAAGTGTGACTTTTAGAACAAACACCTTAGATTTCTACAACGACATGAAAAACAAGCTACACAGATTGAATAACAAATTAGTAGTTATCTTAGGAGAAACCGAAGCAACTAGACAGAGTGCGATAAACAACAAACGTACCGCCCTCAACATTTTCAAAAGCAAAATCCCTGAACCAATGAAATCCATCCTATTCTGTAGGAACCCGGAAAACAAGCTATGGATATACTGTTCCAAGCTGGGTACGCAAACATTGGGAACAATAATGGGAACGGGCCAGTGTCTAAAACTCATTCAAGTGATAGGAATAATAACCATAGAAACAACACACAATATAATAAAAAAGATAGTAGGAATAGAGCACAATACGGGAACCCCCAACAACCATTCCAAAACTACAGAAGGAACTTCCCAACAATGCCCCAAAATAACGAAAGAGACTACCAACAATTATTCCAACAACAACGCCCATACCAACAACCATTCCAACAACACCGCCCATACCAACAACCATTCCCACAACACCGCCCACAACAACAAGCAAACCCTCAAAATCCTCCATTCAGACCAAATTTTAGGAACCAACCAGAACCTATGGACATAGGAAAAATAGAAGTGGCTGAAAATTTTCAGGAATCAGCCTCAAGAATAAATTACCATTTATAACAATAAAAACAAAGATAGGTTTTATAAAACTCATAATAGACACAGGCGCAACAAACTCAATTTTAAATCCGGGGATCTGTGACCCCAAAAGAATTCATTCAACCAACCCACTTTTAATTAAAACTCTCCAACATCAAATCTACGTTAACAAAAAAGCCATAATACCTATGTTCGAAGAATTTAGCGACTTTAGAACCAATAAAGCATTAGAATTTTACATAATAAAATTTCATAATTTCTACGATGGTCTAATATATATTGAGACCATTAAATGCCTGTATCGATTATAGAAAGAAGGAAATAACCATCGGTAATAAGAAACTCCCAATGCACTTCGAAAATGAAGACTTAAATAAAAAAAGAATAATAGCACCAGATAATTCCGGCTTAGTATATTATAAGGAAGAAAACAGCGGAAATATTTTAAGAGAAGAAACTTTAAATGCGGAAAATAGAGAAGTAGAAATAAACTTGCTATCTGAAACTAATCGCGTGACTACGCAGAAGATAGATCACAAAAATTTTAACATAGTCAAAAATAAAGAATTTAAGCTATTGAAAGATCAAATTAGAATAGGACATTTAAACCCTGAAGAAAGATCACAACTATTACAAATAATAAATAGATATCATAATATTTTTTACCAAGAAAATGATGTACTTTCATTTACTTCTGCAATAAAACATAGAATTAGGACTACAAACAATATACCCATATTCTCTAAGTCATATAGATACCCGTACGTACATAAGAAAGAAGTTGCAGATCAAATCCAAGAGATGTTGAAAAATAAGATAATTAGGAATAGCAATTCTCCCTATTCAGCCCCAATTTGGATCGTGCCGAAGAAGGCCGATGCCAGTGGAAAACCAAAGTGGAGACTTGTAATCGATTATCGTAAACTGAACGAAGTAACGATCGATGACAAGTTCCCCATCCCGAACATAGACGAGATACTTGAAAAGCTGGGAAGAAGCCAGTATTTCACTACACTCGATCTGGCGAAGGGTTTTCACCAAATCGAAATAGAGGAAGAAGACTTCCACAAAACTGCATTTAGTGTCGAAGAAGGACACTACGAATTTCTGCGAATGCCTTTCGGATTAAAAACAGCCCCTGCAACGTTTCAGAGATTGATGAACAATATTCTTCGAGACTATATCAATAAAATTTGCCTGGTATACCTGGACGATATAATCATATTTTCAACATCCTTACAAGAACATATAAACTCACTCAAGCTTATATTCGCAAGATTACAGGAGGCAAACTTGAAAATCCAACTGGATAAATCAGAATTTCTAAAAAAGGAAACGGAGTTCCTTGGGCACATAATTACAACGGAAGGAGTCAAGCCCAATCTTAAGAAGATAGAATGCGTTGTTAACTATCCAATACCCAAAACAACAAAACAGATCAAGCAATTCTTAGGGCTCACAGGCTACTACAGGAAATTCATAAAAGACTACTCGTCTATCGCTAAACCAATGACTAAATATTTAAAGAAGGATTCAAAAATAAACATAAATGACCCAGAGTACGAAAAAAGTTTTAACACCCTCAAGATTCTACTAACACATGATCCAATATTAGCTTATCCAGACTTTTCTAAAACATTTACATTGACAACGGACGCGAGTAATTACGCTTTGGGAGCAGTGCTTTCGCAAGACGATCACCCAATATGCTATGCAAGTCGCACCCTTAATACACATGAAATAAATTATAGTACAATAGAGAAGGAATTATTGGCTATCATATGGGCTACAAAATATTTTAGGCCCTACCTCTTTGGTCGCAAATTTACAATAGAAACAGATCACAAGCCACTAACATGGCTCTTTTCTATAAAGGAACCCAATTCAAAACTTGTTAGGTGGAGATTAAGATTATCTGAATACGATTACGATATTAAGTACAAAAAAGGAACAAAGAATAGTAATGCCGATGCTTTGTCAAGGATTGAAACTGAACCCAGCATAAATACACTAGAATGCGATAGTGCAACAATAAAAAGTACTACTTCACCAATTAATATGTTTAAAAACCAAGTAGTTATAATGAAGACAACCTCTGGATCATTAAGAATAAAAAATAAATCTGTTTTTAAGAATAAAAGGAAAATAATTTTTATGAAAGAAATGGACAGGGAAACAACAATTACAATACTAAAGAACCATTTTAATCCAACACAACTGAACGCTATTTTTATCGAAGATGAATTTTATACAATGTTTAAAAATGTTTACGAAGAACTATTTTCAAATAACACAAACTTTAAAGTACTCAGATCTACACTCATGACAGAGGACATAGAAGATGAAAATCGGTTAACCGAAATTATTAAAAATGAACACCTTAACAAAAACCATAGAGGAATTCAGGCGGTATATAAAGAACTAATTACGCGAATTTACAATCCAAAATTGAAACAAAGGATAATCCAGTTCATAAATAATTGTGAAATTTGTAACTTAGAAAAATATGACAGGAAACCCCCAAAGATCCCTTATAAAATTACGGAAACCCCATATAAACCTCTCGAAATATTACACATAGACGTATTTTATACCCTAGACAAGAAACTCTTTATCGACAAATTTTCAAAATTCGCTTTAGCATTTCAAATAAACGGTAGAAGTTGGACGGAATTCAAAACAAAACTATTGCTGATAATCAATACATACGGGAAAATAAATAAAATTATTGTGGACAATGAATTAGGATTTAAGGCTATACCAATGCAGGAATTTTTTAAAAAAAGAAAACATAGATATCCACTATACCTCAAATAGTAACCATACGTCCAACGCCGATATTGAAAGACTACATAACACAATTAACGAACACATACGCTTGCTAAGACACGATAAAGAAAACAAAGACGAAAGTATGGAAGATAAAATGATAAGAATAATAGGTTTCTATAACAATACAATACATAGTACGACCGGCATAAAGCCGATTGATTTTGTAAATGGCAAAGTACATGAGGATAGGCATAGAAATTCATGATCTTATAAACGCAAAAAAGGAAAAATATACTCAAAAGTTAAATGAAAACCGGAAAGATTTTGAATTAGAAGGAGGAACAAATTATATTAAAGAGATAAGAGGTGGGAAAAAAACACAGAAAATATAGGAAAGTTAATGCAGAAAAAATAGACGACGACCACATACAAACGACAGGAACTGGACATAAATATTATAAAACTCACGTTAGACATACAAAGAAATACCAAGACAAAAATAATCCCAAAATCAAAGCAACAATTAAATAAATATATTTTGTTTTAGATGATTATATGGATCATAATAATGGTAACAATCATACCCGCAGATATTCTAACCCAAACCGAACTGGAATTAATAACGGACTTTGACAGTTATACCAACATTAAAGTAGCCATAGCACTTCACGAAAGTAACATTATAATAATTCTCTCTATACCACAATATTCGCAAGACCCACTATCCACGATGACATTCGTACCCACTCCTGACAAAAATAATAGGTCCATAAAACTCAACCATTCTGAAGTTCTCATAGATTTAGAAAACAATATTTATAGTACATATGTTAAAGATAATCTAAAAAGAAATCTTATAAAAATTAATGATAATTGTTTAAATAATATACTAAACTTTGAAGAAGCTAATTGCAAAACACAAACATCAAATACACAAGAAATAATCGAAGTAATTCCTGGAATATTAGTTCTTAAGCACTTTAACAATACGATATCCCATAATTGCAACAAGGCTAAATTGAAAATTATGGGAAATTGTTTAATCAAATTTGAAAATTGTGAAATAAATGTATTGAATAAAACCTTTACCAATGTTAAAATAAAATTATACGATAAAATTATCTTACCTAATCTTATAACGAAAATTAAAGACACCAGTAATACAACATTAGCAGACATAAAAATTGAATCTTTATATCTAAAACAAATAGAATACGAAAAATCACTGCAACAAGTACTACATACAGAGAAAAATTCAAAAATGATTAGTTATAGCATAGATATCTTAAGTATCATATCAATATGTATCTTAGTTACTTTTATTTACTCCTTTAAGAACAGACAAACATATATCCCAAACCTACAGCTAAAAAATGAAACCACTATAAACAACCCAACAAAAATAATATAATTTCGTCGGAGCCTCAAACAAACGGTGGGGGTGTTATAGTGTCTCCCACTATTCCCTTAACTGTTATAGTGTCTCCCACTATTCCCTTAACTGTTATAGTGTCTCCCACTATTCCCTTAACATTATTTTGATCATACACATATACACATGCTGTTTTAACTTATTAAGAATTATACCAATTATTTTTTATACTTTATCCGCTGCAAAGAATACTAATTCCAAAGAATTTTAATATATATATTTAAAACCTTATTAATTGTATTTTTCTCAATATGTATATTTATTGTTATAATTTGTCCAAATGCATTTCCGCTAAACGAAAATGCAACAATTAACAAAATACACCACTAATTCCAAATAATTTTAATAACTTAATTATATTTTGTTACAATTTGTTCAAGTGCATTTCCGCTAACAAAAATACAACAATTAACAAAATGCACATTATGCACATTAATTCCAAAGAACTTTAATAACTTTATTAATACCAATATATTTATTAATTATATATTTTTTCCAAAGAATTGTTATACTTTGTCCAAGTGCAAAATACACCAGACAAATTTCTTAAGAATTATTATGCAAGAATTTATATTAAATTTATTTCCAAAATGTAGCAATAAGCAAAATAATAGTATTTAAGAAGGTAGAAAATAAATAAACAATGAATTATTGATCAAACTTCACACCAGTTGTTTTATTTTTTTTATTGCTCCTCGAACCGGAGAAAAAAGTGTAAATCAACAAAAGCACATCAGTATAAAAACGAACTCCAACCTGTAAGTTAACAAAATTCTTTATTTAAATAAATCAAGTACATACAAATACATATACCCACAAAACAAAACACACAACAAACGCGGTAATATTTAATACTAAAATTCATGTAAAAAGTACAGAAGTGCATGATATTAATAAAGAGTTTTAAATTCCACTTAAAACGTGTCACAGGAGCTCAAAAATTTACTTTGGAAGAATTTTCGACAAATTTAGCTCATATTGAAGGTATTCTCAATTCTCGCCCAATATCTGCCTTGTCGGAAGACCCATCAGATCTAACCGCATTAACCCCTGGACACTTTTTACAAGCTGCTCCTATAATCGCTTTCCCAGAGCAAAATTATGAAAATATATCTCTGATAAATAGATGGGAAAAGCTAAAAGCAATCCACCACCAACTCTCCGTCCGGTGGAAGGAAGATTACCTGAAATCACTACACAAAAGATATAAATGGAAAAATTCTCTTCCGAATCTGGAAGTTGGAAATCTCGTGGTAGTCATTGATGATCTGCAACCACCATATGAGTGGCGATTAGGACGAATAGTAAAGAATTATCCCGGTTCTGATCAGAACGTCCGTACTGCTGGCGTTCGTATTGCTTTAGGAATTATTACTCGTCCCATTGTAAAATTATGCTATCTTCCTTATATGGATAATGAAACTTCTAAATAATTTATGTTAAATTCACTCATTACTTTACTTATACACAACTCTATCAAAACTTAATTTGAAAAGCATTTTATTATCACCACTTTTATAAGACTCAGATATCAATAATCCATTTGTTTCCTTTCTCATTTTCTTTAGCCCTAGGAATA
Organism: Protocalliphora azurea; assembly: GCA_932274085.1. Lineage (NCBI taxonomy): Eukaryota > Metazoa > Arthropoda > Insecta > Diptera > Calliphoridae > Protocalliphora > Protocalliphora azurea. Next base: position 42,284,096 of record OW026520.1, read on the forward strand.
ACAGAAGACTAACGTCTACGCGCCCAAGTTCTCGTCCAGCCCAAATAAACGGTCGTGCAAACACATCTCGTGCTCAACGTCGGGATCCGGAAGTATACAAGTGTGTTTTATGCAAAAGCTTTCAGGAGAAATGGAATTATTAAAACTTCAAGAGGATCACAGTCTTAAAATGCATCACAAATCAATACAATATGCAAATGAGTTTTGGAAACTAGTATCAGCATCAATGTACCCTAATTTAAGGAAAGCTGCTAGCAGATTACTGTCCATATTCGGCACAACATATTGTTGGGAGTCACTTTTTTCAACAATGAAGTTTATAAAATCAAAGCACCGTTCACAACTCACAAATGAGCATTTAACGGAATTAATTCGTACCGCGCTTACTAACTATGAACCCAAATTCAGAAAATGCTCGGCTAAGTTACAAAAACACATGCCATCTATCAGCAAACAATAGCTTAATTTAAATATATGTATGTATATATTTGAAGACGTATTCAAAAACAACAAAAATTCCATACCAACTGATTTGATAGTTTATTTTGATAGTTTATTTTTATGTTGGCTCCCGTCACGACAGGTTATTGGAATTCGGCTCTTCTTGGAATTAAGCTTGGCCACCCCTGCTATAGCATTACCAAAAATATTAAAGAAAACTAACATTATTGAAAATAGTTCAAATTTAACAAATATTGTAGAGGAAATGCAAAATCCCATATAGATTATAATATATCCCATAGAGATTATAATATAGAGCTAGCTGGTGAACATCTGTTCATAGCCTTAACCTTTGAATTTGTGCGGTTATAATTCGAAGATAAATATTGAAAATTAACAAAAGTATTTTTTTTTTTTTATCATTCGAAGATACCGGCCGTAACACACATTAAGTTAGATTAAGAAATTATTGTGTAAAAGATTTCAGTTCTAATTTGAATTGAATAAAGTTAATTACATAGTTGCGAAGGCAACTAAAACTTTTTTTAAAAAACAAAATTTATTTTTCAATTTTGTAAGTTATATAATAAAAAATATATTCTTTGTGTGTTGAAACGTTTGTTGTGTTGTTTAGCTCTTAATATATGTATAAAAGGTTTTGATTTTTATTGATGTCTTTTTTATATAGTTTTTGTTCTTAGTTTAGTTGAATGCTGTTTTTTGCAAATAAAAATTACTTTAAATCTAGAATATAATTTGTGTATGCAAAAAGATATTGAACAACAAAATGCTAAAAAAAACTAGTCATAATTTTCTTAAAAACAGTAGGTATTAAGTGAATTTAAGAAACCTTAAAACATTTTCTCACAAGCAGCAGTTAGCATTTGCAAACAAATAACTTGATACTAATTTAAAAATGACTTTATTTTACATGTACCTTTTCGAGATAGAATAGTTAAACGAATGATTTGCAAAAAAATATGAATATACGAATTAAAGATTTTCTCCACAAAACATCTTCCAATGATTTTGAATTTTTCAATTTTTTTTTTTTTTTAACTATAAATACTAAAAATATGATTTACTACTTTGTTGCAAACAAATTGTTTGTTAATATAATGCATATTTTCAGTTTACGAATACGGATCAGTTTGTTCAGAATACATCATCGTTTTCCTAAATGATATTGTTGGACCACCCATTGAAAAACTTTGTACCACAAATTCATGGCTTAGCTCAATCATGGCCTACGGCAGATAGCTTCCGAATGAAAAATTGCTGCGCTGCCCCTTCGCTGCCGACGTCTGATCAAGACGTCGTCGTCGTAGCGTCGTCGTCATAATGTTTTATTATTTTTACCATGCATATTTTACGTGATTTTTTATAGAAAATTTTTAAAATTTTAAAAAAATTTCCAATATAAATAGTTGCATATTTAAAAATTATTTAAATGTCTGTAAATAGTGATAGTGATAACAGTGATCACTGTTCGTATAATTACTCCCCACAACGTTTATTTGAAGATGAAGAAAGTAACAATGAGGGAACCTTTGGTCTTAAGCGACGATTCAATGAATGGATCAGAAATGAAAGCTACAATTCCTCCGAATCAAGATCCTGCAAAAGATTTCGATATACTTCCCAATACTCAGATGGTGGAAACAGCTATAGAGAAGGAGAAAGTTGTGATGGAGAAGACCAAGAGGAAAGCGAAGACAGAGGATCAAGTTATAGAAACTCCCAAAAAGAACAAAATCAATGTGGACGAGGAAATCAAAAAAGCAAGTATAATGAAAGGGGAAGTGACACATATATACCTTCTATCTTTATTACTAATAATATGGACGAAAGAATTTCTGTTGGAGATCAATTCGACTATAGAGACTTTGATTTGTCTCTCCTTGAAGTAGAACGAATACGAGACGAAGAAAATTCTACATATATTGATGGACTCCCTTAAAGCAGCACAGAAAACCTTAGATAGATAGATAGAGAAGGTAGATGTGATACCAGATAATACCACATCTCTACCCAGAGACCGATCCCGGTCCATTTTGAGTCCCTTCAATAGAATAGCTGCGAAATAAGAGTATAGAATACAGGAAATAGAAAATACAGAGTACAGAAAAAGTAGAGTAAAAGATAAAAAGGAATAGAAATGTAACGAATCATATAGGGGGACCAGCAATGTTACCAATCCCCCTAGGGTTATACCCCTGATTCTCAAGCAGCCGATTCCCATGACGAAGCCTATGACGTCAACAAGATCTGCGTCCCGAACGTCACTCAGCCCGTCGAGGAACTGGCTACCCAGCCACATCATCCTACGATGCTGCAATCGTGGACAATGGCACACAATGTGGTCAATAGACTCGGTCTCGTCGACGTCTCCACACAGTCTACAAAAATCGGAACTGTTAGCGTCCAATCTAGACCTCATCTTCCCTATCAAACAGTGACCCGTTATGGCCCCTATCATGATCCTCAAGCTCTTTCTATTCATGCCCAGGAGAGTGCTAGTGCCTGCCTTGTTCAGTACCGGCCATATCGCCCTCGACACTCTGCAGTCCTCTCTACTCTCCCAAGCCGAATTGGTTCTGACCAAGATCCATTTGATTATATCGAATGCAGTTGAGAAGTTTCTCAAACCACCCCTCAAACTTTCGTAATAATTTTAAAATAAATAATAAATCTGACACACAATGGAACAACCTGGTAAAGTATATTTAGGTAAACCAGAAAACCAGCGTGACACAGAAGCTGTCAACGCTCATAAACCTAAGCGACAACAACCCGCTAAGGACAAAACAGCTAAGCCTGAAAACAGGCCTATGCCAGCGAAATCCCAGACGGTACAAACTACCGCCCCCCGAACTGGAGATCCATTTTCAGAATCCATTTTTGGAAAAGGATTGTCCATACGAGAAGTTAATTCTCGTACTCGCTTCCAACTAAACTTGGTAGCGATAATAGAGCTCTCACGCTCTATCCACCAACAGTTGAAAACTGACGACGTTCAGCTGGGAAAACAAATCGTCCCAGAATACTTGGATTATTACCCTGTATTCTGCATGTGGGCACGTATTGTCCACATCAAAAACAAAAACCAAGAGAGTTTAACCTCAGATGAGGAATGGCTCCTTGATGTAATTCGCAATCGAGAATACTCTCTACTTGAGCCTATGTCCGTGTATTTACGTGGTCTAGGCAATATAGTCACCATTACAGGTCAACACCTGTACCCAAGCTTTCCACAAACGCCTACTACCTCAGTAGGTGGAAAGCGCGGCTTCTACGGCCCAATTGACGTAGCTAATCACAATCTCTATAAAGAGATACCTTGCTTTGGCGTTCTAGCTGAAGCCATAAAATATTCGGTATCAAATAGAGGGCCGGGTCGGTACCCAAGTGTTCTTGACACACCGGCGGCTACTGTTAATCCCAACCTGCTAGGTTTCAAGAACCTACAGAATCGCAGAGCTGAAGCTAAAGACCTTGCTTTCTCTGTGGACATTGATGCAGGACATTTTTCTGAATCCAGAATTAATACTGGCATCAACCTGGGATTGATTAACGCAATCTCAGATATACTCGCAAACACAAAAACGTTTAGAGTATTCCATGTTAATTTCGCTACCATGGCAGTGAATGGAGGACAGAGCCAGTTCATCATCACTACCCGCATCGATCCTGCTTCAACTGGATCAGATGTACAAGCAGAGGTCCAACCCCAGAAAACCTTAATTCTCCAGAAAAAAAGAGTTAGGGAAGTGTTCACTCAAAGTTTTAGTGAATATCCTCTTAAACAGTGAGTGGTCCACGATGTATTTGGAGCCGAAGATGACTTTGGAAACTTCAAATTGGATTACGAACAAATATGCAGAAAATTTTATGGGGCCATCCTCATCAACTCGTATCATGGAAACCACATCCACATTGTCCACGATTGTACCTACTCCAATAACTCCTGCCGATGTGCCTTCATCCAATACTTACCAAGACAAGTCAATAGAAGATATTCTCGAAGAGTCTTTCCAAGTTGGAAATTCACGATCCATCACTGGGTTAATTTGTCGATCTACCTCCAGAAGGATTCCAGGAAATATCTCTACTATATCATCGCCAGGAGAACGTGGCTACCAAGTAGTGAAACTAGATGTTTACGATTTTTCGAAGATCTCGAAAAAGTCGAAGACAGATTGGTGGTTATCATCAGAATTTAAATTTTTTAATATAAATAGTACTTTAATAAAAAATTGTATTAGAATTATAAACAACTATATCAATAATTTCAATTTTAAAGAATTGTATATATATTTAAAATCAATTGAACCACAAAATTAGTATTTAACGCTCCTGTTGGAAATCTAGATAATTATTATTATAATATATTGGAGGATTTGTTAAAATTTCTGTTTTATAATAACGATGAAAAAATTTTACAATTTCTAACAGATTTATATAATGTTATTGATAAAAATATTCCTAAAAAAAACACAATGTTTATACTATCTCCACCTAATGCTGGTAAAATTTTTTTTTTTTTTTTATTCATTTATTCACTTTTGTTTAAATTTTGGACAATTTGGCAACTTTCATAAAACAACTATAAAAAAGTAGAACAGAAAACAATAAAATATTAAATTTGTATCAATAATTCTTGAACGAATATTTAAGTGAAACACTGTACACAAGTTTTTTACAAGATGAGCGTAGAGAAATAAAAGACAAAGAGCATGAAAAAAAAACAACGAAACAAATATTCAAATAAGGGTGATTTTAATAGTTACAATAACACCCAATAAAATCATAATATAAACAATACTATACCATATTGTTTCTATTGTGATCTTCTTTTCTTTTAATTATGATTACTATTTTTTTTTATTTCTTAATAATTGCTAACTTATTGCATATTACACAGTTTATTTAAAACAGTTTGTTCACCTATTAAAATAAAAAAAATTCCTAATAATAAATAACTGCATATTGCAAAATTTAAACAGTTCGTTTACTTTGTAATTCTTTATTTCTACAATTAAGCATTTTATGTTTAGAATTTAAGTTATAAACATAAGAGCTTTGTGAAAGAAACGACAGAAAGTTTTTGTAATCATCATGAAACAATAATAAAGTTAATAAAAAATAATAAAAATAAATTTTAGTTTTTGTTTTACTAAAAAAAAAAAAAACACCCCGAACATATTTCTTTTAATATTACCATGCGTGTCATACTCAAATTTTTTTTTTTTTTTTTTTTGTATTGTGATTAAGAGTTACGATAACACCATATGCGGTGATAATATAAATAACATACTTCACTTTCCTTTTGTCTTGTAAAAGCATGAAAATGCAAAGTCAACAGAATAGTGTTGTTGAACTCAAAACTATTAATGCTAAATTATGAAAAATTACTTTTTCATAGCTTAGCATTTCCACAATTAAGTCAGACATGAAAATGCAAAGCTTTCAGAATAATGTTGATGAACCGAAATTACGAAACAAATTAATTGAAACTCAATGACTTAAGTAAACAAAATTATATTATAAGAATATTGTAAAATTATTTTAATATGCAGAAGTCATAAGACACCAGTCAGAAGACGTAAGTTCACACACACAATAAAAATAATAAAGATACCTTTTTTAAAACAAAGGTTTATTAAGTTTTTGATTCGAAAGAATTCGAATCTTGGGCCTATTCGTAAATGCATCACTGCGCTGCATATGATGCGCAGTACGTTCGTAAATGCAAAAAGTGGCAGCACTGCAAATGTCATCTGTTCGTAAATGCAACACTGAAGTATATTAGGCGCAAATAAAAGCAAAAAACTAATCATAAAAATGGCTGATGCAATGAACATGTGAGTATAAATTTTGTTATTTATTTCTTTTTGTTTAATATTTTTTTTTTTTTATTTTTAGACTCGAAGAGGATGAAAAGATTTGCCATTTACTCATCAGGACACGATTGGATATGGAGGATGAATTTATAAGTGGGAGGAAGAAAAAATCTGTGCTTTGGGGTCAAGTGCTAACTAAAATGAAAGAAATTTATCCAAATCTTGATCAATCGAAAGAGCAGATTACCAGGAAGTTTTTAAATTTAAGAACCACTTATAAAAGAATAAAGGAAAGAAATAAAGAGTCTGGAAGAAGTGCCACCACTTGGACATTTTTTGAAGAATTTGATGAAGTGTAATGCACCAGACATTCGATTGATCCCTCAGAATTCAATTTAATAAGTTCATTGGATGAAACCATAGATGGAAATAGTTCCGAACTTTGTGACGATCCCCAAGAAAATTCGCCCATTCCAAAAAAGAAAAAGCGTGGATGTAATGATGAAATTCTGCAATATCTAACTGAAGAGTCTCAGAAGGAAATGAAAATGTGGTATTATACAAATATTTATTTAAAACAATGAATTTTTATGTACATACTTCAAATATTGAACGATTCATCCGAAAATGTTCAAAAAAGACGTCAACCGGATAATTCTTAATGACTGAAAAATAATCCAGCTCTTTTGGAATTCGTCTTTCTCGGTTTAATAATTTTTTCAGAGTTAAATTTAGTTTTTTATTTTTTAATCTTCTTTTTTTAGTATGTTACACAAATTTTTATCATTTTTTATATCATCTAGTTCACAAATCGAGTTTATTATTAATTTTTCCATTTTATAAATTATATTATATTATAAAGTTTTTTTGTGTCCAAGTATACAGAAGATTTTTAATAAGTGTAGGCTTATTAAAAGTTATATATGTATGTTAATACAAAAAACATTTAAGCTGAAATACAAAATTGTTTAACGATCCAATTGGAATTTGTTAAACTTCCAGTTATTAACGTTTGTTATCGGAAATTGCCGACACATTTCTAGTCAAAAAACCTAATTTTATTGCATAAAGTAATAAGCGTCTAGTTACTGATTACCATGCATATTTTAGCATAGAATTTAAGTTATAATTAATTTTATGAAATAATAAAAAGTTAGTTTAGTTTTTAATTTCATTAGTAATAGTCTTACTTTTAGTTCATTAAGAATAATAAAATGTGTTAACAAATAAAAGTGTTAATAAATAAAAAATATATATATATATTTTTTAAGAATATAACTAATAAATTAATAATTGGCGCCCAACGTAAAAGAAGCCTCCTGAAAAGAGACACCCCATAGGCTGCAATCAGGAGATTCCAACCGAAAAAGGAATCCATCGAATCAGTAAGCACCCCATAGGTTGCAAGGAGAAGCATCTACAAAACAGGGACATTTTGTATCGAGACACCAATGTATGACGCGGGTACCTTAGTACCGAAAGGAAAAAGGAGAAGCACCCCTTACCAACTCCATAAAGATGATCACCACTTTTATGTAAGAACATGTAAGAATATAATTAAGTTATTTAAGTGAAAAGTAAAGATAACATAATTTGTTTTTAATACAACACAAATTATAAAGAAGAATAATGTAAATTCTTGTAAAGAAATAATAATAAAACCCATTAAATATAAAAAATATGTCAACAAGATAATTTATGACAAAATTCTAATATGCGATAATGTAATGTTTGGAATAAAAAACGCATGTAAAGACTTCAATAATATAACTATATACAATAGGAAAATTTTCTGGCGACGAAGATGGGATATCGCGGAAAAATATCCTTAAAATATTAAGGCACTATATTTTTATATCAATAATTAACGCGAAGTGACTAAATATTTTTTTCCTTAAAATATTAAGGATCTATTTAAAATATACACAAGTATATTCAGTACTAAAAAAAAATTTTTTTTTTTGTTTCACCTTAAAATATTAAGCACCTATTTAAAATATATACATACCTATTCGAATAACTGAATAATAAAAAATAAACAAACAAAAAAAAATTTTAAATTTAAGTGCCAACAAATTGAAAGTGACTGGAGAAAGAAACCCTTTATAAACTTTATGATTAAAATCCTTATAAACTGAAAGTGACCAAAGCTATTCAACAAAATTTTTAGTGAACCACGGAAGCTCTAAAAAGTGAATCAGAGATAAAACTACTTGAACTGAAACAACATCCTTCAACAAGAGACAACATCTTTCAACAAGAGAGGCAACACCCTTCAACAAGACCAACAAAATTTTTAATGTAAGTTAAAGATATATATCAGGGGTGTCATAGAAACCAATCTTATCGGTATTGGATTTCAAACCGACAAAAAAAAATACGTTGGTGTCATGATATCCAATGTTATCGGTTTTTTGTTCGAACTAAAATTAGTGTCGGTTTTAGGTGTCACAGAAACCAATGTTATCGGTTTTGTTATTGAAAATAAACCAAGCAGCTTACAGTTATTGTTTTTTATTGGAAATACATAAAATAGCTAAAAGCTCAAATTTTAATTTAATTTTTTCAAAATTTAGATTTTTTGCAAAAATGTAAGTTAATAAATTGTTAAAAAAAATATAGTACTTAATTTCATGTTCTTATTTTTAATAGGGGAAAACATAAAAATAGCACACAAAACTCGATTTTCATCGAGTTTATGGAAAAGTATCCGGATCTTGCGATAGGATTCACAAAACTCGATAAGCCAACAGTTGGTTGAGTCGTTAAATAGCGCAGGTCCACCGCAAAAGGATATTAACGGATGGAAAAAGGTAGGCAAAATGTGAGCAGTATGTCATATTCTATTACTGGATTGTGTTTTATTTTACATAGGCTTGGACTGAATGGAAAAGTGACGCGAAGAGAAAGCTGGCGCAGAAAAAAACCGAGTCCAGAGCAACTGGTGGCGGACCTTTTTTAAGTTTCAGCTTTCTAGCAACGAAGAAGCAATAATACGTGTATGTGGAATTGCTCAGGCGGTGGATGGTGTTGCTGGTATTGCGATTGGCTTGCCTGAAAATGTAGGTGCTGAGAGTGAGGAAGAAATGCCCTCAAGTTCTGCAAAACGTCCACTGTCTCCACTTTTAATTAGCAGCACACCTAAAAGGCTCAAAAGGGAAACACCTGCGAGCGATTGGAAAAGTTTCTGGACGAAGAAAGTGAAAGAAAAGTAGAAATAAATGAAAAGTTGAATGAGCTTTTGAAAACTGAAAAAGAAAATGCAAGTAGCATACGAAGTATGTATAGGACAATCGAGAAGGGACAAGAATCAATAGCGAATGCAGTTACAGAGCTGAAAGAAGAATTTGTGCGAGTAAACAAGGCAATTTTGCAAGCGATGTATGAAAAAAATGAGTTAAAAAGTTGGACCTAGAGATATTAAAATTTTAATATCAAAAGAAAAAGTGAACGAATTTCAAACAATGTACCTTTAGTTATTAAGTTTTATAGTTTCAAACATACTTATGTACCTTTATATGATATAAGATTTTAAAAGTCTGAATTTTTACTAATTTTTTTGTTATTGTTTTATGAAATACAAATTTAATTCTACTTTTATTTAAAATTAGTTTTATTTTAGTTTTGTGTATACATATTTTGTTACAAGGTATTGGCTACTTCGTCTCTTATCCTTTGACCTTCACTTTGATGAGACGAATTTGATGCATTATCTCCATTATCATGTGGTGTCAAAGTTATGTTTTCCTCAATGTTTTGCACTTTGTAGCTTCTGCAGATGTTGTGAAGTGCACAGCAGGAGTTTATTATTTTTACAACCTTTTCTGGGTGATATTGTAGTGTGCTCATTAAGCAGCGAAACCGGCTTTTCATCCTATAGTTCGTTCCACAATATTACGGGCTGATGAGTGAGCTATATTAAATTTATATTCTTTTGAGTTGCAACGTGGATCTCTGTATGGTGTCAACAAAAAAGGTTCAATGTCATATCCACAATCTCCTAATAATTTTGATGTCCGATCTCCTGATTCATACCTGGTAAGGAAATGATTTCTGGCGCTACTTATTTTCCATATGAATGCGTCATGGCTTGAGCCGGGATACCGTGCATCAACCTCCCGAATTTTCATTTCGTGGTCACAAATCTTAACATTAATGCATAGTATATACATTAAAATTAGTTTCATAGTTAAACTTAATAAATAATATAAAACTATGTCGGTAGAATAAGTATTTGCAATCATGGCATTCATACTGGATAAATGCTCATTAAAGGTAGGCTTTATAATCTTGACGTGTGTCCCGTCAATGCAGCCAATTATTGAAGGAATTTTATGCTTATTATAGAAATAGTCTCTTAATCTTTGCTTTTCGCTAGAATTCATTTCAAGTTGCACCCACTGTGGACAAATAAAGCGCTCGTTCTATAACATTGAATACATCCCAACAGCTCTCTGATAGGAACCTTCAGCTAAGAATCGCAACGAAGCTGACAGTTGCAGCAATGGCGGAATCTTAGAACGTGAGAGGTTTTCTTCTATTATATCTAGTACCATGCAAAAAGCGTCTTTGTTTAAACGGTAATAACCTATGAAACCGCAAGGTAGGTTTAAATATGAACACAGATTATAACAAATGAACTTACGCTGTCTCCCTCAAATCAAGCGGATTGCTGCAATCTCGCAAAAGTCTTCTTCTCACCTTTTCTGCGCGCTCAAATATAAACAACAAATACAAATAATATAACGATAGAATTTATTTCATATATATGTATGTATGTATGTATGTTTACCGTATTACCACTTCTTAAATTCTTTTCTTTAACTTTCTTTTTATTAAAAACACGAGTTTTTACAATATTATAGCACAAATACTATAATTTACAAAATTTTACAACCAAAAATTACATTAAAAGCTGTAAAAAAATGAGTCAAAACATAAAACAGCTGATTCGAATATTGGTTTTATTTGCCTTCGAAAGTAACAAAACCGACTTGTTTTCATGACACCAAATGAAACCAATAATGTTTGTAATACCGACAATCATCAAAACTGACTTGGATTCTATGACACCCCTAATTGCTTAGATTAAAAAAAAAATTTAACTACTAACAAAAAAAAAAAGGAAAAAATTAATAATTAATAAGGGAAAGGGTACTTTTCATGATACCTTCTTATTAGGGGAATGGTACTTCTAAGCTTCTTATTAATTCTTTTTTTCAGAAAAAGCTAAGACATGTATTTTACAATAATTACTTTCATAACTCTTGGCTCATGGTGATACTGTACAAGTATATCACTATGAAACACCAATAGTATCGTTAAAAACTGGCAATGGATGGATAGTTAATGGAAGCTTTAAGCTAGTGCATATTATAGATTTAGACAATTACAAAGCAACTTTGACTAACATATCATCCACTGTTCAAAACCAAGCAAAAATAAAGAATTCATTCTGCATCACTTATCTCAGACGAATGAACGCCTTGAGGAACTTAAGAATGTAAAGAGAAGAGCACCACAGTCAATCGATTGGGTCCGCATGGAAATGGGTCGCCGGAAACCCAGATGCGGCAGATTGGAACTCAATACTTATAAATCAAGAGAACATTATCCACAATAATAACGAACAGTACAAAATAAATAAGAACCTCCAGCAAGAAACAGATCGTGTCGTGAAAAAGATCAAGGAGATTATTGGAAGAATAAATAATGTGACGAATGGCAAGGACTTGCACCAAATCGAACAAATTACAATAGGCGAATTATTGGTTCTGAAGGATGAAGTAAATGAGATCATCCGAGCCCGCCAGTTGGCAAAAATTTACACAAATTTAGCACAAATTTACTTAATCAGGAAGAGGTTAATAAAATCATTGATGAACTAGAAACACTTCCTTATGGCAATATAATAGAAGCTATAAAATATGGTACACCATCAATCTATACGAATGGATCACTCTTATTGTACATCTTGTCAATGCCAAAGCTAGGGAAAGGCGTATATAACCAACTCATTACAAGAGCAACTATTCATGACGGAAGGCAGATTGATCTGAAGTTCGATAAAATCTTGATCAACGAAGCTGACACTTATGGTATTAAAGGCCGCTGTCTTTCGATAAACAATTCTACAGTCTGTCAGAAATCAACATTAACCAAGCCTCCCCAGAGTCCTAAGAGGGGAGGCTCGACTAAATGCGACTGTAAGCTTAACAACCGAGAAGTTATTGAACTATAACTGAGAATGTCAAAATTTCGAAGGATGGTTAAAATACGGTGAAACAAGGTTCCTAAGCGGTACTTACCATCTTCAAATGTTTAACGAATCCTTGACAATAAAGAATTATACATATTCGAGTACCACAATTACAAGGACACAGGCTCTACCACCGGTGCTTACGAATGTAACTCACGATAATCTACTACTAGACATCGAGTACGTCCATGGTATAAGTCTTAGTAACATAGACTTAATCAGTTGGGAACGAGATTTATTCATTCCATCGGCAAAAACATTATCATTATTGGCCAGATCATGATCTGTATCGGATGGCTTTGGCATCAACAAACAAGGAAACTGCATCTTAAGGAAATAGACTTCCACTTGCCAACCTATGATCTACGGGACGCATATTTTTAAGGAGGGAGGAGTTAACAACACTGTTAACAACGAAACGCATTTGGCAGAGTCAGCATAAAAAGTATTTCACAACTTTAACACGCGTATACCTGTTAACGGTTTCACGACTATACTGGAAATCAGTACTTTTTTGGTGGTTGTTTTCTTCGTATGCTAATCTCTTGTTTTGATCTCATTCAAATCTCTCATTCTCCAAATCGCCGTAATTTATCATTTGTTCCTTTATTTTGTACTGTTTGATTAGCTATGATTATTATTATAGAAAAATAATTAGTCAGTTGATCAGCGACCATTAAAGAACACAGAACAAACTTCTCGAAAGAAAACAAACTACATACAAATAAAATAACTTTTTGTGAGCAACAAACAACACTGAAACGTGAATATTAAAACCATACAAAACGTAAACATTGTGTAAGAAAAAACAATTTAACGTAAGCCCAACAGTTCTTGTAAATAAAATATAAATAAATAAAATAAAATATTTGTGTTATTTAAGTTAACAACACTGACAACTCTGCCAACGAAACTCATCTGGCAGAGTCAGCATAAAAAATATTTCACAACTTTAACACGCGCATACCTGATAACGGTTTCATATATCTTGGGAATATATTTGCAATATGAGTACCTGCTAAATAGAATCGAATAACGTGGGAACGAATTTATGCGGACTCAGCGTCTGGAGCCTCGTGCAGCAGAATAATGAAACATTCTTGGGCAGAAAATAAGTGGAATGAAGGCAGTCTTAGTTACGCGAGTTATATACACACTACCAAAAACAACTATTAAAGCAGCACAAAGGAAAATACCCTAGACAACACGTTGCTATTAAAATTTTCATAATTATTTAGTTTGCATTTTTTAAGAATAACAATTTAATATTTTTATAACAATATTTTTGCATCGTGTGCAAGTTCAATAAACTGAACTTAATAATTATGATTTTAGCTTAAGTTGCAATTAATTGTAATTAAAATAAAATTGTAAAACAAATAAGTTGAGAAATAATTTGATGGTCAACCTGAATGGTTGATTTTTTTATTATTAATCGCACGACTAGAGTTATTTCGCGCTCGTATTGAACGGTATTTATTCGCTAAAAATAATTAATCATATTTGTGCATAATCATAGTTAAATAAAGTTACTTGAATTGAAATATTTAGAGTAATTAATATATTTGTGTATAATCATAGTTGAATAAAATTACTTGAATTTAAAAATCTATTGTTTCCTTTCGGTGCAGTTGGTAGCGCCTAATTAAATTTTTTTAAATAAAGAGTGGAAAAAATCTTAACTTTTATTCCCCACATAATCAATTATTATTATTATTATTATTATTATTATTATTATTATTAATTTTAAATACTTTTAATTATTTTAATTTAAATGAAAATGATATGTTAGTTTTAAGTTTTTTTTATTTGGTTTTATAGAAAATATATAAACAAGAATTATATTATTTTGTTTTTATTCCAAGTTTTTTCCACATTTAGTAAAACCAGGAGAATTTTATCACGAGCATCATGTAATGCGAGGAATAGTGGAATGTTTATAGACGACAGTTTTAAGATTTCTTGAATTTCAATTTGACCCTTGTTTGAAGTGTAATTTGATTCAATTTCAGTGATATTGGATGTATCCTTTATTCTGAATATGTTGTTCTTAATTAATAGTCCATTATTTACTAAAATTATTTCTGAAATTCAAAATTCACAAGACCCTTACCAAATTCAAAACTGCAAGAACAAAAAAATTGTTTAATGTAATTCTTATTGCAGAGGTGTATTAATAAATTAATTTTTAATTAAAAATTACTTCAAACAGGGACAGATAGAAGCTTACATGTGAATTTAGTGTTAATGAGAACGTTTCCACAAAGTGGAATAAAAAAAGACATTTTATGAAACAACATAATTTCCATAAAAATAAAGCGAAAGATTTTTCAAACTGCCCCCTGAAGGATGTGCAGGCTCTAAATCTTCAGATCCTTCAGGGTGCACAACATTGAATTTAGTTTCGACGCATAAGGAACTAATGGTTCCTCCATCTTCCACTAAATCAGGATGCCACAGCATACTTAGTTCCAGGGGAATATAAAAAAAATAATGAACGAAGACGAGAATCTTCTTTTCGATATAGAATAATTTTTAAGTATTATGTAAATAAAATAATAAACACTATATAAATTTAATATGTTTTTATTTAATAATATTTTATTTTTAAAATAAAAAATTCAAATATTCCAAGCCCATTTGAAGATTGACGACCTTAGTAAATAATAGTTCAACTTTTATCATATATGTCTTTTATTGATGCTCGAATAAATTATTATTTTTTATATATATATATATATATATATATATATAAAACTACCGACCAATAACTTTAACTTCTACTTTCGTATGTATATTTGCTTACGTCGTTGGACGCTCTTACACATTAGGTGTCCATATTAAGCATAAACGGTCTACACTTGACATGGACATAATGTTTATGTCTGGTATGGACAGGAATGTTGTATTTTATGTAAACCACAGGTGGCAACACTGCATTTGTAGCCCTTACAACAAGTGGTTTTGCTTGTACACAGGTCAAGCCTATGCTTTTGTTGTCCATGTAGTGAGAAAACAAAAAAAAGTTGTTTACTTCTACTAAGAGGGTGACACACATAGAGGCAACATAGTGAACATAAATTTGTAATAAACAGAAATAAAACTAAGTGAAAGCAAATAAAATTAATAGTACAAAAAATTAGAAAAAAGACAATAATTTAAAGGATAGAAACTAAATAAAAGTGTTTCTTTTTCTATTGGTGGTGAGAGTGCGCAACCCCTTGAACCTGCCGGCAAATTCGCAGTCAACACAGCAACCATTCCAAGAAAGGTAACTGCCCTGCACAACTCAACGCGTATGTATATTAATATTTACATTTTTTTTTTTTTTTTGTATATAAAGGTTGTAGAGGATATATGGAGGATATATAGAAGGAAAACGTAAAGACCCAGCCATCAACTGAAAATTATATAGCTATTATAGTGGGTACTTCTGGTGGGGAAGTAGTCAACATGACGGCGTATAATAGCTACGATATCCACAGTACCTCTACATAAAATAATAATATAAACAAACATATTTTCATACATATTTAAAATTTAAATCTTTCATTTTTGCACAATTGAAATTGTTATATTTCCAATATTTTTATTAGATATGAATGTTCGTATACAACATTGTACACAAACATTCATTCATACATGCAAGTTAAGGTATGAGGTCACATCCCTTAAAATCTTATTTTCAAAATTATTTGTTTTCCCACAAAATAAGCTACACGCGCAACTTATTTTATCTACACACTCAACTTATTTTATGCTGACGTAGTGTCTGCAACAACTGTTTCATTTATTTTAAATTGTAACTTAAAACCGTTGTTTTTAACTGTGACAACGTGATGAATGGATAAAATTATGCTTCTTACTAATAAGAAGCTTAAGTTTTAAGTCAGTTAGTAAATAAGTAACAAAAAAACCGGATCATACACCAGCCTAAAAAGCGGGTCCCTGTAAAGGCTCAATAATATAAATATAAATTGTAAACAATAAAATATAAAATAAAAAATGTTTTTTTTATAAAAACGGAATAAAAATAAATTAACTAGGGGCACAATCGGGATCTTCCCATAAAAACATTGATCCTGAAAATCGAAAAACTAAGGATATTTTTTTGGGAAGTGATGCCAAAAATAATAAAAAAAAGTATTCTAATAAAATAGGAGAAAACAAATTCAAAGTGATAATAAAAGTAGAAAAATAAAAAGTATCCTAATAAAATAGGAGTAACAATACCGTGGCAGATGCTCTTTCACACCAATACTTAAACAACATATCAGACGAAGAATCTCTGCATAGTACTCAACATTCCACTGAAAGTAGTGACGATTTCAACATTCCAGAGATTTCAAAGCCCTTAAATGAATTCAAGCAATAAGTACTTTTAAGCAAATCAAATTTCACAATTCATGAAATGATCATAACTTTTGAAAGAACAAGACATATTATAAAAGACGACACAAGAGAAAATCTCAAAACTATTATTTTGGAGTTTATTAAACCAAAATTAGTTACCTGTATTCATTGCACAAAGGAAGATCTCTACGATTTTAAAGAAACAGTGAAAGGAGTTTTCACAAACAAGTTTGTATATAGCAAAATATTTCCAATAGACATCACAAGTGTTGGTGACCAACAAAACATTATTCAAAGTACTCAATCTCGAGCTCATCGAAGGTGTAAAGAGAATTACAAACAAATATATAACCAGTACTATTGGCCAAAAATGATAAAACACTTTAAAGAATATATCAAACATTGTACAATTTGCAATCGAAATAAAAATAATAGACATCCACAAAAAGTTCCAATTGGAGAGGCTCCAATTCCTAACATAGAGGGGGAGTTCCTTATTATAGATGTTTATATCGTTTGTTGTTCTTACACATTAGGTGTCCATATTAAGCATAAACTGTCTACATTTGAAATGGACATAACGTTTGTGTCTGGTGTGGACAGGAATGTTTTATGTTATGTAAACCACAGATAGCAACACTGCATTTGTAGCCCTTACAACAAGTGGTTTTGCTTGTACAATGGTCAAGCCTATGCTTTTATTGTCCATGTAGTGAGAAAGAAAAAAAAAAAAGGTTTTTTCTTACTACTGAGAGTGTGACACATAGAAGAACAACACAGTGAACATAAATTGAAAGTTGAAACGGAATTGAACAAAAATATAAATAAAAACTAATATTGTAATAGAAAATAAAAGACAAGAACGTAAATAAAAGAAATAAAATAAAGAAACCAAAGAATTTTGAAGAAAAATAAATAAAAGTGGTTTTTATTGGTGAGAGTGCGCAACCCCTTAAACCAGCCGGCAAATTAGCAGTCAACACAGCAACCATTGCAAATAAGGTAACTGCCCTGCAACTCAACAATAGATATTTTTTACGCTGAAGGTCTTAAATTCATCATGCGTTGATGCTTATTCTAAGTTTTTAGTTATCAAAAACATTGAAGATAAGACTAACATTGGAAAAAAGTTTTAGATGTCCTTCAAAATTTTCCTAATGCCAAAAAAATAACACTTGACAACGTACCAGGTTTTTTAACTGCTCAATTTAAATCTTTAATGCAACGCCTAGGTATTGAACTTTATTATTGTGCACCGCGGCATAGCACAACGAATGGTCAAGTCGAAAGATTCCATTCTACTTTAATTGAAATAGCTAGATGTATCAAAAAGGAAATTAATATTTTAGAATCCACTGAAGTTTTTTACAGAGCAGCTCAACAATATAATAATAAAATACATTCAGTTACACAAAACAAATCAGTAGATATACTTTTTAACAGGGTGATTCTGGTGAAAAAGTGTTTAAATAAACAAAAAGTAGTTGAAAGAACTGGAACGTGTAATCAAAAAAAAAACACTCAACAAATTCACCAAAATCAACAAAAAAAACCAGCAATTTTATCATCAAGAGAACCAGCAGAAGGTCGACAACAAATTAAACTCAACAGCATCAAGGACATCAGCACCAAGAAGACAAATATTAACAGCATTGAAGCAACAACAAATAATAAAATGAATTTAACATTCTTATTAATAATAATAATTTTGTGAGTGGTTAAAATTTTAAACTACACCAATTCACAAATATTGGCAACTGATTCACATAGTTGACCTGAAAAATTACGAGACGTTGATAAACAATGGAAATGGATGGCTGGTAATCTAATCCAGGTCACGACGAATTTGAAAATAGAAAGCAAAGCGGAAACATATTGTTTGTTTTATTTAGAAGCAATCTTCTTTTGCCCTTACTAAGGTAAGATCGGAAAAAGCCATAGCTCAACCAGTGACAAACTCTGCCGGTTGAAAATCTCAACAAACCTTTTATTTTGCGATCCTGCCAAATTCTCTCTTATTTTCATACATGAATAATAAAGTGGCAGAACCCTATATCTCAGAGCTGTGCAACAACTTTGGAACATCGCCTTCTTATTACGCCTCAAAGCCTTTGACTATAAAGGATTATAAAAGAAATTAGAAAAATTCTAAAGGTAGAGATACCAAAGAAAAGGAGAGGTGGATAACTTGTAAAGAATAGGAGGAAATTGGCAATAAAGAACATGGGAAAGAACTAAAGTAAGGTTGAAGTAGAAGAGAAGGTAATAAATTATAGTTAATAGTGAATATTAACTAAATCAAGCAATAGTCTTTGAATCTGAGATTGAAACTAGTGTCTGAAGTTTGAAATAAGTACACTGTTGCGTCTTCAATTATATATACAATTTCTTGCTGCATTTATTTTATTTTTTTCTCTTTTAATTTAAAATTTTATTATATTGAAGGAAAAAGCAAAAATCTTTTTCAAAACAAAACTTTAATTGTGTATAAAAACAAATTTATAAACAATTTAAAACATTTCGTTGTACTAAAAAATCTAAAAATATACTTTATTGAGGAAAAATATATTTTTATTTCTGTGAACAATTAAAAAAAATGATACCGCGCCTTTAGATTTTTTCTGAGCGAATGACGACTTTCAAGTTATCTCAGTGATTAAAATTAAAGTGTATTAAAACTCATAAACGGAGCAGTTATTGTAAATAACATTATCAACAAAAACAAAATATGATACAGATTAAAACATTCAGTTTAAAATTAAAATTTTAAATTTGAATAATTAAAATTCACTTTCACATCGGTTTTATACACACTGTCGGTAACCCTAACCTAGTTTGATCTCTACTTGTCACTTGATTCCTTTTATTATCGTTCTCTTTCTATTATTATCTCTACTCGTTGATCATACAATTGGAGGGGCACCGCTACCTTCCATTTAGATGATGCAACATTAAGGAATACTTTCGTCAAGTATATATTATTTGTTATTGTATTTTATTATATTTATTATATATTTATTTGTTATTGTATTTTATTTCTTTCTTTGTGTACTAGACGACTTGTTGATTTGACAAAATTTAAAATACCTCTTTGTAAAAGTTTATGTTGATCATTCTGATTGTGACAGTTTAATAATAAAGACATCTTTAAAGCTAAGCGCTTGCTTTATTTACATAATAACTGCTAAGACGCAGGAAGACCTTTATGGACTACTGTGACTAGCAAATACTGAGGGCAAACACTGGCGTTAATTCTGCCTTGTCCGAACCAGTTAATAATATAAAAACAAAACCCCTTAATAAAGTGAAACCACTTTATTACAAATTAAGTTTTTTTTTTCAAGAGAAACATATTTTCCCAATTGAATCGGAAAAGTGAAGAAATTTATATATAAAGAAAGGATTTTCACACCACAAAAGAAGTCTTATCAAGTTTTAATTAAAATAAAGCATCAAAAAAGGGGAAAAAGAACAAAATTAATAAATATATAATGAAAAATAATGAAGTTATTTAATAAAACCATGATCTGGTTGACCTATTAAAGCGAAATTAGTGAGGCTATTATAAATTCACCAAAAAAACATTTCGTCTAGTTTAAGTGCTGTAATTTCCTTTTAAATATGTAAAAACAGAACCTTGCGAATTTGTTTCATCAAACTTAAACTTGAGAAAACGAATTGCAAATATTTTAGTAAAAAAAAAACGCATACAAGAAAAAAGAAGATACTAAATTCAAATTTTACCAACAATTAAAACAAATACAAAAAAAATCCCACTTGTTCCATGTCTACACAAACTCATCGAGAAAACAAAGGTCTACAAAGTCCACGGATCCATCCCGTCCGCCTTCATCATAAGTCATCGCCATCTTAAGTCACCGTCATCTTCATCATCATAAACCCCTTCACCGTAAGGATCATCATCATCTTTAACCCCTCAACCAGGTTATTCATAATTTTATTATTTAATATTTTTTATGCCTTTGTGTATTTGCGTATATGCTTAGATTTAGGAGTATTCTGGGCCCAATAATATTATATTCAAATTATTATTATTATTAAAATGAATTGTATTGTGAAAATGGAAATCATTTTTTCTTATTGTGAGAGAGGCAGATAAAGCATAGTTTTGGTAGGTATAACGCGGTGAAAGCTTTCATGGGGCAACATGAGACAGTGGGTACTCATGTTGCCAATGGTGTTGTTCTATTGAACTTTTGAGTTGGAATTAATGTACCCAGAATGACTTTACCACCCCGTCATTCCCCTTTTGCTTATTTTCAGACAGCATAATTATTGGTTAGCAACATTCTTTTTGATGATTCTTAAGGCATTTATTTTTATGATTTTTTTTTATGACAAGGGTCACCTCTGGCAGAGCTAGCATTTTCAACCTTTATATGCCTTAAGCCCAGTTTTTGTATTTCCATCTGAATATTAACAAACTTTAAAACTTTTTCTTAAGTAAAAATATTTTTTAGATTATAGATTTCTTTTTGAATAGGTTTAGAATATTTACTGAATATAATATTTACTATTAAATGAAAATAAACTTCCTCCCAAAGACTTATTTTACAGTAGGCTGAATGATGAACAATGTTTAGAAAAGAATTATTCGCATGCTCAAAAGATATGGAAAAATTTTAATTGTAAAACTATACGTATTTGGGGCGGTCTTACTCAAGAGATATGGTAAAGGAAATCATAAGTATTTAAATAATTACGATGATTCAAAACCATTCGAATATGTTTTATATTTAGACGCTAACAATCTATACAGTTGAATAATGTCTGAATTTCTTCCACATGGTAAAATCACTTGGATTAACGATTTCATACATCCACGAGACATTCCAGGTAGCTCAAAAGTGGGTTATATTTATGAAGCGGATTTATCGTATCAATTTAGTTGACTATCATCATAATGATTTACCATTTTGTATAGAAAACAAAATAATAGGTGGAAGTAAACATGAAAAGCTAGTCGCTGATTTACCGAATAAATCAATATATATTATTCATTGTAAAACATATAAATAATGGTTTGGTGTTTAAAAAAGTTTATCGTATTTTCAAGTTTCAGTAGAAACCATGGTCGAAAACACACATTGATTTAAGTAATGAATATAGAACAAGAGTAAAAAATACATTTGAAAAACACTTACAAGTTATTAAATAATTCAGTATATGGAAAGACTATGGAGAATGTTGATATTAGAAAAGATGTACGTTTAGTAAGTGAATGGAATCATACTAATCATAATCGTTTAGGAATAGTGTGACGGACACTGTGTTGTTTTTATCTTGGCGTTGTTTTTCAATTCGAAACACTTGTATAATCCCATCTCTGAGTGCCATTTCTAGATAAATGTAAGAAAAAAAAAATAACCCTACCTCGTACGAAAGGAATACGATTCTACAACGTAAGGGAGTTGTAGATATGGCATGGGTATTGCATCATTCGAGAAGACTAATTAATAATTATTAAAAGTTTTATAAATGAATAATTTCATAAATAACTAAAAAAATGATATTGAAAGAAATAACTAAATGAACAAAGACGTAATTGACTGACAATTGAAAAAAAGGAAACTTGTTAGATAAAATAAAAAAAGGTTAAAAAAAATATTTTTACTTTTGTTTGTCCCTTCCCTTTATCTATATTACTTTTTCGTCTAATTAAAATTAAATTCATAAAGGAGAATAGAAAATTATAGTAAAATCGTCTAAGAATAATAAAAGAAGAAATTTAAACTTTAAAGGATACGAACTTAAACAAACACAAAAAAAAAATATTATGATTTAACTTTTATTTTCTTAAAAGAAAGGTTTTCACTTTCGAAAATTAGGTTAACTACAAAAGAATTTAAAAGTAGAAAAAATAAATGTATAAGTATATATATACATACCCAATATTATAAATAATGTTGTTACGGGAATTTCGTATCTATTATTTTTAAATAAAAGTTTTTGATAAATATTGAATTAACTCAGGAAATATGTAGTAAATTTAATTGTTGAAATGTAGCTAAAGTAAACATATTTTCTAATTATAAATAAAATTCTTTTACTGTTTTTTCTCGTACAATATATTCGAGTAAAATATAGAAAAAGGGAAAATTATTTTCTCCTAAAATGTTTACTATTTTTATTATTTTTATGTGCACAGAAACGCTTTCTGAGTAAAGTACAAAAATAGTAAAAGTAGTAAAAATATCATAAAAACAAACAGACCTTTTATTTTATTTTGTTTATCATTTACAATGTTTTAAATATATAAGTATTAACAAATATATTTGTATATATATTATATAACTTTGCGAACAATCCCAGTCAATGCGGTATATTACACCAAACGATTATAGAAAATTAAGTAATAAGCGTTTGTATTTGTAGAAATTTGGCTACTTGTCTCAAACTCCATTTTTACATCGATAGGTCCACTTTTAATCATCTCATTTTGGTAGCTGACATCAATTACAGCAATTGCAATATTTTTAAACTTGTCATAGGAGAGAAGTGGTTGTGTTTCCCTCATATAAAAATTTTGTTGAAATTTAGCATAGATATGATTTAAAGTGGCATAGCGATTTTAGTTAAACTTTAAATTTAAATCATTGTATAGATAGGATTCTGAATTTAAATGTACTTTTATATTTCTTAAATCGGAATGGATAATTTATTTATTTTTTTTTTTTTTCTAAAACGAATATTAAAAATAATTGTATAATAAGTATGTTATACAATTATTCCTTAATCGAGTACTTGAAGATATCTCAGCTTTAGTGTATCTCTTATTTCCTTCTATATAGAAGTAGCTTTCAGAGAGATGAACATATATGTCTTGTATTTGTACATTAATTCGAATTTCACCATTGTTTTTAAATGATTTAATATATGAAGTATAGCTGTGATAATCCTTTTTTATAATATTTTTATCCGATAATGGTTTTTCTTTAATATTGAGTATATCAAACATTGTTTTTTTACTTTTAAGTTAAGTAATTTAAAAAATTCTTTTTTATTTTCTATTAATTGTGATCTAATAGCTTTTGGCCTTATAGTGTAGTATGCACATAAAGAGTTATATGCACATACATTACAAATGTGCATGTTTGTATGTTTGTCGATTGGCTGATTGAAATATCAAGTGCATTAAATTTAAGGTTTAATGGCACTAGGTAATTATTTAGAAGTCAACATAATTTTGACTTCTGTATTGTTTTAAATAATCTAATTTCATTAAACAAACAAAAAAAGTTCAACGATTTAAAATAATTATTAAGGCATCAGCATAATTTTGATTGCTGCATTGCATTAAACAAACACACAAACATGTATGAAAATTGTATTGAGTGAAATTAAATTAAAATAAATAAAATATTAGTAAAAAATTAAAATATGGAGTGAGTAGTAGGGAAATGGGAAGGCAATAGTTGTTTTTGTTTTTAATGAGGAGTAAGAGCAATTTTGAAGAGCAAATTGTTCGTATGAAATTGAAAACCAATGAATTTGTTTTTGTAATTTTTTCTTGTGAGTGCATTAATAGGAGGAAAAAATTGTTTTGCATTTTATCAAATTGAAAACCAATGTATATATGTATGTATGTATGTATATATGTATGTATGTATGTATATATGTATGTATGTATTTATGTAATTATGTTAAAAGTACATACAGACTTGTATAAATAGCGTTTGAGTATTTTTGGTTTATTCATCTATATATTTTTTGTATGGTTATTTTTGTTTTTGTAAAGTGGAAACTTGAGAATTGTTTTGTTTATATGGAAAAAAAATAACTTCGTGTAAGGTTCTTTGACATTAATGAAGATATATTTTATGTTGTTGAGTATGGTCATGATTAATATTAAATATTCTAATAACAAATTAAGGGGAGTATTTTTTATTCACATTAAACATTTTTCATATCTAGAATATGTTAAAAATTAGTTTAAGGCTCAATATTTATGTATTTATAATGTTTTCTCAATTAAGAGATATACCCAAATTACTCTTCTTTGGAGATAAATTATATTAGATATAAATATAATTGTCTGAAGTAAAATTATTTCAATCAGTTAATAAACTTTTTAAAAGGCGGAACAAAAATGGAATCAAATAAGATTACAAATGCTGATATTATTGCGGCTTTCAATAAATTAAAAACAAGACCATATCTAGCAGCAAAGGATTTACTACCATCAAAGCCATATAAGGTATTAAGCATGTTCCGCCATAAGAATAAATATGGAAATGTGGTGATGGCAGAGCTTGAAGAGGGAATGTTATATCTTCCCAAACGATATAATAATTTGGAAGATAAAGTAATAGATGGAGTTAATAATGAACAGTTTACTTTAAGGAGGAAGTTAGATAACGGTTTATATGTTTTGGAATTGGAAGAGGTAGTCAGCGAAAACTCCGCTGGAGAAGACGAAGTGGGAGAGATTTTCATCCCAAATTCTCAATCATATTTCAGTTGGGAAAATAGTAAAATTCCAACAAATTCTTAATAAAGAAAATTTGTTAATTAGTATATAAGTATCATGGTTTTTAAAAACTAACTAATTGTAAAAAGAAAGCTTTATAATGAAGATGTTACATATAAAAATTCAAAAATTTCTTCAAAATTTTGATTGTTTAATTTTTGTTGAACATCAAGAAACACTGGAAGAGTATTTGGCACTTATTAATAAAACTGGGAATTATAATGAAGAACCTATATCATCTAAATATGGGTTACTAATGCATAGGTGTATTAATAAAATAATTTTTAATTAAAAATTACTTCAAACATGAGCAGACAGAAGCTTACATGCGAATTTTGTATTAATGAGACCTTTTCCACAAAGTGGAATAAAAAAAGGCATTTCATGAGATATCACAATTTTCATAAAGATAAAGCAAAAGACTTTTCACACTATTTGGAGACTGCAGATACTTCAGGGGGCGCAACATTGAATTTAGTTCCGGAGTATAAGGAACTAATGGAGGAAGATGAGAATCTTCAACTGGATGTCAGACCATACTCAGTTCCAGAAGAGTATAAAAAAATAATGGACGAAGACGAGGATCTTCTTCTAAATTTAGATATATAATAATTTTTAAGTATTATGTAAATAAAATAATAATAAGCAGTATATAAGTTTAATATATTTTTATTAAATAAATAAAAATAAAAATAAAAAAACTGTTTTATTTATAAAATTTTAGCTATAACTAAGTTCAAATATTGCAAGTCCATTTGAAGATTGACGACCTTTGTAAATAATAGTCCAGTTTTTATCATTCAATTGCGTTAAATAGGGATCTTCCTTGTTTAAAAATTTCACGAATCGTTGCGGAAGATAAAACCATTTATTGTTATTTAAATATGTGATAACTTTTGATCCATATTGTGTTTCTTTCCACACAAATTTTAAAACGAACAACGAATATAAACATTTGGAAAATTTTTGTGGCAAATAGGATTGCCACAATACTAGAAAAAGTAGAAAACGAAGATTGGTTTATGTACTCTCTAATTGTAATCCTGCCGATCTAGCAACCCGGGGGATGATACCTTCAGAATTGAGAGAGAACAAACTTTGGTGGCATGGCAAGAATGTAAAAATGTTGTGACTCATATTGCTAGATCGAGTATAAAAGGGGATTTTCATGTTTATCTAGAGCTTATCATGGTATAGCTTACATATTTAGATTCTTTAATCTGTCAAAAAGAAATAAATGTAAAAATTTGAATTACGACACCAAAAGAATCTCGGCTCATGAACTAGTTTTTGTCAGAAACCGTCTGTTTTTCTTGTCTCAACAATATTTTTCAAAAGAATTCGATTGCTTGAAAGCTAAAAGGAACATCGAATCTTATAGCCCATTGTTAACACTAACCCCATTCGTAGACACAAATAGTATTATCCGTGCTAATGGTCGTCTTGGTTCCACCACGTGTCTAACTTATAATGAAGATTCTTGTAAAGACTGTTATTCACAAATCCAAGAATTGCGTATTGTACAAAAAGAAACTCCAAGCACAAATTATGGCTGCTTTGCCTGAAGAAAGAACCAGTTTAAGTCGCCCTTTTACTAACACCGGTGTTGATTTTGCTGGCCCATTTGAGATTAAAAGTTTCATTGGTAGATACTGTCGAATTACTAAAGGCTTTGTTAGTTTCTCCACAAAAGCGATCTACCTTGAAGCGGTTAGTGACTTATCTACCCCCGCCTTTTTAGGAGCCTTAGCTCGATTCGTAGCACGACGTGGTTGTCCAAGTAGCATTTCCTCAGATAAAGGAAGAAATTTTGTTGGTACCGCTAGGGAAATCGAGTCAAATTTTGAAAACCATGTCAAAGAACTACATGATACAGCTGTAGAAAAATATTGGCATCAGCACCTAACCTGATACTTTATTCCCGTCGCAGCTCTTCACATGGGAGGACTGTGGGAAGCCGGTGTGAAAAGTTTAAAGTTACATTTTAAGAAAACGGCCGGACAGATAAAGTACAAGTTTGAAGAGTTTTCCACACTTTTGGTATAGGTTGAAACATGTTTGAATTCCCGACCTTTAGACCCTTTATCGGAGGATATTAACGATATCTCAGCTCTTACTCCCGGTCATTTCCTGATAGGGTCGTCTCTTCTACCGCTGCGGAGCCCGAAGAAATAAAATAACCGCTTAGTATGGTTAATCGTTGGTGTAAAATTAAAGCTTTCATAAAGAAATTGGTCGCCACTGGAAAGAAGAATATTTAAAAGAATTGCATAAGCGCAACAATTGACAATCTTCACAAAAAGTCTTGGAAATAAACGACGTACTAGTAGGTAGAGTTCGTGTCACTGACCTCAAAACGCAAAATGGTATAATTACTCGACCGATCCACAAATTAGTACTCTTGGCATACTGTACACAATAATGTTACTAACCCTTTCGTAGATGACATTTCTCAATGAAACTCCTTTGTATCTCTTTCAGTTTAATATGTCTCCTGGTCTCTTTAACACCAACTACCGTTGTCCCCTCTGCAATAGAATCCACGCCATACGACAATGTTCTAGATTTATTGTCATGCCTGTGGAACAAAAACTACGCTTCGTGGCCCAAAACCTACTGTGTTATAATAGTCACAGTCCCGAGAAAACAGGACCACAAAAGTTTGCTGCATCCCATGCCAGAGGGCAGGGTTTGGGTACAAATGACCGCCCATATTCTGGATATTCCTGGACACGGTCGAAAGGAATTACGGACTCGCGCGTTGATTGACCCAACTGCTGCGAGATCATCTATAACCCTGTATGAGGCCCAAGAATTAGGGGTGCGTAATCAATCGCGGCAGGACGGTATTACAAATTTTCCACAGGCATGAGAAAAATCTGAGCATATCCGTAGAACTGGTCGTAGAATACAAGACATACGGTCGTAGCCCTGTATGCAGCGACGAGAGGGACTACCGAGCGGTAGGTTGCGATATTTCAGCTAAGCGGTTCTGGCATCGAAGCCGCATTATAATTGATACAGCAAAAGGGAAGGCGGGAAACATCTACGTACAGGAGACCGTTTTTGGATTAGCTTATTTCGGCTAAAGGAGCGTAAGGAATGAAGATTGATAATTCTTTTTTTTTATTTATGAAAATCTTTCTTTTGTATAAATATTGCTTATTGAACTCCTGTATCTCATTTATTTTATAATTAAATAATTTTTGTATTTTGTATATTCCCTATTGGATTTAAAAAAAGAAAAAATATATGTAAGTTAAGGAATGACATTCATAAATAAATTCAAATAATTATTTTGGGCTCATATTACAACACACGCTTAAAAACGTTCCCATATTTTTATGCTGACACTATGTCTGCAACTTTTATAAAATTCGAAAATAAAAACATTCCCACATTTATGCTGACGGGACAAAAAATATTAAATGCTTCTGGATGGATTGAAGAGTTTAGTTTTAAGTTAGACTTAAGACAAGTAAGTTGGAAAAATAAAATTATATTTTTTTAACAAAAATTCAATTGTGAATTTTAATTTGTATATATGTAATAAGTCATAACTGAAATACTATTGAATTTATACTTCTTAGTTCTTATTTACACTACCGTTGCAAGGTGGGCGGTATGTTTATGTCGTTTGTCGTCCTTAGACATCAAGTGTCCATATTAAACATAAACTGTCTACATTTAACATGGACATGATGTTTGTGTCTGGTGTGGACAGGAATGTTTTATGTTATGTAAACCACATGTGGCAACACTGAATTTGTAGCCTGTACAACAAGTGGTTTTGATTATACACAGGTCAAACCTATGCTCTTGTTGTCCATGTAGAAGGGGAAAAAAGTTTTTTTATTATTAAGAAAGTGACAAACGAAGAAACAACACAAAGAATAATTTTGTAACAAAAAGAAATAAAACTGAACTAACATAAATAAAATCAATTGTGTAAAATAAAACAAAAGTCAAAATAGCAAAGAAAAGAAGTGTGTGCGCAAACGGCCGGCAAGTCAACATCCTTCACAACAAGTCAACCCAGCAACTATAACAGGTAACTGCTTTGCAGCTCAACAATTATAAAGAGACGAAATTTGTTTTGAAAATAAAAACACCATACCAACATTAGCCATTAACATTCTCGAAGACAACAGTTGCAATAATTATAAAGAGTTACCTCATAATAAAAACATGTAATTGTTAAGTTAAGTGAAAAACCTTGTTTAAGAATTAAAACAAAATAAAAATGCGCGGTGTGAATCGCTAGTATCAGATTTTAGGGTACAAAAAAAGTTGCGCAGTGTTAATTTTTATTTTTGGAGCTGTAGTGTGTTTGACTGGTCGAAATTGCATGCCTTCTGCATGTAACTTAATACTTCTACATTGTTGAAGTATTTTGTCCACACTGCACAATAGCTGAACAGCATGTATTATCCTGCCTCAGCACTCTTCCATGATACACATATTAAATGTGTATTAGTGTATAATTGTGTATAATTATAAGATAGGTTAAGACTAGCTTTAAGTTGGAAATCAATTCAATTAATAAAGAAACACTTAAAAGTGACAGTCACGTTAGCGTGAAAAAAATACAAATTGGTTTTTTTTTATATTACATGGCGGTCCTGCCTTATTATTTTAATAAGTGAGAAAACAAAAACGAACAACGAATATAAACTGAAATTAAAAAAGCAGATATCAGATGAGATATTTGCCATCGTGTCCCTCCGAAGTCAGGGGCATAAAGGAAGAACAACTCTACTCCTGCATCCAACTCTACTCCCGCATAATGGTTTCTCAACTTAGTCATTGAAATAAAAAAAAATGAAAAAGAAAGTGGACACTAGAACCAGTAAATGAAATTACACTCCATTGTGCACAACATAATAATCAAACTGGACGGCAGAGTATATATATGAATTAAGTAAGTCTTTGTTTATGTAAAGAAGAAAACAGCTAATTTTAAATTGTCTAACTAAATATTTTTTTAACTAAATCTAAATAAATATTTAATAAAAAAAAAATAATAATAATATTTAATTAAAATTTTTTCAATTTCGAAAAACTCATGCAATTATTAATAATTATAAAAAATATCTATAAATTTAAGAAAACTTTTCTAAAACTATTAATTTTTTATTTTTTTTTTTCATCAAATTTAATAACAATGAAATTATTTAAGCCAATGAATTGTGAAAATTAATATTGAATAAAGAAGTTATTGTTAACTAAGTATTTTAAAATAAAAAAAAGAGTTTAATTTGTACCAGGCGCTGTTAATTGCGCCTTATTAATTTTTTAAATAACGTAAGTGGAGATCCTTTAACTGGCGCTGGATCGGCGTCTGCATATTGACGTTTGTGCAACGTGATCAGGCAATCGAAGAGCCAACAAGAATGACAGAAAAACAGTCAGTCTTGGTTGTGAGCCGCATCGGTCCGGTACTTCTAATTTTCAATTATAGTAAATAATTTAATTTGAAGTTGAATTGTGAAAATTAATATTGAATAAAGAAGTTATTGTTAACTAAGTATTTTAAAATAACAAAATCGTAAGTGTAGATCCTTTAACTTGGATAAATAACAACCACCAAAAGTGGTATAACATAAATAAAAACTTAAAACAAAATCATTTTACTAAAAACTAAATAACTGCTGTATACATACGTGTCACTGCAGTGGTATAATATAAAAGGATTGAACCGTTTTCGATCATCAATGGGTGATGACCGACGTATGCCATTGCCACTATTCACCCTGCAAAAACATGGTGACGATTGGAATGACATAGGTAAACTTAAATCTAAGCATTAACATGTCCCAGGACGACAGCATACTAACAAGTCGCTGGCCGTGTAAACTTAGGTTAAGTAAAACTATTGTAAACTTGTCATTTGCTATTGTAAACTGTCACGCAACTGACGGACACAACAGTTCTAATGGTTGTTAGAAACACCTTTATCCATTGTTTTCTTTTATATAAAATGTTTTTATAAAATCCCTTATCTTCGTAAAGTAAAAATAATTATTCCTTTACGAAATTTTCTTATTGATTATTAATTAATTGATTTTGCTTATAAATAAACAACAAAATCCTTCTCCCATTTAACTTTATATTAATGTTATTTGATTGTTCTATTATATATCTAATATATATTAATGTAGTGTAACCATGTTGTCATACAATATGCACAGCGAACACTCACCAACTTCAACTATGTAGCGTGATTAAGAAACAACACTTATTAAAGTGTGTCATGTTACAAATGTTGGAGTAGGTTACAAAACTACTGACCGCTTGCATTATTGTATGACACATATAATTTAAATGCTCTTTTGAATTGTAATTTATATCTATAACTCTAATTTCTTTTTATGTTAATATGTATTAGTAAAATAATAACAACAAATATTGAGTGATTTAGAAATCACTCAATACTAGATAATTAGAATAAATAGTAAATAGTATATAAGACAAAACATTTTAGAAATAAAATCAGACTTTAATTTACAACATGAATTGGAATTGTTTTATTTCATTGTCTCACAATCTTTTGGCAACTCTTTTGAGCGCCTACCAATTGAGCTGGTCTCCATGACAGCTGCATAAACAAAACAAGGGACTATAGGGAATCTAGCTAAACACTTTACACACAATAACTCTACATGACCAATAATACCCCTACCTGACAATCCTGCCTATAACCCTAGACAACCTATAATCACTACATTAATGATATGAAAGGCGAAATTTATTAATGAAATAAATAAATCTTAAAAGCACATTTCTCGTTTATCTCGTTGATTGGATCAACTTTGATTAGTTTAGATTAGTTTCGGGATAATATAGCAAATGAAACTATGACTTGGGAAGTCTTTAATTAGTTTAATAATTTCTATTATACTACTTACATTCTATGCTAATTCACTTAGCATTTCTTTTAATACATATATTATTGATTCTTTTATAAACCAATTATTAAAATGGGCGGTACAGATTCAAAAGTTGAACATCAAAATGCGAAAGTCGCATTTTGGTCAAAATTGAATTACCTACCACATATCTCATAATAATAATTTGTTTTAGTAATCTTATACCAGTTTGTTTGTTTTAGTAATCTTA
The DNA here is from genome assembly GCA_932274085.1 of Protocalliphora azurea. NCBI lineage: Eukaryota > Metazoa > Arthropoda > Insecta > Diptera > Calliphoridae > Protocalliphora > Protocalliphora azurea. Next base: position 42,316,602 of record OW026520.1, read on the forward strand.
TACCAGTTATATAAAAGGTCTTTAAGAAAGTCATATACTAGAGCAGCATCCTTGGCAACCAATTTAGACAAAGTCTAATCATCGCCACAGCACTCTTGTTATGTACTAATTATTAATACTACTTATGATTTTCTAAAAAAAAAAAAAAAAATAAAGTTCTTAACAATTCCAAAAACTATATATCTTTTTACAACATTTCTAACACAACTTCGCGTATGAATATATAACATTTAATGGAATGAGAAACTATTGTATTCAAAGTAAAATCTATAAAAGAAGAATTTTTCAAATCATATTGTCCAAACAAGTTGAACACTTAAATTATAACCCTTATAATTTTTATATTAATTAATATAAGATAATTATTTTAAGTGTACATTGTATCGATTGGCAGCACTTTTAGTACACTGTAAAGAAAACGTTATTGGAAAACCCGAAATTTATTGGAATCTGAATGCTACTATTATTGCTGTCATGACGAAAAAGAAATCACTTGTTAACTATCCATCGCAACGATCACATCATCGTAATTACCTTTTATCTGTACTTACCTCCCGAAATCAACTCAACTTGCTAAGTACAATAAAGCAATATATACTTGAATTGAAATCAACAGCAAGAGTATACATCTCATTTCATAAAGGTAACCCAAAGAAAGGTGAGTTTTTTTTCATGTCACAATAGACAGCTACCCTATGGAGTTTCAACACTAATCTTGTTATTGTTGTTTTTCATCTCTACAATTATAATTGCTCCTACACGAGTAATTATAATTAAATATTTCTTATAGATTGGTCCTTTTTATTAATTACACCCCCGTCTCTGCCATCATCTGTAAGAATCCCTAAAACAAGATCCCTAAGTTTGTACACATATAAATGCTTTAAAGGTTGACAGGGAAACAAAACCTGAAACTGTTAATAAGCATATCAATATTCTTCAAAATCAGCTAGAAAAACTTAGAGTACTACTGAATGCGAATTATAGTAGACTAACGAAATCTCACCAAAAATCTGCTGATAATTTTTATTCTGACCTACGTGAAAAACTAATTTCCGTAAGTTATAAAAAAAAACTTAAAAATCCTTGTACCCCATTCACTTCATGAACCAATAATGTTCAATATATTACCCGAAAAAGAAAACAAAACCAAGATGCCTCAAACTTTAATAGAATTTTAAATTACTGCCTCTAGGTTAATCCCAGATTTCGACGGAAATTATGAAAACCCACAAAGCTTTATCGATGCCATTAACTTAATGGACTCCATAAAAGATACTCATGAGTCGGTAGCTGTTAACTTAATCAAAACAAAATTGAAAGGAACAGCAAGAAATTTAATTTCCTCAGAAACGACACTAGTACAAATAATTTTTAAATTAAAAACAACCGTTAAAGGTGAATCCGTTGCTATCATTAATGCTAAACTAATGAGCACAATCCGGCAATCCGGAAAAAATGTTAATTCCAATGCCAAAGAAATGAAAGAATTAACAATTAAATTTCCACAGACAGCCCATCCCACCTTCCAAACAAAAAATGTAATCTGTGGGACGCAGATGCTTAAAAAGGGAGGAGATAGCAACACCGCTAACAATGACAACCAAATTAATTTGTCATAGTCAGCATTTAAAAACTTATAAGTAATTTAATAACTTCTACATGCGTAACCGGCCTAATTCCTAATTGCCTATCTGCACTTGTTTCCTGGGAAAACGATTTTACTTGATCAGCGTCTGTATATTGACTCATGTTTGTGCAACGTGATCAGACAATTGAAGAGCCAACAAGAATGACATAAAAACACGCAGACTTGGTTGCGAGCTTCGTCGGTCCGGTCGTTAAATTGTTCAAAGCTAATTAAAGTAATTAAGGTTAATTGTGTAATTGATAAAGTTCATATTAAATCAATAAATTAATATTATTAATATTATATTAAAGATATAAAAAATGAGTTTTATTGTACTAGGCGCCGTTGGTTGCGCCTTATCTATTTTTTTAGAAATCTCGATTTTAGATCCTTTAACTAACATAGGATGCAAATTTTAGTAAACAGAGGGATTAGCGAATAACAACAAAATGCATAGACTAAATATTTTTACTGTTACAAGCTGGTAGATCATACAATAGTAATTAGCTTATATTAGGAAAGTTGTAATAAAAGGGTTTATAACAACAAAATAGAAAGGAGAACTGTGTATAAAAGGGCGACAAAAATTCTAAAGGGACTGTCTGATCAGAGCAACAGTGAAAGCAACATCGAGGACAGGAGAAATATCAAGTAAGTTAGAATATATATAAGTAGAGGTACCTACAAGTGTTTGTTTAAAGGTGAAGTGGGTGAATTTAAATAAGAACTAATGATTGCTTAGTCACAAAAATTTCTATAGTAGAAGTAATCGTTTAGTAATTGTTTAGTCACGAAAACGGAGTAGTAATAGTCGTTAAGTGATCGTTTAGTCACAAAACAAAGTAGTAATAATCGTTTAGCGATTGTTTAGTCACGAAACGAAGTTGAAAGTATTAAAAACTAATGTAGTTAAAGAATCGTTTAGTGATTTGCAAGTCACAAAACGATTTAGAGTTTTAATAATTCAAAGAATAATTTTGTTTAGTGATTCGCTAGTCACAAAAGCAGAATTAGTCTGCTGGCCTAGTGATTTGCTAGTCACGAAAGAGATCAGGCAGTTAGATAATAATCGTTGTAATTACGGAGTAGTAACTGTTAGTTCAGGTCCACTAAGCGGTTTACTAATCACAAAGTGGTTTTATTAAATAACGCGCATAGTGATTATTGATTCACGACGCGTATCAAGTCTCATCTGTGAATTACTGCAAAACAGTGGAACCTGGAACAACTTTCGGGTTGTGTTCACCTGGGGTAGCGGAAGAGGAGAAACACGTCCGGAGCTGGGAAGGACCAGAGGAAGAACGTTAGCGAAGGAAGGGAGCCGAAGATTACGACTTGTATTAGATAAAGAAGATTTTGTTATTTCTTGTGGCGACCTGGAACATGGACTGAGTATACCCGAGGAAAACTCATTACATAATCGCGAAGTTGTTTCACTTCGGGCGTTTTGTTCACAATATTAAATATATGTAAAATAATTTCAAAAGAAGCGTAAATGATATTTTTCTTGCAATAAGCGGATTAATAAAAATTCTAATTAATTTATAGAACTCTATAATCTAATTAATTAACAGATTATAGATATCCTTACATCCATAAGACAGAAGTAAGTAATCAAATTAAGGAAATGTTAAACGATGGAATAATCCGACCAAATCATTCACCATATTCAGCACTAGTCTGCATAATGTCGAAAACATTGGACACATGCGGCACGAAAAAATGGAGAATGGTTATAGATTATCGATAGATAGATTCCTAATATTAACGAGATCTTAGAGAAATTAGGAAGATGTCAATATTTCAGTACTCTTGATCTCGCGAAAGGCTTTCATCTGATAGAAATAAACGAAAAAGGCATTTTGAAAACCGGATTTAGCGTAGAAGGCGGTCATTACGAGTTCCTTCGTATGCCGTTCGGATTTAAACCGCACCAGCCACTTTTCAAAGGCTTATGAACAACGTTTTGGGAGAATTTATTAATAAAATCTGTCTTGTTTATCTTGATGATATAATAATATTTTCAACCTCACTTCAGGAGCATTTAGGTCTCTTACAAAAATATTTAACCGCTTAAAAGAGGTGAACCTAAAAGTCCAGCTAGATAAAAACGAATTCTTGAAACGAGAAACAAACTTTTTGGGACATGTAGTGATTGATTCAGGCGTAAAACCAAACACATATAAAATTGTATGTATTCAGAAGTTTCCTTTACCAACTTCACAGAAACAAATTAAACAATTTTTATGCCTCGCGGGTTACTATAGGAAGTTAATAAAAGATTATTCCAAAATTACAAGACTTAAAGAAATATACTAACAGTAATATTAACGATTTAGAATATTGTTAGCGTCAAAACACTGCTAGCGTCGACACGCAAATTATGGATAGTGTAGACAACGTGTAAGTTGCCAACGAGCAGTGAAACTACCCTGTCGTGGCCCTTATACAATGTGGTGTAGTAACGGCTGGCTAGGTTATTACTAGTTTTTTTTTTTTTTTTGTAATTGTATTTTACTTAATATCAATGTGTCATGAGCAACAGGCTTATAGTTCTATAAGATAAGAAAATAAAGGACAAAAAAGAAGAAGTGAAATAAATAAAATTAATTACAGAAAAAAAAAGGAAAGAAACGACTTGTGTTTTAATATAAAGAAAAAAAAAAAAAGATAGAAAAGGTGAACAAGGAAGGTAGTGAAAAGCTGAAGAGATCGAAGGCGCTTTGTTGTAAGGAGACTGCAAAATTGCCGGCTGCCGGAACACACCAGCTACTTGCACATCAACCCAACCGTGGACAGCACTTTCCAGCGGCCTCCAACAGTTCTGGTAAATACAAATATAAAGGAAGTTTTGATACCCTGAAGAAATTTTTAACAAATTTTCCTATACTAGTGTCTCAAGATTTCAATAAAACATTTGCATTGCAAACCAATACAAGTAATTATGCGATTGGCGCAGTACTTTCTCAAGATGGTCACCCCATCTGTTATGCAAGTCGAACATTAAACGATCATGAACAAAACTATAGTGCAATAGAAAAAGAATTATTAGCTATTGTATGGGCTACACAACATTTAGTGGACCAACTTTTTCATACAAAATTCGGCTCATGCATAGCTGGGGTTGTGGTTTTTTGAAATGTTGGTATGTGTTGTGGTATGATTGTATGTTGTTCACGTCTCCCGTGTAAACCGTCTCTTGAATTATGTTAATGTCTCCCGTTTAGACCTTCACTTGAGATATTATAAATAGTAGCTTCTGTTTATATTATATGTATGTATTTGGTTGGTTCTTTAAGTATTATATGTTTTTTATGTTTTTCATCCCTGGTTAGTAGTGTGTTTGTAGTTTTGCAAAAGGGTGTGAATACAAAACCGCAAAAGTGTAATTTTTTGTGTAAATTGTGTGAGAAAAAATAGAGTGAGTAAATAAATTTGGATTAAAGAGTTCTGCTGCGCTTCTTGATAAAATAAATTTTTTCATTTGCGGTGTTTATTTTAAAGAGAGTTGCAACAATGTATGGAGGACGCAAAAGTATGTTTGATAAGAATTATAGAAAAAATAAAAGTACATATTTAGATTTTTTTTTCTGAGGTTCTAATTGTTGTAAATAATTTTGTTTACGTCGTTTGTCGTCCTTAGACATCAGGTGCCCATACTAAACATAAATTGTCCAGATTTAACATCATGTCTGGTGTGGACAGGAATGTTTTATGTCATGAAAACCACACGTGGCAACACTGCATTTGTAGCCCTTACAACAAGTGGTTTGCTTGTGCACAGGTCAAGCCTGTGCTGTTTTTTGTCAATACAAAAGAAAAAAACTACTTCTACACCAACGGCGCCAAAAGAAGGAAGATCAACACAGCGGCTAAATTCTCAAGGAAAAACAATAAAATAAAAAAGGAACTATTGATCAATATAAATAAAAATATTAATCTAGAAGAAATTGAAGAAAAGTGCTAATTTATAAAAGTGTATAAATAAAGGAAATTAATAAAAAAAAAGAAAACCAAGATACTTAAACAAAGGGGTGGTTTTTTTTTTGTGTGTGTGAGAGTGCAACCAGCAGGCTATAAACAACCCAGCGAACCAACAGGTATTGAAACCCACATTTTCCCCCATAAACATTGGTCCTTCGCCCGAGAAGTTTGGAATCAAGGTGCGTATCCTGAAATTAATTAAATATATTTGAAATTGTGTCTCGAGTGATTTGTGGCTCAGTGAAAGTGAGGTTAATTTACGCCATTTTGTAAAATTGAAAATTCGGTATTACATTGTGGTTCTTTCTTTTACAAACCCGTTAGCAGTGCATTTGTTGTTTTGTTTGCTCTTTATAAAGACTTATTGGAAATTTTTGTGGCGCCGATTTGTGTCTGTCTCTTTTTCTTTCGACTCCTTAAGTTTATTGGAAAGTATCTCCCTATTTTTTTGCTGTTCTTAACAGTTCGTATATAATTGTTTTTCTACAAAATGTCGATTTTCGAAAAATATATGCGTGCCGCTGAAGAAGTAATAAACTTTGAAGCTGCGCTCAGTGAAGAGGATTTTTCTAAATATACAAAAGACGCTTTCGAGTTTGAGAAAAATGAATTAACGAAAGTTTGGGAAAAATATAAAAGATTATTTGATGAATGTTCGGCAGAAACAGTAGAGAAAAAAAAAGGAATTGGTTGTGGTTCAAACCAAGCATCCACAAGTGCGAAAAACATATGTGCGATGTATAAATATCCTTTCAAAGGCAATGCAAAATTTAGGGGAGGGAAAACAAGAAAACATAGATACAACGGCTCCCAATTTTAGTAGTTCCATATCAGTGCCTCCTTGTGATACCGGTGTTTTTCATGGAGATTACGTGTCGTGGCCTACGTTTAGGGATATGTTTTCTGCGATTTATATAAATAACACTAGACTTAGCCCAGTTGAAAAATTGTTTTACTTGTTCAGAAAGACAGATGGTGAGGCCCGAGACGTTAACAGAAATATCGCTTTAACTAATGAAAACTTTGAAATTGCTTGGAATAATTTGAAGTCACAGTACGAAAACAAGCGGGTACTTATAAATAGCCAGTTAAAGTTACTTTTCAATTTACCTCCATGTCAACAAGAAACGGCATCCGAAATAAAGAGGCTCCAAAGGGAGATTCTTAAACTGTATGCCATCGACATTGAACCATGGGATCCAATTTTTGTGTTTCAGTGTTCATCGCGTTTATCTGAATGTTCACTAAACTTATGGCAACAGTCTGTAAAAAATAAGACAGAGGTTCCCAAATGGCGAGAATTAAATAGTTTTCTCACTGATAGGTTTCATGCACTTGAGAGTGTTTCTGATATTATAGCGATAAACAGTGTTACAACAAGTGGTTCTAACGGCAATAATAGTCAAGTAACAACCAAGGTTAAACAGTTTAAGGCCCACCATACAAACTCCGTTTCATTGCAATGTAAGTTATGCAGGGAAAGTCATAAAATTAGCTCCTGTAGTAAATTTCTAAACATGGACTATAAAAATCGTGTTTCAGCTTTGAAAAAATTTCGATTTTGTCTCAATTGCCTTACTATTGGCCATATGTATGGTGATTGCACTAATCCAAATGGTTGCTCAAAGTGTAAGAAGAAGCATCATACTTTAATGCATAGGGAATTTATAAAGACAAATCAAAGTCAATCGAATGGTACTTCGCAGGGTGAAAGTAAAAATAATTCTCTACAAACTATACAGTCCGCTAACCTCCCTAGTCCCTCTGGCGTTGTTCAGTCACATCACACCGCAGTTGCAAAGAAAGTGATGTTGGCCACAGCATGGGTCAATATCGTAATATTTGGTTCTTACTACAAAGTACGAGGTCTAATAGAACCGTGTTCTGATGAAAGTTTTATTTCTGAAAAAATACAAAAACTGTTGAGGTTACTCACTAGCCCAATATCAGCTGAAGTTTCTGGTCTTGGAGGAGAGGTTATAAGCAGATCTCATAGAATGGCAACATTTGTTATTGTATCGCTTTTCAATCAGAACGTATCTCTAAACGTTAATGCTTTAGTCGTGCCTCGTATCACCGGTAAGATCCCGACACATTCGTTTAAGCCCCTAACTGGTGTAGAATTTCCCAACCTTAATTATGCTGACCCTAAATTTTATGAAACTGGTGAGATTGATTTATTGTTAGGTGGTGATTTATACCCCCTGATTTTGCGTGGTGGAGTTCAGCATGCCGTTTTTGAATCTCTTGTTGCTCGAGAAACAATTTTTGGCTGGATTGTCACTGGCCCTACACCCAGTGTCTCCACGCGTAAGGTATCGATGTCTCATATGACAAACGTTTCGATAGATGACCAGTTGACAAAGTTTTGGGAGTTAGAGGAAGTTTCTCAAAAACATTTTTTAACAGAGGACGACAAGAAATGTGAGGAGATTTACCGCTCTAGCACCGTAAGAAATTCTGAAGGTAGATATGTTGTAAGTCTCCCCTTTAAAGATATGATTTTGTCTCTCGGTCCAAATAGAAATATTGCCTTAAGTCAATATCTAAGAACTTTCGTTTCTATTGAAAAATCCCGATTTAAAGGCCCAATATGATGAGGTCCTGAAAGAATACTTAACTTTAGGACACATGGAATCAATAAAGAATGATAGTAGTAGTCCTAGTTATTATTTACCTCATCACGCGGTATATAAACCGGAAAGTACGACAACTAAATTGAGAATCGTTTTCAATGCTTCTAGTGTTTCTTATAGTGGTAAAAGTCTCAATGATTTGCTGCACGTAGGCCCTATATTGCAAACCGATTTAGTATCCTTAATTGTGAAATGGAGATTTTTCCAACTTGTCTTTAATGCTGACATATCGAAGATGTATCGCCAGATTTTGATAATGCCAGAACATAAAGCCTTTCAAAAAATAGTTTTTCGTAGCAATGAAGATAACGAAATTAAGGATTTTCAGCTAAACACAGTCACTTTCGGACTAAATTGCGCTCCTTTTTTAGCCCTTAGAACGCTATTACAGTTAGCTGATGATGAGGAACAAAGTTTTCCTATTGGCTCTAAAATTCTACGCGAATATATGTATGTTGATGATTCTCTTGTAGGAGCTCATTCGATAAATGATGCTTTGATGGCACGAGACCAATTAATTGGTATTTTGGGAACAGCTGGATTTGAGCTACGAAAATGGACCTCAAATTCCAAACAAATTTTAAAAAATTTGCCTCAAGAGCATCTATTAAATTCATCCTTTTTGTCGCTCGATGATAAATGTAGTACAAAAACTCTAGGAATTCGTTGGAACGCGGCAGAAGATGTATTTTATTTCAATACTGAAAAAATTAAGTTTAAACAAAATTATACGAAAAGAGAAGTTCTTTCAGTTATTGCTCATATTTTCGACCCAGCAGGTTGGTTAGCTCCAGTGGTCATAACAGCAAAAATTTTAATGCAACAAATGTGGCTAGATAAAATCGAGTGGGATGACATTATAAAACCATTAGCCCTGCAAAAGTGGCAATAATTTATCACGACATATAATGAAATTGATACTTTGAAACTGCCTCGGTGGGTTCGATACTCCCCTGACTGTAGAGTTGAATTCCATGGGTTTTGTGACTCTTCTGAACTCGCTTATGCAGCCACACTATATATAAGAGTTAGTTTTGAAGGAAAAGTCTACACGAATTTGCTCATTTGTAAATCGAAAGTGGCTCCAGTAAAAAAGCCCTCACTGCCCCGATTAGAATTATGTGGTGCGGTCCCGTTAGCAAATTTGGTTGATAGCGTGATACCTACTTTCAATATCAATATATACACCCTTTATTTGTGGTCCGATTCCACGATAGTTTTAGCCTGGTTGAAAAAACCACCGTGTTGTTGGAAAACTTTCGTGGCAAATAGAGTGGCCACAATACTAGAAAAAGTAGGAAACAAAGATTGGTTTCATGTACCCTCTAATCATAATCCTGCCGATCTAGCAACCCGGGGGATGATACCTGCAGAATTGAGAGACAACAAACTTTGGTGGCATGGCCCTGATTGGCTGAAGTTAAATAAAGCGTCATGGCCCTCAAGTCCTTCAGAGTTTCAAGCTATGCAAGAAAGTAAGAATGTTGTAGCTCATATTGCTAGACCGAGTGGAAAAGAGGATGTGCTTGAGCGATTTTTTTGTTTATCTAGAGCTTATCATGTTATAGCTTACATATTTAGATTATTTAATCAGTCAAAAGGAAATAAATGTATAAATGTGAATTACGACACCCAAAGAATCTCAGCTCAAGAACTGGGTTTTGTTAGAAACCGTCTGTTTTTCCTGTCTCAACAATATTATTTTTCAAAAGAATTTGACTGTTTGAACGCTAAAAGGAACATCGACTCTCATAGCCCATTGTTAACGCTAACCCCATTCGTAGATACTAATAATATTATCCGTGCTAATGGTCGTCTTGGTTCCACCACGTGTTTAACTTACAATGAACGTCACCCCATCATACTTGCATATGGTAGTAGACTAACTCGATTGTATGTCGAATTTGTGCATAAGTTAACACTCCACGGTGGTCCTCGTTTAGTTCTGAATATTATACGACAAGAGTGTTGGATTATAAAAGCTAAGAATCTTGTAAAGACCGTTATTCACAATTGTAAGACTTGCGTGTTGCACAAAAGGAAACTCCAAACACAAATTATGGCGGCTTTGACTGAAGAAAGAACGAGCTTAAGTCGTCCTTTTACCAACACCGGTGCTGATTTTGCTGGCCCATTTGAGATTAAAAGTTTCACTAGTAGATACTGTCGAATTACTAAAGGCTACGTGTGTCTCTTTGTTTGTTTCTCTACAAAGGCGATCCACCTTGAAGCGGTTAGCGACTTATCTACTCCCGCTTTTTTAGCAGCCTTAGCTCGATTCGTAGCACGACGTGGTTGCCCAAGGAGCATTTTCTCAGATAACGGTAGAAATTTTGTTGGTGCCGCTAGGGAAATAGATTCAAACTTTGAAAACCATGTCAAAGAACTACGAGATACAGCTGTAGAAAAGTATGGGCATCAGCATCTATCCTGGCACTTTATTCCCGCCGCAGCTCCTCACATGGGAGGATTGTGGGAAGCCGGGGTGAAAAGTTTAAAGTTACATTTTAAGAAAACGGCCGGACAGATAAAGTACACGTTTGAGGAGTTTTCCACACTTTTGGCATCGGTTGAAGCATGTTTGAATTCTCGACCTTTAGGCCCTTTATCAGAAGATATTAACGATATATCAGCTCTTACCCCCGGTCATTTCCTGATAGGATCGTCTCTTCTTACCCCTGCGGAGCCCGAAGAAATAAAATCGCCGCTTAGTATAGTTAATTGTTGGCGTAAAATTAAAGCCTTTCAGCAAGAAATTGGTCGCCGCTGGAAGGAAGAATATTTAAAAGAGTTGCACAAGCGCAACAAATGGAAATCTCCACAAAAAGACTTGGAAATAAACGACATAGTAGTTCTTAAAAATGAACCTGTATGTCTAACAGAGTGGCGCTTAGGTCGCGTTGTGAAGGTTTATTATGGTACTGATGGTAGAGTCCGTGTCGCTGACCTCAAAACGCAAAATGGTATAATTACTCGACCGATCCACAAATTAGTACTCTTGCCACACTGTGCACAATAATGTTACTACCCTTTTCGCAGATGACGTTTATCAATTAAACTCCTTTGTATCTCTCTTTCAGTTTAACATGTCACCTGGTCGCTTTAACACCAACTACCGTTGCCCCTCTGCAATAGAATCCACGCCATACGACAATGTTCCCGATTTATTGTCATGCCTGTGGAACAAAAACTACGCGTCGTAGCCCAAAACCTACTGTGCTACAATTGCTTAGCTCAGTCCCACTCCCGAGCCAATTGTAAGAGCATCGATAGATGCTGGAGATGCCAACAGGATCATAATAGCTTGCTGCATCCCATGCCGGAGGACAGGGCTTGGGTTCAAATGACCGCCCATATTCGTGTTGTTCCTGGCCCCGGTCGAAAGGAATTACGGACTTGATCGACCCAACTGCGGCGAGGTCCTCAATTACCTTGCATGAGGCTCTGGAGTTGGGGTGCGTAATCAATCGCGGCAGGACGGTGTTACAAATTTTCCACAGGCATGAGAAAAATCGGAGCATATCCGTAGAACTGGTCGTGGAAGACAAAGCATACGGACGTAGCCCTATCTGCAATGTAGAGCGGGACTATAGAGGTGAAGGTTATTACTGTTCAGCTAACCGATATTGGCACCGCAGCTTGGAATACTACCTTATTCTCGGCTCCGATGTTGTTAGTCGCATATTAATAGGTCCAGCTCAAGGGAAAGCTGGCAGTCTCTACGTGCAAGACACCGTTTTTGGCTTGGCGTATTTCGGAGAGGCACACAAGGAGATTGTGAACTAAACAAATTATTATTTCTATTATTATTTTTTTTTTCTCGTAGCCCATTTGTTTTTAATGAATTATTTATTTGATTTCTGCTTTACATATATACATATAACAACCTCATTGTTAATTATAATGAATTCTATTTTTGTATTATAAGTCATATTGTAATTTCCTTTATATCACTCTATTGAAGTAAATATGAATTATAAGAAAAAAGAAGGTTAATTTGATATTAATTTAATTTTAGTACTATATTTAATACAAACTTCGTTCTTATTTGCACTACCGTTGCAAGGCGGGCGGTATTTTTACGTCGTTTGTCGTCCACATTTGTCCACATTTAAAATCATGTCCATGATGTTTGTGTCTGGTGTGGACAGGAATGTTTTATGTCATGAAAACCACACGTGGCAACACTGCATTTGTAGCCCTTACAACAAGTGGTTTGCTTGTGCACAGGTCAAGCCTGTGCTGTTTTTTGTCAATACAAAAGAAAAAAACTACTTCTACACCAACGGCGCCAAAAGAAGGAAGATCAACACAGCGGCTAAATTCTCAAGGAAAAACAATAAAATAAACAAGGAACTATTGTATCAATATAAATAAAAATATTAATCTAGAAGAAATTGAAAAGTGCTAATTTATAAAAGTGTATAAATAAAGGAAATTAATAAAAAAAAAAAAAAGAAAACCAAGATACTTAAACAAAGGGGTGGTTTTTTTTGTGTGTGTGAGAGTGCGCAACCAGCAGGCTATAAACAACCCAGCGAACCAACAGGTATTGAAACCCACATTTTCCCCCATAAACAAATTTATAGAAAAATATTTAAGAAAAAAAGAAAAATATTTTGCATTTTTGTGATAAGAAATGCAAGAATTAGTATTAGTATTTTTTGTTGATAATATTAATTAAAATTTAGTATAAAAGAGTGTAAATATATTATTATAATTTTATTAGTTATTTATTTGTATAACTATATAAATTAATATTCATCGTAAACCATTGAAAATTTTTTTTAATAAAAATGAATCCAGAATATAGCATTATTGAATTAATTCGGTTGAAGTTAACGTCAATGGTGATGAACAAGAAGAAGAAGAAGAATTGTATTCTCACGAGGAATCAGAATACAATTGTGCTATATCAATGCATGTATCGAGTGTCACTCAAAACGCGAATTAACTTATAGCAGATATAACAGACAAAGTCGCAAAATATGAAACAAATGTGGGGAAAATAGAAAATCTGAACTCAACGATAGAAAAACTGTTTAAAGCCAGAACTAACCTCCTGAAGGAGCAGATGAGGTTGAAACATCAACTTTCATCACCATCACCTTTCTCGAGGAAATACTCTTCACAGTACGATTGTCCGGTATGCTTGAAGAAAAAAATATTTGGGAGAAAAATAACTTTCACCAAATGTTCCCATTATGCCCTGTTCATTATAAGAAGAACGGGTATGCGGTTTTAAAAATAAATTTTATGTAAAAAAAATGTTTTAAATAAAAGATTTAAATAAAAATTTTCAAAAAAATATTAATTATGTTTATGTCGTTTGTCGTTCTTATACATTAGGTGTCCATATTAAGCATAAACTGTCTACATTTGACATGGACATAATGTTAAACGATCGAACATTAAACTGTCTACATTTGACATGGACAGGAATGTTTTATGTTATGTAAACCACATGTGGCAATACTGCTTTTGTAGCCCTACAACAAGTGGTTTGGTCAAGCCTGTGCTTTTTGTTGTCCATAAAAGGAAAAAAAGTTTTGCTACAAAAAAGGTGGCAAAAGAGAAACCCAACAAGAGGCATATTTGTTAGTAACAAAAAGAAATAAAAATTATCAAAATATAAATAAAAATAAAATTGTAAAAGAAATTAAAAGACAATAACATAAGTAAAAGAAGTGAAATAAAGAAATACAAGAATTTTAAAGGAAAACAAAACAAACAAAATAAGGGTGGTTTTTTGTGTGAGTGTGCGCAACCGGCCGGCAAGACAACATCCAGCACAACAGGTGAACCCAGCCAACATAACAAGTAAGGTAACTGCCCCGCATCTCAACAATCCCTGATATTGGGGTCAATAATGCATCAGTTTCATCAAATTGGTAAAAGGATGCAAAAACATGTTTCTAAGTGTTAAATAAAAAAACTGAAAAGAGCAAAAAAAGCAACTACGACTTAAGAAAAGAAAATCAAACGGAATCTTCACTTCGAACAAATCGAAAATAATATAACCAAGTAAGTTAATTTTACACAACAAAAACGAAAAAACTTATAAAAGAATTTTTAATAAATAAATGGAAATTTAAGCAATAAAAAAACACACACACTTTATATAAAAAAACAACAACATAATAAAGCCATTTTAGTTAAAGAAACCAAAATTATATTTGATAATCAAAAAGAAAGCACCATATTAACAAAAATAATCCGACTCAACAAACTGCACCCACTAGCCTCTAAAATTTACCTCCTGAGAAAAAATAAATCACAATGTGTTCAAAAGCAAATTTGGAAGACCTAACCTAACCAAACAAAAAAAAAGAGTGATTTTTAACGCCAAAAGAAAAATAAAAAGTGTCACGCCGACCGAAACGACGACATGTGCGTCACTTTAATTCTCAAGGTTACAACCTAACTTCAAATTTTACCGCCAAGATAACCTCAAGCGTGACGTAACAATTTTGGCGGCAAGACACGATTTCACCCGAACCGAAACCTATGATGAAGAAATCCACACGGGTGCTCAAAAATGTTTGGCGGCAGGGAACGAATTCAACATAACCCCAAATCCAAAAATTTAATCTTTTTTTTATTTTAAGTAATTTATATAATTTTTTGTTATTCTTATTTCAATGCAACTATATTTTATCGGATTGGCCGTAAATTATCCTAAGGAATTGTAATATAGAACACAAACGGATAATGTCGTAAATCTTTTAAATAATAACCTGTCACTTGTGTACAGTAACGGACAAATTATAAATTTGTCGGATGACTTAATAAGTTGTTGGTCGAATTGTTTAATCGGATATGGATTTTACGAACGATTTAACCGATTAATCGGATTATTCGAACGGGTAAACGAATTGAACAAATAATAAATGCAGTAATTTTTTTTTTTGTAATTCGTAAAAAAATTAACTTGACAGAAAACTTGGTACATTAACCAACGGGTATTTGAATATTTCAATGGATTATTCGAACAATTGGTTAATTAATTATTAGATTGACGTAATATTTGATTTTGACTGACAAACTACTAGATTGTACACTTAATTATTTAGATTTATAATAAGTTACTAAGTTCAATGAAATTTAATAAGATAAACATTTGAATACATATCCAAATCCATATTCGAATAAATAGGCACATAAATATTCGAATAGGGATTCCAATGGATATATAAATACACATTCGAATAAGTATTCAAAATAAATATAAATAACTTATAATAACTGAATATATATAACCAAATAAATCAATGACAAACTTAATAACTAAGTAAGTAAATAAATAAATAAGCACTTAAGTAAATTTTCGAATAAATATTCGAATAAATGTTCGAATAAATATTCAAATAAATAATCAAATAAAGATTCAAAGAAGTATTTAAATAAACATTCGAATAAATATTCAAATAATTGTTTAAAATAAATATTCGAATAAGTATTCCAATAAATATTCGAACAAATATTCGGATAAACATTCGAATAAATTTTCAAATAAATATTTTTTCGTTATATAATCTCCGATATTGAATTAAGAATGGTTCGTAATAATACACATAAGCGTTTTATTTCATTTTCAAAATAATTTCATTTACAATGATCTACAACATAAGTTGTCTGTATGATATTGTGGATATTACCGAGTAGAATAAACCCATTTATTGTAAATAAACATTTTTTATTGTATTTGTAAATTAATCAATTAAAAATGCGTTAATTAATTATATACTGATGAAATGTAGCTGGAGTGAATTAAAACAGATATTACTTAATAATCATTTGTATTATTCAGGCCAAGTATTGTAACGATTGACATTAACCTGTCACATGGGGTTGGCAGCCTGACCGATCCCTTTCGGTAGGTATTTTGTACATTGTTGCTCGTTTGATTGCTTCTTTCTTTTTTATATCATTTTCAAAAAAACGTAATTTGTGAAAACCTAGATGGAAACGAACCCGGCGAACTACAGCCAATTACACCAGCATGCCAACGTCCACCGCAAAGCAAAGGTTTATGGGAAAAAATAATTTAAATATCTTTTTTCTCGCATCACAATTATTACAATAACTCTCCTCCTTTTGCTGGGTAAAAGATATAATTATCAATTGTAAGTAGTTTTAGCGTTCCCTGACTTTGATCAGCCTTTTGTATTGACTATTGATGCTCCAAATTACGCAATTGGAGCAGTATTATCTCAGGATCATTTAAATGTCGATTAACCAATAGCATATACCTTTTGTTCTTCGAGTAAAACGGAAGAAAATTATGAAACTAATGAAAAAGAGCTTTAGACAACTTGCGCTCTTATCTTTAAGGTGCGAAGAAAATTAAAATATTCACCGATCATCAACCACTTGCTTACCCTCTTGGGAACCAGAACCACAATGCCAAATTGAAAATATGAAAGAACAGATTAGAGGAATATAACTATGAACTCATATATAAACCTGTTAAGTCCAATGTAGTGGCCGATGCGCATTCTAAACTAGGTTCCAATTTGAACCAAATGAAGCTGTAACGGCAGATGAGGGTTTAAAAGAAAGATTATCAGTTGCACATTAAAAATCGATTTGAGAAACAGACTGTCAAGGGTTTTGCATTATTTCGGATAATGAAAGAGGATTTTATAATATCTCTTAATATAGAAGTATATTTTACACCCGTACAGAGGAGTGAAGTAGACATGTGGAAAGATTCCATTTGACTCTTATTGAGATATACAGGTGTTTGTCGAGGGATATAATGTACCTTGTCCGAAAGACTTAATTAATTTCAAGGTACATCGTTATAATAACACGAAACAATCGGTCTGTAGAAGGAAACCATCAGATATTTTTTTCAACAGATCTCAATAGTTTAATTATCAGCAGTTGATAAATTTTCGCGACGAAGTCAATGAGGATATTCGCGGCCTTATCGAACATAATCAAAAGACGGGTGAACGATCGCCTTAATAGGAATAGGTCGGATCCAGCCAAACTTACAAGGAAAATTAACAAAAATTATAAAAAAAAAAGATTATAATTCTATGGGGAAAAATTAAAAACAAAAGCAAACAAATTTAAAATTGAAAGAACACTAAAATAATGAAACAAACAAAAACAACAACTATAAATGCAATAAGAAGGAAAGATGTGATAACAAAATTTAAAGCAACAGGTGGTGAAGAATTTAAAGTGGAAACAAGTGAGCAAATTGTTTGATGGAGAAGCAGCAAAGATGATGAAACAGCAAAGATGAGGAAACAAAAAGATCAGCAACATATGTATATGTAAGTCGCACAGTGGACACATCACTGCATTATTAGAAACATTTAAGAATTTCTTTTCGTAACTTCGTATAAAAAAAAAAAAATATATAAAAAAAAATAATGAATAATAAAATTTATTTACAATTCGCTAAATATATTTTTATTAATTTAATTTTACGTTACTGAATGTATTTTCATAAATCGAAGAAATAATAAACTTATTACCATAAGATAACATTTTTACTAAAACTAACAATAAACGAAAATGACAATGAATAAATAACCACCACCAAAAGTGGTATAACATAAAAAAATAATAATACAAAAACATTTTACCAAAAACTAAATAACCGCTGTATACATACGTGTCCCTGCAGTGTTATAATATAAAAGGATTGAATCGTTTTCGATCATCAATTGGTGATGAACGACGTATGACATTGCCATTATTCACCCTGCAAAAACATGGTGATGGTTTTAATGAGATAAGTACCCTTAAATCTAAGTATTAACACGCCGCTAAAATACAACAATCTTGTATTATACTGATACAGAAATATCGTAAAACAACGTTACTGAGACAAAACATATTGTTATCGTTAAAATATCATTAGCGTTATTAGAGAATTTGTAAAAATGATTTTATTGAATAAAAATGCCCTTAGCGAAATAACCAAAAATACCGTTAACGAAATAATCCATATCACAAATACCGATATTACGACGTATTTTAAATGTTACGGTTATCATAGCCTGAGCTTTTAACTTCGCTTATTTTTTGCTTTTGAATCGATATCTGCGAAATTTCTAAAACAAACGTTTCCTTTAAATACCGTCTTTGTGTAGATTACATTTATATGTATTACAAAACATGTTAATTGACATCACTGATTTATGTGTATTATACTAGTGATGTAATCTATTAATTGTTTACCAACGATTACTTTTTATGGTGTATTTTAATTTTCAATTTAAATAAATTACTTCATTAAATTACAAAAATTTAAACATCTTTTATTTCTAAATAAAATATATTTAACTAATTTATTTACATTTTCATACTGATAAGTCTGAAAAATATGTCTAAAATGGTAAGTAGCGATTACTCAATAGCCATTTTTTTATTTCAGTTACTTATTAATATATGCATCATTAGAGACGCCGCTATTAATTGAAAAAAAATTAATACATAAAGGTGAAGAAGTGTTTTTTGAAGACGTGCGAAATAATAATTGAAATATAATAATTAAAAGTGCCAAAAAAGTTTTCATAATAATAACTAAAGGTGCCAAAAAAGTATTTACTGAACAAAGTAAGTACGCATATATTTTATTTAGGTATTTATATACATAAAAATATAAAATGCACGGAAGAAAAACATTCAAAACAAAAGTTTAAAAAAAACGTATTGTTAAGCGGCTCATTGGAAACAAATATGGCCAATGAACCTCCAAATCAGTCATATCGTGAAACATCCTCGATGGATGATTCGTGTTTTACAGACGCATCTGAAATTACATACGTTGAAAAAAGTTGCCTAAAAGAAAAGTTAAAAACTTGGTTTCTGGCTTATAAGCCAAGTATTAAATGCACAAACAGCCTTTTAAAAATTTTAAAGTCGGAACAGTTAGATGTTCCAACTTCCGTGGGGGGGCTGTTGGCCAAACCAGAAAAATGTAATGAACGCACAGTTGCCCCTGGAAAATACGTTCATATTGGACTGAAACATCAGTTGGAAAAATTATCCTCAAAAATAATAAATTCAGACACGGATGAAATAGATTTGGACATAGGTATTGACGGACTGCCACTCTGCTCTGAGGTTACACTGTGGCCAATACTAGCGCAAACCAAAAATGTAAGAAATACTGATGTATTTCTTATCGGTTGCTATATAGGAGCTAAAAAACCTTTAAATATTAAAGCATTTTTACATGATTTTGTAATGATATTTCTGATATCATGAAAAATGGTTTTCTTATTGATAATAAGAACATTAATATAAAAATAAGGGCTATTATTATTTGTCTGTTGAATAAAGGGACATGTCTCTTCAAACGGATGTTCTAAATGCCAACAAACTGCAAAAAAAAATCGACAACACACTTACATATTCCATAAGTATGGGGGAAAGAAGGACCGATGAAGACTTTTCTTTAAGAAAATATTAAAATTTCCATCAACCCTTACATCAAGAAATGAAAATGGAGTTAGAAAAATTAGGAGTTGGAATGGAATCCCAATTCCCAATTGAAAGTATGCATCTATATGTTTTTACAGAATTTTTTCATCTTCCCCTAATACCGCGAACCATGAAAAAGCTAAATTAATGATAAAAACCTTTGTTGAAATGTTTCCTGCTTTATATGGAAGAAGAAGCATTTCATATAACGTTCATAATATACTTCATATTCCCGAATGCGTTGAAGAATTTGGAGACCTCAACAATTTTTCTGCATACCGTTTTGAAAATTTTATGCAGAAAATTAAAATGCCTAAACATAAAGGCCAGCAGATTTTCAATAATTGTTTCAACCATAGACCTCAAATATAAGAAAGAAAATATTAAATCCATATCCTTGGAAAAAGAATTTTTTAGCTATGAATGCGCGGATAATATTTGTATGTTGAACAATACAACTTATGTTGCTATAACAAAAATTTCAAATGAAGAAACGTTTTTGGGAAAAAAGTTCAAAAATCTTCAAAACTTTTTTGTTTACCCAATAAATTCTATAGATATAAATATAGCCTTTGTTGAAGAAACTTATTTTGATGAGGAGATATATAGTTTTGAGAATATCATATCAAAAAGTGTTAAACTTCCATATAGTAACGGTTTTGTATTAATTCCAGAAATTCACCATAACTTTTAAGCAGAAAATGTCCAAGCATCAAAAACAAAGTCTTGTTCATTGCCATACAAAATAGACTGGAATTAATGGATACTGAAGTAAAAGAAATAAAAGGTATGTAAAAACAAATACGAATTAAAAAAAAATAAAAAAATACATAAATAACTAAATAAATATATTTTTATTTTCCAGTTCAATTTTTAAAATTCCAAGAAGCTGCGGAAAATACAAAAAATCAACTTTTTAGTATGCTGCAAAAATATATAATTAATAAAGTTTTAAATAACTCATTATTTTTTCATTTTATTGCAGATACAATTGTAGAGCAAAATAAAATTTTATCCAACAATATGGCGGAACATAATACAGCAGTAAAAACAATTTTGGAATCATTTTGGCAGAAACCTAAACATATAGACCGATTTCCAATAACGTCAAATGAAGGTCTTCAACGGTGTGAAGAAAGCATTAATGAAAAAAATAAAGATGAAATGGTAAGTAAATAGCGTTTAGGTAATCCATTTGAATTGACTTATAATAATTTACGTATTTTAGGTTAGAGCAATTACACACGTAGTTGGCGAAAAAGGGTTATTAAAAGGTTTATCGTCATTAATTTCAGACAAGATTTTACTACAATATAACATGGAAGGAATCCATAACAAAAAAAGATTTAAAAATTTTAAAAACATTGTAGACGTCCTTTATTGTAAGTACTAATACAATTTTTATTGTCTTTAAACATAAATTTAAAAAAAGATTAACGAAGATCACTTGGAATGTAAAACAAAATAGTTTATAGGTACGCACGAGTAAATTATTAACCTTATTTAGAATTTTTAATATAACCCCGAAATTGGAAGTTATTTATTTATCTTATACTCGTTATTAAATTTTTTTTTTTTTTATTTCAATAAAAGGAAAATATCTTGAAATAAAAAAAATAAATAAATTTAATAACTAGTACTCGAGATACAAATTTTAAAAAAACCTCGAATTCTGAAAATAGTTTTATAAATAACTTTCGATTTCAGGGGTATGAAAAATAAACTCGTCGCAACCTATAAACATATCCTCGTAAAGCAAAAATAAATATTCTTTTACGAAATATTCGTATTAATTATTAATTAATAGATTTTGTTTATAAATAATATAAACAAATCTTTTATTTAGTCAACATTCCTCCTAATAGATAGTTGATTCAATAATACTTAGCTCGGGATTGGTAAACATATAAGTTGATTTAAAAGTAATAAATAATTACACACAACAAAAACCTTTTCCTTTTTAACTTTATATTATTTATTGTCATTTCATTGTTCTATTATATATCGATATTAATGATATAAACGGCGAAATTAATCAATAGAATAAGTAAATCTTAAAAGCACATTTCTCGTTTATCCCGTTGATTAGATAAACTTTGATTAGTTTAGATTAGTGATAACAAAGCAAATGAACCTATGACTCGGGCAGTCTTTAATTAGTTTAGTAATTTCTATTATATTTCTTACATTCTATGCTAATTCACTTAGCATTTACTTTAATACATATAACAAGCGCTGAGTGGATTGTTTGTGTGAAGTGCCATTTTTTAACTCAATTCTTATATGAAACCCCCAAATTTTTGTCATCAATGTTCCATAAATAAAAGAACGTATTGAGTTTTATTGAGACTTATAACTAAAAGAAATGTAAAAATTAAAAACATCTCTTTATTAAAAAAAGAAATTTTCATTTGATTTTTATTATACGGAAACGTGGAAAATTTAAAAAGAAAAAAAATCAACCCTTATAATTTATTTATTGATTCTGTCCAAACTAGTTGGACACTTAAATTATAATTTGAATTATAATTTTTATATCAATTGTTGTATCAAGTAATAATACATTAACTTTTTTCTAAGTGTAATTTTTATAAATTGGCAGCACTTTGTACCCTCTGTAGAAGAAAATGTTATGGATTAAAATCGGGTTTCGTTAAAAAAACCGAAACTTATTGGAATCCATTACTTAATAACTAATATTGCTGTCAAGAAAAAAGAAGTCACTTGCTAACCTTCCTCAAGAAGATCGCATCATCTAAAATACCTAAATCTATAATTCCTTAAACTTTATAGTAATAAAACCCAAACTTGAATTGAAATCAACACCCAATCTTCATTTCATAAAGGTAACCCAGCAAAGGTGAGTTTTTTTTTATGCCGCTACAGCCAGCGACCCTATGGATTTAACACTAATCTTATTACTCTTCTTTTATCATCCGAACAATTATAATTACTTCTACATGAGTAATTATAATTAAACATTTTCTTATAGATTGGCCCTTTTATTAACTACATCCCCCCGTCTCTGCCATCATCTATAAGAAAACCTTACACAAGATCCCTAATCTTGTTCATGGTCCTCTCACCGTCTCTGTAATAATCAAGAAGTGAGCATAAAAAAACCACCACCAAAAAATGAGGTAAATCATCAAACAATTAACTAAAGCTCATCCGTACAAACAGAACCATCAAAACGTGAGTAAGAAAAATAAACAATAATATTTGTGTACAAAAAACAACAACAAAGGAAGAAATTTTTTAAATTGCAAAAAAAAAAAACAAAAAAGAAAAATATTTACTTGAATAAAAAAGTAATAAAAATTAGTGTGGAAATTAAAGGAAAAAGTGAATATCTGGTAAATAATAATAAATTAAAAAAGAAAAAAAAAGTTAACAAAAGAAAAAAGTCAGTCATTTATGTATGTACGTATGTGGAAAAAATTATAAATTTTCAATATAAGATCGCCATATTGGTACAAGAAAAAAAAAAAAGAATAACATAAAATTTGTGTATACTTATATAAAATCAGTGGTATTTATTTAAAGTTCAAAATATATATACATATCAGTGCAAAAACCTCAACAACCGTTACATTTTTTTTCCTTCTTTATATAAATAAATATATACAAAGTACATAGCGTTCTTAAAAGTTTCTCCTTAACAAGGTGCAAAAAAAAAAAAAAGAGTAAATAAATAAATAAGAACCGCTAAAATATTGTTTCTATTGAAAAATAAATAACAAGATAAATACATACATACATAACAATAGAAACGTATATTTACATAAAGTGCATATTTTTTCCCGTGTCTCTCAAACAATAATTTACATACATACTAGTTTACATACATCCATGCAACAGAAGTATTTCAATTATTTAGCAAAACAAAAATTAAAACGAAAGTTGCGTATATTAATAAGTATTAGTTAAAAAAGAGAGAATTATAGAAAACAAGTATATAAAAAGGAGAAAAGCTACATATATACAATCAACACCATCAGGAATTTCAATCACCAAATTTAAATTGCTCTCTCTCTGATCAAGTAAGTGAGATTTCTTAATTTTACTTATGAAACCAGTTCTCTTAAATTATTCTACAATTGCTCTTTTTACAAACAAAATAGATATTTAAAAAGTAAATTGGGAAAATAAAGGAATTCTAATTAAATTATTTAAGAATTTTAATTCTAATTAAAGAAATAAAATAAAGAAAATTGTCTCCTAATTTAACAATAAACTCATACAGTCCACTGCAAAAAAAAATAATAATAAAAAGTAAAGAGAACACAATATACAAAAAGTAGAGAATTTTTTTGTAAAGAAATTTAAAAAAATTATTAAAACGGGCGGTACGGAGTCAAAAGTTGAAAAACCAAATTCGAACTTCATAAACGATATTGTGCTCAAAACTGAATTACCTACCGTATATCTCATAATAATAATTTGTTTAACAGATATGCAACTTTTAGTAATCTTATACCAGTTATATAAAAGGTCTTTAAGAAAGTCATATACTAGAGCAGCATCCTTGGCAACAAATTTAGATAAAATCTAATCATCGCCACAGCACTTTGGTTATATATTATTTATTAAAACATATACTAATTATTAATACAATTCCTAAAACTATATATCTTATAACATTTTTACCAAAATTTTGTGTATGAATATACAACCTAAACAGACAAAATTTAAAAATCCTTATTCAATATTTTACCAGGAAAAGAAACCAAAACCAAAATGCCTTAAACTTTAATAGAATTTTTAAATACTGCCTCTAGGTTAATCCTAGATTTCGACGGAAATTCTGAAAACCTACAGAGCTTTATCGATGCCATTAACTTAATGGACTCCATAAAAGATACTCATGAGTCGGTAGCTGTTAACCTAATCAAAACAAAATTGAAAAGAACAGCAAGAAATTTAATTTCCACAGAAACGACACTAGTACAAATAATTTTTAAATTAAAAACAACCGTTAAAGGTGAATCCGTTGCTGTCATTAATGCCAAACTAATGAGCACAAGGCAATCGGGAAAAAAATGTTAATTCCAATGCCAAAGAAATGGAAGAATTAATAAAGAAATTAGAAACTGCTTACATTAGAGATAGGTTACCCATGAAATAGGTAATAAATACGCTACTCGTTCAGCTGTCACGGCTATCACCAAAAACCAGAAAACCAGAAAATTATTGCCACATAGGAATTGAAGCTAAGCTAAGAGAACTTGAACCAGTTTTAACAAATTATGACAAAATTAAATTAGAAATTGGGGGTATCCCAACAAGCGATTATAACAAGTGTTTTAAAAAGTTTCTTTAAAAGTTTTCCCAATTTTTTTCACCCCAAGCCCTTTTGTAGGGCAATTAAAGTAAAATTCCTGCATTATTGCATAAATAAATTATATACATAAATTTTAATATATTAAACGAAAGTAAGAACAAGCAATGTCTAATCCATTGTCATTAGATAATCTACTTGCAGCTCGCCGAGAGCGTGCTATGATTAATGTGAAATTTGGTCAATCACCTCTTGGAGGCTTACTATTGTCCAACAAAACAAATGCTTACACGGACATGACTTCTGCATTTCTAATTGCCTTTTGCGCCTTAGATGATAATGATTATTCTGGTTGGATATCAAGTCGGGGATTGGTGGCAATGGCTGAGTATGTATTCAACCATACCCCTGATTACCGAAATCTTGATAACGACTTAAAAGAGGCATTAATCTATGGTGCTTTGGTTGCAATGTGGACCATACCTAATTCTACTGTCTTCGACGCGGCGACTGTTACTCATGCGCGATCCAAGATTATTCAAAAATTAAAATCTAAACATCCAGTTCAGCCCTTATTGAGATAAGCTTTAAAGGGTTGGTTACTTGACTTACAAAGCTCTGGCAGCATTACTCGCCACACCACCTTGGCACATTTGTTCCAGGGGAATCTCAGCTCCGGATATTCAACTGAGTTACATCAGAGATTCACTGGTTGTTGCTTTACCGGTGACGGAGAAGAAAATCAATATCTGCTAACAGAGACAGAAGCCACCAATATTCTGAACCCCAAACCAGATGCTGATGTATCCGAGGTTTGGGCTTCATTACCTGACAGACAAATAGTAGCATTTTTCCAGACCTTAAGGTCTCATGTAGGTGATGCGGATTGCACCTACATCACAGCTATGTTCACAATGACATCAACAATATCCAAGACTTCATTCACGAATCAATGGATCAACACCAGATATAACAACCTTCGAGATGATGTCCCACAAATGGCTGAACGTGAACAAGTCTCTAGAGGAACTCTTGAGAATTTTGAACGTATTTTCCAAAGGCTCAACAAATCAATTGAAATGAAGGTCAATAGCCTGTTGGTCAGCAGCTGGCTCACTAACAGTGTAGGCATGGAGAGCATATCAAGGATTGTTTCTCAAGCTCGGGCTCCTCATGTAAGTGGTCTCACTGCTTTATGCGATTTAATGCTGAAATATGACTCAATCACATTCACAACCCTATCCCGAACTTTTGGGTCTCACCAAGTGAAAAACTTGGTGACTTTGGCATGTGAGGTAATCCATATTGCACTCTAACAGGCCCACCATTAGTAGTCGCGGCATATGCTGATATAGCCTTTGTGGCAACTGAAATTGCTTTTAATTTAAACAACCCAAATAGACGCAACACAATCCGGTATATATCACCAGCTGAGAAAGCAATAACAAAGGCTAGTCAGTATTTACTATCCTTTGCTCAAACTCTTTTCGATAGCCAAAAAAACTGCTGCCGACTTTAATTCAGCCGATCGAGCATTACTAAGAGCTTACGGATTTGACTTGGTGTCTCAGACTGACACTCAATACATTATTAAACCATCCCAACACCCTAATGCTCCACAAGATGGTGATGACCAAGATGAAAATAACGATCGCCCTCATGAACGAACAATTCCGAAAGGTTCGTTCATTGATTTTCTACGGTCATTACGAAACCCTCAGGACAATGCGTTTGCAACCATTATGACTAGATTGTCAGAGAGTATTGCTATGAATCCCATGCCATCTTTAGAGGGAAGAGTGGACTTCACTAATATTGTCAAGACTATCCCGTTGGATGCTGCGTTGAAGGAACAAGCATTATCTCTCGGTGTCACTTGGCAAACTACTTGGGATGAATCACAATTCCTTGTTATGAGTAATCTATATGAGACTTACAAAGTCCCCAAAGCATCAAAGTATGCGACTGAGCACTGGCATTCCCGTCGTCCTGCTGCTCCATTACCTGATATTGACAACCCTCGTCCTGGTCCTAGTCGGGCATCTGCATCAAATCGGAATACTCCCTCAGACCGTGGACAATAAATTGACTTACAAACCCTCACAGCTTATTGGAGATACCCTTTTACACAACTAGCAGTCGTGATGACATACAGTCTGGATTGTCAAATTTGAATTAAGAGCCTGTTACCAATTAGAATGGTCGCATTATTTCATTTATTTTATGTACTTCTTAGATTTAAGATTTCTTTTATGTAACCATTGAATTAACCTTTTTATGTTTTACTAATCAATTTATTACATACATATTTTAACCACTTTAATTAATCAATACTGTACTCTGACATTGAATTCGAAGTCAGATATTTTCCAGTTCTTATCCAATTATAACATTATTACTAACCATTTATACTCTATTCATTATTTTAAAACATTGATGGAATCCTATTGTTTAACAGTTCGAGAATCCAATTATGGCCGATTCTTCAAAAAATCGTTAATTTGCAGGAGAAAGTAAAACCGTTTCCTATTGGAATAATGTAGGTCCTAGTAAACCTAACACACTTGTTAAAGATTTTTGTAAAGACTTTGTTGATGAAGCGATTTCATTAAAAGATGGATTTTATTTAAATGACTATAAAATGAACATTGCATTCCGTTGTTTAACATGCGACACGCCGGCTAAAGCATTCATTTGTGGTGTCCCAGGAAATACGTCATCGCATGGATGCACTAAATGTATGAAAGTATCAAAGAAAATTGGGAATGTGCTTACACACAGTGGGAAATTTACGATGAAGACTTTTCTTCAAGAAAGTATTCAAAGCACCACAGCCAAACATTCAAAACACAACACATTGCTGGACATTTTCGCGGAACACTAAGTTTTACTAGATACAATAGTAAAATAAAATGCAGTTACTACTAATCTTATTGAATTTTTTTCCGATTAACACGGAAGAAAAGCTCAAGGAATCTGGCCGCACATTCAGACCCATACGTAAGTATTAGACTTTATTGTGAAATTAATACTCATATAAAATTTAATTTTTTCTTTATGTTCTATAGACAAGACAAATAAAATCTCTTCTTGCGGGTAATGCTGAACGTAATCTACATCAAGTATTTGGCCAAAATATAATTATGAACTTTAATGTTGATGGTTGTTTTGGCAAAAAGTGATTGCGGGATTTCGCCAACGTTTTTAAAGCTTTAATAGGTAAAAAGTTTTATATTTGAGTTCTCAAAATTTGTAATATTTTCATAAATAATTTTTAGTTTCCATATCCATATATCAACTTTTAATGAACCAGCCGATAAAATGCTAAGAGGAGCATTGCAGCAAAAAAAAAAATATATATATTTTAGCAAATGGGTCGAAGATTGAATTTGAATTTGAAAATACGTATTTACAATGAAATTAAATTTAATTTTTTTAATACTATTTAAAAGGCAGAAATGTTCTTCATTTACTTTTAATCTCTAAAAAGGCTGTTATGAATTTCTTAAATTTTTTAATAAAACATCAAATGTTAACAGTAGTTTTATTAACAACGTCTATTTCAGAAAAATATCAAAAGTGTAGACTAGAATTACTAAAATGTGAATCTTTGGTGACAATGTCTACATATCGTCCCAAAAGGACTACCTACTCAATAGTACCAGTGTCAGTAGTAGATTTCCAATGATACGCACATGTTAAATGTCTATAGTAAAAAAGCATAGTCGGGTCTATAATAAGTCACTAATATTGGTGACAGTGTCAACAGTGAATCAGTACTGATTCACTAGTGACATTTCCTACAGGGATGATACACATACTATATATTATTAGTGTAAAATATAATTGTAAGCTAAACGGCTTAACTGCCCGTTGTTATAAAAACAGGCAGTAAAACTAGCAATAAGTTTAAAGATTGATTAATAAAGAAACATAATAAAACAAAAAAGATAAAAATAATATATAACATTATTGAATTTTCATTTAATCATTACAAAATATTTATGGAGTATGCGTTTCGAAGCGAAACATAGACGCGAAAATTTACTTTAATAGCATTACATCGAGGAGAAATTTTCCATACACACTAGCAATTAAGAATGAGCTAAAATTTTCCCCAGTTTTTACTTGAACACAAAACTGGATTGAAACTAATATTAATATATCACTTTTCAAATTCTAAAGCTTCTTTTGTAAAAGATTTTGTTGATAAAATTAATGAGTTAGAAGATTTTTGTTCTAAAGAATATGAATTGTGCGACGATTTGGCATTTAAAAGAACGCATTATAAATCAACGTATTATTGATTCTATGAATTCGAATTATTTAAAATAATACATTTTGTCATAAGTCAAAACATGAACGTTTTTGTTATATGCAAAAATATCATTAAAACGGTTTGATAGCCATTTTAGGGCATATGAAGTTGGTTCTATTGATAATGATGTACAAATAAAAATATCAATGAATTTGATACTCCCCCTCGCATTTAATAATAGGAAACATATATTCGTTTAAAACATTTATATTACAAAATATCTGTAATATATTTATGAGTTAATATATATGTGTAATTATAAAATAATATTGAATTATAAAATCTTTGAATTATATGTATTTATAAACTAAAATTTTTTATGTTCTTTTTTGTATTTGTTTATAATAGAAAAAAGTAAATATATAATAAATTTGAATAAAAAAACAAACAAAAGTTTTTTTTCTATTTCATCAGGATTATTATATAAAGTATGAAAATTCTAACAAGCGCATTATGAATAAATTTAAGCATGAATTCGAGCTTAAACCAAGCTCAATTTTATCACAATTGGGATTGATTCAAGATATACATTTCTTAAATCAAGCGAATTTTGGGGTTAATTGTGATCCATTTATTCTTAAATCAATCCCTTTTATGCAGAATCTAAGTATGGATTTACGCTTAAATCAAGCCAATATTTCTAAAATCAAGAAAAAAGTATACTTAAATAAATATAAAATTAAGAATTTTTACCCATTCTTAAATCAATAATTCGTGTTATAATAATAATAATTCTGTTCATTAAAAAAAAGAAAAAAATGTCGAAATTCATTTGTGAATATTGTCACAAATGGGATATAATAATAATGTATCTCTAAAACGACATATAAGATTAAATCATAAAAATTCTACCATGAAATGTTCTACGTGTGACTTAAAATTTTCAAACCGCAAAGACTATCTAAATTATTTCCATTTAATAGATCATAGTAGAAAAGTGGGAGAAGATACCATATACTGTGATGAATGTAAAACATATACAGTGACGGTGTTGGAGAAACTATTATTATTTTTGAATAATTTATCTTTTTTTTAATATTCAATTTATTTTGTTATTACAAACTTTCTCAAAATATGTAAAGCGAATTGTGTTTGTGACCCGTTATTTCATTTGTTTGTTATTACATTTTTTTGGTTTTTTTTTTCATTTATATATAAATATAACATATGTTTATGTCGTTTGTCGTCCTTAGACATCAGGTGTCCATAGTAAGCATAAACTGTCTACATTTAACATCATGTCCATGATGTTTGTGTCTGGTGTGGACAGGAATGTTTTATGTTATGTAAACAACATGTGGCAACACTGCCTTTGTAGCCCTACAACAAGTGGTTTGCTTGTACACAGGTCAAGCCTGTGCTTTTTGTTACCCATAAAAAGAAAAAAATAGTACTACTACACAAGCGGCGACAAACGAAAGAAAAACAACAAGAGCGGTTAATTTCAGCAACAAGAAAAAAAAGGGAAAAAGAAAAACTGAATAAATATAAATAAAATTACTATTATAAAAGAAATGTAAAGGTGTTAATGTATAGAAGTGAAGAAGTAAAGGAATTTGATAAAAATAAACCAAGGCACATAAACGAAGGGTGGTTTTTTTTTTGTGTGAGTGTGCGCAACCGGCCGGCAATAAAACATCCCGCGCAGCAGGTCAACCCAACAAACCTACAGGTATTGAAAACCAACATCTTACCCATAAGCAACATATTTACTAATTGTTCTTAAAACCAGTTTTAGTACACATAGTATGCAATATTAATGTGTTGCATACATACATACATATAAAGATGAATATAATATTTATGTATACTAATTGTTCTCAAAACCAGTTTTAGTACAAATAATATGTAATATTAATGTGTTGATACATATATGCCTGTTGGTAATCATCTATGCTTAAATATATTTTGTTTTAGAACTTTTAATACTTGTTTAACCATCAACAAAAGAAAACGTCTGCCTTGCTGCGAATTGTAAAAAAAAAAAACAACTTGCTCAAATATAAATAAAAAGCCGTACAGTAACAAAACCCAATAGAAAATTTCTGTTTCAATTAAAAACTCTTACAAACGGACATTACAATAGAATCACTTCCAATATTTCATATAAAACTATGATATATATATAATATATTAAACTCTATTTTTATTTTGCGTTTGAATTGTCTGTGTGGTCAACACTTACAATTACAACTTATTACAATATTAATAACATTGTTACTTTTCAAATTAAATGATATGAAACGTAAATTTTGTTGAATACATTGTGATCCGTTTATTCTTAAATCAATCCCTTTTATGCAAAATCAAAGTATGGATTTACGCTTAAATCAAGTCAATATTTCTAAAATCAAGAAAAAATTGGGATTAATCCAATCCAAAGTATACTTAAATAAATATAAAATTAAGAATTTTTACCCATTCTTAAATCAATAATTCGTGCTTGGTTCAAGAAAATCAGTACTTACTATATTCTTAACACCGCTCCGGATTAATATAAGTACGGATTAGTTAATTTATTTTTTGAGAGTACGCATGTGCGCCTAGGGTTTTCACACATGTGTGCAAACAACCATTGTGTGGGAAACGTGTGTGTTTTTAGATAATTAAGGTTATTCATTGGAAAAATCTGTTAAAAACGCACAAACAGAAATACTAACATCTGTATTACTGATGTTTGATTTTCCCTTCTCTTTAAATAGGTAAATTAAAATTTTAATAGAATTTAGCATTTAGTTTACCCCACATATAGACGAGTAGTGTACCTCACTAGTCTACATACATGAACAATGCATAGAGTAAATAATTATTGAATATATATGTAGGGGTAGGTGGTTAAAAAGGTGAAATGCAACTCCGTTGCTTTAAGATGACAGTAGACGGACGAATATGACATTATGAAACATGACAAATAGAAGAGAAATGATGGCAAAGAAAACAGACAGACAGCAGGGTTGTACTAAGAACGTCGACAAGAACAGACGAAGGTTCGCGATCGCTTATAAATTATTTGAATTAAATTTAGTTTAAGTGCTGTTAAATTTAACTAATAAATATTATTTAATTTTAAATAAGTGTGATTTATTTCGATTTATAAATAATGAATTATAGTGAAATCCCACATATATATCAGTATGTATGTTAATACAAAAAACATTTAAGTTAAAATACAAAATTGTTTAACGATCCAATTGCAGTTTGTTAAACTTCCAGTTAATAACTTTTGTTATCGGAAATTGCGACACCCTTCTAGATAGTCAAAAAAAAAACCTAATTTTATTGCACAAAGTAATAAGCGTGTAATTACTGATTACCAAGCATATTTTAGCATAGAATTTAAGTTATAATTAATTTTATGAAATAATAAAAAGTCAGACTAGTTTTTAATTTCATTAGTAATAGTCTTACTTTTAATTCATTAAGAATAATAAAATGTGTTAACAAATAAAAGTGTTAATAAATAAAAATATATATATATTTTTTTTTAAAGATTATATGTTAGTATGGATCACTTTTTTTAATAGGCTTATTTGCTCCCGCCAATTCAACACCCATAGACACACCCCAATATTTATATATATATATATATATATATATGAATAACATTGTTACTTTTATATATATATGAAATTGAAAAACTCTCCTAAGAACAATGTAATGAAATGAGCATACATATGTACATTTAAGTTAGCGGCTACAAATGCATTCCCACCTGTTTTGAGCGCAAGGATATTTTAAATGATATTTGGTATTTACACTTGTATCAATAGAGAATGTATGTCATTCTTAAATCAAACTTACAAGTAATCATATCTTTCATCTGTCCATTAAAAAAAAAAAAAAGAAAAAGAAAAAAAATTTCGAAATTCATTTGTGAATATTGTCACAAATGGGATATAATAATAATGTATCTCTAAAACGACATATAAGATTAAATCATAAAAATTCTACCATGAAATGTTCTACGTGTGACTTAAAATTTTCAAACCAGTCACCACCAGTTCAAATAGATGTTCATCATACCAAGTCAAAGATATTAATGCAGATATTGTTGTATTGGAAAATAAAATGGTTTTAAACTTCAAATATGTAAACTTTCCGTTGCCGGTGAACAAAATAAATGATTTTGAATTAAATAATTATCAATAAGAGTAAATGTTTTTGGTCTGGAAGACAATAATATTGTGGGTCCATAATATTTTACTCATAATAAATTTGCTATTATTGGAAGAGTATGAACAATTCCATTACGTTTCAAAAATATATCAAGATAAGTAAATTAATATTTTTATAAAATTAAAGAGAACTAATAACTTTTTTAAACTTTTTTGTTAAATTTCAGATTAATCAAAAGTCAATTAAGAAAACACAGAAGACAAATACATGCATGTAATACATGTTTAATACATTTCCACAATGAAGAAGCCCTCAAAAAAACATAAAGGTGAATGCAACAAAATGGCAACATAATGGTAATAAAGATGACTGACTTAGATAGTGGAATATTTAGTTTTGAAAATTTTAAAAAGCAAATGAATATTCCTTTGTTGTCTACGCTGATTTCGAATGTATTCTAGAATCGACGAATGTTCAGAATTCAACTAACGTCAAGTCGGTAAAAAAAACACATTCCAATCGTTTATAGTTACTATGTTGAATGCTCATTTAACTCACATTTAGATATATTTAGAATATATAGTGGTGAAGATTCGACAAAACATTTTTTTTTTCAAACTTTAGTTAAAGATACGGTAGATATTTATAATAATTTTTTTAAGTAAAACAAAACCAATGAATTTCTTAACACCATCTCAACAGGAAAAACAAAACGAAGATAAAATTTGTCACTTTTGTAACATATTTTTATATTTTGAAGATAAGGTGTGTGATCATTGTCACTTAACGGGAGAATATAGAGGGCCCACGAATAATAAATGCAATTTGGATTATCAAATTGCACATTTTATTCCTATATTTTTTCATAACCTTTCAACATATGATTGTCATTTGTTTGTAAGAGAACTTTCATTTGTAAAGGGTGATATAAATATTATGACATTAAATAAGGAGTTATATGTGTCTTTTACTTTTATATTTGAAGACTGATGTTCTTTTACTTTGCATAATTTAGATCCATGTCAATACGACACTACATCTGGTCTATCATGGGATGCGATGCTAAAAATAACGCAGATGGAATTAGAATTATTAACTGACATCAATATGTACAATTTTCAATGTTGTAAACGTCATTCAATAGCCAATAATAAATACATGTAAGCGATTAAGATTCATCTAAAGAATCGAATTATCTAATTTATTTCGATGTAAACAATTTATATGGTTATGCTATGTCTCAATACCTTCCATACAAAAACTTTGAATGGGTTGAAAACATTGAAAATTTCAATTTAGATAATGTAAAACATGATTCACCTACAGGATACATATTAGAAGTAGACCTAGATTACCCATATACATTGCATGACTATCACTCACAACGACTTACTATTTTGTGCAGAAAATTAAAAAATGGAATGCATTAAGCAGACTAAATTAATAACTGATTTAAATAATAAAACAAACTATATAATACACTGCAGAAATCTGCAAAAATACATTCAACATGAAATGATTTTAAAGAAAGTACATAGAATTCGAAAATTTAATCAATCAAACTGGTTAAAAACGTATATTGGTCTGAATAACCATCATAGAATATTGGTAAAAAATTCATTCGAACAGAATTTTGTTCAAATTATTAAATAAAGCGGTTTATTGTAAGACAATGGAAAATTTAGATAAAAGGAAAGACATTAAAATTGTTTACGAGTGTGAAAATAAGGGTAAGAAACTTAGTAGCACCAAGATCGCTTATTTCTAGACCTAACTTTCATAGTGCACTTAAAATTAATGATGATATCATATATATATATATATCGAATTAAAACTCACATTGTTCTATACGTAATGCAGACTAATGATACACGTACATAAGTGACACACTTATAATTGAGTGCACTTCGAGTATGAAATATTATTGATGTTTTTCATATAGAATCATAAAAATATAAATAAATATAAACGAAAACAGCTGTTTTTTGTTTACTTTAAAATGTTGTGTTCGAAAAATATTACAAAAATAAATTTACATAGTGGAAAAACTAAATTACAAACAAATTTTCTTTAAATTAACAATAATGTTTTCATCAGTGGTATATTATTTTAGCGAATCGAGTGATTCTAGTGAGAGTGGTGTTGGCGACACACGTATATGTCGCAGAAATGTTCGTGATGCATTAAATGTGTTAGATTTGCCAGAGGAGCGGTATATTTATAAAAATTTTAAAGACAACTTTTAAAAATTTGTTATATTTATAGTTCTATCAACGCATTTCGCGTTAATAAAGAATTTTTTTTTTTTTTTAGTTACAGAATTCAAACTTCACGATTAAATTCTACCGATTGTCTGTGTTTGTCATTAATGACATTTGTAAATGCGTTAAAAAAAATCACAAAATGTGTACAAAAATGTCAGTTCTTACGTTTTTACTCACAAAAACCCGACACATGCCTTACAAAAACGAAAAAAAATTTCACTCATTTCAACAAAAATTTTGAGTGACATGAATTATATAAACAGGCCATATGATTGGTCAAGGAATCAAAGTTACTTGATATCATTGCTAACTCCATGATACCGAATAAGACAAATGTAGTATTTTAATAAAATAGAATAATAGCCCGTTTTTACAATACGTGTATGGTTTCAGACGGACAAGCGATACACGGACGAGTACGTAACCAAATGAGTTTTCTTTTTAAACTAACGTCTAAATTACGTTATGAAACGTTTTTCATTTTGCTTTTCTCAAATAACATTGTTGCCATTATATTAAAGTTAACTATTCTGTTAATTGTTTTCATACTTTTAATTGTTTATTACTTTTCGAAATAATTAATGGCAACTCCAACAGCTGTTTTGTGTTTATAAAAAATTAATGTAAAAATTAAAATATTTTAAAAAATACAATAAAAATGTTTCCATTAATTGCTATATTTGATGATTCAAGTGAAAGTGATACTGGCGATACCCGTCTGTGTCGCAGAAATATTCGAGATGGCCTAAACGTATTGGATATACCAGAGGATCGGTAAGTTTAGAAAAATGATATACGGAGTATGTACATATGTATATACTATTTTTAATTTGTGTGATGTTTTTAGTTTTAATGCTACATTTCGCGTAAATAAAGAAATTTTTATAAAGTTGCTTGAGGAAATAAAGCCAAAGCTAAAATGGCGTACCGAAACACACACGTTCCAACAAATACAAAGCTAGCAACATTTCTAATATTTCTAGCTACTGGGGGCTACCAAGCGTCAATTGGAAATGAGTATGCCTCTTCTATGAGCAAAACAATGATATGTAAAATAATCGCGGAGCTTTTAATCATTTTCGAGACATACCGAGGTCCAAAATGGATAAAGCTAGAAAAAAATATAGAGGATGAAAATACAGCAAAGCAGACATTTTATAGAACTGCTGGCATACCTGGAATTGTAGGTTGTGTGGATGGGACACAAGTTCGTATAAAGGCTCCTGGAAATGATACGAATCATTTAAATTATAATCGTAAGGCTACTATAGTATTAACGTAATACTGGTGAGTATTATAAATAGTTATTTATGTTTATTCTAGGGGCAAAGCATGATGCATTTATTTGGGACCACAGTGGAGCAGACCACTTCTTTAAAACAATGGAAACAGAAATACTTGGCTTCTTGGTAGGTTTTTGTAAGCATATGAACAGTTGCGATATTATTTAAAGTTTCCTTAATAGGCGATTCTGGTCTTTGTTTGACATTAGTGACATTTTGAAATGTATTACAAAACCCACAAATAGAGTACAAAATCGTCAACTGTTACGTTTTCACTCAATAAAAGTTGATACATGTGTTACAAAAACGCAAAACAAAATTTCCTACTCATTTGAACGAATTTATTGTCACATGGATTGTAAAAACAGGCTATAAGTTAGAAAGGCTGAGACTAATTTTGTAGAGTAGTATGTAAGCACTAACAATATGTAAATAAATCAGAATTGAAAATTAAACATAGACTGGCACGTTTGCCTTATTTTATTTGGACTCTTCTTTTCGCAATTCCTTTGAACGTCTTATAATCAAGCTGATCCCCACACAGCTGTATAAATATAGAACTGTGCTATAGGTAAAAACATCATCCCATTGCAAACACGACGATCCTGACTATCCTAAAAAAAAAACATAACATTACATGGCAATCCTGCCATGACCTTTAGTCAATGGATTTTTCTAATATTTATAAAAGTTTAGATATCAATGATAGTGCTGTATATTTCAATGCCAATTTACATCAGGTATTCGAAGGTAATGTACCACTTCGTAGAATTATTAGAAATTGTCCCGATGATTGGATGAATGATGATTGTATTCTTATTGCCAACTCATCAGCGATTTGGCATATCGAGCTTACAGGGAGAACAGTTCGATTAGTAATTTTAGAATTTTTTGCAAGGCTATAAACAAATTGAAATCTATTATTCGAGTTACACGCTGAAAGTTAAGTATAAGTTTTTTTCTTTATGTGTAATCAGTGACAGTTATGGCGTATCAGAATTGTGCGAATTCTTAGGTCTGTGAGGATCACAAGATTTCCCATTTGTTTAGATGAATTTAATGAATATTCTAGGATGACAGGTACTTTGGATGATAGTTTAGTTAATATACCTTTTTGGGAAGGATTTCATTTTGATAATGTTACCGAAAATGAAGTTTTGAATGCAGTGTTTAGTATAAATTCTTAGGCGGTAGGTGTTGGTGGAATACACATTCGATTTTTTAAATTTATCATAATGCCAATTTTGCGACATTTGACCTCATTTGTTAATAAAGTATTGACCACGTCTGTCATTCCTATGATTTAGAAAGTTGGTAGGATAGTTCCGATCCGAAGGTTAAAACCTCTAGAAATTGTTCAGACTTTCGTCCAATTAGTATTCTGTCTGTTTGTTCTAAAGTATTGGAGATTGTTATAACGGATCAGATGTTATCTCATCTTAATCGTCATGGTATGATTCATTCATACCAATCAGGATTTAGAAAGTGTCATAGTACTTCGGGTATTCTATTGGATATTACAGAATCAATTAGGAAAAAAATTTCCCAAAATATTTTTTATTTGGCGCATATCAACATTTGAAAATCAAACGGTAAATCGGACAAGCAAAGCAGGTTTTGATTTTTCTACATTTTTGCAATCAAAAATAAAAAGAAATAATTTATTTTCATTCTATTTGTGAACTAAGAGTGGTTTTGTCAACAAAAAATAAAAATGGCTATAAGAGGTAAGCAAACAACAGTGGAAATGAGGCATCTTGTTATTCGACTGCTGCTCTCTATGGCCAATGATTATGGCCATAGAGAGCAGCAACAGTGAGATAACAGCAGATTAAATAAAAAACAAAGTTTCTACAGGATTTTACCAGCTATAATAATTCAACCGGTCTTACGACATCCAACGATACTGCACAGTATAGCAGACAAAAGTTTACTAAGCCACCTGATGTGAATAAGAAGAAGAAAATAATTTGTTTTAAATGTAAAAAGGCAAGAAATTGCAAAAGTAAAAAATTCAACCAACCAGGAAACCTGAACACTGTCACTTTGACTGCTGCGTTTAACTCACAACATGTTTATAATGGAGAACATTGGTTGATTGACCCTGGTGCTACAAACCATATGACTAATAAAAATTACTTTAAAAATTTTATAAAATTTTCTTCAGATGAAAGTGTAGTAGTTGCAAACAATTGTAGTTTAAAAGCTGTTGGTAGAGGTGATGTTGCAGTAGAGTTGAGCGTAAATAATTGTTTAATGGAGGCCACTATTGAAAATGTACTTTACGTACCCAATATTTGTACAAACTTAATATCTGTGAGCCAATTGCCTGAAAAAGGTTATAGCATGCAATTTACGAATAAAACATGTACAAAAATTTTATCGAAAGATAATAGCCACAGCTACTCTTAATAAAGATGTCTATCAATTAGATCTTAACTCCTCCCGTGAAAACTTTGCCGGTGTTACAAAAGAACTTTTACACAAAAGATTAGGCCATCCAGGGTACATTGATGAAAGACTACAAAGTGAATGCAGTAAGCACAAGGCATCGAAAGATGAGAAATGTAATAGTATATATATAAATAGTAAGACAAGTAATGTACTTGATTTGATACATGCAGATGTGTGTGGTCTATGTAGGAAATATCATGGTGGTTTATATTTTCTTTTGTTCCTGGATAATTTTTCCAACAAGGTATTTATTTACATACTGAGGCATAAATCTGAAGATCCAGCCAAATTTAAAATCTTCAAAGAAATGGTGGAAAATCAAACAAATCGAAAAATAAAAATATTTCGTTCCGACAATGGATTAGAGTTCTGCAATAAAAACATCAAACATCAGCACCGTATACTTCACAGCAGAACGGAAAAACAGAACGAATAAATAGAACCATAGTTTAGAAAAATGTTACTGGGCTGAAACAATAAATACTGCGGCATATTTATTAAATAGAACACCACACAAAATGTTTAATGGAAAATCACCGGAAAAAGTTTGGACCGGCCATGAGCTAAATTTATCTAAATTTATATTTAAAAGTTTTTGGGTGTATGGCGATGAAAATGACACCAAAGCAATTTAGAAAGAAGTGGGATGCAAGATCCGTAAAGTGCATAATGATTGGCTACTGTGAGTCCTCAAAGGCGTATAGGCTATACGATCCAATACTAAACAAAATACACGTAAGTAGAAATGTTGTATTTATAGAGGATCAAATGTATTTTCGAAAAAACCAATCCAGTCATGTTGAGAGGAAAATTCCAATCATTCCGAAGATGATCATTCTAATGGTGATAATGACTCAAATCTGCAAAATAGTGTTGAAGAACATCAAAATATGTCAGAGTATGATGATGAAGACCTATTTGGTTTTACGTCCAGTGAAGCTACTGGAGATAGTGAGGACATTAGTGAAGATCAAATTCTACGACGTTCATCTAGAATATCGCGCCCACCGAATATGAATGATTACGTCACATATGAAGTTGTTGGGGCCATAGCAGAGCCGCAAAGGAAGTCAGTGAGCGGTTTTGTTTTAATGAAACAAGGAGCATCAATCAGCTGGGCATCAAAGAAACAAACAACAACTGCATTGTCAACATGTGAAGCTGAATACACGTCCACGGGTGCAGCGGTTCAAGAGGCTATATGGTTAAGAAGGTTTGAAGAGGACAAAATACCTCCACAAGTGTGTGCAAATGTAGTTAATTCTATGCAAAAAAGACTACAAAAAGTTATTGACTCTAAAGGCAATGCTACAAAATACTGAAAAATTTTTCTTTATTATTTTATTGTTTTTTTTTATTATTATTATTATTGTTCGTTTTTATTTATGTTATTAAAAATTTACCACTTTGTCCAATTTTCCGTTTGAGTTAAAAAAAAATTGCATTTTGCTTGCAATGTTTCTTAATATAAATGGCATGTCCGATTTTTCGTTTAATTCACTATATACATAAATATATAGTATATATATATATATATATATATATATATATATATATATATATATATATATATATATATATATATATATATATAAGAAAAAAAAGCAAGAAAAACTGCAATTGAAAAAAAGTTTGATGAAATTATGGGAAGAAGTCAAGACAAACAATGACAGATTAATGGCTCATTGAATTTAAAGTGGATTGTTTTGAAACTACAAAAACAATCAAAAGGAGACGCCGGAAATACATCTACAATTGCAGCTGCAGTTGCAACAAAAAATTCAAGAGCTTTTTGAAAGGTTTGAAAATTCAAAAAGCAATCAACAAAAAGAATATTCAAAAGAAGCAAGAACAAAACGAGGGTATAATGTAATGTGTTTGAGTAGTCGAAGTTGCATGCCTTTTGCATGTAACTTAATGCTTCTACATTGTTGAAGTATTTTGTCCAAAGTGCACGATAGCTGAACAGCATGTATTAACATGTCTCAGCATTTTCCCATGATACACATATTATGTATGTATTAGTGTAAATATAATTTTAAGCTAGATTAAGATTAGCCATAAATAAAAACGACAAATTTATATGCAACTCAAAATAATGTGGGTAACTTCAAAAATACTGATTGCAACGAAATAAAAAAATTATTTGGATTGCACATTTTGATTAGTAGTATGAAGTTCTCTAGGCTCAGATTTTACTGGGATCCATTTCTTGGCATTGAAAGCTTCCGAAACGCATTAACTTGTGACAGGTTTTGCCAGTTGCGGGATAATTTACATATTGTACATAATTTGGATAATAATAAAGATTGAAGTAGTCAGAAACAGATTTTTAGAGTTCGAAGTAGAAGAAATACTATCCGTAGACCAGCAAAGCATACCAAGTACTGGAAATTTTTCAACGAAGCAGTATATAAAAGGAAAACGTAATCCTTGTGGTGTAAAAGTATACGTATTAGCTGGCAAATCTGGGATGCCAGCTAATACATATACTTTATCAAGGAAGTTCTACTAATTTTGGTTTGGAACTTGTTCTCCAATTATGTGAAAGGATTAAAAATAAAGGTCACACATGATAATTTTTTTACATCGCACCAGCTATTGGAACTGTAAGAATTAATCGGTTTGCATCGCTTCCTCCAATAGACAACAAAGCATTGAAGAGAAAAGGACGAGAAAGTTCAGATCAGGTGGTAAGCAGGGACGGAAATATATTTTTGGTGAAATGATAGGACAATAACCCGATCAAATTTCATGGGATCAGAAGAGGATGAAATTGTTAAAAGGTAGTTGTATATGACGAACGTTACCTTCAGTTATTATTTTTTATGTCTTACATACAGGTACAGTAAGTCGATAAAAGCTTTTGAAGAATTCAATCGTCGCAACATCGTAAAGCTATATAATTCAGGAATGGGTGGAATTGATTGAGTTAAGGCGAATTCGAGATGTACAATTGGATGGCATAGATCACATGCCATGCCATGACAGCAAAAAAGAAGCAACAAGATGCAAAAATAACTGCAAAACAAGCCAAGAAGTAGCTGGAAGAAGTCATTTCTTTTGCCAAAAGCGTAAATTTCATTTATGCATTACTAAAGAACGAAATTGTTTCCCACAAATGCATACCAAATAATAATATTTTTTCAAATATTTATGTACGTATTTACATACATATATAAACATATGTATATGTATTATATTTTTTATGTATATTTCGCCTTACTTACAATGAATTTGTTCGCATATTTTTTTAATGAATTTTTTAATGTGTTTCTTTATATTTGTATGTATACTAAAAAAAATTAAAACTAATAAAAAAATTAAATAAAGTGAAAAAGATTATGCATTGAAACGGATTGTACATTAAAATTTACATCTTCAAAATCGAATTTACAAGAAAAATTTGTACCCATAATTTTTTACACATGTTGATTGAAGCCTTTTTAAGCTATAAAAACCATATATTAAATTTTGCAATAGCCAGAATTGAAGGAGTCAATCGCACTAGCGGCTGTCCCTAAAAACTAAAAAGAAACTTTTTTTGAAACGTTTTTAAGTTATTGCATGTCGATCCTACCAGGTATTAAATGGGTCTTTCATATACATTTTTTTAGTGTAGCAACCGTATTGCAATAGCCAGAATTGAAGGAGTCAGTCGCACTAGCGGCTGTCCCTAAAAACTAAAAATAAACTTTTTTTGAAACGTTTTTAAGTTATTGCATGTCGATCCTACCAGGTATTAAATGGGTCTTTCATATACATTTTTTTAGTGT
Organism: Protocalliphora azurea; assembly: GCA_932274085.1. Taxonomy (NCBI): domain Eukaryota; kingdom Metazoa; phylum Arthropoda; class Insecta; order Diptera; family Calliphoridae; genus Protocalliphora; species Protocalliphora azurea. The sequence continues at coordinate 42,359,795 of OW026520.1, forward strand.
AGCAACTTATGACCGTATTGGTCTCACTTAATTTTTTTTATTAATCTATTTTGAATCAGATCAAAATGGGAAATCACGATTCTAAGATAAATAACCCAAACGCAAATGTGATTAACGAGATCACAGTTAAAATTTCTTATCCTATAGTATACTTGGCATAATAATAGCCATTTTGGCAATGCAACTGTTAACGACAATTCACCAATTGCACAAGAGATCGATGAAAAAAAGACGTTCTCTTGGTAGTGATATCGATAAGGTATAGGATATCTAATCATAAAAGTTTATTCTTTCTTTTTTTCATGCTAATCCACTATTATTACATCAACCAATAATCACTTTTGCATTCATTACATTTAAAAATTATTTCATTATTGGCTGATACTTGCATTGTTTTATTTTTTATTTTATATATATATTTATTTTATATATATTTTCGTGATTGTTTTTAACTTTTAAATTTTTGATTTTGTGTGGATGGGAGTCTCATTTTGAGCTTTGTAATTAAATTTGACATCCACAAGTGTGACCAACGCCACTTAGTTTCATTGCTGAAGAGCAATATGTATCCCATATATGTATTAATATTGATCGAGAAACAAAACCAGAAACAACAAACAGGCATATCAACACACTTGTGATAAAACTCGAGCAGTTAATAATACTGCTTAATGCAAATTATTTCGGAATTACGCAGGCGCATGGAACTGCAGCTGAATCCTTTAACTTTTACGTACGGGAAAAATTAATAACCATATGCTCAAGATAAGAAATTAACATAGATTTACCTAAAACACTACACGAGAAAATTTTTTTCACACCCTTACGGGACATTATTCCTGAAATAATTGCAACTACGCCTCAAACGATTGTGGAATTCCTCAAAAAAATATACACTTATGTAGTCGCATCAAAAACAAGAGTTGCTCCAATAAAGATTATAACATTGCTCCGAATAGAACTGTATGTTATTAGTGGAATTAATTTGGTAAAGAAAATTTTGGTCAAATAGAGAAAATAGCAAAGTTAGTAATAAGTGGAGGATCAGAAGAGAAGACGAGTACATTACAAAACACTCATTGTTATGTGTATAAATTTATTCACGTAGCTAGGAATGAAGATGAATTTTTTATATATGAACTTTTAATTCTGAGTTCGAGAAAAACATTCGAGAGCACATTACGAACATTTAACTAGTAAGGGTTTATTTTTTGTAATACAATTTTTACATTTGGTGCTTTAAAACGGATCAGTGATCTATGAGCAAAAGGAAGAAAAATATTAACTATAAAAAGTTAATATGCATAAACAATCCGTATCTTAAAATAAGTGCCTTAAAAACATTCAAAGAGTATCTTACGAACATACAAACAAACAGTATACTGATAACAATTTCGGTCATTCGAACCGGATAGTAACTTAGAAACAATACCATACTATAATGAAATAATTGTATGATTAAAATTATAGTCAAGAATTGTAAAATTGAAACATATAAAATTTTAAAAGAAAAACTTATGACATTTTAAATTTTGAATAAGATTAGCGCTTTACAAACTTTTAAACAAATATCTGTTAATAATTTAAAATTTCATAAAAATAAAGAATAAATATGAAATATTTTTATTTACATTTTATAAGGGAATCCTATAAAATTTAAGGGCAGATGCAGATATTAAAAAAATATATTGAATTATTCTGCATAATTTTAAACTTGAATATTGTTGCTATTCAAAATTTAAATAAACGTAAATTATTCAACATGGACTATATCCTCGATCATATAAATTGTTTATATTTTTGTTAAAAATATTCCATTACAATAAATGTGTAAGAATATTGTCTTTTGTTATATTTTAAAATAAAACCGAAACTTCTACTTGAAAGTCTGTATATACACTAATATGTATATTATATAAATTATGATATTTACTTATTTAAACATTTCAATTAAACCCTTTTTAGTATTATGATAATATGATAAATTGCTATTAATTTTATATTTCCACTTCTTTAGAAAACTTACGTCAAAAATAAATTTCTTCTTCCTCAGGTTTAGTTTGAACGGTTGGACGATTTGATGATATTACTGGTGTTGAGGCTGAGACGACTGAGGCTGCAGACGTGGAAGATGCTGGATTTGATGATGATGATGCTGACGATGTTGATGAAGACATATGAGGTATTTTTGTTTGACCCGCTGCAGTATGTGAAACAATGCGGCTAGATGTAGGAGTGGTTGTTGCTGAACCAATAGAATAACGCTGGCCATAAGTGAATGTTGCAGACGAATCGGTGCGTGTGACACCAGCCGATGAAGGAGGTGGTGGTGAAGTTAAATTAGCAGAATTATTTCCTACTGTTTGAGGATGTTGTATAATGGCCGGAGAACTACCAGTACGTGAATGCTGCGGTATAAGCTGTGAGGCTAAGAGAGTTGAAGAGTTGGTATTTGTTGCAGCACGTTTGTCGGCCAATTTTAAGGGAAACATTTGAGTTATACCAGCAGACGAAGAGGAATTGTAGTGGTTATTGGTTGTAAAACTATTGTTTTTTTCGATTTTTGAGGCAGCATTATTGATCGTTGCAGAAGAGGTGGACGAAGAAGACGTTGTCGATGATAGCGATGACAATTTCATGGGTATTTTTTGTTTCAACACATTTTGTTGTAGTTTTTGAGCATTAGTCGCACTTAAAAGATTAACTGGAGGTGTTTTAGATATTGTTGAAGCCGTTCGCCATTTATCTTTACGTCTATCGACTGTACTTGACACAGTAGCTGTTGTAGGTGTTGCAACCGTATTAGCAACAGGTGTGCAACTATTTGTCACATTTGATAAGTCTAAAATATTTGTCACATTGTTAGAGTCATGAACATCATTTTCTGCTTCATTGGCATTATTAGCTGCTGCTGCTGTTGTTTGTAATAATTGTGTAGAAATATTAAGGGGGGTATTAGGAGAGATAAGTAAACCTTGACTTGATAGCACTTCCATTTTCCTATACAATTGTTCACGCTGCTGCTTTATATCTTCCTGCTGGTTGTTAATTTGTTCTTGCATTTTGTCTAAGGCTTCCTTTTTCTCCTTCAATTCCTGCTCTTGCTGTTCTTTTTGTCGCATCCAAGCGGTCTTTTCTTCTTGTAGTTTATCTTGTAAATTCCTCAATTCTTCCAACTGGTCGTTGTGTGTATACGAGGCTCGAGGACTTTCGCGGTACAAAGCTAATTGCAGTTGTAGGGAATGTATGGTTGTCATTTGTTGCGATATAATGCAAAGAAGAGTGTGAAGGTTGTGGGTAATCTGCAGTAAAGCTAAATTATTATCTTTGGTTACAGCTAGTCCTCCGCTGGTATTACTAACACCAGCCAATTGATCACATATTTGAGTTTCTGTTTCACCGCCGGCTGTTGCCAGAAGTGTGGATATTATTGAAGTGTTTTTGATTTCTTTTTTAGTTTCTTCCAATTCTTGAAGACGTGGCGTTAATACTTGTAAGGTTCCCATTTTATCAGCTCGACAAGGAAAATTATTTTTGGCGCGTTTCTCATCAAAACCTGCAAACGTTTCAGCTCTCTTTGGTAACGTGGGCGAGTTATAGGTATCACTGTGTTTTTCTCCTACCGAACTAACAGATCTCGAGACTGGTTGTCCAGTGGCGGCCGTATAAACGGTCGACGCTAATTGTGTTATGTCTTGTACGGTATTTAAAACCTTTTTCCATAACTCGGCCGTATCACAATCTGCACCCACAGACAGATCTTTGTAAGATCCAAAAGTACTTAGGAATTGGGCAGCACTCATGTTATTAGCACTTGCTACTTGCTGCTCTTGTTGCTGTTCCGAGAAGGGTTTTTGATCTTTTTGAATAAGGTTCAACTGTAAAAGGATCTTTTCTTCCAGCAATATCGCTTGTTCTATATCTTTTTGTCTTATCTTCTCAATAATTTCCCGCTTGTTAACGCCTATGCGCAATTTCTCCTCATGTGTCAAATCTTCCGATTCAATGACATCGGATGAGGGACAATCAAGTACAGCTTGCCTTATAGATTGTATCCAAACATTCTTATCTTTGGGAGTTTGAACCTTTAGCTCGTACATTTCCGGAAACAAGGGGTTCGATGATATGATATAAATACCCCGTGATTCTGTACCTGCCTTTTCTCTTATTAATAATTTTTGTAGAGGCACAACGCCAGCTTTGTGTTCAGGGGTAAAGAACATGTATTTGTTATGTGCCGAATTTTCATTAAGAAAACATAAGCAATCCGTTAAGACAACCACTAATACCAATTGCATTTTGGATCTACCTTGCATTAAGGTGGCCAAGCCCTCGAACTTAAGACGTCTCTTTGATTCCACACCCACATCTGATTTTCGAAAAGGTTTATTTTTATATATAGCAAACGATTTATTATCTATACGATTACAAATATCAATCTGGCGTTCTCTAAGTTCTTTTTCAGCCACACAGGCATCAACATCGACCAAAAGCTCCTTAACCAAAGCCAGAGCATGCTGCAGTTTATCACATTCTAATTTATCTTCTCGAGCACTTTTCAACAGAGGCTCTATTAAAAGAGGATATTTTGTTAAGCGTTGTGTTACAAATAATATACACTCAGGTATACCCTTCTTTTTCAGCAGTGGATTAGTCAGACAGTGCTTGTACCATTCTGAGAATGTTGGATCTCTACTGGTCATACAGGCTTTAAATTGTTCCAAAGCAGAACGATGATTAGCACAAAATTCCCCGTAGGCTAAACGCAAATGTTGGGCTTTTTCTAAAGAGAAAAAATCCAATAAAATATCGGCTATAGAATCCACTACGAAATGTTCTTTTTGCTTAAGCCTTAACTTTTTAAGGAAACCACAGTGCAATTCCGTCAGTTCTTGCAGTCTAGGAAACATTTTATTACAATTGAGGGCTGGAAAATAACGTTCCATACTTTCCACAAACACCTTTTGCATGACTAATAAAGTTTGACAGTGATGCTTTTCGGTCATTATAAATTCATAAATATGTTCTTGTCTTTTGATTTGTGTATCTTTAAGGGTTTTTAAAATATCCTTAGGTATACCGGGCGACCAAGAATCGTGTTCTTTCAAGCATATACCCAAGCTGGGATCAGCTTTCAAATCGTGGGCTTCTATGGGAGCATCATTTAGAAATTCGGATCTTATTAAAGGTGTATTATCATCATTATAATTGGTATTTTGTTCGGGGCCATCATAAAAGTCCTGACCCATATCACTTTTATCAGATTTTTTATTCAAGCCTCCCTGGCTACTAGCTGTACTACCTTTCTTACCACCACCACCACCTTTACACTCCAACTGATGATCCTTGAGCGTACCCAACGAAAGACTAACACCACAAACATCACAACTGGCCACTTGTCCACCTATAGATTTCATTTTTGTTTTATCTTTTTTCTTGCGGAAAAATAAAGAACCACGTTTACGTCTCTTTTCCACGTTATCGTACACTTCAATTTTAGCATGCGCTCTTAGTAAACTTTGATTTTCATCTTCGCTGTCTGTTAGGTGACGGGCTATAGCCTTAATATCTTCCTTAGCTACTATAGAAGAAGTAGATATACTTTTCTGTAAAGGTATACGACTAATAATCTCTGTGGCCAAACTTCTTTTAGCTGCAATACGTTCAAAATCCCTAGCCAATTCTGCCTCATTCAAAGAATGCGTTGAAATACCTACAAATAAATAATTATGAAAACAGACAAAGCAAAAAAGTAACAATTAAAACAAACTTCTCACTCAATTTCATGTATAATATATATTGATAAATTATTTGTTAATGATACAATTTAAGGCATTGATTAGAAGTATAAATACTCTTGGTGAACCGGCTGGCTGATAATGAATATTTTCTGTGTGTGAGAGTGTAGGGGAAAAGCATTGAATATTTATTTTCCTAATGACTAACTCAACTTTTTTATTTTAAATTTTAACTTGAGGAACAGGTGGTTCAGTTATTTTATAAATTTTGTTTTTGATAATAATGTAAAAAGAATATATAAAAAGTAAATATTGCAAGGAAATGTAAGAAAATATGTTAAGTGGAATGGTAAGGAGTGCGCACGAAACAATTGATGCATTCTTTAATGCTTATAAGTTTTGCTTTACGTCAAAAAAATTTTGTACCGTTAACTCGTTTACATTTGTCATTATTCTCAGTAACTATTTGCTAAATTTTATTGTAGTAGGATAATTACACTGTGCTAGTCGAAAATTTTAACAAGCTGGGCACCCCACTGGTAAAGCTAATTCGAATACGCTGAGTTCAATAGTGGCAGCCTTTTTTCGAAATTAGCGCTCGTATTTGCATTATTTCGGTTTAAACTTAATTAAGTAAATAACACAAATAATAAGAAATTAGAAATAAAAGGGACATTATTTAAGTATTATAGACATTAATCTGTAGGACCGCAGACCAAATCAGAAAAAATGTATTCTCATTACAACAAAAAAGCAATTATGTGGTATCAAACAAATTATATTCATATGTATGTAACAAAAGGGGCCAATCCACCATATTGTCCATTTAAAAGGTATTGGGTCTTAGTAAAAACCATGTAATGAACACTAAAAGCTTAACAAAATAAATAAAAAAAATAAAATAGTCTAAAAAAAATTAACAAGTGCACCAGAAAAGATTAACACCCATATTCACAAAAAAAAACTTTTAAATTTAATATGCCTTTTAAAACAAAAATGTTCATAAAAATTTTTCCTCTAAAATGTATTTTAAATTTAAAATTTCTTTGTGACTACGAGTGTAAATATTTTGCTAAAAAAATTTAATTTTCTTCTCAATTTAAAACTTAAATATAACAATCTTTAATAAAAGCAAAATTTCAAAGAAATTCACCCATTGCTTAATTTTTATAAGCAATTTGCATGCACAAATTTTTTGTGCGCATTACTTATTTGAACAAGAGTTTGTTATTAGCGAAATGAAATATTATATATTTAACTCATTAAGTTTAAAGATATGATAATTATTTAATGAATCAGAAAAATTTCAAGGGACTATAGGCAAAATTAAAATTCGTCCAACATTTCATTTAAAATAAATAGTAAAATCTATTAAAATTCATCGAAGGAATTAAAAACATTCTAACTATATAGCTAAAATAATTGGACTGGGAAGAAAATGGTTAAGAAAATATTAATTCCACCAAATAAATAAGAATCTTGCAGATGCAGATTGAACATCCTCACATTCTGGATCCAAAGGGTTTTGCAAAGTTAGTTCGAATTTCGATTCTAATTAATTCGAATTAATTAGAATTCTGAATTAATCATCAGATATTTTATTTCAATAAAAAACATTTAAATCTGTAATTTTCCATTTTTCATGTTTTTTGGTAATTATTGTTTTATGTAATGTAAAGCTTTTCTAAGATATAAGATTTTTATTTAGTATTCTACCCCTTTTAAGCCCAGTTTTCATAATATGATTGTTTGCAATATATGAATAGTCTAATTATTTAACCGATTTTAGTAATGTATATAGGGTGATCCATTTGGAGTATTTTTTTATTCTAAACAAAACCCTTAAAATAAAATTAGATATCGGAATATTTTTTGATACGAACGAACATTCCTTAATATTTACTTTTTAAAGATAATTTCATTCAAATGTTGCCGCGGCTATACTGTCTATTCTGAAGGTCCAATTTTAAATCGCACTATACCGCACCGCCAAAAAGTTCATCACCATCCGCAAATTTGAATCTCACTGTACGCTATTGGATGATACGAAACCAAATAGACGACATCCAATCGGGTTTGTCGATAATTCACACTATAGCAATGCAGCAAAGCCTGATCGAAAACTTTACCTTAAGAACGGAACACTTACAGCGTAGTCAATATTTCAATGAAATTATCTTTAAAATGTAAATGTTAAGGAAAATTCTTTCGGGCCATAAAAAGATTCCGACATACTATTTTCAGAGTGTTATTTAAAATTAAAAAAAGCTGCAAATGAATTACATTGTCCCAAAGGTAATACATATAGGATATAATGTTAATAAAAATGCCACGACCACCTTTTGAAAGCATTTTTTTTTTCAAATTAAATTTAGCAAATCTATTATTTTTTGGAGTAAATTATGAACTTAAAAAATAAGTTGGATGTCAATCCCAGTGTATCGCCCACTTACAGTAAAAAAAAAATTTGGATACTTTCATGAAGCTACTAAGACAATTCACATCAAATTTCATATACACAAGGAATAGAAAACTCTGTAAATTATACCAGTGCCACGCCTCTTTTTCGCCCACTTTTACCATACTGTGATATTTTCTTCCCACTGACATTAAAAATAATACTTTTTTAAAAAAGTGGGCGTGGCATCCAGTCAGAAATTTCTATAAGGCTATATATACACTGCCTGCCACTTGAATAAGAAATCACATTTTTTTAACTTTAATTAAGTATATCTCCTAAACTAAAGTTCAGAAAAAAGTAATTGTTGGCTTTAGTTTCCTGAAGAAATAAAAAATATACATATTTTGTTATACTAAAATTTTGCATTTATTTAAAGACATGTATTTCTGTGGTACTTTTTCGTGTGTCACTTGAATAAGGAATATTTTAAAACTAAGCAAACTGTAATTTATTTTTAAATTTTAGGTTATAAAAATTAAAGTCATTATCTTCTAGCATTCAATTAATGTAATGAGTACTGCCACCATTTTTAGAAATAACCTCAAAAATGCGATTTGGCATCGACTTGTACAATGACTCTAAGTAATTTAGCGAAATTGATGCTTCCGTTATTGCATCCTTTATGGATTCTATCGTCTTAAATTGTTTTCCTCCTTCATAAACTTTTCTTGCAAACCAACCCCAGACATTTTCCATTGGATTCAGGTCTGGTGAATATGGGGGCTAATCCAAAAGTTGAACATCTTGTTGATTAATCCATTAGTTTACTGCTCTGGCGGTATGGGTCCAAAGAAATCATTAAATTTTGGAAATGCTTCCTCCAGAATATTTTGTAAGTCGTTGCAGTCATTTTGTTGGATACAAAAACCAATTCTATGGTACCATAATACGAAATGGCACCCCATACCATTATTCCGCCCTCTCGGCTGTGTCTGCGGCTCAAAAATAATTCCTCCTTATTTAGGTCATGGAAGTAATATTTTCATCGTAAAATACAACTTTAAACCATTTGTCGGACCATGTCATTGTATTTTTGGCAAACTGTTGACGTTGTGATTTGCGTTTTTCATTAAGTGGTGTTTTTTTTTTTGCAGTTTTCGTCGGACTATGTATGGGCACGACTTTAAAATACGGTGCACTGTTCTTAGACTGACTCCACTTTTTTCACGTATTTTTGATACCGACATGGCAGAATTTGATGCAATTCTAAGAAATTTTCGTCCTTCATTTGGAGTTATTGCCATTTTCTTCCGCCCTTTCATGTTTTTTCCATATCTTTCCACGTTCTTTAAATAATTATACACAACTGTCTTTCCTCTATTAATGTTTTTGGCTATTTGGACCGGATTCTGACCCTGAGATTTCAAAATCTGAATTTTTTTTCTTTTTCAGAGTTATTAAGAGCCTTACCACGTCCCATTTTGAATAAAAACTATTTAAAAACTATCAAATTAAAAATTCTCTAGCCGTTTATATTGAAAGAAATTCAAATCATAGCCTTCCTGATTAATATTAAAAGAATTCCTTATTCAAGTGACACACGAAATAGAACCACAGAAATACATGTCTTTAAATAAATGCATAATTTTAGTACAACAAAATATGTATATTTTTTATTTCTTCAGGAAACTAAAGCCAACACTTTGAAATTCGGTTACGCAAAAAATTATTTTTTTCTGAACTTTAGTTTAGGAGATATACTTAATTAAAGTGTATGTGCCATGTTTCATTTGAATCGGTTCAGTAGTTTAGACATAAGGTCAATTCAAAAAATCAAGTATAATAATGGTGAAACTCTATAAAATAACAAAAACACATAATAACTTTTGGATGAAATAATTTAAATAAATTTTATTTCCAATTATATTGAATAAAGGGCTTAGAAAAATTCGAACTTTAAAAACGAAATTCGAACTAACTTTAAAAAACCTTTGGGGGTTTTGTTAGACTAATGTTACACTTTTATTTTGCGATGGAATTATTGAGGCAATTTTTCCTATTTCACTGTATAATAAAAACTAATGTCGACTGAAATTTTATCATTAATTTCCAAACCAATTTAGTGACAAACTTGGTAGCCAAAAAAAGCGAAAATTATTTTACACACTAATACATTTTTTAATATTTTTATATTACTTGAATGAAAATAGATATAAAATGGTTCAGCTTCTTTTCTCGTAATACCTAATATATCAAATAAAAAGTTCAAATAATATTAATATTTAATAAATACCTCTTTCCCTTCAAATTAAACATACATACGTAATAAAATAATTTTAACATAACTTACCACCAGTGCTATTCCTAGCCGAACGCCTTCTTTGCTCTGTAACCCTTATCGTTTCCTGTTCTTCACTATCTAAACTAGATAAACTAACACTTTTATTTGTACAATCACCTCCAGCACTTAAATCATCAATACCAGTCCATGATTTACGGCGATCAGCATGTAATAAATACTGTTGTTGTTGTTGCGGTGACCACATAACAAAATGAGCCGCCAAAGGTCCATAAGGACCACCACCTGACGAGCCCACTGCACCATTACCTGTGCTCGAAAGATCGGGTAAAGATGCACTTAAGATGGCTGCATTAACAAGACCATAATTTGATAGACCATCGTTCATATGTGATGAGGAATTTTTCATTTGCACCACACTTTCGCGTATATTCTGCAATTGACTGAGAGTGTCTTCGAAAATGTTATTATATTTCGAGACATTGGCAGGACTATGTGGAGTAACATTAATAATGGGAATCATGTTATTGTCGTTTCTTGCTGGCGTCAATTGATGTGAGTTTAAAGTAGTATTATTGTTATAGTTATTGTTCGAAGAGTTGGACGATGACAAGTTTTGTCGTGAGGAATGTTGATTGTTATTGGGAGGTGTATTAATTACAGGTATACAATAATTCTGACTTTCCAAAGTATTGTAGCGGGTTATATTATTAAGATTTGATTTAGAATTTTCCACAAGATTATTGGTGTTAAGAGTATTAGTTTCAGTTGTAGATGTTGCAATAGTTGTAGATATAGAATTAGTAGAAGCTAAATTAACAGTAGTTGAAGGTATAATAGTATTTGGGGAAGAATTGGAGTTTAAGAAATCCGTTACTTCATCATTGTCACTATCGTCTGCCACTGCTGTTGTTGTATTAATGCTTTGTACAACATCGTTGTCCATATTAAGTTGTGATGGGGTTTTTGTTGTGACAGCTATAATTAAAAAGAAATAAATTTTTATAAAAAATTAAATTAATAATGTTGTTCTCACTAAATAAATTGGTTTAGTATGTATTAAAAATTATTATTTAAACACAAATTTTTTTTTGTCTTTCTTTGAGATACTAATGTTGTCTATACAATACACAAATATATGCGTATCGATGGCTTTATATAGAAAAGGTGTATCTCGAATTTTAAACAAATTAGTTTTTTTAAACCATTTGCCTCATCTTTACTCACCATTAACGTATTTTTTATACTTAATTTTTTTATTCATTCTGGTTTGCAATTCTTATAGTATGAATTAAATTGGTTCTGTTCACATGAACAATAATAACATTCAACAAGTTTATGTATTTTATCTGTTCCCTTCATTTTTATGATGATTTTTATATGAGGGCACAACACGCCTCTTACATTTGAAGAAAAAAGTTGAAGTATGTATTTGAAAACACACAGGCAAGTCAACAACGACTACGCAAATGTTTTTTCAGAAAAAAAATTTGTTTTTTCATGCACATAGGACTGTCAGATGTGGCAATATTTCGCCAATGGTGGCAATTTTTAATTTCTTTTGACGACTAAATTTTCCTTTTGGCGACATGGAGATTTTTTTGCGATTTACAAACAAGGTGGCGAAATATTATAAAATAGCTATTTGCAGAGAAAAACAATTACGTTTTCTTAATAGAAATCGACTATTTTCAGTATTAGCCTATCTAACAAAACGAAGAGTCGCAATTTATAAATAGCTTCAACTTAGATAGAGAAATACCACCCACAAAAATATACTTTACAATACTTACGTTATAAATGTTTGATAAATTGTTTTCCATCATCTTTAAAATAAATTAAGAATATCAACGATTTTATCGGTCACAATAAAATGAAAACGTTCATGAATAAATTAATTCCTTGAAATCATTTATAAGTTTAAGGAAACAAATGTCTAATAAACCTAAAGCTTTGTTCAGACCGGCGCGAAATTATGAAATTTCATGCCGAAATTGCGAATGAAATCTAGAGTGCTCATACTGGCTAGATGACATTTGATGTAATTTCGTGAACAGCTGATACTCATTGTTTATATTTTAAATTGTTATAGGGGTAAATAAAGTATTTTGAAATGGAAACAAATAAGAAACAATTACTTACTAAATTGGAAATTATTAATTTGCAACAATTAAAAATGTAAAAAGGATAGGTTTAATTTTGCAAAATCACTTTAATAATTAATTTTAAGATTTGTGTTTAAATTAAAGATCTGCTGTGAATTGTTTTTTTTTTTCTTCTCTCGGTTGAAACATGCAGTACATAGTTGAAAAAAAGTATTTTTTCCAACCATATACAGAGTTGCACTGAAATGGGCATCGTAATTTCAATGTGATTTCGCCGAAATTACACAAAATTATGTAATTTCGCAAGTGTCAAAATGTATGGGAAATTACGTAATTTCAACTTGATTTCGGCCGAAATCCCGAAAGTACGTAATTTCGCGTCGATCTGAATGCCCTATAACATTATACAGAATTATTTTTTTAATAAATGTCAATAAATTTTTAATAGTTGTTGCCCTAAAATGGAGATATAAGTATGCACAGTGTTGTTGGTGTATAACAAAAACTACAAAAAAAACCTAAATTTTCTTCATTTATTTATAAAAAAAAAAACTTAACATAATTTTATTCTTCCATTTTGCACGTGTGTTATTTGGTGCTCTTTCATAGATTACCAGTGTTATTTTTAGGAGTGCTCATTAATTTTCAACTAGATTGGAGATTGTGCAGGCCACTTTCTCAACTGAAAAATTTGATTTGCACAATTTTAGCGGTATGTTTCGGATTTCCATCTTCCTGAAAAATCTTTTCTTCTTTCGGGTTCCAATAAATTATGGCAATTTGATTTGCAGAGTTTTAATATAATACTTCTTTTTTATAATACCATTTATTTTTACTAAATGTAAAACGTCTCTAAACCATAAAACCATGTTTCACTGTTTATTTTACCCGATGCCTCAGAAGCTTCTCATGTGACGATGCCAATAATATTCACTTCCATCTAACTGAAAATGATTCAATTTTATTTCGTCTGACCATATTACTCGCTACAATTCATCAAATGTCTATTTTCCATACTGTTTGCAGAATTCCAAATGAGCCATTAACATTTTTTTTTTTTCCATAGAGTTGACTTTTTTTCAATTGCAGGTACAAAGCCGATTCTTCGACGTGCTCTGCAGGCAGTTCATTCGCTAACATTTTTACTTATGGCTTTAGCTGCTAATTTTGGTGTTTTTGTATTTTTGTTTTTTATTAGGCGTTCCATAAGACGAGTATACTTATCGGAGAGCAATCTGTGTGGACCTCTAGCTGTAGAAACCGAATGCAAATTTCGTCGTTTTCGGACACTTAGGGCAGTATAATGCAAAATTTTTAGTGTTTATGCTATTTTTCTCTCTTAATCACCTTTTTTTATATGATCTATTCCGTTTTATATTTAAGCACTTAATTTTCATTTTATTAATAATATTAACCTTTTTACAATAAACGACGAAAATCTTTTTATTTAGACATAACATTAAGTGCGAAAGTGGAAGAATTCACATTAACCATGTTTATTTAAAATATTTTCCTTTCGGCAAATTTTTTCTAATTTATATAAATTAACAATATATAATTTTATATAAAATTACACAAAATAAGGGCGAACATAGAAATTATTCTTCCATTTCTACTGAGCATTGTACGTCAGAAAATGTATTTTAAATTATTTAAATTTTTTATTCAATACTATTAGCAGCTACTGCTGTTATCATTGGCTTTGATGAAGCTAAATTTACATTTATAAATTATACGAATCACTAAAAATTACATGATACTAAAAATTTTTGTTTTTCTTTAAAAGAAAAATAAATCATATTTAAATTTTGCTATTTTTGGCGATTCTGATCTGACATCCCTGCATGCACATGTCTAAGTAGTAAAAATAATAAAAATATGCTGTTTTTTTTTTTTAACTGAACTGAACACTAAGAATAGAAACACAACAACGCCGGCAACGGGACGGTTTGCCACCTATTGAGAAAAAATAAACATAATAAAAACGGCAGGGAGACGACAAGATGATTGACAAAGTTCTGCGTAAAATAAAATTATCATTCATATTTATTATTTGTTATAATTATCGCTTTTAATATAAGAATATTATTTTTCAATTGTTTAATTTAATTGCTTTAAATAATTTCCATTTTCTCTCTTTGTTTAGTTTTCATTTTATAATATATTTTTTCATTTATAAAGGTATAAGTTGTCTATATTCTCAGTAACATAAGAGGTTCAATATTTATAAAAGCATATGCGAATTGATCAGTCTACACCATCGATAAGCACAAAGAGAGGACGTAAAAATTTGCATGTGTAAGTGTATTTGGTTTGTTTACGCTCTTTATTTGTTATATACGAGTATAACATACAAAAAAAAAAATAATAATTTTACGCTCTTTGTTATGTTTTGTTTTTGCTTAACCATGCAACATGAACGTACCTTCCTGACAACTAGAACCTAAACGTTTGTTTTTTATTCAATCACAACTGTTAAGTATCGTTAACCTTCCTGTTTTTTTTATGTGAAAATGCCGAAAACACTCGGCTCCGGAGTGCTATGGGCGCCGGTCTTTGGTCTACACTTAAACACTTATTTTAGCAATTTTCAAATTCTATCTATCTCTCTCTTTCCCTCTCTTTAAAATGTTACGTGTTGGCCATAATGTAATTATAAAGTGACCGCACATCTACAAAAAAAATCGCTTGTATTTTGGTAGTATAAAACTATTGCACATGTGAAAATCAACATAAATCAACATAAAATGAGAAAATGAAGAAGAAGAGTAAATATACGCAGAAAAAATATTACACACGAATACAAAAACAATTTAACAGTTTCGCGCTTTTTTATTGCACTGTAGTGTGAACCAATGGCTTATCTCATTTGTTACCTACCATAGAAATAAAATGTACTTTTTCGACAATGACGGCACCAGTTTTGTCAATTACTTTTGAATATAAAATTGTACATAGAAAAGTATAAAATTTCTAGAAATAAAAACTCAATTAATCAATTTTCCATCAACTATACTTTAGAACATAAATAGTTAATTGTTTAGTCTTTACTTCTTAACATATTATATGTTTAATATTTATTAACTTTTTTTCTTTACTTAAAAACGTTTTTCGAAAGGGAACAATTGAATTAGTTTTTCTTAAAATTATATTTACCGGAACCAAACTTATGAAGCCATTTAGGAATTTTGTTTATTTATTTATTTTTTTAGTTTTTTTTTTAATTCTAAAATTCCTGTCAGTTCACTGCTAATATTATCGCGTTGGATTAATGTAAAAAAGACGTATCTCGATTTTTTAAATTTAGTTTCCTGGTAGTTTTCTTCCAATCACATCTCCCTTAAAAAAATAAATTATGATAAAAATAATATCCTTTAACATTATCCCAATAACGATACATAGACTCAAGCAGTAAATTCGTCATTTTTTTAAATTTCTTCAAAATTTTTTTCGAAACTAAAATTTTTTAAATCTCGATAACGATATTAACAATTAAAACTGAAAAAGATGCGAATCTTTGATGATCTTTAATTCCGAGAACTATTTGTATCAACAGAAATCTATAAAACGTCAAAAATATTGGAAAAATCTAAGTTTTCCAGTATTTTGTTCTTAATTAATAGGCAGCAATAAGCAGTTTGAAAAGGTTCAGGGTAAAAGATGTACTCCGGGGGAAAAAGTCTCCAAAAAATTTTATTAAGCCGAGGACCTTTAACGCCATTAAGTTGATTCAAAATTTGGTAGGAACATAATTTTTTTCTAAGAAAAAAGCCCCGGTCTTATAATACAATCGTATTATATACTTAATACCAAACAAAAACCAACTATTTATTTTTCATATGTACTATATTAGTTAATTTTGATCGCAAAATTTTCGCAGAAATCCAAAAATATATAATTGGGAACATTTTATGTCCCCTGTACAATTAAGAATAACGTTGTTGGCAGCAAATTGTCCGGAGAAATAATGTTTAATCCTAATGTATTTTTATATTCTCGTAATAAATTTACGTTCCTAGTAGATTTTGAACCGACTTAATAGAATTAAAAGTTCCCGACTTTTTGGAGATTTTCTGTTCCAGAAGAACTTTTTTACACTTTTTTACACTTTTAAGTGCTGTCATTTAATTGAAAATATCATTTTTAACTACAATGATCGATTTCGGTACTTAACATTTGTCCCCATATTTTTGACGTTCCTATTCTGTAGAACTTTTTTGATACAAATAGTTCGCGGAATTCAAGATAACCAAAGATTCTCATCTTTTTTCAGTTTTTTAAATGTTGATATCTTTATTAAGATTAAAAAAAAAAGTAAAGTTTCGCAAAAAATTTAGAGAAATTTAAACACATTTTGACGAATTTACTGCTGACCCTATTTTTTTGTCCGCACTGAAAAAGTACTATTTGCACTTCAGACTATGTACCGTTATTGGAATAATGTTAAAGGATATTATTTTTGTGTACGTTAATAATTCAATGTATTAGCAATGATTCGGTACTAAAAATTTTATTGTTTTGCATAAAATTTTGTCGAAAACACAAAAACTTTAAAATATTATACTTGACCCTATTTTTTCCCGTGAATGTACATAATTTAGAACTTCTTTTAATGTATTTTGTAGATCTTATAAGTGTATTTGTGTAAACAACTAATTCATTTGAAAATTTGTGATACGACTTATCTATATTAAGCCATCGATATATAGGTATAATACTATTTTCATAATATTTATTGTAAAACCTCACATTTGTCTAGAACATTCTTGTTCAGAAATTAAAAGGTTTATCTAAGCAGAATTAAATACTTATCCGTAATTAATTACATTATCAAATCAATGCACATATTTATAAAACATTAACATTGACTTAAGAAGTACTACTGAATTATTTTTTAACTTTTTTAATTCAGACTCATTGTTTAATATTTCTAAAATAGTTTATGTTGCAGCTTAAATAAACAAAAATAAATAAGATCATATCAGATTGTACCAAATGAGTTGTGGTAGTACCAAGGTACCAACTGATATAAAAATGTATCTAAAAAGTACAATTATACCATCTTTGCCATCCGTGCTATAAATGGTTAAACCCAAGTTGAGCAATAATGTTAAACATAAGCTATCAAATTCGTTATTCTCTTTTAAAATTTTGCTCTTTTTAAGAAAAAAATGTGCAAAATAAATTAATTTTGTTTTAAAAAGACAAGTAAAAAATAAAAATATGAAAAAATAAAAATTTCGTCAAAAAGGCATTTTAAAATTTAAATTTCTCCACCCCTTAACATAAAGTTGAAATAAAATTTGTTTCTCGCTATTCTGCCAGCATTATTTCTTATATTAGGAAATAAAAATTTCTACGTGCAGACAAAAAGTTATGAAAGTTTAAATATAAAAAATAACTATTCTGATCTTTACTCACCATAAAAGTATTTAATTTTTAATATTCATTCACTTTTTATATTCAATCTGGTTTGCAATTCTTATACAAAGAAATTGCCTTGTTCTCCTCACACGAAAACTCACAAAAACATTTAACATGTTTATGTGTTTTCTCCATTTTTTTTATGATTCTTAAAATGTATACACTTTTATTATTTCAAAATCTTTAAAGAGAGACTACACACATCTTTTCTCCTTGAAGGAAGAAAATCAACTGTTGAATATTTTCAAAACACACAAGCAATCGCTATATAATTGCTGATTAAGTGATTTTTAATGTATTAATTTGTATATGCAACTTAACATAGTGTCTACATTAGAGAATTTTTTATCAAGACAAACGTTAAACTTAACCCGAATTTGTGGAAGGTGGCAACAGTTGCACAAAAACAACAATATGTTCATTATTGTGTTTTATATATGCAGTTTGACAACTGTAACAACCAAAAGAATAATCAGCTGTTTAATTAAGATTACCTTGTATATATACGCACTGATTTTGACGTTTGTTTTGATAAAAATTTGCCTAATGTAGACACTAGGTAACTCATATAACACAGCTAAGTTTCTAGTTTTAAGAGTTGTAAGTAATAAACAATTTGGCGGGTATATTGAAAAAAATATTAGATAGTTCGTAGGGAAAATCATTGTCATTTTGGTTATTTTTTACGGTTTCGTTTTTCCCAACATTTTTTTTTTTTTTTTTTTTTTTGTAATGGATTACGAAAGAAAAATTATAATAATAAACAAGTTAGAGTGCTATATTCGCCTGTGCCGAATCTTATATACCCTTTACAAGTGTTAAGATGTGTTATATGAAAATTGAATACGTTGTATTGGATGTAACTACAAATATATTTACCTATACTCTATATCTATGTAAACACTAAAAACTTTAAATAATTTGCATTTTCATATAAAGTTGAAATAGAATCAATATTTTATAAAGCCTTATATCCTTATGTATATTATAAAATTGGGGTGTAAATTTGGTTGTTTGCATATCAATCACGTCTAAACGGCTGAACCGATTTCCACCTTTTTAGATATCGATTGGAAGTCACACCCACATTTTACGACTACTTTAAAAAGAATAAATTTTTCCAATTTTACACATTATTAATGAAGCTATTAACATGGAATATGACGCACAGATAGTGCTCACATTTCTAGCGACTTAAACCCAGAATTGTTTAATTGCTATAGAGATTGAGATTAACAATAGAGATAGGAACTTTTAAACGTAAATAAAATAGAATTTGTTTTGATAGTGTCCAAAATATCATAATGATTTTGTTGCATACAATAAATGTTAGTGACCTAATGACTTTGCTTTAATTTTGTATGAACAAATAGGATTTAAATATTTACTAGTTTGGATTACCATGAACTATATATTTTGGAACGGCGCCAACGCAAGAATAAAAAATATGAACTTCTTTCAGATTACGAAATTTGTTATATTTCT
Organism: Protocalliphora azurea; assembly: GCA_932274085.1. Taxonomy (NCBI): domain Eukaryota; kingdom Metazoa; phylum Arthropoda; class Insecta; order Diptera; family Calliphoridae; genus Protocalliphora; species Protocalliphora azurea. Next base: position 42,379,247 of record OW026520.1, read on the forward strand.
AGATAAAAAGATCCATTTATGTAATAAACCATTGTAACAGAAATTTCAATGTTTTTTGAATTCAAATTCCAGTGTTTTTTGAAATAAGGTAACGAACGCACCGGTAAAAGCTAGTAAATAACAAATTTTATACTTTGGAATTTTGCAAAAGTTCACGCATATTTAAGGAAGATATAAGTACTTCGGTGCAGAACAAATATTTTATAAATGTAAGATAATTAAAAAAGGATATGGTGGAAAATTTTTGGACCATTTGACTGATTTAAAAAACCTAAATTCGAAAAAAAGATTTGTGAAAGATTTGTGCAAGAATGAGGCCCATAGCTTATACAGGAGCTTCAAAAATTCTAATGGCGCGTTTTGGCCTATAACTCGCTTAATACTGGACCTTAGTTCATTTTTTCAGTACAAAAATTTTTAAAAAATTTTCAGATTTTTCTGTGAAAGAAATAATATCACCATCTTGAGTCTTTGCATGATATTTTAAAGTAAAAATATTGGACGTTTTTACATGACATACAAAAAACTAAAAAGAATTCATAAAAACCGTTAACAATATTGATGGATGTAAAAATAATTGAAGGATGAAAAATAATTATGAAGACTGTCGCAAAATGGTGATAGTCAGAAATATTTGAAAGTTGTCATATATTATCTTTCATTCCTCTTTCTGAAGCCTCTAAATAACGTAGGAAGTTTAAAATTAAATTGCTTATGAAACTAATTTTCCTTTAAATCCTAACGGACCCAGATTTTATACAATGACACTTTTACCTGACATGGACAGGCTTATTCACTAGTTTAAACAAAAACTATTTTTAATTTTAATTTTCAATAACGCAAAAGAAAAGGTAATTGTAGTGAAAAAAGGAATAAAATATTACTGATATTAAAAAAATACTTTGATTTTCCATTTATAAACATATTTTCTTTCCGTTATATTTTATTATTAATGCATTTATTCTGTAATTCATACGATCGTTCTGGTAACGTCAATAACATGTAAAATTCCATTTTTGTATTCAATAAACATTTTATTTCAAATTTAATAGAATAGATTATGTTTTTAAATATGTTTTGACGTAACGATTGTGAAGATAAATATATCGAAAAATATGTTTTGACGTAACGCCTTACGTCGAAACATAATTAACTTTTAAGTTAAATATATTTATTTTTAACTGTGCCCAAGCGTCAAAAACGTATTTAACTTATATTTAAATATGTCAGTAAATAAAAATTATTTAACTAATCTTGACTTTGGTGGTCTCTGAAGGATTTTGATCATATTTATTGATTTTTAAAAAATTTGAATATTACACTTAATGGTTTCTGATGGTCTCTGAGGATGTTGGTCATATTTGGCCACATCCTTCCTTATCACTCATATGGACCATATAGAAAATGAAGACAAAAATTCCCTCCATTATACCATATAACTGCCATTTCTCAATTGTATTTGGGAGATTTTCTAAAATTTGTTTAAAAATACACCTAATGGATTCTGGTGGTCTCTGAGGGATTTTGGTCATATTTGGCCACCTCCTTCCTTGTCACTCATATGGATCATATGGAAAGTGAAGACAACAATCGCCTCTATTAGACCATATAACTCCCATTACTCAATTGTATTTGGGAGATTTTAAAAAAATTTTTTGAATATTACACTTAATGGTTTCTGGTGGTCTCTGAGGGATTTTGGTCATGTTTGACCATGTTCTTCCTTGTCATTCATATGGACCATATGGAAAATGAAGACAATAATTCCCTCTATTAAACCATATAAGTCCCATTCCTCAATGCATTTGGGAGATTTTTTAAACAATTTTGAAAATTACAGTTAATGGATTACAGTGGTCTCCTAGATATCCGTAGACAGTATTCATTAGGTTAGGTTTATAACAAATTAAATAATACTAATAAATAATTAACATAAGATAATAATTTTTTATACAAAATAAACGAAAGAACATAAGGTAACCTGGTACCCCGAGTAAAGACTAACGTAGGATTAAAAATTGTGCACAAAATTTTGGTCCAATTGAAAATACATGGGGACTGTTAAATCACCTTTATTGCAGTTATTTGTAAAATAATGTGGTGCCTTTTCAAATTTTTATTATTGTTTTGTTATGTTGTCTTGTACAGTTTTAATAACGAAACAAAGTATATTTCTGTATGTGTGTGAACACAAATTTTAAAATTTATAACCCTAGACAAAAACCATGTTAGTTAACAGAGGTCTGTTAACTCGTTAACATGGCTCTGTTAAGCATGGAAAAACTGATATATTCAATGTCCTCCACTTTTCAGATCCTTTAACAGTGTGAGTTGGAAGGAGTTATACAAATTTTTCAAAAATTTAAAATTTGGGATTCTGAGTCGGATGAATCCAAAATTCTGTTTCCAGGAAAATAATTATAAATAAGAAGTAAAAAAAGAGCTACTTTTTTATTATTAAAAAAACATCATTATATTTAATTTAATTTGAACTTGAATAAAAATAAAATCCTTAAATTATATTATCACATACATATGCATTCATATTTTGCAAAATGATCAAATTAATTAGCTTTCATGCGAAAGAAACAGTTTAAAATTTAATTTATTTGATAATTTAATAATAGTTTATTATTGTTTATAATATTATTCTTAAGCTTAAAAATAAAAGGTAAAATGAAATGTTTAAATATTTAAATATTAAATATTTATTACACTATGTTAAAAGTGTATTCATTTTTTTATTTTTATTTTGTAGCACCGAGTTATTATAAAAAAATTGTACATTCTTAAAGCGCGTGGATATCATACAGAACGCTGATTCTGGGTTGCGAATTTTAATACACGTGATCAGGGAGTACTAAGTCTGTGCTTACTTTTGTGAAATTACGAGGCATATTTTGTAAAAACACTTCACTTCACTTTGAAAACTTTTTCATATGTTTTTGTTTTTCAAAAATTTTTACGGACAAATTTTCAAATCGAAGTGAAAGGATTTACAAAATAATTTAGTACTTTACTTGTCATTTCAAAGCGGTGATCTACATGTGTCGTCCTCCATGATTACGTGTATTTAAAATGACTTAGAAAGTGAAACAAAATTCTTTGCCATCCTGTAACATTATTATATTTTATTTTTTTACAAAATATGCATAGCTTTTCTTTTTCTTTACACATGTAATGGTATTTAATGCAGCCGAAACATGCAGGGCGATTGCACTCAAAACATTAAAATGTAGGGTTTAGAACTTTATCACCGCAATGGACACAAATTTCACTCATGTCATAGGCATATTCTATTAGACACTTTTTAATTGTTTCCCTATAAATGTTAGGGTTTGGTAGGTTCGTTAGGGGCTTGTCGTGGAATAAAACTTCAATATATAGACAAATAAAAACACCGCAGTTGAAGCTATCATTTTGATAGTCGTGTTCAATTTCAATATAATTCCACGATTTATCATTTACATTATCCAAAAATGTTTGAAATATTGTGTCAAATCGATTGTTAGGGGAAAAGGAACAAACTTATTTTTGTATACCTTATTATATGTCAGCAATATGTAGTGTTTTTCTTTTATATCCCTTGGCCACGACAAGAATTGAAATAATACTTTATCGAATATTATATAAATCTATAACTTCTGATCAGCTGGTTGGATTTTCATGAAATTTGGTATAGGCGTAGCAGAGGAGTGTACAATGTTAAGTTTAGAAGGGGGGCATAACAAACCCCTCAAGGGCGGAGCTAAGGGGGCTCAAAATTACCTCTGACAAAAAATTTGTAATCGCTTGCCAAATTTTTGTTTCTCGTCCGATTTCAAATATTTGTATATATTGTTGTAGGCCCTGATAAGACCTATAAAAAACATGCTTACGTGTCCTATTTATCTCTTATAGTTTTCGAGTTATTTGCGTTAGAATTTTTAAGCACCATAATTTTGCATGTTCTTGGTCCAGTTTTTTTCATATATATCATATATACCGATTTTATTAGTTTTTTTCCTAACTAGTTAAGGAACAAAACTATCTATTGAATAAAAAAAAATTTAAGTCGATATCTTTAACGAGTCCAAAAATAAACGATTTTGAATTTTGCAATTGCAAAAAGACGACTTTTTGTGTTTTTTAGCCGAAAAAGTATCTACACTCTTTTTTATCTAAAACAAAATTTTCTTTAGCAACATATAATAATTTTGAACTTTTATGAAATAACTCAATAACTCAATTGGTCATGGTACATACCCTCCCGAATTCGACCCATTTTATATGAAAGTTTTGATTTTAGACCATATTTTCTCAAATCCCAAAGCACGAATTGACAAGCGGAATATATTTTAAGAATCTTCAATATGTTGTTAAAAGTTTCAAATCAAAATCTACGGGACTTCGGAAAAATGTGGATTCTATAGCCAAAAATGTAAAAAATCCCAATTTTGGGAATTTTCATTAGTTTTTTTGAGAATTCAGGAAAGCATTACCCCTGAATGAAATTTGGTTAACGCGCTTTTATTTATATTAATAAGATCCACATTTCCTACAAATTTCATTAAGATATCTTTATAAACAAATATGTTAATACAATTAAAAAATTTGTATTTTCTCCAAAAACCCCAAGTTTTGCCTTTTGTATGGTTTATTTCTAAATAGCGAAAGAAATTTTAAAAATATGTATTCCAAATTAAGCTCATCTTTTAACATATATAATTTCAGATCTTTTGCAAAAAGATTCAAGGCAATATCATGCTTCGTTTCAGAAATATGCACCTTTAAACTTTTATATTTCCAATTTATTGTATATATGACTATATTTTTACAAACTTGCAACTTATGCCTTTAGCTTTGCGTGAATAATTACTTAGAAAATTATGAATATTTCTGTATACTTTTACTAATATCTATACACAAAATATTTTTATAAAAATAATTAATAAATATTTTTTATTTTTAATAGGGTTGCCACATTCATATATTTCTATTAATGAATTTAAAATAACAAAACAAACAAAAAATGTCTATTTTAACTTAATCAATATTATTATTTTTCGTATTTATCATCTTCCTTAATAAATATTCTATTTCTAATACGATTTTTTTTTATTACTAATTTACATTAACATATTCTATACTTATACTACTTATTTTCTATAAAATAATCTATTGTATCTGTATACATATCTAAAAGATAATAAAGGTTCTTCCAGTCTTCAGCATTTTGAGTTGATAAAGGCTAATAATAAATTCAAAGTTTTCTCAATGATGATAGTAGAACTTTTTTACTTCTTATTTACAATTATTTTCCTGGAAACGAAATTTTGGATTCATCCAACTCAAAATCCCAAATTTTAAATTTTTGAAAAATTTGTATAACTCCTTCCAACTCGCACTGTTAAAGGATCTGAAAAGTGGAGGACATAGTGGGATACCTTATCTATCATCTTCAAAAAGTTTTCTCCGCCCACGTTACCTTGTTTCCCTGGAATCTGGATTCATCCCACGTTGCCTTGTTTCCCTGGAATCTGGATTCATCCCACTCAGAATACCAAATTTTAAATTTTTGAAAAATTTGTATAACTCCTTCCAACTCACTCTGTTAAAGGATGTGAAAAGTGGAGGACTTAGTGGGATACCTTATCTATCATCTCCAAAAAGTTTTGTCCGCCCACGTTGCCTTGTTTCCCTGGAATCTGGATTCATCCTACTCAAGATCCCAATTTTGAATGAGCCAATTCTGATAAAGTAGTTTGAATTTTAGATATGTGAGTATATTTCCTAATGGTAACGGTTTTCTGGACCCGTTTGGTCCAAAAATGTGTTCCTAATTCCATTTTTATTGAATATATCAGTTTTTCCATGCTTAACAGAGCTATGTTAATGAGTTAACAGACCTCTGTTAACTAACATGGTTTGCGTCTAGGGTTATAAATTTTAAAATTGATCTTCACACACATTATTTCTGTTTATTCCCTACAGTACCATATTGGGAAACCACCTACAGTATACCAGTCGACTCAGAATCTCCTTAACTGGTCGAAATTGAATCAATATTTCTCCTATTCCCCAACTAAATGTTCTCTTGGAGTAATATTTTAAAGCTCAAATATCTTAAATGCATATAAGCATATTTCTACAGAATTATACATAAATAAAACATTTTTAATTACAAAACATTCTGTAAACAAATTTGTATGTACCAACATAATATATAGCATTCAGTTTCAAAAGGATCACTTTAAAATTAATTTTAGCTTCTTGACTTTGGTGGTCTCTGAAGGATTTTGATCATATTTATTGATTTTTAAAAAATTTGAATATTACACTTAATGGTTTCTGATGGTCTCTGAGGATGTTGGTCATATTTGGCCACATCCTTCCTTATCACTCATATGGACCATATAGAAAATGAAGACAAAAATTCCCTCCATTATACCATATAACTGCCATTTCTCAATTGTATTTGGGAGATTTTCTAAAATTTGTTTAAAAATACACCTAATGGATTCTGGTGGTCTCTGAGGGATTTTGGTCATATTTGGCCACCTCCTTCCTTGTCACTCATATGGATCATATGGAAAGTGAAGACAACAATCGCCTCTATTAGACCATATAACTCCCATTACTCAATTGTATTTGGGAGATTTTAAAAAAATTTTTTGAATATTACACTTAATGGTTTCTGGTGGTCTCTGAGGGATTTTGGTCATGTTTGACCATGTTCTTCCTTGTCATTCATATGGACCATATGGAAAATGAAGACAATAATTCCCTCTATTAAACCATATAAGTCCCATTCCTCAATGCATTTGGGAGATTTTTTAAACAATTTTGAAAATTACAGTTAATGGATTACAGTGGTCTCCTAGATATCCGTAGACAGTATTCATTAGGTTAGGTTTATAACAAATTAAATAATACTAATAAATAATTAACATAAGATAATAATTTTTTATACAAAATAAACGAAAGAACATAAGGTAACCTGGTACCCCGAGTAAAGACTAACGTAGGATTAAAAATTGTGCACAAAATTTTGGTCCAATTGAAAATACATGGGGACTGTTAAATCACCTTTATTGCAGTTATTTGTAAAATAATGTGGTGCCTTTTCAAATTTTTATTATTGTTTTGTTATGTTGTCTTGTACAGTTTTAATAACGAAACAAAGTATATTTCTGTATGTGTGTGAACACAAATTTTAAAATTTATAACCCTAGACAAAAACCATGTTAGTTAACAGAGGTCTGTTAACTCGTTAACATGGCTCTGTTAAGCATGGAAAAACTGATATATTCAATGTCCTCCACTTTTCAGATCCTTTAACAGTGTGAGTTGGAAGGAGTTATACAAATTTTTCAAAAATTTAAAATTTGGGATTCTGAGTCGGATGAATCCAAAATTCTGTTTCCAGGAAAATAATTATAAATAAGAAGTAAAAAAAGAGCTACTTTTTTATTATTAAAAAAACATCATTATATTTAATTTAATTTGAACTTGAATAAAAATAAAATCCTTAAATTATATTATCACATACATATGCATTCATATTTTGCAAAATGATCAAATTAATTAGCTTTCATGCGAAAGAAACAGTTTAAAATTTAATTTATTTGATAATTTAATAATAGTTTATTATTGTTTATAATATTATTCTTAAGCTTAAAAATAAAAGGTAAAATGAAATGTTTAAATATTTAAATATTAAATATTTATTACACTATGTTAAAAGTGTATTCATTTTTTTATTTTTATTTTGTAGCACCGAGTTATTATAAAAAAATTGTACATTCTTAAAGCGCGTGGATATCATACAGAACGCTGATTCTGGGTTGCGAATTTTAATACACGTGATCAGGGAGTACTAAGTCTGTGCTTACTTTTGTGAAATTACGAGGCATATTTTGTAAAAACACTTCACTTCACTTTGAAAACTTTTTCATATGTTTTTGTTTTTCAAAAATTTTTACGGACAAATTTTCAAATCGAAGTGAAAGGATTTACAAAATAATTTAGTACTTTACTTGTCATTTCAAAGCGGTGATCTACATGTGTCGTCCTCCATGATTACGTGTATTTAAAATGACTTAGAAAGTGAAACAAAATTCTTTGCCATCCTGTAACATTATTATATTTTATTTTTTTACAAAATATGCATAGCTTTTCTTTTTCTTTACACATGTAATGGTATTTAATGCAGCCGAAACATGCAGGGCGATTGCACTCAAAACATTAAAATGTAGGGTTTAGAACTTTATCACCGCAATGGACACAAATTTCACTCATGTCATAGGCATATTCTATTAGACACTTTTTAATTGTTTCCCTATAAATGTTAGGGTTTGGTAGGTTCGTTAGGGGCTTGTCGTGGAATAAAACTTCAATATATAGACAAATAAAAACACCGCAGTTGAAGCTATCATTTTGATAGTCGTGTTCAATTTCAATATAATTCCACGATTTATCATTTACATTATCCAAAAATGTTTGAAATATTGTGTCAAATCGATTGTTAGGGGAAAAGGAACAAACTTATTTTTGTATACCTTATTATATGTCAGCAATATGTAGTGTTTTTCTTTTATATCCCTTGGCCACGACAAGAATTGAAATAATACTTTATCGAATATTATATAAATCTATAACTTCTGATCAGCTGGTTGGATTTTCATGAAATTTGGTATAGGCGTAGCAGAGGAGTGTACAATGTTAAGTTTAGAAGGGGGGCATAACAAACCCCTCAAGGGCGGAGCTAAGGGGGCTCAAAATTACCTCTGACAAAAAATTTGTAATCGCTTGCCAAATTTTTGTTTCTCGTCCGATTTCAAATATTTGTATATATTGTTGTAGGCCCTGATAAGACCTATAAAAAACATGCTTACGTGTCCTATTTATCTCTTATAGTTTTCGAGTTATTTGCGTTAGAATTTTTAAGCACCATAATTTTGCATGTTCTTGGTCCAGTTTTTTTCATATATATCATATATACCGATTTTATTAGTTTTTTTCCTAACTAGTTAAGGAACAAAACTATCTATTGAATAAAAAAAAATTTAAGTCGATATCTTTAACGAGTCCAAAAATAAACGATTTTGAATTTTGCAATTGCAAAAAGACGACTTTTTGTGTTTTTTAGCCGAAAAAGTATCTACACTCTTTTTTATCTAAAACAAAATTTTCTTTAGCAACATATAATAATTTTGAACTTTTATGAAATAACTCAATAACTCAATTGGTCATGGTACATACCCTCCCGAATTCGACCCATTTTATATGAAAGTTTTGATTTTAGACCATATTTTCTCAAATCCCAAAGCACGAATTGACAAGCGGAATATATTTTAAGAATCTTCAATATGTTGTTAAAAGTTTCAAATCAAAATCTACGGGACTTCGGAAAAATGTGGATTCTATAGCCAAAAATGTAAAAAATCCCAATTTTGGGAATTTTCATTAGTTTTTTTGAGAATTCAGGAAAGCATTACCCCTGAATGAAATTTGGTTAACGCGCTTTTATTTATATTAATAAGATCCACATTTCCTACAAATTTCATTAAGATATCTTTATAAACAAATATGTTAATACAATTAAAAAATTTGTATTTTCTCCAAAAACCCCAAGTTTTGCCTTTTGTATGGTTTATTTCTAAATAGCGAAAGAAATTTTAAAAATATGTATTCCAAATTAAGCTCATCTTTTAACATATATAATTTCAGATCTTTTGCAAAAAGATTCAAGGCAATATCATGCTTCGTTTCAGAAATATGCACCTTTAAACTTTTATATTTCCAATTTATTGTATATATGACTATATTTTTACAAACTTGCAACTTATGCCTTTAGCTTTGCGTGAATAATTACTTAGAAAATTATGAATATTTCTGTATACTTTTACTAATATCTATACACAAAATATTTTTATAAAAATAATTAATAAATATTTTTTATTTTTAATAGGGTTGCCACATTCATATATTTCTATTAATGAATTTAAAATAACAAAACAAACAAAAAATGTCTATTTTAACTTAATCAATATTATTATTTTTCGTATTTATCATCTTCCTTAATAAATATTCTATTTCTAATACGATTTTTTTTTTATTACTAATTTACATTAACATATTCTATACTTATACTACTTATTTTCTATAAAATAATCTATTGTATCTGTATACATATCTAAAAGATAATAAAGGTTCTTCCAGTCTTCAGCATTTTGAGTTGATAAAGGCTAATAATAAATTCAAAGTTTTCTCAATGATGATAGTAGAACTTTTTTACTTCTTATTTACAATTATTTTCCTGGAAACGGAATTTTGGATTCATCCAACTCAAAATCCCAAATTTTAAATTTTTGAAAAATTTGTATAACTCCTTCCAACTCGCACTGTTAAAGGATCTGAAAAGTGGAGGACATAGTGGGATACCTTATCTATCATCTTCAAAAAGTTTTCTCCGCCCACGTTACCTTGTTTCCCTGGAATCTGGATTCATCCCACGTTGCCTTGTTTCCCTGGAATCTGGATTCATCCCACTCAGAATACCAAATTTTAAATTTTTGAAAAATTTGTATAACTCCTTCCAACTCACTCTGTTAAAGGATGTGAAAAGTGGAGGACTTAGTGGGATACCTTATCTATCATCTCCAAAAAGTTTTGTCCGCCCACGTTGCCTTGTTTCCCTGGAATCTGGATTCATCCTACTCAAGATCCCAATTTTGAATGAGCCAATTCTGATAAAGTAGTTTGAATTTTAGATATGTGAGTATATTTCCTAATGGTAACGGTTTTCTGGACCCGTTTGGTCCAAAAATGTGTTCCTAATTCCATTTTTATTGAATATATCAGTTTTTCCATGCTTAACAGAGCTATGTTAATGAGTTAACAGACCTCTGTTAACTAACATGGTTTGCGTCTAGGGTTATAAATTTTAAAATTGATCTTCACACACATTATTTCTGTTTATTCCCTACAGTACCATATTGGGAAACCACCTACAGTATACCAGTCGACTCAGAATCTCCTTAACTGGTCGAAATTGAATCAATATTTCTCCTATTCCCCAACTAAATGTTCTCTTGGAGTAATATTTTAAAGCTCAAATATCTTAAATGCATATAAGCATATTTCTACAGAATTATACATAAATAAAACATTTTTAATTACAAAACATTCTGTAAACAAATTTGTATGTACCAACATAATATATAGCATTCAGTTTCAAAAGGATCACTTTAAAATTAATTTTAGCTTCTTGACTTTGGTGGTCTCTGAAGGATTTTGATCATATTTATTGATTTTTAAAAAATTTGAATATTACACTTAATGGTTTCTGATGGTCTCTGAGGATGTTGGTCATATTTGGCCACATCCTTCCTTATCACTCATATGGACCATATAGAAAATGAAGACAAAAATTCCCTCCATTATACCATATAACTGCCATTTCTCAATTGTATTTGGGAGATTTTCTAAAATTTGTTTAAAAATACACCTAATGGATTCTGGTGGTCTCTGAGGGATTTTGGTCATATTTGGCCACCTCCTTCCTTGTCACTCATATGGATCATATGGAAAGTGAAGACAACAATCGCCTCTATTAGACCATATAACTCCCATTACTCAATTGTATTTGGGAGATTTTAAAAAAATTTTTTGAATATTACACTTAATGGTTTCTGGTGGTCTCTGAGGGATTTTGGTCATGTTTGACCATGTTCTTCCTTGTCATTCATATGGACCATATGGAAAATGAAGACAATAATTCCCTCTATTAAACCATATAAGTCCCATTCCTCAATGCATTTGGGAGATTTTTTAAACAATTTTGAAAATTACAGTTAATGGATTACAGTGGTCTCCTAGATATCCGTAGACAGTATTCATTAGGTTAGGTTTATAACAAATTAAATAATACTAATAAATAATTAACATAAGATAATAATTTTTTATACAAAATAAACGAAAGAACATAAGGTAACCTGGTACCCCGAGTAAAGACTAACGTAGGATTAAAAATTGTGCACAAAATTTTGGTCCAATTGAAAATACATGGGGACTGTTAAATCACCTTTATTGCAGTTATTTGTAAAATAATGTGGTGCCTTTTCAAATTTTTATTATTGTTTTGTTATGTTGTCTTGTACAGTTTTAATAACGAAACAAAGTATATTTCTGTATGTGTGTGAACACAAATTTTAAAATTTATAACCCTAGACAAAAACCATGTTAGTTAACAGAGGTCTGTTAACTCGTTAACATGGCTCTGTTAAGCATGGAAAAACTGATATATTCAATGTCCTCCACTTTTCAGATCCTTTAACAGTGTGAGTTGGAAGGAGTTATACAAATTTTTCAAAAATTTAAAATTTGGGATTCTGAGTCGGATGAATCCAAAATTCTGTTTCCAGGAAAATAATTATAAATAAGAAGTAAAAAAAGAGCTACTTTTTTATTATTAAAAAAACATCATTATATTTAATTTAATTTGAACTTGAATAAAAATAAAATCCTTAAATTATATTATCACATACATATGCATTCATATTTTGCAAAATGATCAAATTAATTAGCTTTCATGCGAAAGAAACAGTTTAAAATTTAATTTATTTGATAATTTAATAATAGTTTATTATTGTTTATAATATTATTCTTAAGCTTAAAAATAAAAGGTAAAATGAAATGTTTAAATATTTAAATATTAAATATTTATTACACTATGTTAAAAGTGTATTCATTTTTTTATTTTTATTTTGTAGCACCGAGTTATTATAAAAAAATTGTACATTCTTAAAGCGCGTGGATATCATACAGAACGCTGATTCTGGGTTGCGAATTTTAATACACGTGATCAGGGAGTACTAAGTCTGTGCTTACTTTTGTGAAATTACGAGGCATATTTTGTAAAAACACTTCACTTCACTTTGAAAACTTTTTCATATGTTTTTGTTTTTCAAAAATTTTTACGGACAAATTTTCAAATCGAAGTGAAAGGATTTACAAAATAATTTAGTACTTTACTTGTCATTTCAAAGCGGTGATCTACATGTGTCGTCCTCCATGATTACGTGTATTTAAAATGACTTAGAAAGTGAAACAAAATTCTTTGCCATCCTGTAACATTATTATATTTTATTTTTTTACAAAATATGCATAGCTTTTCTTTTTCTTTACACATGTAATGGTATTTAATGCAGCCGAAACATGCAGGGCGATTGCACTCAAAACATTAAAATGTAGGGTTTAGAACTTTATCACCGCAATGGACACAAATTTCACTCATGTCATAGGCATATTCTATTAGACACTTTTTAATTGTTTCCCTATAAATGTTAGGGTTTGGTAGGTTCGTTAGGGGCTTGTCGTGGAATAAAACTTCAATATATAGACAAATAAAAACACCGCAGTTGAAGCTATCATTTTGATAGTCGTGTTCAATTTCAATATAATTCCACGATTTATCATTTACATTATCCAAAAATGTTTGAAATATTGTGTCAAATCGATTGTTAGGGGAAAAGGAACAAACTTATTTTTGTATACCTTATTATATGTCAGCAATATGTAGTGTTTTTCTTTTATATCCCTTGGCCACGACAAGAATTGAAATAATACTTTATCGAATATTATATAAATCTATAACTTCTGATCAGCTGGTTGGATTTTCATGAAATTTGGTATAGGCGTAGCAGAGGAGTGTACAATGTTAAGTTTAGAAGGGGGGCATAACAAACCCCTCAAGGGCGGAGCTAAGGGGGCTCAAAATTACCTCTGACAAAAAATTTGTAATCGCTTGCCAAATTTTTGTTTCTCGTCCGATTTCAAATATTTGTATATATTGTTGTAGGCCCTGATAAGACCTATAAAAAACATGCTTACGTGTCCTATTTATCTCTTATAGTTTTCGAGTTATTTGCGTTAGAATTTTTAAGCACCATAATTTTGCATGTTCTTGGTCCAGTTTTTTTCATATATATCATATATACCGATTTTATTAGTTTTTTTCCTAACTAGTTAAGGAACAAAACTATCTATTGAATAAAAAAAAATTTAAGTCGATATCTTTAACGAGTCCAAAAATAAACGATTTTGAATTTTGCAATTGCAAAAAGACGACTTTTTGTGTTTTTTAGCCGAAAAAGTATCTACACTCTTTTTTATCTAAAACAAAATTTTCTTTAGCAACATATAATAATTTTGAACTTTTATGAAATAACTCAATAACTCAATTGGTCATGGTACATACCCTCCCGAATTCGACCCATTTTATATGAAAGTTTTGATTTTAGACCATATTTTCTCAAATCCCAAAGCACGAATTGACAAGCGGAATATATTTTAAGAATCTTCAATATGTTGTTAAAAGTTTCAAATCAAAATCTACGGGACTTCGGAAAAATGTGGATTCTATAGCCAAAAATGTAAAAAATCCCAATTTTGGGAATTTTCATTAGTTTTTTTGAGAATTCAGGAAAGCATTACCCCTGAATGAAATTTGGTTAACGCGCTTTTATTTATATTAATAAGATCCACATTTCCTACAAATTTCATTAAGATATCTTTATAAACAAATATGTTAATACAATTAAAAAATTTGTATTTTCTCCAAAAACCCCAAGTTTTGCCTTTTGTATGGTTTATTTCTAAATAGCGAAAGAAATTTTAAAAATATGTATTCCAAATTAAGCTCATCTTTTAACATATATAATTTCAGATCTTTTGCAAAAAGATTCAAGGCAATATCATGCTTCGTTTCAGAAATATGCACCTTTAAACTTTTATATTTCCAATTTATTGTATATATGACTATATTTTTACAAACTTGCAACTTATGCCTTTAGCTTTGCGTGAATAATTACTTAGAAAATTATGAATATTTCTGTATACTTTTACTAATATCTATACACAAAATATTTTTATAAAAATAATTAATAAATATTTTTTATTTTTAATAGGGTTGCCACATTCATATATTTCTATTAATGAATTTAAAATAACAAAACAAACAAAAAATGTCTATTTTAACTTAATCAATATTATTATTTTTCGTATTTATCATCTTCCTTAATAAATATTCTATTTCTAATACGATTTTTTTTTATTACTAATTTACATTAACATATTCTATACTTATACTACTTATTTTCTATAAAATAATCTATTGTATCTGTATACATATCTAAAAGATAATAAAGGTTCTTCCAGTCTTCAGCATTTTGAGTTGATAAAGGCTAATAATAAATTCAAAGTTTTCTCAATGATGATAGTAGAACTTTTTTACTTCTTATTTACAATTATTTTCCTGGAAACGAAATTTTGGATTCATCCAACTCAAAATCCCAAATTTTAAATTTTTGAAAAATTTGTATAACTCCTTCCAACTCGCACTGTTAAAGGATCTGAAAAGTGGAGGACATAGTGGGATACCTTATCTATCATCTTCAAAAAGTTTTCTCCGCCCACGTTACCTTGTTTCCCTGGAATCTGGATTCATCCCACGTTGCCTTGTTTCCCTGGAATCTGGATTCATCCCACTCAGAATACCAAATTTTAAATTTTTGAAAAATTTGTATAACTCCTTCCAACTCACTCTGTTAAAGGATGTGAAAAGTGGAGGACTTAGTGGGATACCTTATCTATCATCTCCAAAAAGTTTTGTCCGCCCACGTTGCCTTGTTTCCCTGGAATCTGGATTCATCCTACTCAAGATCCCAATTTTGAATGAGCCAATTCTGATAAAGTAGTTTGAATTTTAGATATGTGAGTATATTTCCTAATGGTAACGGTTTTCTGGACCCGTTTGGTCCAAAAATGTGTTCCTAATTCCATTTTTATTGAATATATCAGTTTTTCCATGCTTAACAGAGCTATGTTAATGAGTTAACAGACCTCTGTTAACTAACATGGTTTGCGTCTAGGGTTATAAATTTTAAAATTGATCTTCACACACATTATTTCTGTTTATTCCCTACAGTACCATATTGGGAAACCACCTACAGTATACCAGTCGACTCAGAATCTCCTTAACTGGTCGAAATTGAATCAATATTTCTCCTATTCCCCAACTAAATGTTCTCTTGGAGTAATATTTTAAAGCTCAAATATCTTAAATGCATATAAGCATATTTCTACAGAATTATACATAAATAAAACATTTTTAATTACAAAACATTCTGTAAACAAATTTGTATGTACCAACATAATATATAGCATTCAGTTTCAAAAGGATCACTTTAAAATTAATTTTAGCTTCTATATAGGATTCTCTCCTGAAAATCAATTAAAAGTACTTTAATCCCACTTATATGTTTGTATGTTTATAAAAATTTGGCTCAAAATAAGATTATTCACAATAGTGTAGGATATCATATAGTCGGTCTTCACCGAATATTAATTTTTTTGATAGTAATTTATTTGGTAATTACAAATATTTAGATTGTATGTTCCATCGTTAGAACTGTCTCACAAAAATCTTCCAAAATATTTTACTCTTTGGTTAAACATTTGAAAATCTTTATATTTTCTATTGACTTAAGCTGTTTTCTTCATTGTCGTCTGAGATTGGAATAAGAAGTTTTGGAAAAATTTAGTTTTTAAAGGTATGATGAATTTTTATTGTTTTTTTATTTTTGTTAAGATTAACAAAGTAAATAGTATTTTTAAAACTAAAAAAAATAATAATAAAATTTTGATTTAACAAAAAATAACCAAAGTGGAAAAATGTCATCATCCCTACATTGGAAAATAAAATAACCAATTCTGGTTAAAAATAACCAAAACGGCAATACTGATTCATAAACAAAAATTATGTGTGATGAAACATTCAGAGAAATTTTATTGTTGTTTGTAAACATGTTTATGTTTTTTGTTGTTTTTTTTTTTTACTACTGTCTAATATTATTTGTATTAATGTAATGTCATACTATATGTTTATGATGTTATTTATTGTGTTTTATGTGATATATTTATAATAATCTTTTATGATAGCCCCGATGATGCTACAAAATAATCAATACTCATCGACGCTATCTTGGCTCACGTTCTGGTTTCTGGATTTAACTTCACGCCAGTATTCTAAATGCGCTATAAGACAAATCTAGAATTTTTTATTTTTAAATATACAAAAACTCCAGTTGCACAAAATTGTCTCGACTTTGAATATTGACTAAATTCAAATCCCTTGTTAAAATCTTAAAAAAATTAAGATTATAAACAAAAATATTACTTTTATCTTTCTGACTGATACCAGTTTTCAATAAATACATACTGTAAGCGTCAAAATAAAGTGTACACAAATATTTCTTAAAATATTGTTTTTATTTCAGTCTTTTCATTTATGATAAAATTTAATATTTAGGTACTTTTAAATCAGTATTCAGTTTTCTACCTTATTCTAAACAAAACAGCAAAAACTATTTACAACAACAAAAGTTTTACAACAAAAATAAAAAATAATTCATTATTTACGCGTCAAAAAGAAATGTACAAACTTTTTAAAATTGAAAATAAAGTCGATTTAGCATTTAGTTGATTTTTCTTTTGCCTTAATTACGGCATTTAGTCTGCTTTGCATCGATTCCACTAATTCTTTAGTTATATCAGATTAAATTTTCTGCCATTCCCCCATTATAACGGATTTCAACATATCCTGTCCTTTTTCGGATTTGGCGGTCCAAATGCTCTCACAAATGTTCAATTGGATTTAATTCCGGTGATTGGGGAGGATGATTCAATGTTTTGGGAGTGCGGTACAGGAGCCATTCTTTTACTATATAGGATGTATGTTTGGGGTCGTTGTCCTGTTGAAAAATCCAAGATCCTTCCAACCCCAATTTCTCCACACTGGCTGGCACGTTGTGTTCAGGTAGTCCATCTTATTCATTGTACTTTCAATAAAAACCAAATTCCCAACTCCGCTTGCCGCCATACTTCCCCACAGCAGCACCGAACCCCCTCCATGCTTAACCGTGGTTATTAAATTTTGGTCAGCATATTCATTATTTTTTGTTCTCCATACTTTAACTATTTTTTTCTGGCCAAACACCTCAAATTTACTTTCATCACTAAAAAGGACATTATTCCAGAAAGTAACATCTTTATTTTGATACTTTTTAGCGTATTCTAGGCGTCTTTTTTTGATTGGCGATATTAGTGGTTTCTTTCGTGGGAATCGACCATGTAACCCGTTTTCGTGTAATGCTCGTCGTATTGTACTGGCACTTACGATAGTTCCTGATGTTGCCGAAACTGCCTCTGATATTTTAACGGCACTTTAAAAATGATGCTTTTTTACATCACGCACTACAGATCTTATTTCAGCCTCCTTTAAAAGTTTTCGCCGGCTCGGCCCTAGACGATATTCTATTTTGCCGTATTTTTCGTATTTATCAACAATTTTTTTTTTGCAGTATTGTGACTTCCGTTTATAATAGAGCCAATTTCTCTGAAAGTTTTTCCTTCATTCCGAAGTTTTATTACTAATTCTCTAATATCACTAGAAGTTTGTTTACCCATTCCAAAAAAAAAAATATAATAAAAATGTACTTCGTACGAGGAGTACTTACTCTGCCGATCATAATTAATTAACATAAAACATTAAAAAAGTTTCAATAGAATGCTAAAATAAAGCAAACAACCAAATATAGCGGTATTCTTTTACAGTAGCACACCGCTGAAATGATGCACATGCAACATGTACACTTTATTTTAACGCATAAAATACTAAATTAAAAACCTTAAAATGATAAATTTTGTCATATCTTAAAAGACTAAAAAAAGTACTATATTGTAGAAATTTTTGTACACTTTATTTTGACGCTGACAGTATACGCAAGCAGCTAAAATTCCATCGTATTCATATAATAGATATTATTGTTTAATAATTACGATATTTTAACACAGTATCAAATTTTAATTACTGAAAAATAAGTCTGCAAGAAAAATAAAGTGTAGCAACATATGTATGAATGTACATACCTATGTATATCAAATAAAAAAGTTATAGATAATATCAATTAACCATAATCAGCCATAATAACGTGTGAAGATAATTAAAAAAAAGATGTACAAAGGAAACATCCACTATTTAAACAAATTATCAAAGAACCCTCGTAAATTCATTTCATACAACTCACCTGTTTGTTTCTTTTTGTTTTATTCTATTTTGTGTTGTTATAGTATATATAAAAATAATGACGATTGACTGACTTCCCTTTTTTATGTCTTCAATTTTTTTTTTTTTTTTCTTTTTGTTAATTTCTTAAATTGGCATTTGTTGCTTCCATTACACGCTCTTATACACAAACACTAACAAATGACGCAAATGATGAAGAACTGCACAAACACACACTGATAAATCAAATTCCAACCCACAACTTTCAATTATTATATTTTTATTGTCAATGCACAAAAATGGAAACAAAATTAAAAATATATAAAATAAACACAAAATTATGACTCCAAAAGTGCAATGCCAATTAAATTATGCTAAACTTGCTTCGTTTTTTTGGCTGCTTGCAAAAAATATATAAAACAAATAAAGGGGAAATTTTTTTCCTTGATTTTTTTCAATTCATTAAAATTTCTCTATTCATTACGTGATTTTCTTTTTGTAATGTTTTTCCACTTTCTTTTCATTCTATACTTAAAATGTTACACACAAAATGCATTTTATTTTCTTATTTTTTTTGTTTTTAAAAAGATTTAGTTTTTTTCGTAGTCCAATTAAACAATATAAATAATTAATCAGTTCTTCTTGTACGGCTCACAAAATTGTTTTCATTGCTTCATTCCGTTCCATAGACCTGCGTCAAACAAATTGGCGGCTGACTCTAGAAATTGTAGCGGCGGCTTAAAATGAACTATAAGCCGGTATTATTAAAAAGTACCACCCGCACAAAAATATTATTTCAAATTCAATGGTTTGTTATGTCTGGACAAATAGAAAGTTAACAGAAAGCTTTCTGCAAAAATCGGCAGTCTTTTTCAAACCAAGTTAACCTAAAAATATCTCGTTGGATGCGTCAAACAATTTCAATTCATCATGCTTCAATCCCATGTGCGAAATGAAACAGGTCACAGCAGTTGTACTAAAGCAAACAACAATACGGCGAATTCATTGTTTTTTATATAATACGGTGAATTCATTATTTTTTTTTTTTTTTTTTATACATCGAGTTGGACACTTCAATGGGTAAGCAAAATTGTGCTTATATGGAGTTTGACATTTTTAAGTTCTAAAAAATAATCAGCTTATTAAGTTTGGTCACCTGTTTGAAATCGCCTTTCTTCAATCCAGTATACATCACCAGTGGTGGTAATTCTGCTGTTTTATCATAAAGTCTATCGATTTT
This sequence comes from Protocalliphora azurea, assembly GCA_932274085.1. Lineage (NCBI taxonomy): Eukaryota > Metazoa > Arthropoda > Insecta > Diptera > Calliphoridae > Protocalliphora > Protocalliphora azurea. The sequence continues at coordinate 42,399,595 of OW026520.1, forward strand.
AGAAAAAATATGTTGGATTCTAATGAGCAATTATATCGAAAAAATATTGAATTAACGGTTTTTATAATTTAAAAAATAAAAAATCCGTTAAGAAAGTAAATGGCTCACACAATCTAAAAAAGGTGTGATTAAATATAATTAAATTTAGTTCTATCTTTTAATATATTTAAAATTTTGTATGTATATATATATATATGTGCCTTACATACCTTATTTCCTCCCGATGTAGTTTTTGTTTGACATTCACATTTCTTGGATATTTTTTATTTCCGATCTATTTGCTATTTCTTTGATCAGAGAATACATAGTTTCAATATTAAAATATATTTTAACAATTTTTAATAAATAATTTATTGTAATAATTTCATAAAATAAATAATTTCTATAAATTTGAAATTTTATTTTTCTCTTTATATATAAAAGCTACGGTACTAAAATTTGCTAAACAGGATGCATCATAAATTGTTATTTTAGTGGTTTTTTATTTGGTTTTCAATAAAAACTAGTTAAAAATGGTTTTAGATTTGTTTGGAAAAACCAAACAAATTTACATAGTTTTTTTATTCAAAAACCAAATAAAGCCAAAAAGTACAAGTTTTTGTTTGGTGTAAATGACATATTATTTTTTTCAGGACAATTGGATTTTTGCAGATATCTCTTATTAAATATAAACTTCAGTAAATTTTTTGTGAATTATTAATAAAATTAAATATAAAACGGAAAACTCTTTCAATTCAAAGATTTATGTTATGACGTCTTTTTTCTATATTTTAGACATCTTGAAGTTTAAATAGATAATAGCCATAGATTAATAACTAGATATTTATGGGAGAGAAAAGAAAACCTGATTCAATTGTCTAAACCTAATTCATGCAATAAAAAAATACATGTAGTCACATATATTTTGTTTTTGTGTTTTGAAAAAAGTGAGTAATTTTTTTGAAAATTTAGTTCGAAGTGCCTCACATAAATTTCTAGTTGTATTCTATGATAATAGCCTTGACCATAGAATACAACTAGAAGTTTATGTGAGAGGCACTTGGAACTAAAATTACTCATATTTATCAAAACACAAAAACAAAATACTACATGTATTTTGTTATTACATGAATTAGGTTTTTGACTATTAAACCAGGTTTTTTCTCGCACATAAATATATAGGTATTAATCTGTATGGTCTTGACAATTAGCTGATTCTTAAAAACAGATTGCTTTAAAATCTAAATTTAAATTTGTTGGAATATTTAAGTTGTTCAGAATATTTTCAAAAACAAATAACATTTTATATTTGAACTGATTTCTGGGTTGCAACACTATCGCCCCTATGGGAACCATATAGAAACAATCCGTTAGGAACAGAATCCAAAAATAGGAAAAAGAAATTCATATTTACAATTTTATCTATTCCTCCCCTTCTAATTCAACAAGTGTTTAAAACAACACACACACTGTTAACTAACCATGTCAAAGGAAAAATACGATGACATAGGGTCTACACGAGAGATTTTTCTATCAAAGCGTCCGCAGAGCTACTGCAATTTTTTTGTTTATATCAGCATATATGGGAACACGTAGATAAAATTTTGTTATAAGAAATCATTTTTCGTTGTTTGAAGGTAGGTTGTCAAACTTAATAAATTGTTTTTTTTATCGAGTTCTTTTGTTATTTTATATGAAGAAAAAATGAATGCGAAGCGAGCTGTACCTCAATTGATTGCTTTAAAGCAGTTAAATGAATTAATTGAATTGAATAGGAATTGAGGAGCGAGCGGAGAATGTGGGTTAATCCATTTCTGGTCAAAAGGAAACTCTATAGTTTAAGATCTCATCTTCTTAAGAATATTTTGTGGGAAGAGAAGGAATACCGGAACTTCTGCCGTTTAAATGTTGAAGATTTTGAACAGTTACAGAATTTGGTAAGTAATATATATATATATATATATATATATATATATATATATATAGAGAAGGAATACCGGAACTTCTGCCGTTTAAATGTTGAAGATTTTGAACAGTTACAGAATTTGGTAAGTAATATATATATATATATATATATATATATATATATATATATATATATATATATATATATATATATATATACTTTACAATATTCTTCTTAATATAATTTAAGTATAGCATTCAATCTATTCAAAACCTCTCGAAGTTATTATTTTTTATACATGATATAATTTTTCTTCTAAATATAATGTTATTTTCTTCTACTTTTATATAAGTTAGAAGCATATTGTACATATGTTATGTTGCAGTTGTTGTTGCCTATGGAAGTCTAAAATTCCCAACATTCCTTAGTGGATCTATCAGATATTCCGGCGCGTTTCCCATTTTCATTTTTTTGTATAAATATAAGAGTATTAAATTCACAAATATATATATATATATATATATATATATATATATATATATATATATATATATATATATATATATATACACAAAATGAGGCCAAACAAATTTATCAAATTGTTTGTAGGTCTATTTAAAGTTTGAAAAACAGGATACAGTAATGAGGTCTTCCATTAGCTCGCGCATACATTTGGCAATTACATTACGCTTTTTAGCCACCGGGAATTCATTTAGAGCGCTGGAATTCTTGACTCATATTTCAAGAAAAACTTTGAGTAAATTTATTCCCGTAGTCTTGAATGCCATTATAAAAACTCTACAGCCTCAATATTTAAAAGTAAAAAAAAGAATTTTGTACAGTTTCCTTCAGATGAAAATGAATGGCTTTCAGTGCTGAGGGGTTTGAACGTTTGTGACAATTTCCACACACATTGGGTACAATGGATGACTATTTCAATTACAAAGGCTTTTTCATAATTGTACTCTTTGTTGTAATTGATGCAAACGCCAAATTTTTGTATATGGCAGTACTTCTGACTCAGTATTTTTTAAAAATTCAACCCTATATAGAGCGATGAAGGAAGAAAGATTAAAAATGCCATCTGATAGTCCCCTCAAAGATCAAAAAACTAAAACTAAATATATATTTTTTTGTAGGCGATGACATCTTTGGTTTAGATCGTCACGTTATGAAGGCTTACAAACGTAACTGCAATTTACCAACTTCTCAAGAAGTTTTCAATTACTGATTAAGCCGAGCAACGATGCCTGTCGAGATGGCATTTAGAAAACTGGCTTCTAGATTTAGGATATTTCACCGTCCAATTGAGGTACAACTTGATACCTGCGATTAGTTGGTAAAAACATGTTGTATTCTGCACAACTATTTATCTAAAAATTTAGAATTTCATCATATTGTACCAACAATACTAGAACTTCTACCAACTATATCATCTCTTCCACCTCAAAGCCACGACACGATTATATTTGCCAATGAAGTCAGAGATAATATAAGAAAATATCTCGTGACGGATGGGAATGCATCATTCCAATGGCACAAAGTAAAAAACAAGTAACATTTCCCGTAACCGTAACCATAACTTAATATAACATTGACAATCTGCTTCTGTAAGACACAATCGGCCCTTTTTAGAGCCAACAACAGAAGAAGCAATCGGCCCTTTTCAGGGCCATCTATAATAGAATCAATCGGCTCTTTTCAGGACCACAAAATCAATATTAAAGAGATTTCTTTTTTTTTTAGTTAGTCTTTACAAAATAATAGCCTTTAACCTGAACCTAGTTACCTCAACTTAGATAATAGTAATCAATCGAAACACAAATCGCTGTTCACATTCTAATATTAAAAAAAACTTCAAAAATAGGTAAATAATATAAATACAATATTTTAAATTTGATTCAAAAATTTTATTTCAATGCTTTTATTTGTAATATAACATTAAAGAAACAGGTGCATTTCATTGGGAACTTTTATAGAAAAATGTTATGTTCACATATCATATTAGTTTCAATATGCCAAAAAAAAAAAATATTTATGTATATATATATATATATTAGCCATCTTCAAAAAATCGAAGGAACTTAAAATGTACATTAAGATGGTACTTTTTGCGATCTACATTTTAACGTGCCTAATATTATGAAGGGGGCTGCCATTTAGAACAACATGACCAAATTTCAACTTCCTACAATAACGACATCAAAAAAAAAAAAAAAAAAAAAAAAAATAGTCTATTTTTTTTATTTAAGTAAGCATTTTAAAAACTAAAAGTTTACTAATTAATTTTATAAAAAACGTAATTTTTTCATTCATATTAACTTTTTTTTTGAAAACTTACAAAATATTGGCTATCGTTTGATGTATATATAATTCATTTTGGTGAGAAAAAATTCTGAAGATTTGTTCTGGAATTAGTATGATAACTATAGAATGTTGAAATTTTAATATGTTCTAAATAATGCACTTTGATTTTCTTCATACAATATTGGACCATCCTAAAGTATATATTAGTCTTAAATAATTTCTGCATCATTTAGAGCTGTTTGCAAAATGCTATTGTTACTTCTCTCCATTCGCTAAACTTTCTCCAATTCAACCATAACCTTCGTTGCCAAAACAATTGGCAGCTGCGACAACTGGAGTTCAATGGATTTTCCGAAAGAAAACATTTTTTATTTTGAATCTCTTTCGATCCTTGCCTTTTTTGCCGAATTTAATTTTATGCTACAGGTTGGAGTGTCACTTATGAATGGTTCCGAAGTGAAGCTCGGGGCTGAATTCGATTAAGTCATTTTTAGACGTATCCTAAATATTGAATATAAAATATTGTTACGAAATTGTACTTGAATTCAAATATAACGGTTTTAACGGCTGTTTTAAATCTTTCTCAATGCTTCCAGACATTTCCGTTTATGTTAACAGCAGTTAACATAGCTGTAAAAATTATTAACATAGTTCTAAATGTACAACATTGAATAAAAAGCTTTCACCAATGTTTTTAAGTATGGCAACACTAAATGTTTAAGCTGCTAACATTAACATCAAAAGCTCTAGTTTGTCCGTTACCCCAGGTCTACAACTGAGATTAACGCTGATATAATATGTGAGATAACGTCGGCAGAGGAGAGTAAACATTTTGTTTATATTATGTTAAATCTTAAATAAGGGGTACACGTATTCTAATTAATCCTATAAGATATTATTATTTTCAATCAGTTACAGAGTAAACATGTCCTTTTTATTTAAGCAATTCGCACTTTTTTAACAAAATTTTTATAAAAATGATTTTTAACATGTAAAACAAACACTAAAAGGAAACAATTTTACAAAGTAACATTGTTTTTAAATAATTTCCAAAATACACATGCACACAAACAAGCAAACTTTCGTGTATGTGTATTTTTTTGACAGTTCATCTTATAAGATGGTTGTGTAGAGAAATCTTATCACAACAGTCTCATAATACATCTTATAATACTAACATTTGAATCTACACGTGAAATAATTCTCTCAGAGAGCGAATTTGACACTCTCTGACACAAAAATCTTACATATTATGTTACGTCTAGACGGGCTGTTAAGAACATTGTAGAAAGAAATAGAGCTTTCAAGAAACATCTAGTAGGTAATACAGTGTATATAAATTGGCCGTGAGAACACCATTGAGTCAGTCAAGTTGGAAGCGTCGTTAAGTAAAGACATATTAACTACCTTGGCTGTATATTATTAAAGTGTGTAATTTAAGTGTGTGTGTGTATTAAAACACAAAGTGACTATTTAAACTGTGTTGTTGTATATTTTTAAATAAAATAAAGAGTCGTTACAATTTTTAAACTACTAAACTGCTGTTATTTGCAATCAAAGTACAAGTTTATTTAAAGGAAATAAACAACCGTTTTTAAAAGGTAAAAACGTAACAATATGTTAAAAAATAAACACAACTTATTTACCAATAAATACAATTTACTTACCAATAAATACTTTCAGTTTATTTTTCTTTAATTTAATATAATTTTCAGCACATAAATTTTTTAATTTAATGAATTTACTTAAATTGGCGGAATAAGTTTAGTTCTTCTTCTTAAAAAAATAAACGTCAAAGAAAACAAAAAAAAAAAAAAAACAATTAAAAGACGTTTGATAGGAGAACAAATTTATCCTCACTTGAGCTCTAATAGTTATATAATAACGCCGCAATAATATAAATAAATTTATAGTAAATTCTTATCATGATAAGAATTTGACGTTTGTTATGATAGAAAAATCTCTCCTGTAGACCCAACGTGACCAAAAAACCAAAATTGTTAGGCGTAAACCGTGACACATCAACACCAGTATTTCCTCACGGTATGATTTCTTTTGAAAATGCATGGTTTGGCCGCAAACCGCAAAAAGTGCAATATTCCTTATAATCGCAAAATTGGAATATCACTACCGTAAGCACCGTGTTTCAAGTAAATTTGTATATTCAAATAATTTGATTAAAAAAAATAATTTTAAAAATTAACTTATGGTTATTGTTATTGTGATACTTTGTGAATTAACACTTCAAATTGTATATACTTTTGTATTTTGAATCTTTTTGTTTAAAAATTGTTTCACTTCAGTTGTAACTTTTAAATAAAGCATGCGTAATTGGTATAAAATTAAAATTCTTCAGAAGAATATATAATTTGTTTAAATAACTTTAAGTGCTTCATCGCCGTGGTTGAGGTTGTCTGCATCATTACATTATGGTGGTGATCATGATGCAGACAATATTCATGAGAGGCGGAGTAAAATGAATTAATTAATGATTGAATATACTCTATTAAACTAGTACATTATTCTCAAAAAAAATTCAAATGTGTTTTTCAACATTTACAAATAACAAAAATAACTTTGAATAGCTGTCAATTAACGATATTTATAAATAAAAGATAAACATACTAAAAAATTTAATATTCATTTGAGCACGACAAGTCAGAGCGTTTAAACATACATATTTTATAAGTAAACTAGTGTCTACATTAGGCAAAATTTTATCAAAACAAACGTCAAAATCATTGCGAATATATACAAGGTAACCTTAGTTAAACAGCTGATTATTATTTTGGTTGTTACAGTTGTCAAACTGCATATATAAAAAACAATAATGAATACGCCATATTGTTGTTTTTGTGCAACTGTTACCACCTTCCTCAAATTCGCGTTAAGTTTGACGTTTGTCTTGATAAAAAAATCTCTAAAGCCTTGTTCATACCGGCGCGAAATTACGAAATTTCATGCCGAAATTACGAATGAAATCTAGAGTGTTCATACTGGCTAGATGACATTTGATGTAATTTCGTGAACAGCTGATACTTATAGTTTACATTTTAAATTGTTATAATGGTAAATAAAGTATTTTGAAATGGAAACAAATAAGAAACAATTACTTACTAAATTGGAAATTATTAATTTGTAACAATTAATTTTAAGATTTGTGTTTAAATTTAAGTTCAGCTGTGATTGTTTTTTTTTTTCTTCTCACGGTTGAAACATGCAGTACATAGTTGAAAAGAAATATTTTTTCCAACCATGTACGGAGTTGCACGGAAATGGGCATCGTAATTTCAATGTAATTTCGGCCGAAATCATGAAAGTACGTAATTTCGCGTCGGTCTGAATGCCCTTTAATGTAGACACTATGTTAATCACACAAAGAAATATGAAATAAATGGCACAGATAATAATATTACATAAATATTATATAAATAGGCTTTATTTATTTTTTTTTTTTTTATTTAAATTATTTTATAAAAATAATCGCGTCCATTCGCGAGTTATGTATTGAACGGGTGTAATTTATATTTTTGACCGATATTATCATTAAAATGTAGACTATTTCCTTGTTTTGAACATTAACTTGGCAGATCGGAAGTATCAATTTCAAATTCCAGCATTAAACTCCTATCATTCTGCAATGCCTTATAAGGTACGTAAAGAGTTTGTTTTTATAAACAAACAGTATTATTACTGTTGAATACAGAGATTATAGGCAATTTAGCATGGATAATTGTATTTCGCAGTTTGATACTATGAACTTGTCTGGTTTATACAATACTATTGATGTGGATCATTTATTTGACAACAACGTCCCAGTGCGCCGGTTTATTGAAAGGCGGGATAATGATTGGATGAATAATATTTATATTCGAAGGGCAAAACATTTAAGGAATCTTGCTTACCGTGCGTATAGGGAGAATAGATCGGAGGAGAATTTTAGAACTTACTGTGTTTTCAGAAATAGATTAAAGTCTGCAATACGAAAAACTCGTAGACATTTTTCTATAAATTTTTCTACGGATTGTAATCAGAAACAATTATGGCGTAAAATTAAATCTATTTGAGTACTTAAACCTGCTTTAACTAGTGTTTTCTAATTGATGTTAATGAGTTCAATGATTTCTGTAATATGCCTGGTATTAGTACTGATAATTTTGATATTAGCTATATTGAGGCTGGGTTCTCTTTCAGTAATGTTCGTGTAAATGATGTTTTTAAAGCATTGTCTCAAATTAAATCTAATACTGTTGGCGTTGATAATATTCATTTGCGATTTTTATTGATTATTTTTCCCTTCATTTCGGAAAATTTCACATTTATCATAAATAAAGTTTTAATTACAGATATTGTTCCTAAGATCTGGAAGATTGGGAGAGTGGTTCCCTTACCTAAGATCAAGAATCATTCTGTTCCCTCTGATTTTCGTCCTATCAGCGTACTTTCAGTCTGCTGTCACTGAGTCTATTAGGCAGAACTATGATAGAGGTGGAATTAGTATAATGATATTTTTGGACTTTAGTAAGACTTTTGACTTAATTGAGCATGGAGTTTTCGTTGAAAAATTAAATAGATTATTTGGCATTAGTAACAGCGGATGTAATCTCATATCTTCCTTCCTGACGAATCGTTTTCAGTACGTTCAGACTGATTGTTTGGTCTCTGATATGATCCAGATTCGTAGAGGTGTCCCTCAAGGGTCAATTTTGGGACCTTTATTATCTTTTTTGACTGCATACATATGCCGATTATGTACAACTTTTAGCCACTTTTGACACTCTATCAATTCAAAGATCTCAGGCTGGTCTAGGGCGAACTTTTTAAATTTGAATCGTGTAAAATATAAGGCTATGGTTTTCTCTAAAACCAATGTTGTGTTTGACATTGTACTGGACAACGTGGTTTTAGACATTGTCCCCCAGTATAAAACGTTAGGTATAGTTTTGGATGATAGATTGTCACTTGATGGTCATGTTAATTTAGTCATTTCTAGGGTATCTTGGACACTTCTTATTATCTACCGTATTATATAAGGCGCCGTGTTGCGTTATCTTTGTGTCTGCCTCTTATTATATATGGTATTGAAGTTTATTCGTGTACCTCTGAAATTAATTTACATACATTAAGATCTTGTTTTTATCGTGTTATATGTTACATTTTTAGGCTTCGAATTAGAGATCACGTTTCGGATTATTGTATAACTTTATTGGGCTGCAGTTTCGATCAATACGTAAAATTAAGACTAATATTTTTTTATAAAACTTTTAAATCTGGAAATCCTAATAGAACATTTTCACAGGTCTACCCTAGACATACATCGTTGTTGATGGCACGGCCTTACCTTGTGAGGGTTTGTAGATTGTGGAACACTGGTATACCCTATAATGAGCGTCACTTTAATCATTCTTTGAATTCATTTGCCAACATTTTCCTAGAACATTTATAAATTAATTGATTTTGTATGGTATAATTTCTATTTGTATAAAGTGAATTACCTAATATTGCATATTTGCACATAACAAATGTAATATATTAACACAATTGGTATCAGAAGGATAATCTTTTTGGAAAATATTTATATTTGTAAATTTGTTTTGATTAGCCTTGACCTAATTTTTGAATTTTTATATTTTTGTTTCCCGTGAGAGTACAATTTTTGTAATCTTAAAATATATTCTTATAAACACCTTTTTGTTTTCTACCAATTTGGTTGTATTTTACTTAATCACTGGGAAAAAAATATATAAATAAAAATAAGAATAAAATAAAAATTTGTCTCTTATCTTACTCATTTTGTTAAGTTTACAAACTGTTTAACAGTTATCTGTAATGCGTAGAGTTTACACCCCAACATCTGAGATTTTTATATATATTTTATATATATCTAATACACAATGTTGTCACATTGAAATTATCTAATATGATAATTGGACATTGTTATCATTATAACGTTGAATTTTGAAGGTTTTTGTAAATAGTGGCTTATTATCTTTCGTCCTCTCAACTGGATTTATGTAGTCAAGTTTCTGTGTGCTCAAAATTCAGGGTTTATTCAGTTTTAAGAAAATAATAACAATAAAAAAAGAAATAATAATAATTTGAAAATTGTATAATTGTGTAATAATTAATTTTTGTATGGTAGTCTAGCCAATTTAGGCTCTATGAGCTTGCGGCAACACTTATTTGAAATAAATAAATAAAAAATAACGATTTAACTCGGAGTAAAAATAAAATAAAAATAATTGTAAAATAAAAACTTATTGTTTACACACAAATTCCATAAAGATATATATGTATTTATGTAAGGTGGCAACAGTTGTACAAAAACAACAAAAGACGACCAATGTTTTTCATATATACAGTTTGACAGCTGTAACAACCAAAAATTTTAATCAGCTGTTTATCTGAGTTTACCTTTTATAGATTTGCACTGATTTTGAAGTTTGTTTTGATAAAAGAATTTGTTTAGTATAAACACTACGTAAAGATCAAGCCGAATTCAAACAGGTGACATCACTTAATTAGCTGATTATATTTTAGTACTTAGTACTGTCAAACTCCATATAAGCACAATTTTGCTTACCTGTTGAAGTATAAAACTCAATGTATAAAAAAGTAAATGTCTTTATAGAACTGTTGCTATCTGTTTTATTTCTCCAAGGATAAAGATAAAAAATTATATATAATTCGACGTCGACTTATAGTCAATCTACATTTAACTTATACAAATACATGCTATAACTAATAGTAAGGGTACAGAAGTAAAGATTATATTCTACTTATTATAACTTAGTTGTATCTTTAACAGTCACACTTTTAATAAAAATTAACAGGATGATAGTGAAACTCAAGCACAAACAATAATTATTGAGTTTTTACTCTATATGAATATCATTAATACACCCCAACTTTTATTCGCACCTTCGAAAGATTTTATAAGTAATACCAAAATTTGTGTAATCAACCTTTTAAGAAACATTTTTTTTTTTTTTCAAACAAATGGTCTTCGCCACCCTCTTACGATGCGAAAACAAGGTAATAAAACGTTCCTACACAGTGTTTATATTAAACAATTTTTTATCAGGACAAACGTCAATATCAACGAGAATTATTATCAAGGTGGAAACAGTTGCACAAAAACAACAATAAGACGAATTCATTCATGTTTTTTGTATATGCAGTCTGGTAGCTATAACAACCAAAAAATAATAATCAAATGTTTAACTGAGGTTGCCTTTCAGAGATTCGCACTGATTTTGACGTTTGCCTTGATACAAGATTTCTACAAAAGCCGTCGCCGTTGAAATTGTTCGGCGCAGGTCTCTGACGGTGACAGAAACTACATATTTTCTGCTAGTAGTTTTTTAATATTATTTTTAATAATAAAATATTTAAATATAATCTAATTAAGAGTAAATCTTAGCAACAGTTACAATGCAGGTATGTTTCTTTAACAAACGAAATAGAAATTTTATAAGAATCCTTAAAATACCAAAGGCTACAGTGTTGTTGAAGGAACACTCCGCCACGCAAGCTGATTTACTTAATACAGGCGAAATCCAATGTTTAAAAGATGACTAATAATAATTTAAACATGTTCCTTTTTATATTTACAGTACTACACGCTGGCGATTGCCATCCTGCTGGCGTTGGGTAAGTTAAAAGTGTGTAGTGTCTATATGAAGATTTAAAGTAAAAGTTTAATTGTGTGATTTCAGTGTGTGGGACTCATTGCTTTTATGTACCCGGAGTGGCACCGGTAGAATTTGTCAAAGGACAAAAAATAGATGTTAAAGCTGTAAAAATGACTAGTAGTCGTACTCAACTACCTTATCAATACTATTCGTTACAATTTTGTTTACCCAAAAATGGTACATTAATCTATAAATCTGAGAATCTCGGTGAGGTCTTAAGGGGTGATCGCATTGTTAATACCCCCTACGAAGTACAAATGGCAGTTAATATTAATTGTAAATTGCTGTGCAACAAAAAAGACAATACACCATTAAATTGGGAGCAACCACAATCGGCCTTGGTGGCGGAACGTATAAAACATGAATATTTCGTTCATTTATTGGTAGATAATTTACCAGTTGCAACACGCATTGTTAATCTTAACAATCCCAGTGAGGTGACCTATGAACATGGTTATCGTCTAGGTCAAGTTGATGGTGATAATGTGTATATAAATAATCATTTGAAATTCATTTTATCATCTCACATGCATACAAAGTGAGTTGAGTTAATGTGGGTTTTTCTTATTTTAAATATGTATTTTTATTGTATTTTTAGAGATAAATACCGCGTTGTGGGCTTTGAAGTTGAAACAGCATCTGTTAATTACAAAGATATTAAATTCGAAGGAGACAATTGCAATTTTCCCGATAATGCCCGACCACAACTTGTTAATCCCTCATCTAATACTCAATTGTATTTTACGTATTCAGTTGAATGGAAAGAGTCTAAAGTTAGTTGGGCCTCACGTTGGGATATTTATTTGGGCATGAAAGATGTACAAATACATTGGTTTAGTATTATTAATTCATTGGTAGTAGTTTTCTTCTTATCGGGTATGTTTTTAATATTATTAGGGAATTTTCGGTTTCGTTATTTTAATTTTGGATTTTTAGGAATTTTAACAATGATTATGATACGTACCCTTAGACGTGATATTGCTCGTTATAATACAGATGATAATATTGAAGATACTTTAGAGGAAACTGGTTGGAAATTGGTACATGGTGATGTATTCCGTCCACCGAAAAATACAAGATTCTTTTCAGCTGTTATTGGCAGTGGCATACAAATCTTTTTTATGGCTTTAATAACAATATGTAAGTGTGGATGAATAAAAATAGCAATTAATGGATTTTGAATGCTAAATGAGCCGTCAGATGTAATTTTTACTATAGCACTATTCCAGTTATAGCCAGATTTACAGGTTTTAGTCAGAAAGTATTCCCGCACTCTGAATTTATTTGTGGTTAGTCTAAAACCTGTAAATCTGAGTAGTACTGGAACATAACATATTTTTAAATTAAATTGGAAATTTAATCCTTAAAAATTCATTAATTTTAGTCTTTGCTATGTTGGGCATGTTGTCACCGTCATCACGTGGTGCTCTTATGACTTCTGGTATTTTTATGTATGTTTTTATGGGTATTATTGCTGGTTACTTTGCCGCTCGTCTCTACAAAACAATGAAGGGCCGTGAATGGAAAAAATCTGCCTTTTTAACAGCCACCTTATATCCCAGCATTGTATTTGGGTGAGTTTAGATTAAATTTAAAAGCAATCTTAGTATATTTTATATAATCCTTTTGCTTTTTATCGTAGCACTGGCTTTTTCTTGAACTTTTTCATATGGGATAAAGAATCGAGTGGTGCTGTGCCTTTTAAGACCATGATCTCATTACTTTTGTTGTGGTTTGGCATTTCAGTGCCTCTCGTTTATTTGGGTTACTATTTTGGTTATCGCAAACAACCCTATCAGCATCCAGTGCGCACAAACATGATACCAAGACAAGTACCAACACAACATTGGTATATGAATGCAATATTAAGGTAAGTGGAAAGTTATTTTTGGATGAAGTTTTAAAATAAATGCCCATTCATTATACCATACATCACCATAGGTGGGATTATACTAATGTTTGTAACACCAAAAAATATTAGTCTATGACCCACCATCGGCTTAGTATCAATTTCTGAGTTGATTTATCCGTCCGTCTATTCGTCCATGTAAACGTTATAATCAAACACAGGTCGCAAATTTTGAAAATAATTTCATGAAATTTGGTACACAAGTTTTCTACGGTGCAAGAACGATGCCTATTGAAATTATTTCAACTTCGATACATTGTTTCATTTTCGATACATTATTTCACCTATTCCACATGCAAGTATCTTCCCGGGATAGGGATTCAACGATCATAAATCTCTTAAATATAGAAATATTTGAATGAAATTTGACACATATAAGTTTTATATAACCATAAATCTGTCTGACAAAAATTATTATCATTTTTTCTTATTAAATTCTTCAATAATCAAAAAACCTGATGGGCTTGTAGATTACATTATTATTCTAAAAGTAGGTAAAAATTATTTTTCTTCTAGTTATCCTTTATTGCTCAAATATTTTTATTTTTAAATTGTAAGATATAGTTATAAATTTTTTATAATACGGTTATTTTGTATATTTCATATTTTTCTATTGTTTTTGTATTTTTTTATGTATTTATTCAGGAATTTGCTTTTGTAATATATATTTATTGGCCTAGAAAGGTTTTTTATATTACTTGAATTATAAATAAATAAATAAATAAATATGTAAATAAAATTTAAAAATAATAACAGCTTGTTAATAAGCGTTAAGTATATTTTAGGAAAATCTTTTCGCGTATTATAAGCACAACATTGTTCCAAAGTCTATATATCCTAACAGCAAAAAATCGATTCTTGTAAAGCGTGTTAATTCTTGAACATATAATTGACGATGTTCGGGATGAAAGCCACCAGAAGATCTTGGAAATAAATATGTCACCTTTTTATTCTATAATACAAGCTTATTAAACGAAGATTGATAAAATCATTGAGGTTCGTCCCAGAAATTCTCTAGTCTTTGTAGAAACATTATTATTAGTCTTTTGAAACATTTTCTAAATTTAACTATATTTGCATCTGTAGTGGAGGAGTAGATCTCAATGTCATAAAGAAATATTGGCATTATCTTAGCAATTAGTTTTCTGATATGAAGAGGAAAAATGCATCCTTATAAGTTAACCCTACTAAACGTTAGCCAAGCCTTAGATATTATACTGCCTATACAATTTTCGAAAAACAACTGATCAAACAAGTAGAAACCTAGGGATTTATAATTTGATACATGTTTAATATTTACATCATCCAGTTAGTTAAGGTAAAGCTCTAACATAATTACCAAATTTCATGCTATATATTTTCAGTGGATTTATAGATAATTTGTTATCATTTGACCACTTAACGATGTTATTCAAATTATTGTTAAATTGATTAACAAAATTGAGCACCAAAGCATTTTTTATCAAGGTAAGGTTAGGTCATTTGAATATCATCAGCATAATTTTGTGCACTGCAAAAAGTGAGTGAACTGATAAAATCGTTAATATAAATCATGAACAATGACGGAGCTAAAATGTATCACTGGGGTACACCGCGTTATGTCCTACCACATTCTGATACTTCATTCCCATCCTTAACAAATTGATCTGATATCATATAAAAATGATGATATCAATTTACATGATGTTGCTGAAAAATTAAACTGATCATGTAGCTTTTGCAAGAACAATGTGTGATTGATTTTCTATAGAAACAAAATTTGTTACAAATGATTTTCTATAGAAAAAAATTGTAACAAATGATTTTCTATAGGAAAAAAAATTTCACAAATGATTTTCTATAGAAAAAAATTTGCCACAAATGATTTTCTATAGAAAAAAATTTGCCACAAATGATTTTCTATAGAAAAAAATTTGCCACAAATGATTTTCTATAGAAAAAAATTTGTCACAAATGATTTTCTATAGAAAAAAATTTGTCACAAATGATTTTCTATAGAAAAAAATTTGTCACAAATGATTTTCTATAGAAAAAAATTTGTCACAAATGATTTTCTATAGAAAAAAATTTGTCACAAATGATTTTCTATAGAAAAAAATTTGTCACAAATGATTTTCTATAGAAAAAAATTTGTCACAAATGATTTTTTATAGAAAAAAATTTGTCACAAATGATTTTCTATAGAAAAAAATTTGTCACAAATGATTTTCTATAGAAAAAAATTTGTCACAAATGATTTTCTATAGAAAAAAATTTGTCACAAATGATTTTCTATAGAAAAAAATTTGTCACAAATGATTTTCTATAGAAAAAAATTTGTCACAAATGATTTTCTATAGAAAAAAATTTGTCACAAATGATTTTCTATAGAAAAAAATTTGTCACAAATGATTTTCTATAGAAAAAAATTTGTCACAAATGATTTTCTATAGAAAAAAATTTCACAAATGATTTTCTATAGGAAAAAAAATTTCACAAATGATTTTCTATAGAAAAAAATTTGTCACAAATGATTTTCTATAGAAAAAAATTTGTCACAAATGATTTTCTATAGAAAAAAATTTGTCACAAATGATTTTCTATAGAAAAAAATTTGTCACAAATGATTTTCTATAGAAAAAAATTTGTCACAAATGATTTTCTATAGAAAAAAATTTGTCACAAATGATTTTATATAGAAAAAATGATTTTCTATAGAAAAAAATTTGTCACAAATGATTTTATATAGAAAAAAATTTGTCACAAATGATTTTCTATAGAAAAAAATTTGTCACAAATGATTTTCTATAGAAAAAAATTTGTCACAAATGATTTTCTATAGAAAAAAATTTGTCACAAATGATTTTCTATAGAAAAAAATTTCACAAATGATTTTCTATAGGAAAAAAAATTTCACAAATGATTTTCTATAGAAAAAAATTTGTCACAAATGATTTTCTATAGAAAAAAATTTGTCACAAATGATTTTCTATAGAAAAAAATTTCACAAATGATTTTCTATAGGAAAAAAAATTTCACAAATGATTTTCTATAGAAAAAAATTTGTCACAAATGATTTTCTATAGAAAAAAATTTGTCACAAATGATTTTCTATAGAAAAAAATTGTAACAAATGATTTTCTATAGGAAAAAAAATTTCACAAATGATTTTCTATAGAAAAAAATTTGCCACAAATGATTTTCTATAGAAAAAAATTTGCCACAAATGATTTTCTATAGAAAAAAATTTGCCACAAATGATTTTCTATAGAAAAAAATTTGTCACAAATGATTTTCTATAGAAAAAAATTTGTCACAAATGATTTTCTATAGAAAAAAATTTGTCACAAATGATTTTCTATAGAAAAAAATTTGTCACAAATGATTTTCTATAGAAAAAAATTTGTCACAAATGATTTTCTATAGAAAAAAATTTGTCACAAATGATTTTCTATAGAAAAAAATTTGTCACAAATGATTTTTTATAGAAAAAAATTTGTCACAAATGATTTTCTATAGAAAAAAATTTGTCACAAATGATTTTCTATAGAAAAAAATTTGTCACAAATGATTTTCTATAGAAAAAAATTTGTCACAAATGATTTTCTATAGAAAAAAATTTGTCACAAATGATTTTCTATAGAAAAAAATTTGTCACAAATGATTTTCTATAGAAAAAAATTTGTCACAAATGATTTTCTATAGAAAAAAATTTGTCACAAATGATTTTCTATAGAAAAAAATTTCACAAATGATTTTCTATAGGAAAAAAAATTTCACAAATGATTTTCTATAGAAAAAAATTTGTCACAAATGATTTTCTATAGAAAAAAATTTGTCACAAATGATTTTCTATAGAAAAAAATTTGTCACAAATGATTTTCTATAGAAAAAAATTTGTCACAAATGATTTTCTATAGAAAAAAATTTGTCACAAATGATTTTTTATAGAAAAAAATTTGTCACAAATGATTTTATATAGAAAAAATGATTTTCTATAGAAAAAAATTTGTCACAAATGATTTTATATAGAAAAAAATTTGTCACAAATGATTTTCTATAGAAAAAAATTTGTCACAAATGATTTTCTATAGAAAAAAATTTGTCACAAATGATTTTCTATAGAAAAAAATTTGTCACAAATGATTTTCTATAGAAAAAAATTTGTCACAAATGATTTTCTATAGAAAAAAATTTGTCACAAATGATTTTCTATAGAAAAAAATTTGTCACAAATGATTTTCTATAGAAAAAAATTTGTCACAAATGATTTTCTATAGAAAAAAATTTGTCACAAATGATTTTCTATAGAAAAAAATTTGTCACAAATGATTTTCTATAGAAAAAAATTTGTCACAAATGATTTTCTATAGAAAAAAATTTGTCACAAATGATTTTCTATAGAAAAAAATTTGTCACAAATGATTTTCTATAGAAAAAAATTTGTCACAAATGATTTTCTATAGAAAAAAATTTGTCACAAATGATTTTCTATAGAAAAAAATTTGTCACAAATGATTTTCTATAGAAAAAAATTTGTCACAAATGATTTTCTATAGAAAAAAATTTGTCACAAATGATTTTCTATAGAAAAAAATTTGTCACAAATGATTTTCTATAGAAAAAAATTTGTCACAAATGATTTTCTATAGAAAAAAATTTGTCACAAATGATTTTCTATAGAAAAAAATTTGTCACAAATGATTTTCTATAGAAAAAAATTTGTCACAAATGATTTTCTATAGAAAAAAATTTGTCACAAATGATTTTCTATAGAAAAAAATTTGTCACAAATGATTTTCTATAGAAAAAAATTTGTCACAAATGATTATCTATAGAAAAAAATTTGTCACAAATGATTTCCCATATAAAAAAATTTGTTACAAATGATTTTATATAGAAAAAAAATTTGTTACAAATGATTTTCTATAGAAAAAAAATTTGTTACAAATGATTTTCTATAGAAAAAAATGTTCACAAATGATTTTCTATAGAAACAAATTTGTCACAAATTGTTTTCTTTAGGAAAAATTTATTTCTTTCAAAAACATAGCTTTCGTATAAACCCCTCTTCAGAAAATTACTTTAATGGTCATAAATTCCATAGAAATGATAGTGCCAGGTTAATATTTGACACAAATCAGTGTTATGTAAATAGAAAGCGCAATGACAAATTTTGTGAGGATCGGCCCATATAAGGCCCATTTCCGCTATTCAACCTAAAGTGCACAAACATAACATAATATAATGCATACATATGTATGTTACATAGAAGTATACACTGCTATTAATACAAGTATCAGTCTACAATTTGCCACGGGTCCCACATAAGACCCCTCCCCGAATTTTGATGCACACACAATGGTGTAGGGTATTATATGGTCGGGCTTGACCGACTATTTATATCTTACTTGTTTTATAATTGATTTTTCTTTTTTTTTTAGTACTCTAATGGCTGGTATTTTACCATTTGGTGCTGTATTTATAGAATTATTTTTTGTTTTCACTGCCATTTGGCAAAATCAATTTTATTATCTTTTTGGTTTTCTATTTTTGGTATTTTGTATACTGGTAGTAAGCTGTGCCCAAATTTCCATAGTTATGACATACTTTCAATTATGTGGAGAGGTAAATATTCGGCTAAAAATTTTACATTTAATCTTTAATTTGTTATTTCTTTACATCCACAGGATTATCGTTGGTGGTGGCGTAGTTTTATTGTTTCAGGAGGTTCAGCTGTTTATGTGCTATTCTATAGTATATTTTATTTCTTTACAAAACTTGAAATTACCGAATTTATACCAACATTATTGTATTTCGGTTATACAAGTAAGTTTTATCTAATAAAAACTTTTTTGGTTAGTGAATTATATATTTCTTTATTTCCTTTAGGTCTTATGGTTTTAACATTTTGGCTTCTAACAGGAACAATTGGTTTCTTTGCTGCCTATAGTTTTATACGTAAAATCTATAGTGCTGTAAAAATTGATTGATTTTATTATTTCATTTATCGTAAAGCCCGCCAAGAAATGCTACAAACATTTAACTACCACATACACACTTTTTCGGTATTCTATGTAACCAAAAAGAAAAGAAAATCAATCCAAATGCAATTTAATATAAAATTTTTGTATTTTATATGCACTTTTCTCTATCGCTCATTTTATCTTTAGTTTCTTCAATAGTTAAACAAAAGAAAATTTTATTTATTTTATTCCTTTATTTTTTTCTGATATTTTGGGTTTTTTTTTATTTAAAACTTTTTTTTAAATTATTTTATACAAATTTATTTTTAAGTAAACTAATTACTGTAATAAGTTGTTTAACTTTAGTTATTTTAATTTAATTATTTAATATAATTTTAATTAAACATTCTAATATTCCCTTTTTCCCTTTCTTGCTATATTCAAGCTGTATCTTATAGAAAAGATGAAATTTCTCAATATTTAAACTTAAAAGTTGAAAACAATTTAGATTGGCTTTTTGTTTTAGTTTGTAATACACTTTAATCTTAAGTCGTCTCTATTTGCTAAGTTAAAATGAAAACAAATCAACAAAAGAATGTAAGAAACAAAAAACAAATATATAAATTTGTAAAAATAATAAAAAAAAAGTGTTTTAATATTTAATATTACACAGGTGTTAGCGATTTGTAATTTCTTTCTTATTTCTCCTTCCTTTAGTTAAATATTAGCATTTAACACACTACTGCGTTAGTGGACTAGCGGGACTCCTACATAGACCAGATATAAATTGATTTATTTAAAAAAATGTACTGTCAAAGTGTAAAAATGAAAAATTAAACTATGACTCCTAACACCCATAGGAAAAAAGTAGAATTGGAATTAACTATCTAGGTGCAGTTATACACATAACTATTTTTTTTTGAAATATTTCATATATGGATAAAACTAACTTTTAAACCAATCAAGATATATTAAAACGGTTTAGTGGGCACATATAAGACCAATAAATGTTCAAAATGATGCAATTAAAAAATTGAAAATTGTCACATGTCTAATCACGACGGAGCAGTGACGAAATGATTTCTATTTTTTTAGTAGAGAAGAATTCGAGGAAGGGAAAAATTACCCTTCGTTTGTTGACTTGTCGATTATCACCCAAATAGAACCACATGTCCCTAATTTCATGTTTCTAGTTTAATTATTACACAAAGTTCAAAAATATTGTGATTCACTTATGACTATATATTTTTAATTTAATATTTCTATGTTCAATATTATAGAAAAAGTCCCCTATTGTGGATTTTCAATCACTTAAAATTTAAAAAGTGCCATTAGATGAACGAAAAAGTACCAAAAAGTGCCTTCATATAAGATCTAATTCAATCCGGAACGATTATGCTTCTACGTTAAATATTATAAAAAAAATCAAAAAGGAACCGTTAGGAGCACACAAAGTCGATCCTTGTGAATTTTTACCTAATTTCATAGAAAATTCTAAAAGTACCATTAGAAGAACGAAAAAGTGCCAAAACGTTCCTTCATATTTGTTCCTAAATTTCTAAGGGACGAAAATGTTCCGATTCCGGTTTTTGTGGATTCTAACTCAAAAATATATAAAAAGTATCATTAGATTTTCTTCTTTGGTACTATTAGAGGAAAAAAAATTAGGCACCACTTTCCTTGATTCATAATTCACTCAGAAACACAATAGCTAACTTTTATGTCGGTAAGTTTATTCATTGAAAACATTAGAAAAAAGTACCAAGTTCTATTCCCACGACAATTGGTTCTACGTTCCGGAACGACCCAAGCTCAACTCGCTGTATCAACTGTATCAACCGGAAGTTTTTTCCCCAGGGAGGAACTTTTGATTACAGCAGAACTGTTGAATAACAGCAATCAAGTTCAATTTCCGTCTTAGAACAGATCTATTAAACTTAAATTTTCAAAATGTTCATTCCGTTTAAATTTGCATATAACAGATATGCAAATGCCAATCAACCCTTAAAATTTTATCAAAATTGACGCGATGTGTTTGAATAAAATGTAATATTTCGTTTTTACCCGTTTTTAGTACTTTTTTCCACCATGAATATACAAAAATTGTATGTCAATGAATTTTAAAATTGTTGTGGAATCCATAATAAAATATTCATATGTATATGCCGGTTAATAAAAAAAAATTTTAATGAAAATGTACCAAAAATAGGTACGATTTTTAACACTTAAACATTCGAATTTCCAAGAAGTACCATACTTGTATTTGTAAGTGATCGATAAGTGACGAATATGATGTAAATTTCATTTATTTATTTCTTTTACAACAATATAGTAAGCCTCTTTAGGAAAAAAGACATATTAAAAAGAAATAATCCTGAATAATTAATTTAATAAATAATAAAATATAAATCCAAAAACATATCTTTTAGGTTCCAATTCCTGAAAAATAAAGTATTTACGATAAATATTAAAATTAAAATCAAATTGATCTAAATTCTATGTTTATTAGTTTAAAAGATACATAGAGTGCCAAAAAAGTATCAAAAACCAGTCTTTACCCGTTTTCTTCCTAAAGTTTTTACCCCCTTAATGTTCGAGTTTTGAAAAATCCGTCCTTAGTGGATGACTATGATGGTACTCATATCTATAGTGCAAATTTTATGCCTCTACCTTCTTTTATATATGTATATAAAAACATATAGGAACATATAGATATAGAATATGCGGCAATTTTTATATAACAAAACTTATATTTATTTCTTTAACTTTTTTTTTTATAGAACAGAACATAATTCAACAGATATGTTTAATAATAAAGTAAATAAACTATAATTAGAATTCAAATTCCCCTTTACGGGGACATTTTGTGCGAGAATGACCTTCCTGGCGACATAAACCACATTTGCGGGTTTTGGAACCTTCAGCTGTACTAGTGGAACCTTTTTTATCTTAAAATAAATATATAAATAATACTAAGAATTTGTTTAATGTTAATAAACAAAAAACTCACTTGGTAAAGCTTTGAAGTTACTGCTTTTGGGAGCAGATGAAGAACCACTACCCCATGAACTCTGGCTGTCATCTAAAATGATTTTTACTTAACAAGCATAAGAAAATTGTATTTTAAACCCACCTTCAGTTTGATCAGCCCATTGGAAGAAACCACAAGATTGTTCACGATTAGCACAGGCGTAAAAACCTCTACCCTTATTGGGACCATCTTTTCGTACGGTCAGGCTATTGGCAGGTTTATTGCAATTACAATTAACTTGTTCTGCATTATCGGTTAAAACACTATCTCTTGAACCCCAACTGCTGGTGGTGAAGTTATTATTACTTATACTACTTGTACTCCAGTTGCTACTGTTAGCATTATCACCATGAAATTGTTTATTTGAATTTGATTGTGCAACACTTTCAGTTTCATCGGCCCATTGAAAGAATCCACAAGATTTGTCACGATTTACACAAGCATAGAAATCTCTACCCTTATTAGGACCTTCTTTACGTACGGTTAAACTACTGGCAGGTTTATGGCAATTACAATTAATTTTATCCTTATTAACGGGTATATCAGCATCTCTAGAACGCCAACTGCTGCTGGTGCTGGCAACGTTGGATCTTCTACTAGTACTCCAATTACTACTGCTAGCAGTAGCGTTAGCAGTAGTTTCAGCTCTACCATGGGTTGTCGCTTGTTCAATTTCATCCGCCCACTGGAAAAACTTACAAGGATTACTTTTGGAACATACAAAAAATATTCTACCCTTATTTGGACCATCTTTTTTAACCGATAACCTAGAAAATATATTCATAAAAATATTTTAAACAACTTTCAAATATTTTCTTCTTACTCTTTAGCTGGTTGATGGCATCCCGTACATTTAACATTAATATTAGTTTTTTCAGCACTGATTCGACTAGAGGAACCCCAGGAGAAATATTCTTCTTCTTTGGTTCCTGAGTTTTGCAATTTCGGCTTTTTAGTTGTTGTCCCAATTTCAGATAGTCTAGCATTTTTAGCGGCACTACCCCAAACATAGTCATCATCATTAAGATCATTGTTATCATGCAGCCATTCGCCAAAATTATCATCTATATCTATTTGAATTCTATTTGAAGTTGCCGAAGATAAAGTTGCATTATTTAATGCACGTGTGTTTTGCTTTGCTTCTGTGTTTTCTAATTTCAGTATTTTAGCTGTTGATCCAATTTCTGAAAGTCTAGCTTTTTTTGCGGCACTTCCCCAAACGTAGCCATCATCATTAAGCTCATTGTCATCTTCCAACCATGCACTAAAACTCTCATCCATATCTGCTCGATTTCTAGTTAAAGCTGACGTTGATGAAGTTGCGGCACTGTTTAATGGTCGAGTATTTTGTTCCTTATTTTTTTTATTTCCAGAACCCCATTGGACATCCGCAAAAAAATCATCGTCATCATCATTAAACGCCGCGGCTAAATCATCACTTAACACGGTATCTTGTGTATTTCTCGTGGTCATTGTTGTTGTATTCGTAGATGGAGTAACAGCTTTAGTGGATTGTATATTAGCTTCAGCTAATAATACTAAATCATCGAATCCATCATTACTATCGAAAAATGCATCAATTGGCATATCCTGCAATTCGGAAGCAGCAATGTCATCTGCAGTTTGTTGGAGAGCTGGAAAATATTTACATCTTAATTGACTTTATATTTCACTAACGAGTTTTTGAAGATGTTCTATACTAAATTAAGAATTGTCAAGAAATTAACTATATATATATATATATATATATATATATATATATATATATATATATATATATATATATATATATATATATGTATATACCCAGCAAAAAATGTTCGAAGTAATTCAAAAGGATATAACATTTTCGTAATTTCTTTAGAACTTATGTATAAGTAAATTTATCATTCAACTCTGTAAATTATTTAAGATTATTAATTTTTTGTATTTAAATTAAATTCATATCCGAACTAATCTCTTGGTACCAATGAAAAAACGTAGTTGAATAATAAAATTATCATTGCTTTTAAATACTCATTTACAAATGAATTGTTTATAAATATAAACTATAAATTAACTCCAAGAAAATATTACTCGATTCATAGAGCAAATCAAACAATCTTCAGCTTCAGTCTGCAAAGTTTTAAGAAGGACATGTTCAATGGAAAGTCCTTATGAAACTCAAAGTTGGAGGCATTTCTTTCAACATTCATTATATATTCATTATTCATATGTCATTCTATAATCACAATATTCCGCGTACATTACAAATATCAAAAACCACTCTGACCCAGGGACGAGTCAGATTGGGGAAACGAAAGTAAGTGTGTGTGTGTTCTACAATATATGTTTTTCGTCTAACCTACATGATACATTACCGATATCGGAACCTTCTTAAATGCGGTCTTGGGGACTTTAATGATCTCCATCAGCCCTATTAGGCAATCGTTGTGGAAGAATGACGCAGAGGATCTCCACTGCCGGGTCAAATAAACGAATTTATCTCCTGCATACGGAACGACGACGCCACCATGTATCATTGCACAAACTCAGTCAACATCAAACATTTAACCTTGGAATGAGACATAGAATATCTCGCAACATTTTGGGCAGATAATCACCATAATTACTCTCCTCACAAGCTTAAACCAAAAGAATCCTGGTAAAATAACGATTATCGTGAACCTTGACTTGTCCAAGGGTTTGGACAGTGTTAGTCACATTGCACTTTTTCAGGAAAACCTGCAAGTCATAACGCCCAACAAAATGGAAAAGTAGATCGTTATCTGTCATTATTACGAAGATTTTAAGAAATAATATGAAAACCCCGTAGAGTTAAACAGGGAGTTCCTTAAGACGGAGACTTATATTCACTTCTATTAAACTATAACCTCAAGAAACCTAAAGAATTGGAGAAAAGATGAATACATTTTTTTAACTATGAGATACGTAGAATGTCTATTAAATCCAAGAAAGCAGTTGTAGTAAGGAGGGTATAGACTCCCAAATTGATCTAAGCGTAGACTATGAGCCCAGATCCTAATATGTCAACACCAAAGTAGGGATAAAGCAATGGGAATAATGCTAATTGGTCTCGCATAGACCGTGTTGTTTTCAACGGATGTTCAGTATGTGATAAAAGGCTTAATGATACCTCCATAAATTCAAATGTCCTACTATACTTATTTCACAACGTCTAATGGATGTTTGATCCCAACCAATAAAAGTGGCATTTCTTTAATATTACCTTCATGGAGAACTCCTTACAAATATTATAAACTGTGCTCCTTACAGTGTTCCACCCTAATAATTCAGTGGCCTTCAAAATGACTAGAATTTCTGATTTAAACACACTAAAACTATAAGGGAGTCAATACGATTTTCTGATATTTCTTCTTAGAAAATAAAAACCAGCTCCAGTACTTACATCCATTTTATATCCATCGGTAAAAGCTGTTCCTGATAAATGATTTCTATTAGGAATAATCAGAGCAAGAGTTTTCCCGAAATCGACTTCAGTACCTATATAGAAGGAAGGAGCTGGGATATGGCCACTGAAATTAACTTCGTTTAAGATTTTAGAATGTACTGCTCTGAGAAATCCCATTAAATCTAACTCATTTATAATTTTAATATTGCGTTAACTATCCCAATAGTTACTTTGAATAAATTCACAATTTTATTTGTGTTCGAAGTTCCTATGCGTATTTCTTCGATTTTAAGTTAGCTCAACAGCTGACTTTTCCAATTGCATTAGAAAAACTAAAGATATAATTAGAGTGTAGATTTTATAAAATCAATGAAAATTAAAAATCATATTCTAAAATATCAAAGCATAAACATTTAGTCTAATCAAGCTCCTTGCAGCTATTCCCATCACATACTCTTCGGTGAGTAGGTGAAATGTTGAAACACTCCAAGATAATTGGCTTCATTTGCTAATTACAGCGTCTCTATTATCTTCAATAGAAAAGAAGATAGTTGATCGGTATAGAAAAATTCTTATTTTTCCTAACCTCTATTCATCCTCGGTATATTTTCCCTTAAGAGACATACTCTGTAATAACTCCATTAATAGTATTAGTGCCGTGTCAGATGATTTGCAGCTTGGCTGGAGAAATGCCATCTGATCCGGAAGATTTATACGGTTCGAAAGAATTTACTGCCAATACTATCTTATTCATCGAGACTATGTCACTAACCATTTAACTTCCTGGCAACAATACACTCTAAGGATTCAAATATAGCTTTATTTTTGCCTCTATGTTCCTGCAGCCAGGAAAGTGGGTTTCAAGTCAAATTTCTCAGATTTGAAGTAAATTCTGAGTATGAACTATATAGTTCTGAAACCCTTAAAACAATGGCTTTGATGCGCACAATTTTTAATTTTACCCGATTTCAACAATTTTCTATATATAACCAGTATCACAGTGTAAAAATTACTTAAACAAATAAGCAATTTTTATTAAAAGTTAAGAATTTTTTTATTTTTTCATTTTTAAACACAAAACTTTAAAAGTCTTCATATCAACTAAAATCTACACCCAATCGCTTTTCGTAACTACTATTTCATTATAAAATGACCCCAATTAAATACAACTTTAAAGGTTTTATTAAAACTTACCTGCAGTAAAATACGAACGTATATTTGAATTTACAGTTCTTTTGTTTTGATTTGTGCTCGTAGTTGCTGATTTTGTGGAGGGTTTTCGTGTTTTCTTTGCTTTGGTTTCTGTCTCGGTACCAGGATCATCTGATTTCTTTGTTTTCGTTGCAGTACTTTTCGATTTCTTAGCCACATTACCGGTAGAGCCTGCCGGTGGTGGCGGCTGAGTTATGCCATAATTAATAGGTATAGATGAAACGTCACCAACAATAGGTCCCAAACGTTTAACATTTTCCAAATTAACATTAAATATATTACGAAATTGTTCATCACAACGCAAACAGGTTTTATACCAACCAGAGGGTGCATTAAACATGGCTTTGTGATAGGGATTTGAAAATTTAAATTTTATTAATTTAATTTCCAAACCACATTTTGAACAGGTTTCATCTAATACATTAGGATCTTTACATTCATCGGGCCACCAAATACAATTTTTACAATCAGGATAATTAAGACAACCAATAAAGAAACCGGTTTGATTCTTTTTGGGCTTTAAAGCCATAGGTGCTATGGAACATTTGGGACATTTAAATATTTCTTGTACACGATTTTGATTTTCAACAACCCCAGGCCTTTCATTTGAGGTGTTGCTATTATGTTGAGCCGGAGTTTCTAAAATACGTTGTGCCATTTTTTCATCCATAGCAGTTATTTTATCCATAATTTGTTTGTATGCTTCTTTGTATTTAACAATTTGTTCACGCAACACCGTTTTGGGATCTTTTTCACCCAAACAGATTTTTTTCAAATCTTGCTCGAACTCAGCTCTTAACATGGGTTTAGCCAAAGCTAATTCCATAGCATCATAACCCTCGTATAGACCCATACCTATAACACCCGGTACTAGGCAACCTTTGTCCACAACACCTATATAGCCTCTTTCTTTGATGGTGTTTATGTGTTCGGCATGTGTTGCATCTGTGCCAATGCCATGTTTTTCCATTAAGGCTATTAAATCAGCTTCGGTTAGGAGAGGCGGTGCTGTTGTGTGACCTTCAGGCATTGTTATTTCTGTGGGTTCAAATTGTTGACCCTGCTCATATTTATGAATTTGTTTGGCATTCCATTTATCATAAATGTAAACATCGAGATAATTGCGTTCATAAATAACTAAACCAGTAGCGGTAAATTTTTCTCCACCGATTGTTATTGTCACAATTGTTTCGGAGCCAACCGCGTCTTTGCTAACGCAAGCCAAGAAATGACGGCAAATTAATTCGTATACACGACCCTCGTTTCCATCAATATCTAATTGTAAATTAATAGTTATTTTGAAGATTTTTATTATATTTTTCATTTGTACGTACTTGACACCATTTTGGTGGGATGTATCGGAGGATGCGCTTGATCAGATTTATTGCCATTCTTAGGATTTGGTCCCCATTCAGCAACACGCTGAGCAAATGAACCCCAAACACCATGTCCTGTTTGCTGTTCAACAAGAGATCTAGAAAGAACGAAACAAATATCCTTTTAATTATTAAAAGCTTTTAGTAATTATAAATTGTTCACTTACTTTAAATCTATATCTTTGGAAAACATATTCGTCTCCGTGCGTGGATAACTTATTATACCCTTTGTATAAAGTTTTTCTGCACAAGTCATAACTTCCTTGGCGGATAATTTTAATTTGCGTGAACCTAATTTTTCCAATTCGACAGTATCTAAAGGTGTGGGACGCCATTTACTTTTAGGCTTCACCGTAACACTTTCAACGGTGGCCGTGGGATTTGCAATAACGAGCAGATAATAGTCTTCACAGGCTTGTTTGTCAAACAGACGATTGCGGGCCCAAAGAAATTCTACCGTTAAATCCTCTATAGTATGAGTAACTATTTTATAAAATACAAATCAAAATTACCTATAAATTATTGTTAACCAGATTTTTGGTTTCCTTCCTAACAATTATTATCTCACCTTTAATCTTCCAAAAAGGTTCAGAAACGAATGCTTCAATTTCCTTATAACGCTCTGCAACAAAGCCCAATGTGGGTATTTGACAGCTCCCATAGGAAATCAATTTATTGGCAATTTTCTCAGGAAATAATCTTTGCAAACGCATTGTTTGAAATCTTGTTATAGCCGCACCAGTCCTTAAATCCAATTCCGACCGCACATCAACAGCATCACTTTGCCTCTTATCGGGTTGGGCTAGATTTTGTAAAGCTCTTTTAACCGCTGCTCCAGTAATTTCTGAGAAAACTGCTCTATACACCGTAATATTTGGTTTAATGGCGCGACACACATCTATAATCTCAAAGCCAATATTCTCACCCTCACGATCACAATCGGTCCAAACGATTAATCCTTGACAACTGCGTACTTCACGTTCCAGGGTACTTTTAATAGCTGTAAAATTTTCACTGCATGCTTTTCGTACGGGAGCATCAAACAGACTCTGAGGATCAACATTGTTCCAATTCCGATAAGAACTCAAAAATTCGAATGTCAATAAATGACCCGATACTGATGTCATGACCATTTTACTTTTTCTACCCAAAACGTTTGCTTCAAATTCATAAATTTTATTATACACCGAAAGACCTTCGCGCTAAAATGTGTGTTGTCTTAATGTGAGATTATTTTATACTATATATCCATTTATACTTACTCTTCTAGCCGTTCCATTGGACAATTGGCCGGCAATTGTCTTGGCTGCGTCATTTTTCTCCGCCACATTTAGGTATTTCATTTCTAAGATTTTTTCTTTTTTAGCAAAACATCTTTTAGGCACATAGAATGTGTAACATTTTAATATTTTAAGCATTTAAATTTACATTGGATTGTGCTAATTCGTACAAAAATTAAAATAATCCCGTCAAACAAAAAGAAAAGTGATTTTGTTTATTTGAGTTTAAATTGCTTCAAAAGCAATTTTGCAGAGAATAAACATGAAGTCTGAGATGGTAATACAGCGATTTTTTTTGCAACTCTTTTTAATTTTTTTGTAAGTTAAGTTTAAACCCAAGATTATTTAGTTGCATAAATTCCCTTTGTGTATAGAAATTTGTCGCTAATATTTAAAATGCAATTTTAAAAAATATTTATAAAAAACAACAAAAATATAAACTTAAAAAATAAAAAAATAAAAAAACAAATTTATATATCAATTCAATATTTTCTAACGATTTTGTTAATGAAATGTTGACACACTGCACGTAGCTTGAATTTCGATAACTTTTGTTTACATTTGCAATAACGTCGAGTCTGTACTAAAGAAATTTTTTATCAAGACAAACGTTGAAAATTTGCCTAATGTAGACTGAATTTGTCAGAATTATTGTAGTCTTAATGCCATTTTAATTTTTGTTGGTAGTTTTTACATGGTTTATTTTGATTCAGGCAAAAATTTGACGTTTGCCTCGATAAAAATTTCCCTAATATAGACTCGATGTAATCTCTAGCTAGATGACACATGACAAATTCGATCATTTTAACATTGGGTTGTTTTATTACACTGTTTAACTTAAATGTAAACTATGTATAAGTAATTCAAGCAAGTACCGCGTAAATGTAAATAATGTAAATATAGTTTTGTATTTTAAAATATTTTTAATTTTTTGGGTTTTTTCATACAAATCAAAAACCATTTTTAACTAGTTTTTATTGAAAACCAAAAAAAAAAAAAAAAACTAAAATAACTATGATACATCCTTTTTAGAACCGTAGCTTTTATATATAGAGAAAAATAAAATTTAAAATTTATAGGAATTATTTGTTTTGTTTATGAAATTATTATAATAAATAATTTATTAAAAATTGTTAAAATATGTTTTAATATTGAAACTATGTATTTTCTGATCGAAATAGCAAATAGAGCGGAAATAAAAAATATCCAAGAAATATGAAAGAAATAAGGTATGTAAACGATGGAGTTTTTGAAATTTTGTTTTTCAAAAACCAATTAGTTTTTGTTTTGGTATAGACGGCATATATGCGTTTTGTCTTAGATGAAGCAAAAAAAGTTCAAAGTTATTCATTTAAATTGGATGTTATATTCGAAAAAATATGTATATGTCATTTTAAAAATAAATTTTTAACAAAATAATTGTGTAAAAATTAAAAAAGCTAACGAAAAAAAAGAAAATTTGGTCCTCAAAAAGGAATTCGAATTATATAACATATGAGCTATTGAAAAACAGAGGTGTAAGAAAAAATTCTCGCATTCTGGAAGAGATGAGAATTAAAATAAAGTCGTCGGGGCATATAACAGTGACTGCTGAAGAGATCAAAAATAAGTTACATAATTTAATTGTGATATACCGATACATATTTTTATTATTTTTAAAAAATTTTCTAAAATGAACATAAATATTTGCAGGAAGAAAGGAAAGAAATGTAAACAATGTCCATCTTGTGGTTCTTCTTCGGATTTGAATTTGTACCCACAAGTCCATTTAATTTTAGGAGCTTATAAAATTAATAATCTAAAGACAGTTGTAGAGGATAGTTCCTTAGGTACGTAAGTCTTAAATATATCAAGAATAGTACAAATTTGTTACACAAAAGACAATTTTTTCTGAAATTGAACAAAAAATTAATGGAGTACGTCTATTGCTCGGTTGTGGTGCCAATGCACACCACAATGGGGTAGTAGGGATATCATTAAAAGAGGAGAGTAAATTTTTGATTTTATTATAGCAAATGGTCTTTTAATCTGTAAAAAGGGGAATACCCCTACGTTCAGGACGAAGGATAGGAATTCGGTAATAGATATCACGTTGACCAACTCTGGAGACCTGGTAGAGGACTGGAGGGTAGTTATGGGGTGATTTTTCTCTGACCATAGCAGAATAACCTTCAGTCTGAACTTTCTGCGATCGGAGAGGAAACCTTATGGAATCCCAGACGGACGAATTGGGCCGCTTTCGGGTCCCAATTCGTTCAAGACTACTGAAACTCCGAGGGAGTTTACGGTGACGGACAGTCTTGACGTGATGGTGAAGATAATGACGGAGTCTATTACCAAAAGCTATGAGCTCTCCTGTACGGAGAGTCATCCGGGTAAGAGAAAACAGCCTGTCTGGTGGTCAAAGGAGTTGAGTGTTCAACGGACCACAGTCGGCAGGCTGTATAACAGGGCCCATAGAACTAGTAAGGATGAAGACTGGGGCACCTACACGGTGAGTTTTAATAAGTACAAAAGGGACATTATACAAGCTAAAAGGTCTTCGTGGATTAAGTTCAGAAAGACCATTGACTCTGTTAATAAACTATCTAGATTCAGGAAGAAACTGTCGAAGGATCCTAATGTTCTGGGTAGTATCCAGATATCATATGGTTCATGGACGGAGTCTAGCTCTGAGTCACTTAATGTGCTTTTGGAAACTCATTTTCCAGGTTGTAAGGATCAGGTGGAGAAGAGCATTTCTTCACAGAGTCCACCATCGGGGTGGTTGAAACGGTAGTGATAGACCTGATTACGATTGAGAAAGTAACATGGGCGGTTAATACATTCTAGCCTTATAAGTCACCTGGCCCGGATGGTATCTTTTCGGCTATATTACAAAATGCACCGGTGGCGCTTCGTCTACTACTAGTGGATATCTTTACTGGGTGTCTGATACATAGACACATACCAAAGGGGGTGGAGATAGGTAAGGGTCATTAGGACATGTCACTCGAAACCCAAGGTTTATAGACCTATCAGCCTATCGCCTTTTTTTGAAGACATTAGAAAGACTGATATATATACGAGTATATCTAAGTAATCTATTGGTACCAACAGCATGCGTAGTGCTCAACATGCTTACATGAAGGACAAATCTGTTGAGTGCGCTTCATGAAGTGGTGAGCTATATAGAACGAGGACTGCGGTACAGGGAATTTACCATGGCTGCGTTCTTAGATATTGAGGGAGCGTTCAATAATATCAAGATTGACGCTATTAAGCAGGCGCTTGTGTATCTTAAAGTACTTGACTTCTTGATCGAGGGGAATACAGGTAGGGGGAACGCTATCATCCCTGTTGTGACTGCTGGCTGTCGACGTGATTCTGCATCAGTTTGACAGTAGGGGACGGAAGATGGTGGCATATGCTGATAATGTGGTCATACATGTAACAGGAAAATTTCTCCCCATAATCAGTGAGATTGTGCAGTATACGCTGGGTGAACTGTCCTCCTAGGCCACTGATAAGGGGTTGGGAGTGAATCCTGAAAAAATGGAGCTCGTTGTGTTTACTAGAAAGTACAAGGTCGAGAATTTAGATTAGCGGTACTAGGTGGAACGAGAACTATCCGATTCAGCGGAAGAGGAATGTTCAGGAGAGACTCAAACGTAGCCTTAATGCCTATTACACCTGTAGGAACTCTGTAGGTTAGAACTGGGGACTCAAACAGAGAGTTGTGAATTGGATCTACGCCTCGGTAAGGAGACCAATTCTTTCATATGGTTGTTCTGTTTGGTGACAGACACTGGAACGGAAGAGTAATAGGAACCTTTTGTCGAAGGCACGGAGGTGTGTTTTAATCGGCATTACAAGTGCACACCACAGGCGGCTCTGGACGTCATACTTCATCTCTTACCCATTGAGGAGTTTGTCAGAGGTATGGCGGCAAGAAGTCTGTTAAGACTTAAGGAATTAGGATTATTAGGTTCATTAAGAACAGGTCACTCCCTGATCGTATACGAGGCTAGTTACGGTGAGGTTAATCTAGGCTCCACGAGGGCATCAGATTACATGGCCACTGAATTGGACTTTGGGGTAAATTCTGTTGTGGTGAAATCCAAGCTAGTAACCAACTGTAAGAAGTCACTGAGAGATCTGTTGGAACACTACGTAGTTAGACTCTGCTGGGTACCTAGCCATTGCAATACATCTGACAATGAATTAGCCGATGGATTGGCAAGGCGCAGCGAATGATGTCTCGGAGAGGGAGACCACCGTGAAATCTCCGCTGGGTTCTTTGGAAGGATCAGCGAATGGATCTTAGCCAGAACCAATTAGGCTTGGGAGAGTAAAGTGGACTGTAAGGGCGATATGGCCGGCACTCGACAAGGCAGGCACAAGTACCCTTCTGAGCTTGAGTAGAAAAAGTTTTGAGAATCATGATAGGAGTCATAACAGGACACTGCTTGATAGGGAAGATGAGGTCTAAATGGGACGCTGGCAATTCTGATTTTTGTAGAATGTGCGAGGACGTCGACGAGACCGAGTCTATTGAGCATATTATGTGTTACTGTCCGCGATTGCAGCATCGTAGGATGAAGTGGTTGGGCAATCAATTTCTCGACGGGCTATGTGAAGTTCGGAATATGGAGCCTGTATACGTCATAGGCTTTGTCATGGAAATAGACTGGCTAAAGGGGAGTTTGGGGTATATCCCAGAAATTTTTACATTTGATCTTTCATCCTTACTATCTTCTCGCCACTATCGTTTCTTTTCTTCTTCATCTATTCTGTCAAGGGTAAATGAAGAGATTCACAATGGACCAAAAGCGGTCTCTGGGTGGAGATGTGATACAAAGAAATGTATAACGTCAACCTTCTCTATCTATATATCTTAAAACCATTTTATTTTCTCAACAATTGTAAATCTTTTATATTAATTTAGAAGCATTCGGGAAACAGAGTCAGAAGTTTCTGAATATTTTTAAATGCTACTTCCTTAAAATTATTTTGAAGACATTGCATCAACTTCACAAACTGCAATTATAGGAATTTCATCGCCAGCCGAAATTCCACGTAGTACTACAAAAATAAAATCTTCAGATAACATAAATTAAAAAATGAAGATTTGGAAAAGCAAGAATAAAATGAAGAGAAGACCAAAAAATGCGGGAAGAAAAAAATGTATCAGTTGGAGATTGAAAAGAAGGATATCTTAGAAAGGCTAAGAAATTATACAAAGCAGTTAAAATATTTTATAATTAAAAAAAAAGAATAACTGAACATTAATATTGTTACGAAATTGTACTTGAATCAAATATACCGGTTTTAACGGCTGGTTTAAATTTAAATCTTTCTCAATCCTTCTAGACATTTCTGTTTATGTTAACATATCTGTAGAAATTATTAACATAGTTGTAAACATACAACATTGAATAAAAAGCTTTCACCATTGTTTGTAAGTATGGCAACACTAAACGTTGAAACTGTTAACATTAACGTCGAAAGCTCTAGTTTGTCCGTTAAGAACATTGTAGAAAGAAATAGAGCTTTCGAGAAACATATAATAGATGTCAGTGCAGTGTATATAAATTGGCCGTGAGAACACCATAGAGTCAGTCTAATTGAAAGCGTCGTTAAGTAAAGACAAATTAACTGCCTTGTCTGTATATTCTTGTACATTATTAAAGTGTGCTGCATAAAGTGTGTAATTTAAGTGCGTGTGTATTAGAACAAATAGTAACTATTTAAACTGTTATTGTTGTACATTTTTAGATAAAATAAAAATTCGTTACAACTTTTAAACTACTAAACTGCTTTTGTTTGCAATCAAAGTATATGGGTTATTTAAAGGAAATAAACCACCGTTTTTAAAAGGTAAAAACGTAATAATTTTAGGATTAAAATCTGGTGATTTAACGTGCGCCAAGATAGCAAAAAAAGATAGCACCGAATTTGAAAATAGCATAATGGCAACACCTTTTTACATATTATATTCAGAACCTGGTCAGTCCCAAGATACAACCTGTATGGAAAACGGAAGAAAGCTTTCCGTGCAAAAACTTGCTCGATCCATTTTCAATAAATCTTAGTTCCTTCATTTTGCCCACAGATTCTATCATATCTTGGAACACATTCAGTGCCAAGAGATCACCTATACAGGAAATGGAAATATACAACCTATAAAATATAAAAAGTCAACCGTGCAAAAAATCATTCGATCCATTTCCAAGAAATCTATGTCCCTCCATTTTCTATAATTTCTATGGACAAAATGAAGAAATATAGATTTCTCGGAATTGGATCGAACGATTTTTTGCACGTTTGACTTGGGTGTAATAGAATCTAGCATGTCGAAGATAACATTCTTACTTGTTGTGTTTGAATTCGTCTACTGTTAAAAAATGGAAGCGTTGAAATATTATTAAAATATTACTAAAACTTGAAGGAAACACATTTGCAAGTAAATATTTATCATTTTATTTGAAATAATTATATAAAATTATAAGAAATTAAAAAATGTGTCGAGTACTGATTTTAACCGCTGTACATGCCAGATCTAAGTGGTAAAACTGTCGCTGATTTTAGCGTCAAACACAATCAGGTACTCAAATCGCTTGTATCAATGCTATATCGTTCGGATTATGTCTCTAGCCTATAATATAGAGCAAATTGTTTACCTCGACTTGGGTGCTTAGCAGGTATAGGGATAAGACTCAAGACAAAATTCGCAAGTTAATGACCGCTAAGAGCCAAGTTCTTGACCGATTCTCATGGCAATCGCCGATGTTTTCGACAAGCTTTTGTTGATATACGGCGATATTGATTCTGCTTTCCCAATGACAAATGTCTCCCACCCACAATAAAACAATGTAAAGATTTATGTGAAATTTAATAGCAAATAATCTATATAGTTTTTTTTTTATTTATTTTATGATCCTCATAAATATTGATATATTTTCAATATTTCAATTATTATTTTTTTACTTGTTGGTTGTTTGTTAAATTTTCTTTGCTTTTTTAGTTTTACTCTTTTTTTGTTATAGTTTCTTTTTTTATTTTTATTTTTTGTAGTTGTTGTGAAAAGTTTTTTTTTTTTTTTGTAATATATTTTTTGTATCAATAAACTATTGATAATTTTTCCTTTTTATGTTTTGATGTTATTATTAATCGTAAATATATATTCAATTTAATATTAAAATGTAAAATAATTCAACATAAAAACGCTTAACTAAACAATTTCATTAAAAATAATAATAATATAATAATAAAGAAAAGGAAGTTTAAAATAGAGGAGAAAAAAATACCATTAGCATAAAGTAAAAAATTACAAAATTTTATGTAACATTGCTGTAATGAGTTAAAAAAAAATATACATGTATATTGTAAATTTTTGTTTTTATTAAATTCAATAAATATATTTTAACAAATTTTTAAAATCTCATTTTAGATTTGAAAGAATTTAAAATGTATAGAGAGGTAAGGTATAGAGAGGCAGAGAAACTAAAAAGGATACTGTTGAGGAAATATTGAAAATAGAGCTAATAATTGATAAATTAAACAAAAATATTTATATAAAGTTTTATACATAATTTTTTTTTTTATTCATCTTAAGTTTATGAATAATGAATCTTTATGTTTGCTTTTAAATTTGTTTCTTGTTTTATCTTGATAAATTTTTAATTTAATTTTCTATGTATAATTTCTGATTTTGTATTATATATATAGAGTAGATTCTGTCTTCTGGTAGAAAAAGTTTGTTTATTAATAACAAACCTTATTGTAAATTTATCATTTTATATAATTTTTTTGTTTTTCTGTTTTCAATTTATAAGAGAAAGCGCTCTTAGCTTAGGATTAAAAAAAAATTATATTTTAAGGATATTTTTTTTTTGTTTTTCTCACATTCCTTTTTCTCTAGTATACAAAAAAAGTTCTTATTAATCTATAAAATATGTGCTATTTAATAACAACAATTAT
This sequence comes from Protocalliphora azurea, assembly GCA_932274085.1. Lineage (NCBI taxonomy): Eukaryota > Metazoa > Arthropoda > Insecta > Diptera > Calliphoridae > Protocalliphora > Protocalliphora azurea. The sequence goes on from OW026520.1 coordinate 42,437,608, forward strand.
TAACTTCATTATTTCTTCAATTAATTCACAAGTTACAAGCTTCTTTCACCTACTTATTATTTTTTTTGCTTGTTACTTTTCTTTAAAATAGTTTAATAAAGAGGGAAGGGGCGATTAGACTCTACATCTCAGACTCTGGTTACAGTTGGTATGGCTGCATGTATTTGTGTTGTTGCTACTGCTGCTAATGTTGCGGGTACTATTGAATATTGAAAATCAACGACGCCACGAACGATCTTCGGATTCCTCATCTTCTTCTTCATCTTCAAGCCTAAGTTCAGGCAATGTATCGGTATTGTTAGCATCTGTTTCATTATTAGCTGGGGCATAAGTTGGTGATGGTATGTTAAAGTTGACATCCTGTGGTTGGTATGTTGTCGCTTCTGTTGTAGCCGTTGATTTATTCTCAACATTCGGTGATGCCGTTTTATTGCCGGCTGCTGTTGTGGCTACGTTTGGTGTTTGTACAACTGGAGCCCAGACAATTTGTAGGCGTTTGTCTTTAAAGGCTTTGCCACGTAAAACAGCCTGTTCCGCATTGATACGCGTGGCATATGATAATATTAATTGGGGTTTCTCCAAATCCATATCATGTTTTGTAATTTCACCAAAATGCTAAATAGGAAAAATAGACAAGCGGATAAAGGAAAAATACATAAATTAAACAATTAAGAAAGGTATAGTCGGTCAAGCCCAACCGTACGATACCCCCACACCCTTGTGTATGAGCAATTCAGAGAGGAATCCATTTAAGAAAGTGGCCAATTGTGAACCGATACTTTTACTAAATGTAATGCATATTTTTATAAAACATACATAAATATATGTATGCATATATGCACTCTCATAAAATGGTAACATTTTAATGTTTACAATAGAACAAAAAATATGTGACCAATTTTGTAGTTGTATTTGTTAAATTATTTATAAGAAAAAATTTAATAGAAGGAAATTGATTTTTGAGAAAATTTTGCTGAAACTTCATATTTTTGGGCAGATTACGGATTTTTGACGAATTTTTTGTAAAATTTCGAATTGTTGGTAAAATTTTGAATTTTTTGGAAATATTCGGTAAAATATAAATTTTTTTGTGAAATTTTTTTAATTTTTGCAAAATTTAAAAAATTTTGGTAAAATTTTAAATTTTCTGTGAAATTCGAATTATTGATAAAATTTCGAATTTTTGTGAAATTTCAAAATGTTTGTTGAAATTTCGATTTTTTTTTTGGTGAAATTCGATTTTTGGTGAAATTTAGATTTTTTCCTTTTGTGAATTTTCGGATTATTGATAAAAATTTTTTTTTGTGAAGTTTCGATTTTTTTATGAAATGTTAAATTTTTGGTGAAATTTAGTTTTTGGTAAATTTTCGTCATTTTGGTAAAATTTCGAAATTTTTGTGAAATTTTCATAATTTCGTGGAACATGAATTTTAAAGCACTATATATTAATTCGAGGGTAAATTTAAAGACAACGCTATTAGAAAAGAACATCAGACCCATTTATACTATTATTTTTTTCAGAAGAAAAAGAAAATTTTATATGGTATTTATGTTTTTTAGGGGGACTCCCGAAAGTGGGCCTTATATAGGAGCAATAGAAAATTATGTATCGATATTCATATAATTTCTCTTTCCACTTATATAAAATATGATTGTGTCAAATATAATTTTATACTAATGTTTATATGGGATTAATTCACGTTAAAGTGATTTTCGGAATAATTGTTTATATGGAAACTATAGTCAATTATAGACTGACCTTAATGAAATTTGGTACACAATTTTTTACTTGAATGATATTTTATTAAATTATTGCTATATTTTAAGACGTTTATAAGCGTGAAACCACTATTCCGGGAGAACATTTGTATGGGGCTATGTGAAATAATGTACCGATCATAACCTATTTCAATAGGCTACGTCCTTGTCCAAAATAATTATTTGTGTCAAATTTAAAATTGCGAACGGACATCGTTAAATCGACTCAGTGATTCTGAGTCGAACGGTATACTTTAAGGTGGGGTCCCAGAAAAATATATTGGAAGTTGTTCAAAATTCACAACACTCTCATTGAATAACAAGTAGCTAATAATAATATTTCCAAATCATTACTTTTAAGCAAGTTATAAACGTATTAAATAAATTTAACTATTCAAAATAAATATAAAGTGCTTTGAATCTAAATTTCACGTGTATTGAAAAAAATTTTTGTAATCTTTTTAAGAAGTAGAGCATATAAACTTATTAAAAATCACCTTAATTCTAACTGAAAAATATTAAAAATGTCATTGCACTAATGAAAAGCTAACACCAAAATGTCAATCTTTCATAACATACTATTCAGTAATTTGGATCACTTCCCTCCTATGATAACCACTTGTTAAATTCATTGATGTTTCATGAAAATCGAAACTAGAACGAGATCATTAGCATTAGTGAATTTGCTAATGAATAGTACGCGGTTTTTTTTTTTTGCTGCAACAGCACAAACGCAAAATTCCCCAAGGATACAAAATGAATTTTTAAAATATTTGAAACTCGTGAGTAGTATTAGCTATCAATTTATTTTGTATTATTATTTAAAATACGTAGCCTTTAATAATTTTGAAAATAGCATTAAAAAGTTAAAAATCAAGTACATAATCTTTGATTGACCTAGTAAATATCATAAATTGATGGAGCTCATTCCTAGTTTTTAATAATATAATTATCAGTGTTCCTTTTTTTAAACAGAAAAATTGTGTTATCTTACAATTAGTTTACTTACCTTAAAATGACCCAGCACAAAATCAGCATCTTCACTTGAGAATCCAGTTACCACAATGGTTTTGGGACGACGATCTACACGTGTCGATCCCTCGGGAAATGAAGCTCTTCCGCGTACTATTGTTCGACTACCGGGTGTGTAATGACTTGGCTTACCTCCACCCATAGGCGAGCCTATACCGCCTGCAACAGAAGCTGCTGTACCAGGTACAATGCCTAAACTGCGTTGTAATTCTTCGAGACGTTTTTGTATGGCAGTTGTATCGTTGCCCTCTTGCTGTTGAGCAAATAATTCCAATTCGATATCTAGCAACTCTTTCTTTTGTTGTTCCTTAGATTTTTTAGGAGGTGGTGGCTGATTTTGATTTTGAATTTGAGCCTGTATTTGTTCTTGTTCGGCAGCAATTTCTTTGCGTAACTTATCTATAGTTTCCTGGAGTACCTTAATGGTAGCTAAAGTTTGGCCACGTTGAGGATCTGTGGGTTCGCAACGTTCGACCAGTTCTAAGGCTGACTTCATTTGTTTCACATAGCTCTGTAAGAGTTCCTGTTTGCGTTTACGCAATCCATTGGCCAGCTGTGCTACGGCCTTGACTTGTTCTTCTTGTTTTTTACGGAAAACAGCACTGGGTACAACGCCGCCTGTACGTGGTGGTATATTGTTTTTGAGACGTAAAGAGGGTGGGGGTACATGTGTTGCGGCTACCGTTGCTGTTATTGTCGTTGCGCCACTGTTTGCAGTCGTAGTAGTTATAGTATCTTGGGTAGTTGTACCACCTACGGAACTACTACTAGCAGTTGAGGTGCCCAATGTTTGCGTTTGACTAGTGTTGGCGGTTTTTGCTGAGTCGGCGGTGGGCGTTGGCACCGCTGGCACATTGTTTAGATGGTATTGACTATTTTTACGACCTCCAGTTTGCTGTGTCATGGAAGAGTTACTCTCGCTACCAATTGAAGGGTCTGCCGTGTGCCAGAATACTTTGATGAAACGATTATTGAGCACAGCTTCGGTACTGCGATACGCAACATTTGCCTCAGCATGAGTTGAAAATGTTACAATTGCGGCTTCCGGATCGCCGTCATAGGAAATTTGTATATTGACAATTTTACCGAATTTGGCAAAGTGATTGTTGAGGTGAGCGATTGTATTTAGACCCCGTGGAACTTTGCGCAGTTCCAAAGAGCAATTTTGTAAACTGGGAACACGTGGGCCTAAACGACTGTGAGCTGGAATTTTTCTTTTTGTCGGCCCCTCAGCTATGGCAACAGAATCTTCAAGTTCAAAGCGCCGTTTGCTTTGCGCTTGCAAGGCAGCTGTGACGTCGCCACCAGCAGCAGCAGCTGCCCCACCGCTAGCGTCAACCACAGGTATGGGGATGAGTTCACGTTGAAGTGGTGTTGTTACTGCGGCAGGATTGAAAGGGAACGGCATCATTGGAGCAGCTGCACGGAATCCGGCTCCAGCAGCAGCGGCAGCAACAGCAGCTGTACGGGCATATTCGGCAGCTGCCAAAGGTCCTGCACCATTTGTGGGTTTATCACTTCCAGGCACTTGAGGAAATCCTACAGAACCGGCTGGACCAGTCATCATTACAGCACCTGGACGTGCGGCACCTGTAAAGGGATTGATGCCAGCTGCAGCAGCTCCCGCCATTAAAGCTCCCGGAGTGCCACCGGACACAATTGCACCAGAAGGAGGCGCTGAACGGGACCATAAATCTGGAGCATCAGGATTGTATTCGCGCAGCGACATGCTTATTAAAGCAGAATTGTTCAGACCTTCAAAGACCACTGGGTTCACACCATGATCCCATGGACAGGTTTCACCTCTCACACAATAGCCCTTCTCATCAAAGTCACGACATCTTTGCCTCTTCTCGCCATCATTAGTATGATGATGACGAGCATCGGGAGAAGACACAGCACCTGTACCGCTACCACTATTTCCTCCACTGCCTCTTGTCTGAGAGCGTCCAGCGGAAGGAGATCTTTTAACAGTTCTACTGCCTCGTTCCAGCGAAGGCGAACGACTACGTGGCGAGATTGGTGAACGATTTGTCGAACGATTACCAACACCACCAGGGCCACCAATACCCACACCACCACTGCCACGACGATCACCACCACCGAATCTGGGCGATCGGTCATCCGATGAACCTCCTCCCATATTATTTATCATCATACGACGTCTATCACCACCGCCGCCACCACCACCACGTCTGCGATCATGTCTGGAATCACCACCACCCATGGGTGGAGACTTATTGCGAAATTGACGTTGTGTCTTCTCACGTTCGTTGACGCGACGATCACGCGAACGTGAACGTCTCGAAAAACGTTCGTTTGATCGTGAACGAGAACGTGATCTCGAACGTGATCGCAAGGAGGCACGTCGCCTACGACTTTCGCGGGGTTGATTCTCTTTGTCGGCAGCATTAGTACGTGCAGCGGGTGGACTAGCACTACGTGGATGATGATGATGGCGATCAATACCATACGAATGCGTTTCATTATTGCGATTCGATGCATTGTGATGATGATAATGACTACTGCCCGAATGTTGCTGATGATATTGTGATGACGAAGATTGATGATGAGTTGTGGATGATGACGATGAGGTACGTTCTGTCGTAGTATCTTTGGTTTTACTCTGAAAATAAAATTGACATATAAATTAACAAAAAAGAGTTTTTTTTTTTGTTTTTTAAGGAATAACATTATGCATAAGGTTGAGTCTTTCAGGCTACTAGTATTGAGGCAGTAAGTTATCTTTGAAGAGAAATGTTCAGGAAAGGGTCAAGAAGGCTTAATGCCTACTACACTTGCAGGAAATCTATAGATAAGAATTGGGGTCTTAAACCGATTGTCATATACTGGATTTACACATCGATTGTGAGACCTATTCTTACTTATGTATGTTCGGTCTGATAGGAGTTGTTAAGAAAGGAACGTATGGAACTTTATTTTTAAAGCTCAGAGATGTGCTTCGATTGGCATCATGGGTGCTATGAGAAGCACACCTCAGGTAGCACTGAACATCATCCCACACCTTCTTCCAATAGAGGAGTTTGTGAGAGGTACCTCAAAACGAGGCATGCTAGCACACTTGACGAAGTTAAATTTGATGGTCCATGGGCGCCCTACGGATTATGTCGGGATTATAATTGACTTCGGGGCTACTCCCGTTATTGAAATCCGTAGTAGGGACCTCTGGATCGGAAAAGCTACATGGAAGTTGGGCTGTCTTTACTGACGGCTCGAAAATGGATATGGGAACGGATATCAGCCAATCTTTTAGACTGTCAGATAGTTGCAGCATTTTTCAAGCGGAAATTCTTGGCATTTTCAAAGCCCTAGAATTATTAGAGGAAAACGTTGAAAAGAATTCTCAGGAAACTATCAATGTGGATAGTCAGGCGGGATCTTTGGCAATGACAGGTCACTATGTCAGATCCAACCTAGTGCTTGAGTGTAAGAGGAAATTAAGAAGGCTAATGGATACCTATAAAATAAGACTATGTTGGGTTCCTGGTCACCGTGACATTCACGGCAATGAAATAGTCGATGAGCTCTTATCTGGATAGGTCTTTTGCAGAGATTCTTACTTCAGAGCCATTAGGGAATGGACTTTCGGTAGAACGAATAATTCTTGGATGAATAGAACGGACTGTAGATTATCTAGAGCGTTATGGCCTAGTTTGAAACTGGCAGATTCGAAACACCTTCTGGGTATGAATCGGGGAAGTCTAAGGGTCATTGTGGGCATGGTTACTGGTCACTCCTTAATAGGGAATATGATGAATAATTGGATGTGCAAGGATGTATAGGGACTAGAGACAGTGGAACATTTACTCAGTCATTGTTTAGGTCTTCAGCGCAGGAAGCAGACGAAGTTTAGGAGCCACACACTACAGGAGGAGGTTATCGACAAAGGGCTTAGTAATTTAATAGGTTTCGTAATGGGGATAAGGTGGCTTAGGAGCAATCCTACTTGATTGTGATAGGTTGTAGGTTTCACAATCTTCCATTAGATTTATCTAATGAATTTCTCTTTCTATTATCTCTTCTTTTCCTTTATCTCTTTCTATCTTCTTTTTTTAGCTTCTTTCGAGCACACTAAAGGGACTCGTCTATTTTGACAACAATTCCAGAATCGTTGAGAGTTGATCAATCAAAAATTCAAGAGAATGGAAATTTGATGTCACACGAACCAAAGCCAAGAAATGCCGAAAGGCGATTTTGCTTGCTTGAAATGCTGCTTCACAAAATGAAGTCGTTTCAGCATCGAATTGTTACGGGCGATGACAAGTGTATCCATTATGATAATCTAAAGCACAAAAAATCTTATTTCAAGCCCAGACAACGAGGTACCAAAACTTAATATCCCTGTTGCCAATATTATGCTCTGTATTTGGTGGGATCAAAAGGATGCCATATGTAATGAGCTGTCAGAAACTGGTTAAACGATTAAAGAAGACTTGTAGTGAAAACATTTGTTTTCTGTTTGAAGAGATCATTGAATATTCCATCATGATAGTACTCGGTCTTTTATTGCGTAATCAGTTAAAAAATTAGGTTTTTACCCTAACCTGACTATAATTTATTCGATTTGATTCGGAATACCATAGATAGAATACGCTTCAGTAAAAGCTATAAAAAAAGGTTTTTTTTTTTTTTTTTTTTTTTTTTTTTTTGGAATAATATCTTGAAAATAACATTGATTTTGCATAAAAAAATATGGGAATTTAAATTTATTTTCCGTTTTAAGTACATACATATTTGTGAAGTTCGTTCTATGATTAAATCATGTACATACATATTATGAACAATAGCTATGTATAAAAGCCCTGCGTAAGACGATTTGAAAAGCAAATCCATTTGCTTTTTAAGTTGTTGTTCATAGCCAACACGTACAATAACAACAATACAATACTGTTCATTAGCCGAAGCAAAGCAAATGCGTCGTGTGCATTTGACGCAAACAAGTGGTATGAAAAAAAAAACAAATCATACAATACATTGAGAAAGCATTTAAGATGCGCTAGTATTTTTAATTCTTTGCTTTTTTTTGTAGTACCTATCTACTATGTGTGGCAAAAAAATCCTCACCATGTGTGCAAAGGAGTTGTTTATAAATGTTCCTACATACACATATACATATATATATATATATATATATATATATGTGGAAGGGTCAATTCATATAGTAATTAAAAATTACTCTTAATTACGAATTAAAAAAGTGATTGACCCCTAGAAATAAAATACGACTCAAAAAGACATGAGAGTGCGATCGCTCATCTAATTAAGACATTTGACCACTTGAATTTGTTTTCTTTGAATGTTTTTATATGAACAACATATGTATGTATGTGTGCGTTCATAACTATGTAAATGATTGTATTATTATGATTTAGTGTACCACACATATAAACACATAGTGTACCACACAAGTGAACAATGCATAAAACAAATAATAATTGAATACACATCAAATTACAACTCACATTGTTCTTTACGTAATGCAGACTAATCCTAAACATAATTGAGTGACACACTTATAATTGAATGCACTTCAAATATGAAATATTGTGATTGGTCAAGGAACTAAAGTTACTTGACATCATAGCCAACTAGATGATGCCGAACGAGACAAATGTAATATTTAATAAAATAGAATAAGTTAGAGAAACTAGGATTAATTCTGTAATTTAGTATATAAGCACCAACAATAACCAAAATAAATCAGACTTGAAATCTAAACGTAGACTGGCATAATTGCCTGGTTTTATTTCAAGTCTCATCTTTTGACAGTTCCTTTGAACGCCTGCAATTAAGCTGATCCCCATACAGCTGTATAAATATAGAACTGAGCTATAGGGAAAACTCTGAATTTTATCATACACAACACACCTACCACTCTATCTTCGAATATTACATGACAATCATACATATGTCATTACATAATATAAATAAATATTCCCCACAGCCCAGTTGTCCCATCTTGCTAGGGAAGATAGTTAAAACTCTGTTCCCGGAACATAGAAACAATATAAGTACGGCGATAAGAATGAACGCAATAGAATCCATACCGTTGGTGACAGAAGAGGAGCTGCTTCAGATAACAGAGAAAATCGGAGACAACAAAGCTCCAGGCAGTCAGTACAGCAACGAAACCGTTCGCGGTTGTATTTAATGAATGTCTAAAGGAAGGAGTATTTCCAAACTGTTGGAAAAAACAAAATTTGGTGCTAATTCCGAAGCCCAATAAACCACAAGGCGATCCCTCTGCTTATAGACCAATATGTCTACTCGACACAAAAGGGAAAATTCTGGAGAAAATCATACACAATCGATTGCTACCCATTGTAGTGGAAAGAAATGGTCTGTCAAATCAGCAATTTGGGTTTCGAAAAGCTAGATCGACCATCGATGCAATTCGTATGGTAGTAGATACAGCAGGCGATAGAAGGCAAGGGAGCAAGTAGGAAGTACTGTGCTCTCATAACGCTTGATGTAAAGAACGCGTTATATCTGCGAACTGGGGAATAATAATTCTAAAGCTAAACAGAATCGCCATACCAGCGTATTTAACAAGATTAATAGTAAGCTATTTCACAGACAGAAAGCTGTTACCAAACCGACGAAGGTGTCGTAACATACAATGTCACTGCAGGAGTTCCACAAGGATCTGTGCTTCGTCCTCTACTGTGGAATATAATGTACAACGATGTTCTAGAGCTTAACATTCCAGAAGAGGCGAACATTATAGGTTTTGCAGATGACATAGCAGTTACGGTTTCAGCAAGATATATGGACGAAGTGGAGCTAATCTCGAATGAAGTAGTATGGACTATTAGAAACTGGATGAAAAGTGTGGGGTTGGAACTTGCCGAACACAAAACGGAGATTGTATTAGTTACAAGCAGGTGTAAAAAAGAGACCATGAAATAACGGTTGGAGAACACCAGGTGACATCAAAATCCCATCTCAAATATTTGGGAGTTCTCATAGATGCCAGACCTAACTTTAGGACACATATGGAGTATACTGCTAACAAGGCAGCAAATATTAGAGCCGCTCTTGAAAGAATGATGCCGAATGTAGGTGGACCAATGCAATCCAAGAGGAAGATAATATCAGCTCAGTTACACTTTACGCTGCTCCCATATGGTCAGTAGCTCTGAAAGTAAAGACCGCAGCGAGGAAGCTAAAATCTGTATACAGGTTATCGTTCCTACGAGTATGCTGCTCATCATCATCCTTAAAAAGAGAGAAAATTGGGATTAATGATTAAAACTATCCATGATAAACTCAGAACGGAAGAGAATTTGAGGAAATCCCAGACACCAGAGGTAGCCTAGATAAAGCTCTCCTGCCCTGCGATGCAATATCTTTGTAGACAGTTGCGCAAGGTTGCTGAATGACGAAGGAGGTGGTTTTAGTCGGTATGAAACCGACATATCTCATGGTTAATCTATAATCGTGAGAATCTTATGAAAGATTTCCACCTGCCTAATGAAAAAAAAAAATATAAAAAATATAAATATAATATATAAGGAATCACATTTTTTAACTTTAATTAAGTATATCTCCTAAACTAAAGTTCAGAAAAAAATACATTTTTTCGCAACCAAATTTCAAAGTGTTGGCTTTAGTTTCCTGAAGAAATAAAAAATATACATATTTTGTTATACTAAAATTATGCATTTATTTAAAGACATGTATTTTTGTGGTACTATTTCGTGTGTCACTTGAATAAGGAATTATTTTAATATTAATCAGGAAGGCTATGATTTCAATTTCTTTCAATATAAACGGCTAGAGAATTTTTAATTTGATAGTTTTTAAATGCTTTTTATTCAAAATGGGACGTGTTAAGGCTCTTAATAACTCTGAAAAAGAAAAAATTCTGATTTTGAAATCTCAGGGTCAGAATCCGGTCCAAATAGCGAAAAACATTAATAGAGGAAAGATATGGAAAAAACGTGAAAGGGCGAAAGAAAATGGCAACAACTCCAAAAGAAATACTAAAAATTCTTAGAATTGCATCGAATTCTGCCATGTCGGTATCAAAAATACGTGAAAAAAGTGGAGTCAGTGAAAGTCTAAGAACAGTGCACCGTATTTTAAAGTCGTGAAACACATAGTCTGACGAAAACTGCAAAAAAAAAACACCACTTAATGAAAAACGCAAATAACAACGTCTACAGTTTGTCAAAAATACAATGACATGGTTCGACAAATGGTTTAAAGTTGTATTTTCCGATCAAAAAAAGTTTAATATTGATGGTCCCGACGGGTATAACTATTACTTCCATGACCTAAATAAGGAGGAATTATTTTTGAGCCGCAGACACAGCCGAGAGGCGGAATAATGGTATGGGGTGCCATTTCGTATTATGGTACCATAGAATTGGTTTTTGTATCCAACAAAATGACTGCAACGACTTACAAAAACATTCTGGAGGAAGCATTTCCAAAATTTAATGATTTCTTTGGACCCATACCTTGAACGTACCAACACGACAACGGTCCGATTCATAACGCCAAAGAAGTAAACCAATGGATTAGTCAACAAGGTGTTCAACTTTTGGATTGGCCCCCATATTCACCAGACCTGAATCCAATGGAAAATGTCTGTGGTTGGCTTGAAAGAAAAGTATATGAAGGAGGAAAACAATTTGAGACGATAGAATCCTTAAAGCATGCAATAACGGAAGCATGGAGTTCAATTTCGCTAAATTACTTAGTCATTATACAAGTCGATGCCAAATCGCATTTTTGAGGTTATTTCTAAAAATTGTGGCAGTACTCATTACTATTTGAATGCTAGAAGATAATAACTTTCATCTTTATAACCTAAAATTTAAAAATAAATTACAGTTCGCTTAGTTTTAAAATATTCCTTATTCAAGTGATACACGAAAAAGTACCTCAGAAATACATGTCTTTAAATAAATGCATAACACAACCCCCTCTGTATTTTCATTTTAATTGTTGAAGTTGATGAGAAAGTTAGTACCACAAAATTTTAACTTTCGTTCTAATAGTTCTTTAGGTATACGAAATTTATTATTTTGTTTGTATGGGGGTACCATTTACCATGCTCCGATCCCAAACCAAAGTAGTCTATTTGAATATGTTGCTTTTTAAATTGCTAACTAGTTTTAAAATTTTTAAAATTAATCATTAAATGGTATTTTTTACAATGTAAACCCCTCTATATAGTTATTTTATTTATACACATTGAATATTTTAAAAGTGCAAACTTCTCTATCTCTCTTTAAAATTGCCAATATAGTAAAATATTAAAAACAATTATATGGTTGATTTAGTCTCGGTTTTAAAAAAATATTGTAAAAGAAAAATTTTTATATACTTGAAAAATACATGTTTTTCGAGATAGAGGGTTTTGAGTATAGACCCTCGATATTATACTTACAATCTAATCAGATTTTTATGCAGTCGTTGCAAAAAATTTAAAATTTAAAGTCATAATTTTTAGACATATAAAACATATTCCGCGAAAAACCTAATTTTAAAGTGTTAATGTTATATTATTTTGTATTTTCCGAGATGATGTATAAATTTATAATATATATTTTCTTCAAATTATTCAAATTTTATAACTTTGTTTATGTCAGTAAATACACTAGATTAAAATTTGTAAATTGATTTTTAATCGCATATATTTTGCTTATATTTGTGGCCATAGACACCTATCGTATATATTTTTGTCGAATACTTTTTTTTCGTAAGGAAAATTATTAAAATTTTTGTAAAAACAGTGTTAAATTTGAGCGAAAAAAATACAACTCTTAACAAATCAACATGATTTCTTAAAATTTTGATAAGAATAGTTATTGTAAAAAGTTGGAAACTATATCATAGTTAAATGCCATGATTTTCTGTTCTTAAATATAGATTTAAAGACATGAAATCTACAGATAATATAAATATTACCAAACAATTATAATATAAATTAAATTTTGCTATGCTATTTTGCAAAATTTTCCATAATAATTTATATTTTTGGAACTATTTTTTATTAACTTGAAATCTCACAAAGATTCTCTATACAAAGGCGATCAAATATTTATGATAGTTTTCATAATTGTTTATGAGCCTTTGACAGAAATAATACGACCAGTTATATTGTTATTTTGATGGAATTAACAGCTAAATTTAATTTTTTCACAATGATATGATATTATTTAATACCCTATAACGTAATAATGTTCAAATATCCCTTGATTTTGGTTATGGAGCAAATTCTACCACAAGGGAAGACAATTAACAATTAAACCTTTTTGACACTGTTCCTATGTTAAATTAAAATTTCATCCTTTGTGATTATTGGACTTCTGCACTCTTTTACTATTGGAAATTAATATTTAAGGAAATATGTCTACCTAGACAGTCTAAAATCGAAATATTTGCGTTTAGATTCAAATTAATCCAAATTGTCATAATCGGCCCTCATTTCTGCTATACAATATTGTTAAAACAATAAAGGACCTGCCTCCAAAAGTAAAGGTGCTACTTTGATTCTATTAAATAATATTTGGTATATTAGAAGGGTTTCCCGTTATCATATTTATGTCACTAAATCAATGATTTGTTGCAATAGTAGCTTTAAATGACCACCTGTGTTCATTCGGGTAATACCAAATAACTATTGTTACATGACTTGTATCAAATTTTATAGACATGATGATTTCAATATTGTATTTCTAAGATAATTTTTAAGAATCTTCATATTAGAACTACACATCAATATTATTTCAGTACCATAATCATAATGTAATTCTAAACTATTACCAAATTTTTGTAAAGAGCGGAGAATATATTGCAATATATTGCGTTAAATTTACGTATATTGGTAGTAATTGTCTGTAATGCAAGTAAGTTAGTTTCCAACATTTTTAAAAAATATTTTTTTTTGTCAAAATTCAAAAAAATTCTGTTGATTTTTTTAAAGTAACAATTTGGGACAAATGACATACAATAGTCGGCTAAAACCGCAAAGACTAAAATCACAACAGAATTGGATAATTTAATAACGCCCTAATTCATACGATCATAGCATAGCGTTGCAGTTTTTTTGTTCCCAACTGTATATTTGTGTTAAAAATGAATATAATTGAATTGTATTTCAAATAAAATGAAAATGAGCGTTGCAAGGAGAACAGTGACTGTGAAAAGTCTGACAAATCTGAAGAGTTTATTGATTGAATTATTTATAAACAATTCAGATCGTAAGATTTCCGATTACGAAATCTTTTTAAGTGGAAATCACACGTTAGTAAAGTAGTAAATGTTAAGATCCAACCACATACAACACTTTCGCTTCAATTACAAAGGACAGCAACACAAAAATCATATCGTCGGCGCGTTGAAGAAAAGTGCTATGTGTAATTTTCGGATTTTTATTTTTTATTGGGCCATCGGAAAACTTTACTGAACGTCCATTTCAATCTCAATCTATTTTCAAATATTTGGATTATTTTCGAAATTATGATAATAATTAACACGTAATTTTGTATGGCTTTCATACAGAAAAAAATTTGGTTTTTCGCCCTCCTGAAAAATTCTTCTAAAAAAAAAAAAAAAAAAAAAAAAAAAAAAAAAAACAACAACTGTCTAATTATATTTACATACTTCTTTAAAGTTGAACATATTTCATCTTTAAAGTACATACGATCCTTAGAAGTTCTTTAAAGTAGTAGTTTGGTTCGTGTTTTTTACTTCAGATGCAGATAAAGCAAAAGTATTGTATGTACTTGGTCTTTAAAGCTTTATTTAGAATACTGAAACAATGATAAAATAATAAAAATAAATAAAAACCTTTTAAACTCGACTACCGTTACCGAATTGGAATTGGTTACCGCTAAAATAACTTCACCGAAGTAGCTCAAATTAGCGTTACCTCTAAAATACCATTACTTTTATTACTGTTATTGAAAAATAATTACTTTAAATAAAATTTATTGTAAAAATTTGTTGACTCCACTTTATATTTTATGGTATGAAACAACCATTAACTTTAAAATACCTTTACCGAAATAAATACGAATACCGTAACCAAAATAGCTCGAACTACCGATAACTCTAAAATGCCATTACCAAAATAACTGAAAATACCTTTACCGCTAAAATACTCTTACCGAAATTCAAAATGCCACTACCGTTACCTTTTTAGCTTTTTGAATCGGTTTTGAAAAATAATATAGTTGTGACGTTGTTTCTTTTTAGGAATGAGAAAATTAATTATTTCTGTAACAGAATTTTCAAAACATATGGTTTTCATTGCATTGTGTTATTATTATTTTTTAATTCAAACTTCTAACGGTATAAAATGTTCAATACTATGTCATAATCCTGGAAACCAGAAATATGCTCCAAAAAGTGTTTTATGCGCATAAAAAATGATCCTAGAACCGGAAAATGTGCCCTTTAAATTCAAAAATATGCTCTTAAAATAGATTTTTTTCTGCACAGGGTAAATTTCCAAATATTGCAATAATTACATTTATTTCTATTATATTTTCCAAGGAAATGAGGTACTTCTATCACTTAAGCTGGAATAATAGCGGACTGAGTTTAAAGAGGGAAAGAAATGTAAGTTGGGAAATCAAGAACACTTTTCAACAGCTAATTTAAAATATAAATAAAACGGATCACGCGCTTCTTTACTGCGATGTAGAAAGTTATATAAAAGATATTATTTTATTATTTTTTCCACC
The DNA here is from genome assembly GCA_932274085.1 of Protocalliphora azurea. Classification (NCBI taxonomy): domain Eukaryota; kingdom Metazoa; phylum Arthropoda; class Insecta; order Diptera; family Calliphoridae; genus Protocalliphora; species Protocalliphora azurea. The sequence goes on from OW026520.1 coordinate 42,453,123, forward strand.
ACTGTATATAAAAGAGTAATCTTTCTGAATGACTGACTGATTCAACAACGTCCAGCCCAAACGACAAAATGTAGATATGATGTTTGGGCTTTAGGTTTGTCTCCCACACTAGAAATCTGCTAAGCGCAAATTTTCAGAAGGCTGCCACCAAAATAACCCAAAGCAAAACCGCCCAAATCAAATAAAGAACAAGTAAGAAAGATATAATCGGACCGATATGATATGAGCATGAAAATTTGGGAAGAGGTTTTATATCAGACCTGTGGCCAACTGTGGACCGATTCTTTTACCAAGTGTAAAATAAAATATACGAACACAGAATAATGCGTTGATATTAACATCTACATGATTTTGTAAACTAAGTACGTTATACTTATTAGCAAATATACATATTTTTTAAATAAATAACTTAGGCATTTATAAGAAAATAGATTCTAAAATAATTTTAGATATATTTTATTTATTTTATATTTTTTAGAGGAAATACTTCGTATAAAGAAGTTAAAAATATTGTAACTTTATCAATTCTTAATTGATTTAAACAAATGAGGTTGTACCACTCTTTAAATATTGCAGATTCCAGATCAATTTATAAAACGATAGGATTTCATATAAAATAATAGAAAAAATTTCAAAGAATTACCTTCTGGCATTAAAGGTATCTGATATGTTTCAGAGGAATCAAGGAAAGTAGTTCTTAATATTTAGTTTTTTCCTCTAATGGACCAAAGAAGGAAGTCTAATGGAACTTTTTAGATATTCGGCCAAAAAGCTGAATATTCGGCCGAATCCGAAACTAGATGAAACTGTTTAATATGTACTAATATTTTATTGTTTTAGTTTTGTTTGGATATTTCTATGTATAAACTTAAAATAAAAATTAATATAATGACAAATATGATATTCTTGCACTTCCCAAAGACAAAGTCTTGGAGCATAACATGAAAAACAAACCGAACTATATTAATGTTAATATAAATATGATATTAGACAATTGGAACTTGAATGGGAAGTGTTGTTAAAAATTATAAATAAATCATTAAAAACAGGTAGAAAATTGGAAAACATCAATGATGACGCCAATAGATAAGGTCGCTAAAACAAATAAATGTGAAGAATTTAGGCCAATAAACTGTTAAAATACAAATTTTCTCAAATTAAACAATATTTTATCGAAATATCAATCAGGATTCCGGAAAAGATTTTCATGTGAAATGGCAGTAAATTACGTCATAAATAGATGGAAAATCACAGCAGAAATAAAAAAATTATGGCGATTTTTCTCGATTTTAAAAGAGCGTTTGAAATAATAGACAGAAAAATATTACTAAAAAAATTATACTACTACGGAATACAAGATAAAGAATTAAATTGGTTTGAATCATACCTAACAAACAGAAAACAAATAACTAAAGTGAATTGCAAAAAATTAGAAACAATTAATAATGAATATAGAGTACTACAGGGATCAATTCTTGGTGCTATACTAATTACTATATACTATATATACCCTAATATTTAACATAGGGGATACAGATGAACAGTGCCTGGAAAACTTAGTATACGATATGAGAAATATAAATAATTAGTTAAAAATTAATAAACCAAAACTGAACGAAAATAAGACAAAAATTATGAAAATAAATATGAATAACAATGTAGAATTTAAAATTAATAACAAAATCATAGAAAAAGTAGACAAAATAAATTATTTAGGGTTTATAATCGACAAAAACATGAATTTCAATGATCATATAGAATACATATGTAAAATATCAACAATCACTGCAATAAATAAATATGTAGGACCACTGTGCAAAAGGTACGAATAGTGTAAAGCGGACGAATGACGACATGAAAGGGAATGTAGGATGACTATTTTGTTATTGGGTTAGTATGAGTAGATTTTATTCGAAAGTGTAGGAGTGAGAATGTAGAATTTAAAATTAATAACAAAATCATAGAAAAAGTAGACAAAATAAATTATTTAGGGTTTATAATCGACAAAAACATGAATTTCAATGATCATATAGAATACATATGTAAAATATCAACAATCACTGCAATAAATAAATATGTAGGACCACTGTGCAAAAGGTACGAATAGTGTAAAGCGAACGAATGACGACATGAAAGGGAATGTAGGATGACTATTTTGTTATTGGGTTAGTATGAGTAGATTTTATTTGAAAGTGTAGGAGTGAGATGCTGACAAACAAAGGAGTTCTTGATCAATCGTTGAAGTGAAATGACGTAGTCGTGGCTTGCTTGTTGTCACTTAATTCATTTAGTGTTTTAGTTTATTTTGTTTACTTGTGAACTCTACATTAATAGTGAATTACCTTTTTCTTATTTCTGGTAACCAATGTAATACAAATGATTGTGAATGAAAATTCCACCTCTAATTTAAGTCAATAAAATAGTGCGTGGAAAGAGACGTTGATGTTGAAACTAGATTGTATTTGTTTGTGTAAAATGTTGTAAATTAATACTTGTACACATTAAGACATTTTTTACAAAAAGAAAGAAAAAGATAAAAGAAAAGTGCTGTTGTGAACAATAAAAAAGGGCTTAACAACAAAATATGAATAATTTTGTTGATGCTTGTGTAATGTGGTGAAGCAAGAACAGACTTGAATTTGCAAATGTGTTTGTTTATGTTGTGAAGTGACTGTTGCTCAGCGACAATACGTTACATTTTTGTGTGTATGAAGGAATAGAAAAGCAAAAGAGAGAATAACGGTTGATCAGAACGAAAGTTGTGTACGTGATTTTCGCCTTTAAACAAAACACGAATGAACTTTTTGCATTAACAACAACGTACAGAAGAGGAGAATAATGTAATATAGATGAAACAAAAAGTGAGCTAGAACGTAAACGCTGGAATATATGTAAGAGAGATGGAAGAATTATTGCTGAGTGCTTAGATGTGTGAAGGTGATGTAATAAATCGGTGAAAACAATGGTACATCTTCATAGACGTGGTGATGTATTGGCGGAAAGCTGTATTAGAGCTAAGTAGAAATAAGTTGATTGAAATTATTGTATTATTTTTAAGTGTGGACTATGGAGTGAAGTGTGAGTAGCTCATTTAATGTAGAGTGGATATAGTCGATAGAGAGTGAGTGAGTGTAGTTCATTTGATATGAAGTGGATGTAGATGATTGAGTGAAGTGAGATATAAAATAGATGTGGATGATTGACTGAAGTGAGAGTAGCTCATTGGGTGTAGAATAGATATACGATAGAGAGTGAAATAAGAGTAGCTCAATTGAGGTGAGGATAGATGATAAAGGGTGAAGTGGGAATAACTCTTTTCGACGTACGTTGTTTGAGAGATTATCTGAGTGATTTAATTTCATGTATAGTCTTTTTTTTTGAATTTAGAATTTTCTATGGTAATCTATTTTATTTGTTGTTTGGTGGAGAGAAGTACAGTTTAATTGAAATATTAATTTTGATTTACTGTATGCTTTGTGTATACTTAGAGTGTATTTTATAATATAGTATATTTTATTTTAAACTGTTAATATATTATATTATTTTATTGAACTTTTTTAAGAGAATCACCGACATGTTCATTGAAGATGGAACTTAAGCACATACTTATTTTAACATTGGACGAATTGAAGGCGAAGGCTGAGTCGTTAGGGTTGAGTACAACTGGTTCAAAGACATACTTACAGGAGAGGTTTATTCGACATTTTGCTATTTTAAATGAGGTGGGTAGAAGTCCCGACTTTGATTCTGCAGCTTCGGATGTAGTTCGTACTGTGGCAGCATTTTCTCGTTTTACGTAAAGAGACGTTGAAGGCTCTGTTACGACATTTTCCGGTGAAAGTACTCTCGATGTGGTTTCACGGATTCAAGAGTTTGAGGAATGTGCTCATGTGCTGAAGTGGGATCAGCTCCAAATTTATATTTATGCCAAACAACTATTAACAGGTGCCGCCAAAGCTTTTGCTAGAAGCCAGTCAGGCTGGAGAGATTATAATGCTCTAAAAACTATTTTGTGCAATGAATTTGGAGTTAAACCCTCGACGATAACGATCCACAAGATGTTAAAGAATCGGAAGAAACATGTTGAAGAAACATATCGACAATATTTGTACTCATTAATGGATATAGGTGGTCCTATAAAACTAGATGAGGCAAGTATCATAGAGTATTTTATAGAAGGAATCCAAGGAACTATGTCGAGCGAGGCGATGCTGTACCAAACAAAATGGACGAATGACAAACAAAGGTGTTCTTGATCAATCGTTGAAGTGAAATGACATAGTCGCGGCTTAATTGATTGTCACTTAATTTATTTAGTGTTTTAGTTTATTTTATTTACTTTGTGAACTCTACATTAATAGTGAATTACCTTTTTCCTATTTCTGGTAACCAATGTAATACATTATTATTTTATCAATAAACAAATTTATGAATTACAAAATAATGTGTTCAATTTTCGTATCCCAAATATAACACAATAATTAAACCACATTTTGAATTCGGGTCAACCATACTATACGCTTGCTGCACAAATATACAAATAGAAAAGTTACAAAAACTACAAAATAAAGCTATGCGATAAATTTTAAAATGTTGTAGATATACTTCGATACAATATATGCTTGACACATTGAAATGGATAAATATCAGACAAAGGCTCCAGGTTAAAACACGTTAACATATCTTCAAAATGAAGATGGGATATGCGGCAGAATACTTGACTCAAGAACTATCACATGTGAATGAAAGCCAGCCAAATAACTTGAGGAATGGAAATGATTTGCGAATACATAGAGAAGCAACTAAAAAAATGAAGAGATGTTTGTAGTACAAAGGGCTGTAATTATTATTATGTTAAAAATGAAACAAATATTAATACATTTAAAAGAAAATATGCAATTCAAAAATGGTTTTTATCAGAGCATTTAAAAATGTAAAATTGAAAAATAAATTTAATGTATTATAGTCGTAAAAAAGTATTTAAAATACTACTAAATAAATAAAAGATAAATAAATAACATGAGTTTTTAAGTGATTCCAAATCAAAACACAGACATTGGTTAGTGGAAGTGTTTCTCAAACCATAAACTTTTAGACTCACGATCCTTTCCGGTCCAAAAATATTACGTTTTGAAAAAAAATCAACTTCCCAAAGGCGTATGCTAGGAACTTCAAAAATATACATGGAAGGGCAATCATACTTCGGAAGAACAACCCGTCTTTCTGGAAGTCTTTCGGTGAGTTAGTGTGTAGGGATCTAAATGATACCCAGGGCTGGAGAAATTTAGCTGAGGGTATTGAGGAAGTCGTGAATAATTTCACGGATGTAATTAGGAATAGCTGTGAGATCAGTTGCCCGATGATTTATCCTGGCAAACGGAAACAACCTAAATGGTGAACCAGGAAACTCAGGCACCAGCGGTCTACAGTTAGAAAGTTTTTAAACAGGGTCAAGCTAACGAGGAGTGATGATGATTGAAACAGCTATAAAGAAACTAGGAACAAGAAGAACATAAAATGGGCGAATCGATCATCATGGGTGAGTTTCTGTGAGTTTATGGACTCTGTAAATGAGTTGTGTAGATTTAGGCGGGTATTATCCAAGGATCCTGTGGCACCTAGATACCTACAACGTGCGGACAATTCGTGGACAGAATCTAGCTCGGAGTTCCTCAGCTTACTGATGGAACTTAAATTATCATGGGACGCCAAGTGCCTGGGTGCATACCTGGACATTAAGTTATCTTGGAAAAGAAACACTCAGAAGTGGGTCAAGAAAGGGCTTAATGCCTACTACACTTGTAGGATGGTGGGAGGTATTAAGGAAAGGGACGTATAGGAACCTTCTCCCTAAAGTTCATGTAGGTACTTAAATTGAGAAACACATCTCAGGAAGCACTGGAGATCATTCTATACCTTCTTCGTGCGAGGTATGGCTGCAAGGAGCTTATTTAGACTGAAGGAACTGGGATTAATAGGACACTTCAAAGCGGGGCATGCTAGAATATTAAGTTGAATTTAATGGTCAGACATTATCCATGGGCGCCCCTACGAATTACGTCGGGACTACAACTGACTTCGGGGCTACTCCCGTTATTGAAATTTCTAGCAGGCACCTCTGGGCTGGAGTTTGGGAGATTTACGGACGGCCCGAAGATGGAAGTAGGCACAATTACAAAGTCTACCTTATGGGAACGTATATCAGACGGACTTATAGATTGTCGGATAGTTTCAGCAACTCTAATACTTTTTTATAATTTTTTGAATTAGAATTCATAAAAGGTGGACTTACTTGTATTCTTCCGACCTTTTAATAGTACTATCTGTATTTCGTATACTATTAACTTAGAAACATTGAATTAAATTTACGCGGCCCTTAGTGAATGAGAAGAAATATGAAGGAAATTTTTGGTACTTTTTCGTTCTTATAATGATACTTCATAAATTTTTTATAATGTTAAAGGTAGAAGCATGGAATTAAACATGAACAGTCCTGAGGGTATTTATGAAGAGGTACTTTTTAAATTCCAAGAAACATACTTTAATATACATATGTATTGGGTTGATCGACTCGGTTTTACTACCGGTTTTTTTAACACAAAAAACCGATTTTAAAAATAACATTTTATTAAAAAAAATAAACATGCGTAATTTTTTGAATTTGTTTTTATATCTCATCTTGTAGTCCTATGTGTATATTTTCTTCAGAAAAAAAAAAAAAAACATTTTTTTTACTATATGTGCGACTTTTGTTAAAAAAAAAACTGAAAATGAAATTAAAAATTTCTTTTACAAAAAAGCCTATATGTAGATTTTTTAAAAGATAAAACATAAAATTAATAAATGCTCTATGGAAAAAATGTCGCGAATTGACAAAAAAAAAAAAAAAAAAAAAAAGAAAAAAAAAAAAAAAAAAAAAAAACAAGCGCTTTTTTGTGCTCTCAAAAGTAGTAAAAAAAAACTTAGGACTTTTCGGCAAGGAACTGACGATATGTACTAAATATTTGAATGTGAGTGAGAATTCATAAGATGTGACTTTGTGGTACTGTTTTCTTCTTTTAATGGTACGATAATGGAACATAAAATTAAAAATATAAATTCTATGTACATGAGAATCCGCAAGTGGGAACAATTTTGTGCTACTTTTTCGTTCTTCTAATTGTACTTTTTGAATTTTCTATAATATTGAACCTAAAAAATGAAATTAAAGACATACAGTCCTAAGTCGTTCCTCTAATGGTACTTTTTGAAATTAAACATATTTGGTTCTGTGAGGGTGAGAACACACAAACCAACATACACAGGAAACAAATTAGACAAATTTTAAATAGTATTATTTCGTTATCACAAATATATCGTCGAAATTGTCAAGAAATCGATTTGCATGTTGCCCGATAGCCGAAAAGTCGGAAAAAGCTGAAAATAAACTTATAAACTTTTAAATAATATTGATAGTTTAAAAACGAATGTTAATCTAACAATACATGTATTATAGGCCTAGAAGGCTTCTTATGTATTGAAATAAATAAATAAATAAATTGGAAATTGGAAAATAGTCGAAAAAAGTCGGAAAAGATCGAAAATAATCGGAAACAGTAAAAAAAAAAAAATAATGTATTTACAGCGAATGGTTTCTTAGCAGTTTTATATGCAACTGCATCATCTAACTGTTGGAAATAATATAGTAAAAACATATTTTTGTGTATAAGTAGCACTTTCAGTGGATAGATTGTTAATTTATCAATGTATTCATTCGAAGTTTGAAAAAATCGAATAATAGGAAAAGTCGAAAATAGTCGGAAAAAGTTTAAAATAGTCGGATAAAGTAAGAAATAGCCGTAAAATCGGAAAAAGTCAAAAATCGACTATTCCAAAATTATATATAAAATATGAAAGAAATCGAAAAAAAAGAATAAAAATGAATAAAGTCGAAAATGAATTATTTAAAAACTAAAAAAGTCGAGTTTATGTTTCTATTATAGAACTCCAGATGGTATACGTTACAAAAACTTTATTTTACAATTATTAAAATTATATTAAATATAGAAGACTTCCCATAAATTTCAATATAACAATATTAAAAAATATGATTAGAATTACTTTTATTTCATTGAAACTGTAATAATCAATCCTTGAGTAAGCATTTTTCTACATTTATGATCTTCATTGAAATGATGTTATATTTTTTAGGTTATGTTTCTTTTTTTTGAAATTAATTAATAAAAATGAGATCATAAGAAGAAATGTATGTATGTAAAACATATGGTAATTGTATTAAAAAAATACTTACTTCATCAATGGGTGGTGTATTAACTTTATCCGCATATGTACTACTTGTAGTAGCCGTATTATTATCTATCACTTTGGCGGTTACACTATTGATTGTATCGGTATTATCATTTTGATTTATCACATTTGTAACAGTTGACACCGTCGCAGCCGTAGCACCAGTATTTGTATTAGAGGAGGTGTTATTCATGTTAGATGAAGAAGAGTAGGAAGATGATGATGTTGCCACCGAGGAGGTAGCAATTGCGACGGCAGCATTATTATTAATGGGGGACACTTCAGTGTCTTCATTACCAGTCACAGTTGTTTTTGGATTATTGGCAGTAGGCAGGGGAGTTTTTAAATATTCTTCAGTACTAATGGCTTCCAAGAGGCGTTCCACAAAGGGTTTTGTTTGTTCTACCAAAAATACATCCAACTGTTCGATCATAACACGTTTAAGTTCTTTTTCTGGTTTGTCTTTTTTCAATAGAGCTAAAACATAACGAGCCAAAGCCGAGGAATCCGCATCACAGCTAAAAGTAAACGAAAAAACATTAATATTCAAGTAAAAATTGCCTATAAATCTTAAAAAACTTACAGTGGTTCAAGGATTTCCACTAGCCAGCTCTTTAAAGCTTCTGTATTATTTATCAGCATATTTATAAATCTCTGTGTGTGATGAGACGAGATTGCTGATTGTTGTAGCTGATGTTTTGTTGTTCTTGTTGTTTTTTATATTTATTTACCAAAGTAGGGGTTGTTTGTTTTTCTATTTTTTTTTTTTTTTTTTTTTTTTTTTGCGCTAAATGATCTAATTTGTTAGCTTCTTCCTTCTTGTTCTATTAGTGTGTGGTATTATTATTTTTTTTTTTTTACAAATAAAAAAATAATAAAAAAACGCTTCACTTTCTCAAGTTATTCACTATATTCAGTAAACACGTTTTCTGTAAATTTATTGCAATAAAAATAATTTTTTTTATTAAAAATATTTCACATTTTTCATTTAACAAATTTTATAGTAAATCCTAATGTGTACATTTCTAAAAATTTCTCTGCGTGTGACTGTGTGTTGTCTTTCTTGTTGTCATGTACAGGGATGGAAAATTAAAATATTTTTCGGAATCAAAATAAATCTCAAACACTCAGTGTACTAAAGTTAAAATTTTTGATATTTATTTTTTATTTAGTGAAAAGCTCAAAGAATGTAATTAGTATACTGAAAATGAAGGATTAATACTATACTAAATCTTTAAATAGTTCTATTTATGTTAAATATTATAATAAAAAATCTTCAATGATAAATTCCTTAAAAACGAGCACTTCAACTTTAATTTTGTTAAAATATAATACATTACTTATATCTTTGAAAATCGGAACATTTTCACTGGAATTCGATTTACATAACATAGAAACTTTCAACTTCACTGCTACGATTACATATTTTAGAGATTCTAATTACTTCTAAACACCAAGTGTATATCTGAATTGAGACTTTATAAAAAAATAAATACAATATTATTCTTATTCGAACATTATATTGAAAATATATTTTTATTATAAAGTTTATTTTGGATCGAATTGTAGAATAACTAATCGTTGGAGTGTATCAAATGGAGTACGTACTTCGGTACTTTTGAATGTTAAATAGTATAAAAAAAATATAGAACTGACTTTTCCATCCCTGGCCATGTAGTAGTTTTTTACTGCATTATCTCAACTCGTTGCGTTACATGAGCCACTAACGAGTTGAAAAATTTTTCTCGACTCTGCTACTCGTTACTGAATTAACAGTATTGGCGAATTTTTTTTGCCAATCTTATTATTCCAATTTCAACACTTTTCACACAACTTTCGTAAAAAAATCTATTTCTTCTTGTAGCAGAATCATAAATTTATAGAAATTTCACAATTTTAATAATTATTTTTCACTTTAAATGGCAAAAATATTTATTTAACACCTGCACACTTACAATTCGTGTTGTTTAACGAATAAGGATGGATAGCAAATCTAACGAGTTGTACTAAAAATGTAGCCAGATGGTACAAAATAAAATGTGCTTAAACACAGCACAGGTCTTTCATGTATTTGATAAAAAAAATTAATTTTAGTCCGATATTGTTGTAATTAATCCTTATTTTTTGTTTTTAACTGTTGGTTAAAGTACAAATTATGTTGTATATCATTATGTGGCAACATTATGGCATCTCTGATTTCATCATGCCATAGCTTTCCTTTTTTTTATTATCTTCGTCTACAAGTTAGAAAGAGAAAGCCACTATAATAATATATTAAAGAGCTACCATATTATAATATAAATGACACGTTATTAGTTTCTTTTTAATACATGAAATAAATAAAATACGGTTATATTTTTTACTTTTTATTCAAAGGTTAATAATTTTGATATAATTTTATAGAAAAGTTAACAGTAATTTGTAAGTAAGGCATTACCAAACACGAAGTAAAATTTTCTTATATATATTTTCAAAGGGAAATTGAGTCTTCTTTAAAATTATATATAAAATATTGGGTATAAATTGAGTCTTATCAATGACTTTTGAGTGTACTACTACATAAACATATGAGTGTTTTTTAGGTGAAAAACGCTATGTGTTTAAACACTACTATTCACCTATCACTTTTTGGAGTTTTTCAACTGATATGTTTTTTAGTCGTCACATTTTTTCACAAATCTTAAAATAAAACGAAAATTATGCACGCGGACACTGTTTATTTTACAAAACTGCATTTTACTTAAAATTTAATATATTTTTTTAATTGTTTTGTGACTTTAGGCTTTGGTATGTTTAACAAATTCCAATATACTAAAAATACTAAAAATTTCTTCCCTGTATAGAAATTATCTTGTCTTTTGTCTGTTGAATAATTAAAAAATTCAAATTGAGAAGTTTTTTACGCATTCAAATATATGAAAAAAACAATTCGAATTTTTGTGTTTAATTTACTCGTAATATGAACATAGTGTAATTGAACAGTTTAATTTTTTTATTAAAAAATTGCGTAAAAAAAAAACATGTTAACGAAGCGGCTTTTAGACGTATTAGAGAGTTAAAAATTGGATAAACAATTGGATAAATACATGGTATAGAAAAATATTTACTATTTTACGTGAGTTAGGGATCTCAATGAGTTCTAAATATTGTATTATTTTTTAATTTTTAAAGGAAACTTTTGTAAAAATAAAATAAAAAAATACAAGTGCTATAAAACGGTTAAGGTATTTACAGACGAGAACACAAAGTATTTAATGAATTTAAAAATAACAAATACGTGTGTTATAGGTATGCCAAAATCCAATAGAAAAATACTTCAGTAGTTTTGACGGTTCAAAAAATTAAATGAAAATAAATTTGCAGTTTCCAAACGGATTGTCAGATTTGAATTTAATTTCACATGATAATAGGTAGGTCACATGATAATAGGTAGGTTACCACCGAGTGAAATTTTTGAAAGTAAACAATTGTTAACAAAATTTGTTTGAAAAATTAAAGAGGAAATTTATATAAAAATATGTCTATTTAGAAGAACCTAGTTTTTTTTTAATACTTTGCACTATTTTTTATTGTTATCTTTTAGAAAAATATTAACACATGTTTCCTAAGAAAAACATTATATAACTAAAAAGGGGGTAAAAAATTAGCAATTGAGATCGTATTAAATGTTGTTCATAGCCGAGGCGCCCAATTTTGGGACCCCGTGGACCCAACACCATTAGAGTTATATAGTCCAAACTAAAAAATTAAACTCGCCTATACCTCTTTTACGCCACCATTTCATTGAAATTGAACAATTCGTTTGGAAACTGTGGATTTATTTCCATTCCATTTTTTGAATCGCACACTGTGCAATGTGGGGTTTTCAAAAATTCATCTAGTGTAACCAAAATCTTGCGAAATCTTTAAAAATATTTGTTCTTTCTATCCAATGATTTAATATTTAATTTAATTTTTGCGAGCATACCACAGTAAAAAAAATGAAATTTTCCGCATAAATTAAATAGGCAGCACTTTACACACCACCAAAATCTAAGCGATCTGGCCACTCTTTTTTTTCTAGAAAACTTACCTAGTGTCTACATTAGGCAAATTTATATAAAAACAAACGTCAAAATCAGTGCGAATATATACAAGGTAAACTTAATTAAACAGCTGATTACTATTTTGGTTGTTACAGTTGTCAAACTGCATATATAAAAAATAATAATGAATACGCCATATTGTTGTTTTTGCGCAACTGTTGCCACCTTCCACAAATTCGCGTTAAGTTTGACGTTTGTCTCGATAAAAAATTGTCTAATGTAGACACTATGTAAGGCAAGAGTCGAAAACTCCATACAATAATAACAAAATTGTAAACATTCACATGTGCAACTTGAGAAATTCGTGAAAAATATTAAAACATTAAAAAAATAATAGAGAAAAATGTGCAGTATAGGTGAGGATGATTTTGGTGATGAGGGTGGAGTACATGCTATGATACCCGATAAAAAAGCAACCATAGAAAATGATTTAATAGAGGAACAACTTTGTAATAAGTGTCAAAAACCAGGAGCTGTTTATAAATTACCTTTTAGACAGCCAGAATGTCGAGATTGTTTTCTATTGTATGCCCGACACAAGTTCCGAGCTGCCCTGGGTTCATCGAAAGTATTACCTAAAGATGCTAAGGTTGTATTGGTTTTCGATGGCAGCGCCGAGTCATTAGTATTATTGGATATGTTGCACCATGCTCAAACACAAAACACATTTAAACGTCTGCATTGTACGGCCACCGTAATGTATATAGACGATTATCACTTGTTGAATCAAGTTAATGGAATAGATGACTATTTAAATCTTCTGGAGAAGATGCGATTTTTTCTACAGCAATATACCTATTTTGAAAGCTATATTGTGCCTTTGGTGGATGAACAGCAGGTTATAAGTTCCATGTTAAATTTTAAAGATATAAAGGAACAACAATACCATTTGTTACATAGCGACAAAAAACAATCCTTTTTAAACTCAATAAATTCTATTAAATCTTTAACATCCCGCCAGGATTTTGTTAAACATTATCGCAGCAAATTGATAGCAGCTTTAGCTAAACATTTTGAAAGTAAATTCGCATTTATATTTGATATAAGCTCAGACTTGGCAACCGAGTTATTGGCTGCTGTAGCCTTGGGCAGAGGAGGCAGTGCGGCTTTAGATGTAGCCTTGGTAGATGATCGTTTGTGCAATGATATTAAACTTATAAGACCTTTGAAAGATTTAAATACTGCAGAAGTAGAATTATATCTAAAAGCTCAAAATCTACAACCTTTGCAGAGCCGTTGTTATGGCATAGAGATGGGTTCAATGGCAAGTTTACAAAATTTAACAAAATCTTTTGTGGACAATTTGCAACAGAATTTTTCTGCAACAGTTTCTACGGTATTTCGAACGGGCGATAAAATTGCTGTTAACCGGGATATAATGCAGCGTTTGCAGCAAATTGATTTGGATGATGACGATAATTTAGCATCAGGCGATAATTTTTGCTCATTTTGTAATTCATTTTTGGATTATCAAGATTCTACAACTCTTTTAGCAATAGAGTTTTCTCGAGTTGTCTCTGAAAGTGGTTGTACTTTGGATAAATATCCTGATTTGAATACAAAAGCTAAAGAAAATGTTGAAGGTTCTAGGGAGAAACCTTATTTGAAGAAATTATGTCATGCATGTCGCAATATTTGTATGGATACTCCCAATAAAAGTTTATTGCTGTAAGAAGTCTAGATAAGCAGAATTTTGTATATTTTAATAAAATTTAATACAACTAATAATATTGTATTGTGTTTTTATTAAAAATTGGATGTAAATAAAAACAAGTTTTTAAGATTTTTAATTAAAAGAAAAAACAAATGAAATTTTAAGAAATTTATAATTAATTAAAATGTTAACAATTATTCAAACAAATATCGTTATAATTTACTATTATCCAAAAATTGCAACACAGGACTAAAATGACCATCGATAGGTGTTATATTGCATGTAACTTCCAAATCATACATGTCATGATATGTTATACGATGAATATTTTTAGATTTTTCCTTAAATCCCATATCTGAAGATAGTAGTTGCACTGTTTCCATATGTTCCAAAGTACTGGCGGGATAAAAATCGTCACCTGGAAATAATATATATTTGTGTTATTTTATTTTAAAACTTCTTTTAAAAAACTTACCTGGCAGTGTTCCCACTAGGTAATCAGTACATCTATAATAGGCCAGCATTATTAATGTACTACCTTTAGAATTTCGTTCTTTAATAAATGCTTGTAATTTAGACCAGTCTGAAATATTCGATAAGCGTGAGATTTCATAAAATTGCAAAGGTGCTAACCAAATTGTGCGTACTTTGTAAAGTCTAAGGGACGCAGGAGGAGTTGACCACTGAAATATAAATAAATAATATTATTTAAAATTCACTTTTAGACTTTCTTAATGCTTGACTTGATAAATCATAATTATTACAAATTCTTTTCTTACCAATTCTTTTTCTACTTCTGTGGGTTCTAATAATAATTTTGGTTGATCTTCTAATGTCACCACATAAATAGCAGTATCATATTTCTTTCCAGCTGTAGGAGGACTACGCCAAATACTCCATTCATATAAAGACCACAAATCCGGTACAACATCCATATATTTACATAAATTTAAAAATTCCATAGCATTATTATGAACTTTATGCTGCCAATAGGATCGGTCAAAATTGTGCTTGAAACTACCACTGATCTTGTGTTTATTTTTCAAATCTTCACGATTTAGACACAATAAAAGTCCAACCTCTTCGAAGGCTTCCCTTATAGCAGTTATACGCAATGAAATATCACGACATAAATTTCCATTATTTGTCATTAAAGGCTTAGGTCTATTGGGTAAATGTTGCAAACTTAGTTTGTCCAGATATTGCCTGGAAATGCCAAAAGTTTCAAAATATCTAAGCCATTCGATATTATCATCAGCTTTTGGATCAAACACTCCTCCAGGGAAAACATAATGATCGGGTGCAAAAGCTATGGCCGCAGAACGTTTAGCCAGTAAGAACTATTGTATAGAATGTGTAATAGATTTATAATATATATATATATATATTTTTTTTAATATTAATAATTATCATTATTTACTTGATAATTGTAGCCTTGTTCATAATTGTTGTTTTTTGCTGCTATTATTAAGGTAGACGAAGGTCTATAGATATTTTCCAATTCATTGTCGTCCATTATTTATTTCGGAGTCACTTTCTAATAAGAATCTAATCTCAATTGGAATTTTAGTTTTATAAAATTCTTATCAAACTCAGCTGTTTATTAAAAGTTTTATAACACTGCACACTGGTAAAAAAACCACTTTTACTGGCATAATTTCAAAAAGCATTGTTAGTGTCTTTTTGAGGTTGCATCGAAGTCATTTTAGTTTAAATTAAAAATAAAATTTATTGAAAGCTTGCTTTTGGTTTTATTTTAATTATTTTGAAAGTTATTAGATTTTTATTCATTATTTTATCCAACTTGTTTGTGAAAACCAAGATATTTCCGCTTAGGGTTTCCAAAATTTATCCAAAAAAAAAAATTGACGATTGCAAGAGTTTGCCGAAAAAATTGTTATATAATTTTCTGGTATTGCGAAACAGCTTTACAATTCTAGTTCCATTTTAATATAAATTTTAAAAATAATATTAAACTACTACTAAACTAATGCCGCATTATATTTTTTAATATATTTTCTTGATTACTTGTTCTGTTATCATTTATAAAATACATTCACTTTTACAATTTCTTAAATTGTTATTTTGGAATTTCTGCAAAAAAAGAAAAAAAAAAATGGATTTTTGACCAGTGTGCACTGGAAGATTTTTAAATATACATCTGTTTTTGGTTGTTGAAGTACGTACAATTACTGTCTGCTGCATTTGGACTTTGTTGTTTTGGAAAATAGTTTACAGGTGAATTAATTAATGGATTTAACAAATTGATTAATAAAAAATTTTTAAATTAACTTGTAAAAACTTGTTATAAATGATGAAAATAGTCCAGTTTAATACATCTATAAGATACATTTAGTTTAGCAGTGAAAACAGAATAACGGCGGCAGGCGACAGCCAAGGTTAGCGAATGGAAAAGTATATTAATATTGAAATAAATTTAAAATTTTTAAACTGTTATAAAATTTGGAATATCACTAGAGGAAATTGTATGAATTTTGGATATTATTCGCTAACTTAATAAATGTTTAATTTAAAAACAGGGTTAGCATCACGTAAAATATTTCTTTATTATTAAATTAATATCGCGGATTTTTTATAAACAAAGTTTTAAAATACAAATAATGCAATTGTTTATCATTTACAAAAAAAGGTTTGTAATGACGAAACTTTGGAACAGATATTGTGGTGCTTTCGAAAGAAAATTTGCCATAGTAATCCTAAATCTTTAAGGGAAAATATAATACCCATCCTTGGAATTTTATTGTTCAAAGGATGAGGATTTTATAACACAATATGTGGACATTTATAATAAAAATTTTACTCAGTAACCGTTTAAGGCCCATTATTACAACTTGCCAATAACTAGAGGTATGATGTTATCGGACAGATAAGAAGCATTTGGTTATTATCAGTTAACTTTAAGCTAAAAGTGGCCGATAAGCTAAAGGGAAGATCATCTTACCTTTAAATTTTATAGTGAGGTTTATGTATTTGAAGTTGCCATATTTTCTGCAAAATATGGCAACTTCATTAAAAATAAATGTTTATTTCGTTTTAAAAATAAAAATTTGAAATATAAAAATGGATAGCAGACGTTTGTTTTACATTAACAACCTGGAGAATATTTTTGAAAATACTCTGCCAGAAAGTAGAGCTAAAAAAAAAAAAAAAAAAAAAAAAAAAAATTCGCGAACAAGTCGACTATATCAAATATTACAACGAAGCAGGATTTGTGCAAAGATTTCGCGTATCAAAGCATACATTCCAATATATTTTAGACAAAATTGTCCACTATTTACAGTCAAGGAGCCAGAGGTATGTTCATATACGCATATAATTTGTGTAGTAATTCAAAAATTTCCTTCCAGACATTATTTCGTATCACCTCAGACTAAATTGTTAATAACGCTAAGGTTTTACGCAAGTGGAAATTTCTTAATTACAGTGGGTGACTTTTGTGGTGTTAGTGTGTCAACAGTAGGTCGTATAGTTAAAGAAACATCTTGTGCTTTGGCAGGTTTGTCGAATGAATATATTAAATTCCTTTCTGATGCAAGAGGAATGTAACAAACAGTGGCAGATTTCTTTAAAATTGCAAAATTCCTGAAAGTTATAGGTGCCATTGATTGCACCCACATTGCCACTATGTACAAGTAATTTGTCAAAAGTAATCGGTATTTTCTTTGATATTGCCATAATTTTGAAAATGTTAATTTTAATTTACAAGGAAGTTGTAATAACGAAAAGTTTTAAAGTTCACTTTATTCCTCACTTTAATTAAAGTTACCTTTTACTATTACGAACATTAAAGGCAAGTTGTAATAATGGCCCTAAATCATAGATATTGTAATCAGGGGTATTTTACAATGAAAATATAAAGTCATATATTTTGGAACACAATTACATGCATTTTTAATAAAAATACAAGAGATATAATTTTTTATAGAAACATTAAACTTGTTTATATTCTTAAACAAAGAATTCTTCAAAAGAACTACATAAGGACTGCGCAGGAAAGAATGAGTGCATTTCTTTGAAATTTTAATTTTGTGTTACTCAAGTTTTAAATTTAAAAGTAAAATTAATTTTTTATTCATTTTCAATAAAATATTTAATATTTTCTGGAATACCCTCCATAAGAGCTATATTGTGATTTCGGTTACGCTTTTTATTGGAATGGGTCCACATGTTTTTAAACTATATTTTTTGTCTTAGTCAGCTTTAAGTATTCTTTACATATTTTCTTTTTTTACTATGACCCAATGCATTTAAATTGGCCAAAGTTCTGGACAGTTTTGTGGATTGATTTATTTGTTATTATTATTATTTTTTTTTGTGGTAATAATAAGAGGAGATATCAGGCCAGAAATATTAGAATTCGTTGTGCTTTCAAATGATTTAAAAGAATCTGCCAGACCAAAATTAGTTTGACACGATATTTATTTAATAATTTTCGTTCTTTCTTTTGCCTTCACATTTTTTCTATCGTTGCTATTAGGACATTTTTTTACTTCGTGGATCTTCAAGCCAGATTTTTTTAACCCTTCTGGTAAAAGATACATAACACTTCAGAGAAAGAGTTACATTCCATTCAAAGATGTAGATTTTCTTTTGAAATTCGAATTATTTTGCCTGTAAATCAACTTTATCTTCGGTTATGGTGAACTCGACTCTTTTCAGTGATCAAGAAACTCAAGAAACTGTATTTCGCGACTGACATGCGTTCCTAATTATTATTTTATACGTTCGAAATGTGTTTCGCTAATAAATTTTAATTATGTTTTGAACGAATTTTGTTCAATTTTCATTTTAAGAAAAACTAATTATAATATTACAACAAAATTTAGCACATAGCTACTGAAAATAATTACAATTTTCACTTAGAGTAAAAACTATAAACTTTAAAATGTACACGGATTTTTTCGTGCGCAGTCCTCATGTTGCCGTCGAGCCGATTTACAAAAATAAGCATATTTTAATTAAAATTTAATAATTTGTTAGCTTTTTTTTTACTTGCAGGTGGAGGTACTACTAGATATACTGTAGATTAATCTTACATTCCATCTTCCTTATTAGCATTCAAAGTTTTTATTAACTATTTAATCAATTCGATTACTGTATGTAATAGAATAAAGATTAATTTAAGAATTATATGTAAACAAATTTTTAGGTAACAATTTAAACCTTTTAAAAATGACAAACAAAATCGAAAATGTTAAGAGTCCAATATGGAGAGAATCGTCCAGTTTAATAATTTGTGCTAGAAGTACAGACAAATTAAATGGTTATGATTATAGGGTAAAACTGATACAAAATAATAGAAAAAGTGTTCTATTTAACATTTGTTATTTTACAGATTTTAATCTTAAAACGTTCGGATCGTACAGCTTTATTTAAAAATCAAGGTGTTTTTCCGGGTGGTATTTATGATCCATTCGATGAAAGTGTAGAATGGTTAAAATATTTCGAAGAATTCGGTATCACAAAACATTCCTTGAGAGATCTAGTGGTGGTCGATAATGAAACAAATAGGCCTAAAATCTTGGCACCCCAAGGGACGGGATGTTATGATCGTTTTTTTAAAAGTTCTAAAATATGGGCCAGGTGGGTTAATATTTTATTTATATCTATTTTTGCAAATTAAAATAATTTTTTACTTTATTTGTAGAGAAATTTCATTGCGCATTAATGCTATACGCGAAACTTTTGAAGAAGTTGGTGTATTTTTATGTCGCACTCGGGAGCAATTAGAGTCCAATAGTAATGAAAGTTTTTTAATGTTGGAATATGATAAATTAAAATGGCAAAAACTAGTTCATGATGATCCTAAAGAATTTCTCAAAATGTGTAAAGAATTGCAAGTAGTTCCTGATTTATGGGGTTTATATGAGTGGTGTAGCTGGGCCAGTCCTGCTATTATCAAAAGAGGCTATGAGACGGTATTTTTTATAACATTCCTTAAAGAAATTCCCGAAATAATGTGCGAGGAGTCAGAAGTTAAAGAATGTTTAGTAAGTTATTGGAGTGACAGAACTATGTTTTCAATTGTTTTAAATTGAACTCTTATAATAATTATTTTTTTTAGTGGCTGCCTCCTCCTACATATTTACAAATGGTGCGGGAAGCCAAACTATTTTTTTTACCGCCTCAAGTTTATGAATTGTCACGTTTAATACCTCACAAATCATTTGACTATCTCAAACAATTCTCTTGGGACCGTAGAAAGAAAGGTATTACTATGTATCGTCCTATTGGTCACGTGTGTACGGATGGTATTGTCTTTGTATTACCAGGTAAAATTGTATTTAATATTTTGTATAATGAAATTGTCGCACTAATGGAATTTAACTATTATAGGTGATGATTTTTATACGGGAGACCCTTGTCAGTCAAATGTTTCTCGAAATGTGGATTGTACTAGAGCTGAATTTAGAGCCCGTTCTAAATTTATAAATCGCATTGAAAATCCTGGTGCACCTAATGCCGCTTTGTATTCAAATATTAAACCATTCAATGGTCATTTGATGCCCGTAAATGCTAGGGCAGATGAAATGAATAAGTTATAAATGTTATAATAGTTTTTGGGAGGCAATTTACAGAGTAAATTATTTTGGTAATAAAAATAAATTAATCTTTTATTTTTTTTAAATAAAATTAGTGAAAAAAAACAAAAGAATAAAAAAATAAACAGAAAATAGATAGGTTGTAGATAGTGAAGTTTTTTGTTGTTTTTTGGAATTCCATTTTTACGACCTCAAGAGACTTTCATACCAAAAAATATTAAATATTTTTCATTTTTAAATTTTTGGATAAACCGTTTTTTTCTTTTGGCAATATTTGTGAAAATTAGTATGTCATCGACATATGTATGTTTATTAAAACGCACAGTGGTTCCAAAACTTTATTCAGGGGTTCGGATTTTGGGTATTTTGTTGGACCAAAAAAACGTGGGAAATTTTTATTTACCTGATTTTAAGATAAGTTTATCTATATTTTGCCGAAATTTCATTTTAATAACTCTACTCGTTTAAATTTTATTTAGGTCCAAATATTAACATTATTTCTCAAAAATATACTTAAAATTTAAATTTTAAGTCGGGTCATGAAATTTCACCTCATTTAATTTATTTCTTTTAGTAATTATCAGAGATGGTAAACATGGTACAATTGTACTTTTTTTGGTACATTTTTATATCTGTTGGTACCGTGGTACTACCGGTGCCAAGAGATCAGACGAATAGGAAATGGAAGTATACCACCTGGAAACTTTAAAAGGCAATCATTATCACATCAACACCATTCGATTTATATGCAAGAAATGCTCTATATATATATATATATATATATATATATATATATAAATATAAATATATATATATATATATATATATATATAGAAAGTTCAGAATTCTTTTCCAGAATTTTTTTCTATTGAAACTCGGAAAAAGCCGCTTCAAAAATAGCGGAGATATTCAAAAAACCCGGTCTTTCAAAGCTAGAAACTTCGTTTTTGTAAAACCAAATCGGAAAATTTTTTCTGAATTTTTCCGCTGAAGAAATGAACTGAGTCGGTCTATTAGTTACAGAGATATCGCATTTTTGACCGATATTCAAGTCCTAAATAAGCTACGGACTAGGTTCTTATATAGATTGATTACAAATATTTTTCTTGAATTTCGAGTTTTTTTGAATCAACCAAATCGGTTCATAAACAATCGAGTTATTGGCAAATCTGTTTTTATACCCTACACCACCATAGGTGGTTGGGCTATTATGCGTTTATGCTGATGTTTGTAATGCATAGAAAAAGCTATCCAACACCCACCTAAAAGTATACCAATCGACTCAGAATCACTTTTTAAATCGATCTGACGATGTCCGTCCGTCTGGCTGGACGGCTGGCTGTCCATGTAAACCTTGTGCAGAAGGTACAGGTCGCAATTTTAAAGATAATTCAATTGAAATTGATTTGTGATGATTGAGTATCAACGTATTATTCTGTATTTGTATATTTTATTTTTCATTTAGTAAAATTGGCCACAGGTATAATATAAGTCCCCTTTACAAATTTTTATGCTCGTACACAATGGTGTAGGGTATCATATAGTTGCTCTTGACCGACTATATCTTTATTTCTCGTTTTTTATTTATTTAATGTTTGCTTCCCTTACAGTTGTTGTTTTCAACAACAACAATAACCTAAGGCATATTTGTTTTATTCCACCTTTTGATGCACTTATGAAAGCTAGAGACTTCGTTCTTTCACGGAAAAATCGGAAGTTTTTTTTAAGAATTTTTGTGTTGAAATGAACTGAGGTCCAGAATTAACCAAGATATAGGCCAAAACGCGTTATTAGAATTGTTGAAGCTCCTGTATAAGCTATTGGCCTCATTCTTGCACAAATCTATCACAAATATTTTTTTAGAATTTCGGTTTTTTTAAAATCAGTCAAATCGGTCCATAAATTTGCCACCATACCCTTTTTTAATTTAATATTGTTTTATATTTATTTAATTTTATATTGTGCTACATTTATAAACTTATAAACTTTTGTAAAATTCCAAAGTATTGTAATTTACAAGATTTTATCGGTGCACTTCGGCGCCCTATTTGATGGTACAATTAATATTTACTTTATATGGGAGTTATTATTCCCCCTGGACCTAATCAACCTATTCGAAATTTGATATGAAAAATACTTTAAAAATTTTTTAAGACTCACTGTAATAGTCCATTAGATGGGAAAATTTATATTTTCTTTGTATGGGGGCTACCTCTCCTTCTGGACCTATCCGTTCTATTATCATTTCATCAATGCGATATGATAGGATAAAGGTTCCCATGAAAGTTGAGGGCTCTATTCCTTTAATATGCCATAATGAATATTATTTTTATTTGAGGGGTACTAAACCCCCTGCACCGACTTTAAGCTAATCGGTTCATAAGTTGGAGGTGGGCGTGGCATTCCATCAATATCCAACATAACCTATAAAATTCTACAGTGCAAGTACTATTTGTGCGTTATATTTCATATAAATAGCTTCATTAAAAGCGTGTAAAATTTAAAAAATTGATTTTTTTTAAAGTAGGAGTAAAATGTGAATGTGACTTCCAATCAAGATCTAACAAAGCACTGGCACTGGTACTATTGCTTCAGCCGTTTAGACGTGATTGATATACAAACAAACAAACAAATAGATAAACAAACTTACATCTCATATAACACATCTCAATATGGGTGAAGGGTATATAAGATTCGCATAGAAAAATATGGGACTCTAGTTTGTTTTCAATTACACTTGAATGTTTTAAATTTATGTGTTTATTGGGATTTAAAAATTATAAAAATAAAAGTTAAGTAACAAAAAAAGATATTTATCAACAAAAACTGTTATTAAATAAAAAATATTTCTTCTTAGAAAATACTGATTGTTTTTTTGTCCAACTTTTTTCGAGATAAAGCTAATAGCTATTTTTGGCCTTGAACGCAGTAGTGGTTTCTATATTGTATATGATGGATGAGCAATTAATCGATGAAGTGGCTCAGCTTGCTGTCATATATAGTCGGGAAAAATATATGCGTAATCATGATCCTTCCAATGTTAAGCACGCAGAGAAAATGAAATTTATATATTCAAACATACAACCCAGGAAGAAATATCTTCCAAAAAAAAAAAAAAAAAAAAAAAAATACATACAGCATAAGCAAACCGTGGCTGCAGTTATGGCAGCGGGTTCAGCTTTGTCGGATGTGGTAGATGGGACAGCTGCATTAAATGGTTTTGGATATGGAGGTAATACGACAAATGGTCTTCACATATTTCATCTTTATCATCGCTTCTAATCTTCACAATTATAACATGAGTTATGCACACTGAAGCTCTATAGTCCAACAGGCCACTGCACATTCCTCGTTCTCTAAAACACCCTACAACACAGGAGGAAGCGGAAACTGTAATCACGATTATTCTTCATCTTCAATTATATCACCTTTATCATCGCCTCTGGGAGCCTCTACTCTTCACAACGATACCACGAGTGCTGGACACATAAGCCCTATAGCCGCTGCGCATTCGAAAACAAATATACAAAATGTACACTTACGCTTGTAATATTTTAAACGTCCTAATTCAAGCAGCCAAGTTAAATTTAGAATTTTGGTGCTTACTGATTTCAAAATTACTCTTTTTAATTTCTTTAAAGTTTAAACTTCAGATTAATATAACTTTTTATCGGATTCATCCATATATATACAATTCTCGTGTCACGATGTTTGTTATTAAACTCCTTCGAAACGGCTTGATATATTTTTATGAAATTTTGTATATGTATTTGTTAGGTATGAGAATAGGTCGTAAAGTATATTTCATATCCTAGAGGGCGTAAAATAGGTAAAAAAAGGGTAAAAGCTCCCCTCTATATATCTTCTCAACTAATAAACCGATTTTCATAAAATTTGGCAGGCAAATAGTATACTATCATAAGGAACTATAGCCTATAATTTTTATTATTTAGGCTGTAAAATAGGTCAAAAGCTCCCCCTCCCTATATCTTCTTAACTAATCAATCGATTTTCTTGAAATTTGGCTGTTAAATAGTGGAACATCTGGAAGGAACTATAGCCTATAATTTTTATTATTTAGGACGGGAAATAGGGCAAGAGGGGTAAAATATCTCTCTCCCTATATCTCTTTAACCAATCAAACGGTTTTCTTAAAATTTGACATGCAGACACTGTAATATGTGAGAGGAACTTAAAGATATACATTTTTTTGGAAATTCCAACATTTAGGGTGTCTTCTTAATTAATTATCCGATGATAGTGTCAAGTCTTGAAGGAACTAAAGGCTATAGATTTTAACATTTAGGGCGTAAAATAAAGCAAATAGGGTAAAAGCACGCCCACCCATCCCCAGTGCTTTCGTTATTTTTTAATTAAAAACCAAAGTATTCACTAGAAATAAGTTATATGGCAAAACAACGTTTGCCGGATTAGCTAGTATATTTATATGATTCTTGCATATTTTAGATTTTAGGGTCAATATTAAAAAAAAATTTAATACGATCTGAAAATCTCTGAAACTGATAAGAGATAACCTACACATGTAAGCGTATTTTTTCGTAAAGATTTACATTAGTATCTATATATAAAATTTCTTTTGTATCATAACATAAATTATTTTTTGACGATTTTTTAATAAGATGGCCAAATTTGGAGGGCCACCCACTACCCCCTGACTCCTAAGAATCTGTACTCTTCCAAATCATCTCAAAAACACTTCACCTCTGGCCATGTGAAATTTTATTGAGATATCTCCAACGTTTCACAAGTTACAGAATTATTAAAAAAAAAAAGCATTTTGGAACCACTGTGCAACATTTAAAATACTTCACATTATCATGCATTAAATGAGTATAAATTAATTTTGTAACAATTATTTTTTCTGTGGATAACAGTAGGAGGAAACGGAAATGTTGTAATTGTTAGTGTTTTCCTTATTTCCAGTATTTTTTGTAATATTCCACTAATAATGAAATATATGTAAATATTATCTATTCTCCATTTAAATTTCATAGATATTGAAGATCAAGCCTTATCTTTTGTCTCAAGGTTATTGTCCAATACCGGGACATTACGTGACAGCATTCTAAGCCACTTCATCGATTAATTGCTCATCCATCATATACAATAAACAAATCACTACCGTGTTCAATTCCAAAAATATTAACTATTAACTATATTTCGAAAAAGTTGGAAAAAAAAACAAGGAACAATTTTTGAGAAGAAATATTTATTCTGTTACTTCAATTTTATTTATATTTTTTTTTTGATTCCAATAAGCACACAAAATTGAAAAAATTCAAGACTTGAAATTTTTTTTTGGAATTCGACATAAATTTAAACATAAAATATAATTGAAAATAATAGAAATTTTCAAGTAAAATAATTTCGAGCCTATTTGAGTAAAGTACATTAAAAAACATTAAAAATATTTATAGGAAAAGGGAAAAATTAAGTTTTGTTTTTGCACTAAAGTTCTTATATTTCGATAAAAATTCTGTTGTTTTTTGTTTGTGTTTCATATTTATTTTTTTTTTTTGCAATCCGCTGCCGGGGTTATTTTATTGGATTTTTCATTCACGTACTTTTTTTGTTTACAAGTGTTTTTGAGAGTAAAATTTTAAATTATGTAAATCAGTAAATACTCAGTTTACTGAATTTTACTGGAAAAGTAAAAAGTGTATTTAATATGGCATACAGAATGATTTTTTCTTCAATATTAAAATGGTATTTTAAATTTTTTTGTTTAAATATTTCGAATTCCAGGAGAAATCAATCCAATATCCTTCAATTTACTTGACATTTACGCTAGGGAATAAAATAAATATATTCATTTTTACTTTTCAAAATTTCGAAAAACTCTCAAAAATATACGAAGCATAACGTTTTTAATATCCGATTTCCCTAAAATCAAAAGCGAACGAGAAGAAATTATTTCTTCTTTAAATCCCACAATTAAAATATAATACTGTTTAAAAAAATGTGTATTATAATATAACTGCATTTTTGAAAATGTTCTCCTTTTTTCATTTCATCTTAATAACTGATTTATTGATTTAACAATGCAATTTAGTTCTTTTTTGTGACGAAAATGTTTACTATTTTTAAAAATGTTTAGTGAAAAATAATATTACTTTTTCCCATACATAATATTATTATTATTATTTTTTTAATATTTAAGTCTTTTTTTAAAGAGTGTGACAACATAACATATAAAATTAAAACTTATAAAACTCAATATGTAGAACATATCCGATATTATTGATTTAAAAAATATTTAAATTGTGCTTTTATACACTTTAAGCGAAGTTAGTTAAAAATGCAAGATTTTTTAGAAATTGCATTTGCACATTTTTAAGTGCATTTTTTGTATAATTCGTCACACATTTCCTCCATTTTTTTGAAATAAACCAAAAAATAACCCATACAAACATTTTTTATTTTAAATTAAAAAAAATATTTTTTTTAATAAATAAGTTTACCCAGCAAAAACTTTTTGGTTTTCGGTAATAACAACTGCTTATTAAAGTAGTTTCTTGGTAGATAGATAGATAGATAGATAGAGAAGGTTGATGTGATACCAGATAGTACCACATCTCCACCCAGATCCCGGTCCATTGTGACTTTCTTGGTAATGAGGCGTCATTATTATTTGCCTACTCTGTATTACATTAATAAGTACTTAAAAGTATAATAGCACAGTAGTACTGCAGTTACGTGGATGAGTTGGCTAGAGCGCCGGATAACAACTAGAAGGTTGTTGGTTCAACCCCATTCTGAAGCTGTTAGTTTTTTTATAACCAAATGTCTAAAAAGATATTTTAAACTAAATAGAGTTTTTGTCGCTTAGGATGCTATGTGCGAGATGGTGTACTGTGTAAAACGTTAGTCAGTAAAAACGAATGGTTAGTGTGTGTCCAAGTTCGAGTCTCACTGACGGCAAAATTTTTTTGTTTTTTTTTTTATTTTTGTTTTCGTTTAGGTACATATTTTTGAGTACCCCTAGAGTCAAAAAATAACTAGATGAATTTGTGGACAAGGGTATGTATGAAAAAATTTATTGAAGTTTTTTTTTTTTTTTTGTAAAAAAAAAAAAAATATTAAAAACCCTAGAACTTTCCCTCACAAAAGCTTGAACTAAATTATTCTGCCAATTTACCAATTTTAAAGATAATTTGAAAAAATAAAAAATCGTAGGGGGAGAACGCTTTTAAAAGTGCATCCAAAAAATGCATCTGCTTTGGAAATGTATTTTTCAATACCGTCAAAATTAATGAAATTGGACTTCAGCTTCAAAAGATATGATTAATTAAAAACACGACTTTGTGTGTATGTATGCTAAATATGAACAAAATCCGAAGTCTTATGAAATTCATGAAAATTGTTAATTTCGAAACTTTTTTTCATACTATCAGAAAGTATCATTCTGTGACTCGCTATAGTTTTCGAGTTATTAGAAAAATTATCCCATTAAATAGAAAATATTTCTTTCAATTTTTTTATTTCTAGTCAAACAGAAAAATCGCTAATAGCGATCTTTAATAACGCAAATTTAATGAAATTTGTAAAAAAAACCAGAGACAGAAAATAATCATTCTCTTTGAAATTTTAAAGAAAAAAATCAGATATAGGGAACAGCTGGATAAAGTGTTAAATTCAGAAATGTAATCCTCAGAACAGGTTCTATCGAATTCCGGAATCATATGAATAAATTCAATTTTAATGATTCTTTTTAATTTGTATTTTTTTGCTCAAAAATAATGATTATTATTGATTTTTATTTCTTCGCTCAATTTGTAATGATTATTTTGCGATTTTTATTTTATTGCTCATAGAATAAAACTTATTACCAATTCTTAGTGGAAAAATGGATTTTTTTTTCGTTATAAATCAGATTTAACATTAAAATTCAGATTTTTTAACAAGAACCTTTTACTTTGATTTGCTGTGAAATTTCTCCAGATCAGTACCCGAAAAATTTAAAATTTGGATTTTAAACATATTTTTGGTAAATAATGTTAATATTTGGACCTAAATAAAATTTAAAAGAGTTGATCTATTCCAATGAAATGGCACAATACATATAATCTTGTTTTAAAATCAGGGAATTAAAAAACTTTTAAGAAAGTTTTCTGCAAGTTGGGTAAACGTGTGACAACTTCAAAGGATTGTTTGGAGTTGTTTAACCGCAATACGAATGAGTTTTTGCTGCGTTTTGTAATTGCGGATGAAACATGTATCCTTTACTGTACTCCGGAGACCAAGCAGCAGTCTAAACAATGGGTTTCTCCGGGTGAACCTGCTCCGAAGAAGGCCAAGGTAAATTTGTCGGCCAATAAGGTGATAGCAACAGTTTTTTGGGATGCACGCGGGATAATCCCAATCGATTACCTTCAAAAGGGAAAAACAATCAATGGTGAATATTATGCCAACTTATTAGACCGATTTAATGAGGATTTAAAAAGAAAACGACCCAATATGGCCAAGAAAAAAGTTCTTTTTCATCAAGATAATGCACGGGTGCATACGTGTGCAGCTTCAATGGCAAAACTATATGAATTGGGCTACGAATTGGGACCTCATCTGCCATATTCTCCGGATTTAGCCCCTAGAGATTACTTCCTATTTCAAAACCTAAAGAAATGGCTCGGTGGAAAGAGACTCAGCTCCAACGATGAAATTACTGACCAAACAAATGCCTACTTTAAGGACCTCGAAAAATCCTATTTTTTACGTAAAGTAAATGACGACATTTGCTCAAAATTTGACAGTAGTCTACTAACAGGTGGTACTTGATGGGAATAGTGTTGCATTTCATATAACTACGAGGGAAGTTCGAAAAGTCACGAACTAATTTTAAAAATTACATAAAATTTTTCAATAAAATTTTGGGTTCTGTTATCCCGAAAATTCAGTTTTCGCGACAGGTCTGGTTTTTAATTAGTCACGAAAATCGAGCTTATACATATTTCAGAGTTTTACTTGAATTTGGAAAGGCCATTTGTATGAACTTATGTATGAACTAAATAAATTATGAACCGTTTTGAATGATATTCCTTGATGAAAATTATCAATTTCATTACTTAATTCTTAAAATTAAAAGAAATACATAATAAAAATAATTGAAATTAACACACAAGCGGACGAAATTATCCTTCTGCCATAAAAAAATTAGAGCTCTAAAAAGGTCGTGATTATTAAAATATTAATATCACCTCTCCCTGAATTAAGTGGCTAAGTTAGACCCATTTTGCTCCAATGTATAGAGGGACGGACGGAAATTACAAAAAATACATTTTTTACTAACTAATAAATAAAAAAAAGTAAGTTGAGATCATTAAAATGTTGATATCACCTTCCCCTGAATTAAGGAGCCATTTTCGGCCCATTTAACCCCAATGTATAGAGGGACGTACATTACCATCCTGCCTAAAAAAATCCTAAAATTAAATATTTTTACCTAATAATAAATAAAAAAATAAATCTTGAACATTAAATCACATTGATTTCACCTGAATTATGCGCCTGTTTCGACCCATATTACCCCAACGTGCAACGGCTGAGTAATAATAAAAGAAGTCAATTTTTGAAACATGTTTTCCCCGGACTGAGATTTTGGGTATTTTGTTACGATTATTTAAAATCGAAACCACAGTACCATATGAAATGCCTATGGCATTAACAATCTCACGCACTTTTACTCTTCGGTCAGCCAACCATATCGTGGATTTTTGTCGACATTTCGGGTGTACCTCAATTAGCCGTGCAGAACGTTCAGCGTCATTTTTACTTGTGCGACCACAACGAAAGTCAGTAAACCACTTTTTTATCATTGAAATTGATGGTGCAGAGTCCCCATAGTATTTATCGAGCTTTGGTTTAATTGACGGTTTTTTTTCGCAAAAAATAATGTTTAATGAGCACTCGAAATTCACTTTTTTCCATTAATGTTTTGAACAGTCGTTAAACGCTAAGTAAATGACAACAATTGCTCAAAATTTGACAGTAGTCTATTAACAGGTGGTACTTGATGGGAATAATGTTGCATTTCATACGAGGGAAGTTCGAAAAGCCACGGACTTATTGATCCGGCCTCGTATTTACATATTATACATTTTTAAAGAAATTGGAGATTTTGAGTTGTCGAGTAATTTTCCAACGCCCATTGTATGCATATGTTTATCGATCTTATACAATCGTATACTTTAATTTTTTTTTCTTCATGATCACTATCCTATAAATCCTCCGATTTCTTATCTGATAATTCTATTTGCTCCTCATTACTTTACACATGAAATTCTTCCTTAATCTAGTTGTTTATGTCAGCATTCATGAAAAGATGTTCCATACCAATTTGAGCTACAAGTGTACCAATAGTTGAAAGTTCTTCATTTTCTTCTTGAATTATATTTTGTAAAATATTTAATGGCATGTTATTCTCTTCACTTCATTCACTAGTGAATTCGAGCAAGGCATTCCAGGATTTTCGGATATTGTACACTGATATTTTATGACTGGACGTAGCTAGAATCTGATTTGGATTTTTGAGATTGAAGTTTTTTAGTTTGAGCTCCAAATTTGTTCCCTTCATGTCAAACAAGTGGTTGAGCAGTTGTTTTTTATAATTTAATTTAACCAAGTTGATAATGTTTTGACCTTACGGTTGAATAAGCGCAGTACAATTGGGTGGTAGATTCATTGCTATAATTAAACCGTCATCACTTTTTAGTTCCTCTACTGGGTGATACGTCGCGTTATCTAAAAGCAGACCTTTTGAAGTCAAAAATTCACGGACCTAAAAAATTTTTACTTATGAACTTTTTACTTATTGGTGAAAATTAACTTACGTTGGAAACAAATTTGTGATGGAATCAATCCTTGAATATAAATGATGTCATTGGAGTTGTATATTAGAGGATTATTGAAAAAAGCTTTTAAAGGTGCGTAGATTTTTCAATTTTCCATTTGATTTGCATTTTAACAAGGCAAAAAAGTTATTCGCTTTTTACATATTTTTCTTCCGGGAGCCGTTTTCCCATTACATGTGATAAGAATGTGATTTGGAAACATCCTGTAATATAAACCGTATTCGTCGGCATTGTAGATTTGGCAAACAGTCATTCCATGCTCACAAATGGATCAATAAGATGAGGTTTCGAAGACAATTTCTCGCCCGTAATTTTAAAAAATCTAATTAAATGTCGACGCTTAAATTTCCCCAACCGTCCTTCACTGGCATTGAAACCTGAGTTGGTTTGATAAATTTTGGAATACAAATGACTGGTTTTTGATCGTAAAATCGCTGCTAATATTGGAACTTTTTTTTCCTTTGGTTTACAAACCATTCTTGGATACTCATCTTTCTTCTGCAACTTCTAATTCACGCAAATTGAATTTATGGAATCTCCACTTATAATTTTTTTTTAAATCTCCAATTTTTGAGAAATCGTTGGCTTTAAAATATGTTGAACTTTTCCCATATTAAGAGATGTATTTACGCAACAAATGACACGAATAAACTGGTAAAGTTGAAGATCATTCAAAAAGGTTAATATACCAAAAGACGGGAATTTCCCTTTTTTGATTATAGATTATAATTTCAAAAAAACAAAACAGATAAAAGTCAAGAAAATAGAAACTGTAGCGATTATAGAAAATATTAAAAATAAAGCCGTCGTGATAATGGACCGGCCCAAAACGTGAAATTATGTGCTCACCGAAGTGTTCTCTCAATAAATCCAATGATTGATGCGATGTGTGGGAAGTGGCGCCGTCTTGCTGAAACCAAATGTCGCCGAGATCACGAGCTTCAATTTCAGGCACCAAATAGTCGGTTATCATGGCACAATAACGGTCGCCATTCGCACGTTCGCACCGGCATCATTTTTAAAGAAGTATAGACCGATGATTCCACCGGCCCACAAACCACACCAAACCGTTGTTTTTTCTCAATGAAGTGGCAGTTCTTGAATCTCTTCATGTTGCTCTTCGTCCCAAATGCGGCAATTTTGTTTGTTTACATACCCATTGAGCCAGAAATGGGCCTCATCGCTTAAAAAAACTTGCCTCGAAAACGTCGGATGTTCTTGGAACTTTTCAAGAGCCCATAGAGCGAAGCGATGTCGCTTGGGAAGGTAGAGCGGCTTCAATTGTTGCACAAGCTGTATTTTGTACGCTTTCAATTTAAGATCTCGACGAAAAATGCGCCAAGTCGTTCCATACGTCAGTCCGAGTTGCTGCGAACGGCACCGAATCGGCTCTCCACGGTCTTCGTGTAAACTCTCAGCTACGGCCGCTATATTTTCTTCACAGCATGCTGGACGTGGTCTATTCGGTCAAATATTATCCAATAATGAATGCTGGGTCTCAAAATGGGTGATGGTGTTGCGAGTAGTACGCTCAGTAGGCCGATTATGTTGACCATAAGTTCAGCGAAGTGCACGAAACACATTCCTCACAGAACGTGAATTTTCGTAATAAAGTTGAATGATTTGTAAATGTTGTTCAGGCGTAAGTCTTTCCATTATGAAATGCCAAACAATACTAAACAAAAATAACATGACAGTATGTCACGACTCACACGTGATCTGTCAAAAAAAAGGCTATTGAAAAAAGTATCTCTACTTGAATCACCCATTATATTTTTTCTTTGTTTTTTGGGATCAACTTGAGTTTTTTCACAAAAATGTGAATTCCTAAAATCGGGCTACAAAATATAAAAAAAATGATGAACTTTGACAGCTCAGTACACAAAAACAGCGTAACCTAGACCAATGATTTTTATTGCTATTGATAAACAAAAATAGACAAAATTTTGTCTATTTTTATTCGGTATCCAATTTTATTAAAAAAAGTTAATTTTCAAAATTCAATTAATCGATTTTGACATATTTTACCGCAACGTGAAAATATTTTTTGTGTGTTTAACCAACATATGGAGCTAATATATTTTTTTTGATCTCTTGAGAATTTAAAATAAATTAAAATTGAAAGGCTTTTTCAAAATTGACAAAATTTGGATAGGGCTTGGGGAGAAACCGTTGCCCAAAGCGCCACCACATATATATATATATATATATATATATATATATATATATATATATATATGTAATATTATTTAGAATTTAGTAGGACATCCAAAACAAAACAAAAATTAAAAAATAAGCCAAAAATGTGGGTGAAATTTGCTTCTCTTAAACTAAAAGAGATAGCCCACATGAAGGCATGTTTTTTGTAGAGATTTATAAGGACTGGACTGTAATTTTGTTTACATTTAAGTCATAAATGAATTTTTGACAAATTAAAAAAAAAAAAAACTTACTCGAGATGACCAACTTTGGAGGTCTAGCTCCCGTGATCCGATAGGCGCCTACGCTCCTCTAAATCAACTCCTCTCTAAAGGTTCACTAGTTACATAATTATTTCCAAAAAAAGTGTTTTGAGATCACTGCACGGTGGTAAATTCCGGCCAAAAATGCCAAAATGAAAATCTGATTTTTGATAAAGTTTTTATTACATTTGAAAGCCAGAACTTTAGATAACATGATTCATAACTTATTTCGAGATTAAGGCATCTACGAGTAGTTTGATGGTTATAATGACGCAAATTTGAATATTTTTTTATTATTCATTGTTAAAAAAAAAAAATACTGTTTAAATTTTTACATACAAAATATGCTATGCATTTCTGCCACTTATATGTTATTAACAATTTGTAATAATTTTTGAGAATTGGTCATAAAATTATCTTTTTGGTACATTCATAAACTATAGAAAAGTTTGTTACTTTTATCATCACAAAAATTTTAAACCCAAATTTAATAGACCAGACATTTTTTTTATTAGGTTTCAGAGGTTCAGTCCAAACAGGACAGTATACTCCTAAGTGTCATGAGTTAGTATTGTTGCGAAATTGTACTTGAATTCGAATATAATGGTTTTAACGGTTGGTTTAAAGTCAAATAATTCTTCTCAATCTTTCTATTCTTCTCAACCTTTCTATTTATATTAACAGCAGTTAACATAGCTGAGGAATATACAACATTGAATAAAAAGCTTTCACCATTGTTTGTAAGAATGGCAACACTAAATGTTTAAGCTGCTAACATTAAAACCGAAAGCTCTAGAATTCGAATATAGTAATTTGTCCGTTAAGATCATTGCAGAAATAGAGCTTTCAAGAAGCATCTAGATGGTAATGCAGTGTATATGAATTGGCCGTGAGAACACCATTGAGTGAGTCTAATTTGAAGCATCGTTAAGTAAAGACAAATTAATTGCCTTGAAGTTGGCTGTATAAAGTATGTATTAGAACACATAGTGACTACTTAAACTGTTGTTGTTGTACATTTCAAATAAAATAAAGAGATTAAACTGCTAAACTGCTTTTATTTGCAATAAAAAGTATCCGACTTATTTAAAAGGAAATAAAAACAGTTTTTAAAAGTTAAAAAAGTAACTGCTACTACCTGTTAACTTTCTTACCAAAGCATTTCTAGTAACCACTTAAAATTAGTATTTTTTCATGCTTTAAAAGTTAAACATTTTTAGAATATGAATTATGTATTATTAATGATATAAATAGTATAGGATTGGCCTGTAATAAATTTTTTAGTTAGGTCGTCCTAACTAAGTTGGACAACTCATTTATCTCTTTCGCGTAATTTTTTTAAGCAAAATTATAGAATTAGTTTATTTAAATCAATAATTTAAAGTACAAACATATATGTATGTATCTTATCTAATAATAGAGCGTAATAGACAGCCATACAGGTGTTGGCCGCATTAGAAAGGATAACAGTGGACAACACAAAACTGTAAATTTACCACTAAATTAACTATATCCTTAAATTGTTACGGTTTATTTTGATAAATGTATTAAATACTTATTATATTTTCGAAAATTTCTCAACAAGACTAATTATTTAGAGTGGATGTATTATATGGAAACTAAAATCGCTTATATCTCTTCTTCTTAAACGATTTTTCCGAAACATATATCATCGGATAGCTTATAAATATATCTTACGCTTAAACTAGTTAAATTATTTAGATATTAATCAAATATGAATTTATCATATATTTAGAATAAATAAGTTATGCACAGGCCGATAAATGCTGATCGATGTAGTTTAGAAGATGTTATGTAGGTGATGTAGAAAAAACCAAAGGAGAACAAGTAAAACTTACTAATAATTACAACATTTCCGTTTCCTCCTATTCTTATACCCAGAAAAATAATAGTTACAAAATTAATTTATACTCATTTAAAATGTCAAGTATTTCAAATGTTGCACAGTGATTCTAAAACGCTTTTTTTTGGAAATTTTTCTGTAACTTGCGAAACGTTGGAGATATCTCAATAAAATTTCACATGACCAGAGTTGGGGTGCTTTTAAGTTGATTTAGAGGAGTACAGGTTCCTAAAGGCTCAGGGGGTAGTGAATGGCCCTTCAAAGTTGACCATCTTGGGTATGTAATTTTTTTAAAACATTGCCAAAAATTAATTTATGATATGACAGAAAAGAAATTTTATATATAGATAGTACTTGTAAATCTCTACAAAAAAATGCTTACATGTGTTTTTCAAAAAAGGTGGCAATATTTATTCAATTATTAAATTTGTTTTTTGGTCTGGGCTATATAATTTTTTTAATGTTTTCAAAAAAAATCTTAACGCAAATGCCTGCAAAGCAAATCTGGAAGAACACAAGCCCTATCCAAACTTTGCCAAGTTTGAAATTTTTATTTTATTTTTTTGTTAAATTCTCAAATCCCAAAGCTGGAATCAATATAAAATTATGTTAATTAAATACTTCTGCATATAAGGTAAACACATGAAAAGTAATTTCTGACGGACGCCTCTTATAACGACAGTGTGACGATTTCAAGGTAGGTAGGTAGGTAGGTAGGTAGGGAAGGGTTGCCCAGCACTCATAAGAGTGCTTGTGCATCCTTCATAAAGAATATAGAAAGAAACTACAGATGAGATATAGAAAAGAGCAGGAAGGAAAATGATAGAGAAAAAAGCTGAGACCAAGAAAAGTATAGAAGAGAATGGAAAGAATCAGAAAAGGAAAAGTACTACCGCCCCAGGTCGCTCGCTCTAAGCCAACGACCCCCTCTTAGCCAGCCTATTCCCATGACGAATCCTATTAGTCTATCGAGCTCTATTGTCGATATACTGTCCAATTCGTCAAGGAAGCGATTGCCTAACCATTTCTGCCTACTTAGTTGTAGACATGGACAGTGACATATGATATGTTCCACCGTCTCTAGCTCCTCATTATCTTCGCACATTCTGCAAAGACCGGAGGAACCTCTTTCCCAATACCCTATCATTCCCCCTATGGGACAATGACCTGTCAGAATACCTATCATAGTCTTCAGGTTTTCCCTTTTCATGCCCAAAAGTAGATTTGTATCTGCTCTATCAAGTTTGGGCCATAGGACCCTTGATAATCTGCAGTCCGTTCTACTTTCCCATGCATGATTGGTTCTATCTCGAATCCACTCCCTAACTAACCTGAAGTAAAAGCCTAGAGATGGTCTCACACCGCTTTCACTTACAGTCCTATCCAAAGCTGAGCTGTTCCTAGCTAATTCGTCAACTACCTCATTGCCATTTATCTCGCAATGACCCGGTACCCAGCAGAGTCTGATATGGTAATCTCTCATCAATCTCCTAAGAGCCTTCTTACAGTCGCTAACTAGCCTAGACTTGACAAAGTGTCCTTTCAAGGCTTTCAGCGCCGCCTGGTCTGGAACACGCTACAACTATCCGGTAGTCTATACGTCTTCCTGATGTTTCCCTCAACTAGATACACACCTGCACCAGTGCCTGTATCCATTTTGGATCCATCAGTGAATACCGATACACCACCGAATAATTTCTCCCTATCTGATGACGATTTCAATGAAAGAAGACAATTTTTGAAAGTTGTTTTCCCCGGATTGAGTTTTTGGACATTTTGGTACAAAAAAGTGAGAGTTTTTCTAATTCTTTAATTTTAGGACAAGTTTAGTTCAGTAGGACATCTTTGTTCGTTTAATTTTGTTTCAATTTAAATATTAACATTATTTTTCAAAAAAGCGCTTCAAACCATAATTTTTCATTTTTCAGATAATGCTCTGAAGTTAAAAAGTAAAAAACTAAAAAACGAGGCTAAAAATGAGAGAAAAATTTATTTCGACCTGACTATAAACTAAAAGATATAACATACATATTTATATTTTGTAGAGATTTACTAGGACTTTTCTGTCATATCATAAATTAATTTTTGGTGATTTAAAAAAAAAAAATGACATACCTGAGATGGCCAACTTTGGGGGGCCACCCACTATTCCTACCTTACCCGTTAGGAATCTGTACTCCTCCAAATAAACTAAAAAACACCTCGTCTCTGGTCATGTTAAATTTTATTGAAATATCTCCAACGGTTCAGAAGTTACAGAATTATTAAAAGAAAGCATAATGGAACCACTGTGTGTTGTGGTGTGGCGTTGTGTTGTTGTAAATGTGTGTGTAAAAAAATAAATTTATTATGTGTTAAAAACGCCACAAATGAACAATCTCTCTTTATCTCATTCTTTTTTTTTTTTTGTTTTCTGTTTTTTGTAGTGATGTTCATTTAATTTGCATTCTTCTAAGAACAAGAGAAGGGAACATTTACAATTGAATATTGTTTGGAATACTAGATTCTGCTTTAAAACTCACCACTCACTTTAAAGTCATGCTGTTAAATATTTGAAGCAAAAAAAAATAAGAAGAAATATCTTCTTTTATTTTTTAAATGGTTTACAAAAACCACAAATCAGACACAATTTTATCCCATTAAGGACGCATTAAAATCACTTCTGCCACTCGCTGAAGTGAAACAAACACGGATGCAGGGAATGATGCTTACAAATTTGGTTTTTGATGCCTTTAAAGCCACCACCTGTTTTTCTGCTTGCGTTTCTTTCCTTGGGTGATATTTTAAAAGCTTAAAACACTCTTTCAAGGGTATTTAAAAATTTTTTGTCTAAAGTAGCAAGTACTCGCACTACATGACATGAAAGTACCAGTACCAATCACCCCTTGTTGTAATCAAACATTTCCATGGGGGGCTTTTTACAACAAGACAAAAGGACGAACTTTTTTTTCCTTTTTTTGTAACGTTCAATGGTTTACTTTAATAACGACCATGGTGTTCGTGCTATTTGTACAAATATCTCATAAATTTTATACTTATTGAAAAGTTTACAATGTGTAAGGTTGTAGGTGGGGAAGGGAAAGACAATAATTGGAGTATGATGTTCATGAAAACAATGCCAATTCAATCAGTATGCTTCCGTTTTGTTAATTTTTGAGGTTATGTTTTTAAAGCTATTTGTGTGTATGTGTATGCGATTAAGTGAGTATTTAGTCAATTTATTTATTTATTGTATACAAATTATAAACAATTAAGTAATTATTTGTTGTACATTTAATTTACTTGTGGATACTGAGTGTTGCATTGAAGGTTTTTAATTTGTTGGCTTGAGATTTCAATAAATAATTTCAAATTTATTTAATACTTAAAATTGTTTTTAAATAAACTATAAACAATAAAAAATGAAGTAAATGATATTTGTTTTTAAATAAGTTACGAGTCAATTAATTTTGCAATTAATTTATAAGTTTTTGTAAATGTTTCTTAATAATATCTGGAAAATATTTATTTTACTTTCTCCCTGCGTTTTTTTAGCGTTTTATATTTATATTAATTGACCCATATTTGGGATTTTTCAAACATTATATTTTAGCTATTTTTTTCTATTTACTTCTACGGCTAAAAATTTTTATCTTTAAGGAACAAACATAATATTTGACCTTTTTTAAGTTTATAAAAATTATTTTTATTGCATATTGCATGATTATAAACGGTCATTATACAAATAGAAATAGAGATTAAAATCGTTTTAAGAAATTAATTTAATATAATAACTTTCATAGCGTGAGATGTCAGCCAGGGTTAATCTTTTTAATAAA
This sequence comes from Protocalliphora azurea, assembly GCA_932274085.1. Classification (NCBI taxonomy): domain Eukaryota; kingdom Metazoa; phylum Arthropoda; class Insecta; order Diptera; family Calliphoridae; genus Protocalliphora; species Protocalliphora azurea. The sequence goes on from OW026520.1 coordinate 42,492,723, forward strand.
ATTATGTTTGTTAAAAGCTGATATTTATGATATAGTCTCATATTCGTCTGTGTAAGTATTTTTTTTTATTTTAAATGGTACATTTAAAAAGAACTTGTAATTTTTTAACTTTAGATAATTATTTGATTATTTGTACCTTTTTTTAATTGTTGACATTTGGAAAGTGCGATATTTTTCTTAAATTAAGCCAAAAATTCTTGAAGTAAGTTATTATTACTTATATTTGTTTGTGATTGTATTCAATTAATTGACTTTTCGTATGCACTAACAGTATAAATTATAATGTTTAACACTTAAAAGATGTTCGCGTTTCACATTTGTATACCCTTCACTAAAGGATATATGTATTAAGTTTTTTATTCAATTTATCGGGTAATCTCATTAAAATGTTGCTATTAAAAATAATCAAAATATGTTCATTATTGACGGAGATATTCCCGTAAACCAATATTTTTTGTAGTAATTTTCGGCTTATAGAAGTCCTTAGAAAGCTCTTCACTTCGTAGTTTATCCACCAAATGAAATTAGGCAATGTGTGAAAAAACCTTTTGCACAATAGTCTTGTTATTTTGAAGTCCATTTTTTAAAATTGAATAAATATAAATAAATGGGCCATTATCAACATTTTTTTTTTGGGCTAAAAAAAATTGAAATTTATTTCATTTCCATTTGTATAAAGTGACTTGAACTTGAACTTGAACTTGAAGCAATATCAAAACATACTGAGTTACTCAAATAAAACTTATAATATTTTCAATGTTTAATGGTGTTAGTGTAAGATATTTTAGGGTTTCCGAGCAAAATTTGTTTTTATACTAAAAATAGCGATTTTAAAAAATTTTGCGTAAAATATGAAAGTATATTTATTTAAGCCAATTTGGTGCTGTCCAATCAATGTGTCTTATCAAAATGTGTTTTGAACATATGTCTTAAATTGATGGTCCCGATCAATAATATTTAACGCCGTTCTTATATCTATATACAAGAAAAATAGGCAGGCTTTTTTCTTCTGTTTTAGAAACTATTATATTAATAATAACTAAATATTAATAAGCTTCCTTTATTATGCTTCTTGCAAACTTGACACTCACAATAAAAAATTTCTCTCTGTGTGTAATTTGCGGTCTACACGAGCACATTAAACAAAATTTTGTTCACACATGCATTTGGATAGTGTGGACCAAACTTGTTTGGTTCTAGTAGAAATAAATTAAATACGGTCAAATTTCTTCAAACCATGAAACCTGAAAAACTTAAAATTAAAATTTTACCCAATTCCTAACCCGGAAATAACGTGTTGTAAAAATTAAATTTTTCCATTAAAATGGTTACACTGTCCTTTTAAGAGATGTCCGTTAGAAAATAATTTTTGTATGATTATCCCAATGTATGGGTATGGAGGTATTTAATTAACATAAATTTTGTTTGTATCCAGTTTTGTGATTTGAGAATTTTACTAATAAATTAAAAAAAAAATGTGGAAAATTGACTAAGTTCGCATAGGGCTTGTGGGGAGATAATTACCCCAAACGCCTTTGGGTATATTTTACAAGCATCTACATTAAGATTCCTTTTGAAAACATTAAAAATATTATATGGGCCAGAACAAAATACAAATTTTATAAGTGAAAAAATATTGCCACCTTTTTTTTAAAAAAAAATATGATTTCTTTTTAAAGTTCCAAGTTCAGATTATTATCTTATTTATATATTTATACGATTCTTGCAGTAATATTATTTAGAATTTTGTAAGGAATTCTATGAATATTTTGGAAATTTAGGACCAATATTGAGCCCGCCAAATTAAAAAACCGGCAAAAAAAAATTTGTGAAAAATTTATTTCGATCTAAATATCTCTTAAACTAAAAGAGATAACCTACGCATGTAAGCGTTTCTTTTTGTAAGGATTTACAAGGACTATCTATATGTAAACTTTATTTTCTGTCAAATAATAAATAAATTTTTAGCGATTTAAAAAAAAATTGCATATTCAAGATGATCAATTTTGGTGGCTTACCCACTCCCCCTGAACCGCTAGAAATCTGTGCTCCTCTTCAACTAAATTTTGAAAAATATTATGATATAGTCAAGTATTCAGAAAAAAAAATTTACTCAGGATTTATTGGTTATCGAATAAAATATAAAAATCTCACTGAAAACAAATTTAATACATTTTTCAAATATTTTTTTGCCAAATTGGTAGGAAATGATTTTGCATTTAAATTTGCATCATAAAATGTTAAGAAATTTACTAATTCAAAAAAAGTATATAAAATAAAAAATAAATAAAAATTAATAAATTATTTTGTGTACAAGTTTTATATTAATTATTAATTATTTTTGTAAAATTATTTGATATCAAATAAGACACCGAAAAGTGTTGAGAACTTAAGCAAATTTTTTGATATCAAAACAATATTATTTATAAAAAATTTTCATAGCATTTGGTGCGTGAACTTTTTTAACTCCACAATACCTTGCTAGAGTATTTTTTTATAATAATAAAATTTATATATACAAAATTTTTCTTTTTTTAAATTTCTTTGTGGTTAGTGAGATACTAAATCAGTAGATTTTAAGCTGTTATTAATAAGTAATTATTTTTTACCCTCTAGTAAATAATAGTAAATACTATTTGTATCCAAATGTTAAAACTGCCCAGCAAAAACTTTTTGGTTTTCAGTAATGACAACTACTTATTAAAGTAGTTTCTTGGTAATGAGGCGTCATTATTATTTGCCTACTCTGTATTACATTAATAAGTACTAAGTAGTATAATAGCACAGTAATACTGCAATCACGTGGATAAGTTGGCTAGAGCGCTGGATTAACAACCAGAAGGTTGTTGGTTCAACACCATTCTGAAGCTCTTAGTTTTTTATAACAAAATGTCTAAAAAGATATTTTTAACTAAATATAGTTTTTGTCGCTTAGGATGCTATGTGCAAGATGGTGTAATGAGTAAACGTTAGTCATTAAAAACGAATGGTAAGTTTTTGTGTCCAAGTTCGAGTCTCACTGACGGCAAAATTTTTTTGTTTTTTTTTTTATTTTTGTTATCGTTTAGGTACATATTTTTGAATACCCCTAGAGTCAAAAAATAACTACATGAATTTGTGGACAAATCGAACAAAAATAACTAGTTATTCAGGCAAAAAATAAGTAGTTTATTTTTGTTTCCAATTATACCTGCTAGCTTACCAGGAAAGCAAAGTTTTTGCTGGGTGTTTAATTGTGTAATATAATGTGTGTATTTTAAGGCGTAAAATAAAGAGCTGTATTTTAATTTAAAAACAAATTGTACTCACGTCTTATTAACTTCAAGTAAAACAACCCCCGGTTTATTTAAAGGAAATAAACTAACGTTTGTGTAAACGGCAAAAAAAGAAACAATATATCCCTTCTTTAATCTTTGTTAATTATGGTTAAGAGTTTTTTAAGAAATCCTTGATTTAATCAATTTCTTTGTATGTGAAGAGGTGACTGAAGGTATTCTATGAATTTACAAGTTGTGAAAATGAGTCCCTTTTACGCCATAAATTACGACAAAAAATTCAATTCTCCAACTATTACGCAATTAAATTGAAATCACGCATCAAATCATTCAGTTTGGTTGCTCACTGTCTAATAAAAAATAATAAAAATGCTTTAACAATATAATAAAAATTCTGAAACAATATTAAATATTAAAAAGTTGATTTTTTTAACATTGTTTCAGAATTTTTCACAACCCAGAAAGAAAATTCAAAATTAAAGTCTTATGAAAGCGATTTTCTGTCACACGCGTGACCTATAACCAATCTTGAGCGACGAATGTAATGTTTGAATTCAGTGCACCAAATTTCATAACAATTGATTATCATCTGCTTAGGTCCAAAAGTTTTACCGAATTTTTAAACTTGTGTAATTAAAAAAAATGGTTTTAAACAAAATAAGGTTTTCAAGATAATTATGCGAAAAATAGCTTTTTCCTCGAAATAAAATATTTGCGAGAGTCTATTTAGTCCAGTAAGGACTGATTTTTTCCTTAAAAACAATCTCCGCAAAAAATCTATATCTATCTATATATATCTATATATATATCTATAAGTATAAAATTTTTATACCTATGTTCTTAAAGTAAATTTGGATTTAAAAGAAAAAAAAAAAAAGTAGTCGGTATAGTCCTACACCATTATATAAGCATCAAAGTGATTTTCGATATTTTTGGAAGCAGAACTTATATAGGACCTATTTGGTAATAAAATACTTATATAAAATTTGTATCAAATATTATCAAGATACCAACATTTATGTGCATTTACGATTTTATAAAACCTATTTCTGCAGAATTTTATAAAAATAATGACATATTTAAAGCATTTATGAACGTTAAAATCCTATTCCGGTAGGCTATTTGTAAGGGCGCTTCATCATATCGAAATAGTGACTTTGGAAAATTTCATTAAGATAACTTGAAAATTGCGACCACTACTTTGTATACAAGCTTTATTGGACAGACAGAAAGCCAGTGATTTTAGTAAATTGAATAATTCTGCTAAATGCTTTTTAGCATAGATGACTTACTGAAAGCAGATTTTTAGCATAATTTTTAATACATTAGGAGAGAAATGCTTACACTATATTTTATTCATCGATTTACTTACTTAAAATTACCTTATTAAAAACTGTGTTGTAAAAATCTCATTAGATAATTTTCAAAAAATCTAGACAAGAGAAAGTAATTTCGTCTAAAGGCAAAATTATCAACCGTATCACACTACATAGTCGGACCTATTGCAAAATAAATGTTAATAAGTCTAGATCTTTAAACTATTAAAGCGATTTTAATGAAATTTGGGTTATCGGCGGAAGAGGTGTTGGGCTTGCAGAATATTGTTTTTTATTGTCTTAATTCTAAAATATATACAAAAAATATTGAAGCCAATATCTTTTACAGAACCAAAACTACGCTACCTTAAAGTTTAATATAGGTCCTTTTAGAAGATATAAAAATCTTTAAAATCGGATAAGAACAGGTTTGTCAAGCAGATAAAAATTTTCTATGGCACAGGTACCCTACTTTGAGGCTATATAAATTTTTTGTAAATCCAACCAGCCGATTAGAACCCAGCAAAAACTTTGCTTTCCTGGTAAGCTAGCAGGTATAATTGGAAACAAAAATAAACTACTTATTTTTTGGCTGAATAACTAGTTATTTTTGTTCGACTTGTCCACAAATTCATGTAGTTATTTTTTGACTCTAGGGGCACTCAAAAATATGTACATAAACGAAAACAAAAATAAAAAAAAAACAAACAAATTTTGCCGTGAGTGAGACTCGAACTTGGACACACACTAACCATTTATTTTTACTGACTAACGTCTTACTCAGTACACCATCTCGCACATAGCATTCTAAGCGACAAAAACTCTATTTAATTTAAAATATCTTTTTAGACATTTTGTTATAAAAAACTGACAGCTTCAGAATGGGGTTGAACCAACAATCTTCTGGTTGTTAATTCGGCGCTCTAGCCAACTCATCCACGTAATTGCAGTATTACTGTGCTATTATACTATTGAGTACTTATTAATGTAATACAGAGTAGGCAAATAATAATGACGCCTCATTACCAAGAAACTACTTTAATAAGTAGTTGTTATTACCGAACACTAAAAAGTTTTTGCTGGGAAGCTATAGAATTATTTCTAAAATTTTTCGATTCTGCCCCACTGTTCATTGGACCTATTGATTTTAAAAACTATTTTTGGGTTTTAATTTGCATTCCTGTTTGTAAATTCTTGGTCGTATATTTTTAAAAAAATTATTTAATTTTATAACGTTTTCTTCCGGTTCTACAATGATGTTTGATTTAGTAGATTCTGGCATATAATTTTTGAGAATTTAGCATAATATTTCCAAAATTTTCTGGCAACACTTCATAGTTAAAGTGACTCAAAAAGTGAGTCGAACAGTGTAGGACTTCATGGCACTCTGGATGATATCTTACTGCCAGTCTAGGGTTTAAAATAATTTCAAAATTAAGTTTTTAACTATAGAAATATATTTTTAATCCCATAAAATTATTGACACTGTTACTTCTAAATATACATATGTAAATGTATACATTTATAACTATCTATTATCCTCAGCATACAAAAGTCAATTAAAGGCAATTTGTTGAACATGTTTGGAAAATATTTCAAATACTTACATGAGTTAAAAATAGCACTAAATATCGAGGTATGGTAAAATAATGAAAAAAAAAAAACTGAATACAAAGCAAGAAAAGAATTTGATTGCTTCATTTAATGTTATGTAGGTGAGAGGGTGTAACGAACACTTAATAGAGTGAACGGACTAAAGGATGCAGAGAAAAACAAATCAAATTCAAAATGTTAAATTCGAAAAAAAATATCAAACAAATACTTATTAGAAGTTATAAGAACAGGTTACAAGAATAAGGTGACCAGATGTGAAAAAATTATTCAGCTAAATAGAGTTTAAAATAAATCTAAAAAAATGCTAAAAATTATTTAAAAATGCTAAAAAATAATGTTAAATTTAAAAAATATTTTTTTCAGTGGTATATGCTAAGTTTTCATACTCTCGACTTTATATAATTATAAACAGAAGAAGAAAGAGAAGAACGTAAGGAGAATAAGAATGGGCCAAACAATTCACATAATAAAGCCGACAATTTTCTTCAATTTGCACCTAGTTACATTATCCAGGGTGTACCAATGGCCTAGTTGGTAGTGAGCTAGTCTATAAGTCTGGGGGTTGTGGGTTCTTCGATTCCCACCAGAGACTCTGGTCTGTTTCACTACAACGAGCTATGGTCTTCGGTACTCCGCTCGGTTAGAATTAGAATATAATTTGTAATTGTATTGTAATTATAAAAATAAATAAATAAATACATTATCCAGTTCGTCCTACCAAACATCTATCCTCGCATAACTTAAAAAATCCGGTGTGCCGTTGTACCATCTACTTAACCTCGGTATGATCGGACAGTGTCTCGCGATAATACCATTTGAAATTCTTAAACTTCTTCTGTTCATGCGTAAGATTACTGTGTATAGACCGGTCCACAAAGACCTCGACATTTTGCAAACTACATAGTCAGTTCTGTTCAAGATCCACTATTTTAATACCTTCAAGTTCATGTTAAAATAACATTTGTTTGTAAACAACATTATAAAATTAAAATTTTAAATTTTGTAAAATGTATTTAAAAATTTTTAAACCACATCTTAAAGCTTACATTAATAATGACTTCTTACTGGTGCTGATATCAAAATTACTGCTACTTTCGTTAATGTCTATATTTTGCAGACAATACTTAGTGTCTACATTAGGCAAATTTTTATCAAGACAAACGTCAAAATAAGTGCGAATATATGCAAGGTAGCCTTAGTTAAATAGCTGATTATTATTTTTGTTGTTACAGTTGTCAAACTGCATAAGTAAAAAACAATAATGAATATGCCATATTGTTGTTTTTGTGCAACTGTTGCCACCTTACACAAATTCGCGTTAAGTTTGACGTTTGTCATGATAAAAAAATCTCTAATGTAGACACTATGATAGTAAATACTAGGATATTCATTCGAATAATTTTCGTTCGAATTATTCGAAGAATTTAAAAATATTATTTTTCGAATAACGAATAATTCCAATATTTTTATATCGTATATTCGAATAAAACGAATAATTTAATTTTTTGGCAACGGAAGCGATTTTATTTGATAATTTATAAAAAAAAATATGTAAAATTTTTCCTTGTTCAGTTATTAGATAAAATTAAATTAAAAAAAAATTTTTTTTACAATTTTGCCAACAAAAATTTGAGCTTTTTCAAAATCAAATTTTATAAAAACAAACAACAAAATCGACTTAAATCTACTCATTTAAATTTTATTGCTTTTTAAGTTAATTTCTGGGGAATTGTTTATATCCATCAATGTTATTCTAAGATTTTTTTTGCGATATAGTTGAAAGAAAATTAACTTTTTCATCGTATTTTTTGATAGTTGAAAACAGTTATTAGATAAAATTAAATTAAATTTAAAATTGATTTTTAAATTTTCCAGGAGAATTTATAGACAAGAGATGTAGAAAAGTAAGCGCCCAGCAAAAACTTTTTGGTTTTCGGTAATAACAACTACTTATTAAAGTAGTTTCTTGGTAATGAGGCGTCATTATTATTTGCCTATTCTATATTACATTAATAAGTACTCAATAGTATAATAGCACAGTAATATTGCAATCATGTGAATGAGTTGGCTAGAGCGCCGGATTAACAACCACATTCTGAAGCTGTCAGTTTTTTATAACAAAATGTCTAAAAATATATTTTAAACTAAATAGAGTTTTTGTCGCTTAGGATGCTATGTGCGAAATGGTGTACTGAGTAAGACGTTAGTCAGTAAAAACGAATGTTCAAGTCTCACTCACGGCAAAATTTTTTTGTTTTTTTTTTATTTTTGTTTTCGTTCTTTAGGTACATATTTTTGAGTACCCCTAGAGTCAAAAAATAACTACATGAATTTGTGGACAAGTCGAACAAAAATAACTAGTTATTCAGGCAAAAAATAAGTAGTTTATTTTTGTTTCCAATTATACCTGCTAGCTTACCAGGAAAGCAAAGTTTTTGCTGGGCGGGTTAAGAAAAGTTGTTCATCATTGTAAAGATAAAAATTTAAGGGGATTTTAATTTTATTTTTGTAATTAGTTGTTTTTTGTTAAACATTTCTTTAAAGCTTCACAATACAAATTTAAATGTGTTAACGTAAAAGGATTTTCGAAGCAATAAAAAAAAAAAAAATATATATCATAAAAAAAAACGCTGAGTGTAAATAGGCTCTAAATATTTTAACGATTTTTTCTTTTATTGAAAAATGAAAATCTTGAACAAAATTTATATTTTGAATGAAAAAGGCTTAATGCAGTTTACCAAATATGAAAATAATCTGATAACATCCTGTCAAGAAATAATTTTCTTTTAATCTTTCTTAGAATGGACGATATATTTACATTTATATTGAGAATACTTTTTTTGAAGATATTTCCAATGAATTGTTAACTTTTCATATATTAATTAATTTTTATAATCAAATTTAAAAAAAAAAAACTTACAAAATCAGAATAATTTGAATAACTTTAAATACGTGATTATTCGTTTTGTTCGAACAACAGAAAAACCGAACAATTTGAATACCCTAGTAAATAAATTTAATTTCAATATTTGAATTTTGTTATTTTTTTTTAAAATGCTAGAAAATATGCAAAATGCTAAATGAAAATTTTGCGACTAAATCGGAGTAAAAAATGCAAAATTTAGCTGCAAAATGCTAAAATGGTCACACTGGTGACCAGTTTTAAAGCTCTGTAGATTGAAGTTTAAATCTAGATGAAGAAAATTATTTGGGGTTTAGTATTTGTGTTTGTGGGAATTCAAGCGTACTATTGGCTATTTTAAAAGTTGTTTTCGCATTGTTTTCATCTTTTAACAGACACTTCATTGATTCCTTTTTGATAGTATTAAAATTATATATTTTTTTAAACTCTAGATGAATTGAAAATTTCGATATGATTTAAAAAGATAATTTATTAAATTCTTTTGATGTAAAAATTTACATTTACTTCTCAAATATTCAAAAATTTTATTGATTAATAGCAAATGTATATAATTTATTAATTAATTTATTTATTCAGGTGGAAATCGAATCGAATTGTAAAAAGTTCATTTTTTGCTAGAAAACGTTGAAGTTTTGTTTTTTCAATACTTCAGTATATTTCTTTAATTAAAACTCTTCCCTACAAGCAAAATAATACGAAAGTAATTCGAATTCGTATTGTTTAGAAGAAAAATTTTATTATCGCAATAATCATATTCGTATTGCGGATGTTTCGCCCATCGGAAGAGATTGTGCGTCACAGGCGATATTTTTTTTTTGCTAAAAGACAAACAAATTTCTTCAATATGTTTTCATTTTTGAAAAATTTTTCGGAAACTGAAAAAAAATTGTGACTGAAAAATAAAGGTATTGCATTAATTTCTTCCTGATGATCTCAATGGGATATCAGCAGTTTATTGAGGAGGTGATAATCACTTTAGTGAAAAAAGGCATATCGCCTTTAAAATTTTATATATTTGTTATTGTTTATTGCCTAATTTTCTTTAAGCTGATAAAAATGTAATATAAGAAAAAATATTGCTTTGATGATTTTTGTCCAAATAATAAAATTTCTTCTAGGAAGATATATTCCAAATGTTTGTAGGGTTATTTTTTAAATATAATGTTCCGGATATATGTCATTCATTTCATGAAAGAACGCTCAAAAAATTTCCTTATTAATATTCTGCATACGTATACCCTATTGAGCCATTTTTATTTTTTGGAATTTTGAAAAAATCACGAATTTCATTTTTATTCACGATTTTCATTTTTTTGTAAATTCAAAAAATCGACAAAGTGTGTAACTTTAAATAATAATTTTATAATTTAATAATAATTTTTTTTAATAATTTTAATAATTTAAATTACATGTAGAAGATAATTTAAAAACAAGTAAGAAAGATATAGTCGGTTAAAAACGACTATATGATACCCCACACCATTGTGTATGTCCATCAAAATTTGTGGATGAGGGGTCTTATATTAGACATGTGGACAATTGTGATACTTTTACTAAGTGTAAAATAAAATATACGAAAACAGAATATTACGTTAATACTAACTTTTTTATGAATTTGTACACTTTAGGGTGATTCCCGAAAGTGGACTTATATGGGAGCTATGGTAAATTATGGAGCGATTCTCATAAAATTTGTCACTATGATTTCTATTTATATAAAACTTATTTGTGTCGAATATAAACTTAATACTAACATGTGTATGTGATTTATGGACGTTAAAGTGATTTTCGGAAGAAGGTTTTATATGAGAGCTATGGTAAATTATGGACCGATCTTTATGAAATTTGAACTTACACCGAATTTCATTAAAATATCGGTATATTTAAAGTATTTATGATCGTTAAATCCCTATTCCGGAATGACATTTGTATGGGGGCTAGGTGAAATAATGGACCGATCATAACCAATTCCAATAAGCTTTGTCCTTGTGTCATGAAAGTCCTGAGTGCCAAATTTCATTGAATTATCTTTAAAATTGCGACCCGGACGACGTGGACAGACAGCCAGACGGACGGATGGACATGGTTAGATCGATTTAAAAAGTGATTCTAAGTCGATTAGTATACTTTAAGGTTTCTTTTTCTAAGCGTTACAAACATCAGCGCAAACGCATAATACCCCAACCACCTACAGTGGTATAAGGTATAAATACTAAATTTGGACAGGAAATCTGGTAAATTGATTAGTTACTGAAGAGAAAATGTAGGTGCAGAAGCTAAAATAATATCAGAAGATGACAGGGTTTGGGGAGGTAGTTATGCTCTGGCTCATATTAAATAAAATATAGTCTGATCCTTAAAAAACCTATTTCCAATAACTTTTGCAAAATGTTGATATTGTTTCGACCAGCATTTTAGAAGAAAATACGTTTTTATCCTTTCAGGATATATGCTTTGCTCCAATTTTTTAATTTCAGGATATATGGGAGGTAGGCGTATCCTCTCACCGATTTTTCCAAAACTTCGTACTTATTAATTTTAAGTGTAAAGTACTGTGCGGGACACCCATCCAAAATTTTAAAAACATATTAAACTTATATCCTTTTAGCTGTAACTTTAAGGAATGGTCACCCCAAATATGTACTGGCCAAGATGCAAAGAAAAACTACAACTACATACAAGTGAGAACAAACGAATTGCGGGAATTTATTGTGGTAATTTTGCATTAGCAGCAATTTAAGACATTTGGTCGTAAGTAAACATGTTTTCCTTAAAAGCAGAAAAAAAAATAAACACTCCAAATGATGCCCAAGGGATAAAGAAAGATCTCAAAATCAACTTACAAACACCTACACATGTCAAACTATTTTACTGTATAAAGAATAGTACATAGTTCAGGGAAAAGGGCGAATCACATACATACATAAGTCAAAAGGAATTCAATTCGTGGCATGATGAGAGCCTGAAGTTATTAATAATTCTTTAGTATTTCAAGTACAATTTTATTGAAGATTTTATTAACAGTTTTTTATTGACAGCTTTATATTTTGTTATAGTCTTTCTAGAGAATTTATTATTGTTGTTGAAGTTAATCAATACAATAAATTTTATGTTGTACGATTGAAACGAAGAATATCCAAGTTTTTGTCTATTTTTGTCTATTTTTTTTTTATTATGCATTTGACTTACTTACAAATGTTTTGTCCCTTAGTTAAATGATAATTTCTTCCCATTTTCATATTTTTATATTATTCGTGTGTCTTTGAAAATAATCACTATAATTGGTTGTCATTGCAATGAAGTCAGCGTGTGTTCGCTTCTGTTTTGTAATGATACACAGGTACGTGCTAAGAATTTTGGGTGAAACGTGAACACTCCTGAAGTTTTTATAGGATTTCAATTTTCTTATTTTGGGTAAGGGTAAGTAGTGCAAATGAAATGAAGAAAGATACTACGACATTTAAAGAATAATTATCATAGCAATTAATTATACTCATCTTCCTTTTTGGTTATCTTAGGACAAATTGGAATTCCTGCTGCCTGCTCGCACTAGAAAAAAGAAACATTAAATCATTTTTTGTCTAAGATATTTTATAGCTTAATGTCAACACTGTTTCCTAAGTTTGCTTAAATTAAACATTATTCGTTTGGTTTCGACTTCGCGTAAGTTTAAATTATTAACTCTTATTGAGTCTAAATATGTTTTCATGTATAAGACATTTTTAACCTTCTTTTGGAAAAGGTTTCCTGACGAGCTGGCTAGAGCAGTCACCGAAATACGCATCGGAACTAGTTCATCCCCACAACAATAAATTTTAATTTTATTTTACCTTTATTTTTTAATTAAACACTGGAAATAAAAGCGCGTAGAAAAAATTTACTTAAAACTATTTTAGAAAATATATTCCCATAATTATACCCCACACCACCATAGGTGGTTGGGGTATTATGTATTTGTGCTGATGTTTGTAACGCATAGAAAAAAGTTATCTAACACCCACCTTAAAGTATATCAATTGACTCAGAATTACTTTTTTAATCGATCTAATGATGTCCGTCCGTCTGTCTGCATGGACGGCTGGCTGGCTGTACATGTAAACTCTTTACACAAAGTACAGGTCACAATTTTGAAGATAATTCAATGAAACTTGGCACGTAGGACTTTCATGGCACAAGGACGAATACAAATGTCCTCCCGGAATAAGGATAAGGAAGTTTTGTATAAATATCAATCTTTGTGCCAAATTTCATGAAGATCGGTCCATAATTAAACATAGCTCCCATATAAAACCCTCTTCCGAAAATAACATACACATGTTAGTATCAAGTTTATATTCGACACAAATAAGTTTTATATAAATAAAAATCATAGTGACAAATTTTATGAGAATCGCTCCATAATTTACTATAGCGCCCATATAAGCCCACTTTCGGGAATCACCCTAAAGTGCATAAATTCATAAAAATGTTATTATTAACGCAATATTCTGTATTTGTATATTTTATTTTACACTTAGTAAAAGTGTTGGTCCACAATAGTCCACATGTCTAATATAAGACCCTTGCACGAATTTTGATGGACATTCACAATGGTGTGGGGTATCTTATGGTCGGGCTTGACCGACTACATCTTTCTTATTTGTTTAAAACTCTTAATTATTATAATTTGAAATTATCTTAATGGATTTCATTACTTTTTTAATTGATTTTTTGTTTTCACGGTAAATAACTTCTTTAACAAAATGACACATACTTTTTTTATTTTGCATATTTTGCAATTTTTGCAAATTATTTGCATATTTGCAAATAATATCAACAAAGTTTTGCTCCTCCTCTATTGATATTACACATTTTTTAGTAAAATAGAGCTTTTCAAAATAGTTTTAAAACATTTTGCTACCTAATATATTCAATAAATGTATTTCACATCAGGGATATAAAATGGTTTATTTTATAATGTAACAACCATAAAAATAGAATGTACCTTTTCTAGCGTTACCAATTTTGTCAATATCTTTTAATTACAAACCATACATAGAAATTTAATAGATTATAAAAATATTTCTTATTAAATAATTTTAGTAAAATTAATTTGAAAATTACAGCAACAAATTCATTGAGTTCAACACGACACAATAGATAAATTAAACATGCAGAGGAAAAATATAGTTATAGTGACCATATTCTAAGAGCAGCATATTGTGATTGGAACATATGATCACAGCGAAAAATATAAATGATTATAAATAATAATTATTATGATTTTGTTATATTGTGTCAGACTTTATGGTTAGTTTTACAATAATTGAACAATCTTACTTTATCATTCCCATCACATTCTATCAGATTATGATTTGATTATTATATTATTAATTCTGTCTTATTATATTATTATACCACATTGTTATATTATTATTCTATTTTAACATATTATTATTATTATTATTATTACTATTATTATTATGTTTTCATATGGTTACCAAATTTTATGATATTATTATCATTATTATTCCATCTTATATTAAAATAAAACCTATTAATAAAAAATTGTTTTTATAAATTTTTTATTGAAAATAATAGAGAAAAAAGTAAAAACAAATATTCACTTAAAAACGTTAAAAGCAAAATATATTTAAAAACAAACAAATATTGAATTTTTCCACTACGTTTTTGAAAAAGATAAGTAATATATTTATTTAAAACAATTTATTGTCTTGGAGATAATATTATTATTATGATTTAAAAACAGAATACGGTTTAATAACAGGAACAAAAGTCTGCAAATATTTAATAGTTGTAGAAGTAATGATATTTTTCATATTAATAAAATTTTGTTTCTGGTAAAAATTTATTTAAAAACATATAATTTTTACAGCCAACCATATTAAAATTTTCATTGAGTGTAAACATTAGATGACAATGTTAAAATAAAATAATTGCTATCATGAACACAGAGTTATTAAAATTCAAGAAAATTAACAATGAAAACATAATATTGTTGTTATGATAATGCTGTAACCATGTGTTTTCTCTGCGTGTAGGAAAATTTCGCTAACGAATGTAAAATAGACAAAATTCCTAATTCGATTTTTCATCAGCGATACTTTGATTAGAAACAGTAAATTTTTGTGTCTTATATATTAAATATTATTAAATATTTATTAACAGCACATTTGTTTTCTTATTTGGGAAAATATTCTACAAAGGCGCAACAATTGAATATGTTTTTCTCAAAATCATATATATTTGGGAAATATTTTGTATCCGAGGACACATACTATTTTAAAATATTGCAGAATTTTTTAATTCCCCTCAATTAAATGTTAATATTTTTTGCTGAAAAGTTTTATAGTGATACATCACATTTATTAAAACATTCTTGAAGTGGCGAGCAGTGTTGCCAGTTAAAAGGCCTTTTTATTTTGCTTTTAGTCTCAAAATTTTCTTTTTAGCTTTTAGTTTTTTTGATTCTTAAAGTTGCCTTAAAAAGGGCATTTAGCCTTTTCCGACCTTTTCTAATTTTCAAGCCCCTTTTTCCCCATCATCTGGCAACACTGGTGGCGAGCTATTTAGCAAAAGAGAAAGTTTTAGCTTGATAGAAATACATGCTTTTTACATCATCCGATTATGTTTTCAAATTCATAGATTTTATTACTTTATGAATACACTTATTAATAAAATTGTAAGGTTAACTTATAAAGGCGAGTTTTGAGTACTATTGAATACATATTTGGATTCATTTACTATTTAAATAATAAATATTTAAATTAGATCATATCAAATCTAAAAGTACCAAAGAAAGTACAAAAAAAAACTACAATTGTACCATGTTTGCCATCAGTGTTTCACATACCTTTGTTTATATTGTCCTCCATAACTTTTTAAGGATAATACTGTAATTTAATAAATTTCAATTAAATAATAACACAAGTCAACAAATTAAAAAACGTTAAATGGTGCCGAGAAACCGTTAGTGGTTCTGTAACATGTCGATACTAGTAATACTAACTATGTGAAAAAATTTTTTTTCTACGTGTAGTTTTGGATATAACGTGTAGTTTTGGATATAATGTAGCTGTCCAACGTACTTTTTTCGGCCCGGCTTGAAACCCTATCGGTTATTTTGTTTAATAAATTCATTTTAATGACATGTCGTCGTCGCGAAGAAGTTGTCTCTATTGATCCAAAAGTGTTTTGTTACATTTGTGGTGACTACACCGTTAAAAAGTTTAGAAAACCTATAATGGATTTTACAAAAAGTGCTTATTTTTCTTATTTTAATTTGGAAATTGAGGTTAAAAATAAGCCGTGGATTCCTCAAATGGTTTGTAAAATATGCTGTGAACATTTAAGACAGTGTATGAATGGTCAAAGACGTCGTATGAAATTCGGAGTGCCTATACAGTGGAAAGAGCAAAAAAATCACTTAGATGACTGCTACTTTTGCTGTATTAAATTACATGGAATTAATCTGAAAAAAATTATTTATCCAGTCGTAGAATCAGCCAGAAGATCTCTACCACATTCCCAGGAAGTACTTGTTCCAAAATTATGTTCCACAAATGAACCCTTGTTTTGAAAAATTCTTGACAAAATGTGTAGCGATAGTGATTTTGAAGAAATATCGTCTACAAACCCCAAACCATTTAAACTAGAAGAATTAAATGATATGGTAAGAAATCATGAATTACCTAAGGAATCTGCAGAGGTATTGGCTTCTAGACTAAAAGAGAGAAACTTGTTGGCATCACATACTATCGCAAAAGAGAACAAGACTTACTAAAATTTTTTCATTCGTTAGACCAAGAGAAGATAAAGGCGGGAGTTTTTGATGGTCCACAAATAAAAATATTAATTAAAGATTTAAGTTTCCTAAATTCAAGGAATGATTTGGAATTGTCTGCTTGGAAATTACAAGTCAAGTAACTACCGCGAAAATGTTAACGACATGCTAGATAACTTTAGGAACTTGGGATGCAACATGTCTATCAAATTACACTACCTTCATAGTCATCTCGACCGATTCCCAGATAATCTTGGATCTTGTAGCGATGAGCAAGGGGAGCGGTTTCATTAAGATCTGAAAACTATGGAAGAGAGGTACCAAGGCTGATGGGATCGGCGTGTGATGGCCGACTACTGTTGGGGAATGCAACGAGACCTTTCCACTGCACATCATTCACGAAAAAGAAAGTTTTTATGTAAATAATAATACAAAAAATCACTTTTTTTCACACAAAAGCGAAATACTAGAAAACACCTAAGAATTCCAACTTATTGTTATTTTTGTAATTAGTATGAAGTCCTACTTTAAAAATTATATACAGTTCCTTGGTACCTAAACTAGTGTTGACTTGTGTAATTTATTTACTGTATAGAAATTATAAAGACATTTTATTAGTTGACTTCTTTGTCATACTTTTAAATCTATTTAAACATTTATAAATCATCCCCTTAAAATTCTGTACAAAAGGAACTAAGATTCCTTATATTTGAAAACATCTTCCACCTAGTAAATTATAATAAAAAAATAATTTTTAAACATCCTGCCTACGTTCGCACCTTTTTTCTCACACAAATTTTAAAATGCTAATTTTTGGTTGCTTACATCTTTTTTACGAGTATGTCTGTCCTAGTGTGATTTAATAATGTTTCTCTTTTTTTTCTTTCTAAGTCTTTGCCATTTTAAGAGGATTTTCTTTATGGAAAATGATATCATCTTTGTAGTCAACGTCGTCACCATCATCATAATTTATATCTTTGCTCTTTAGTTCATCCTTCTACTACTGCTATCCCATAAATTTTTCAACAATTATTGTTCTACAATTTTTTAATTTATTTTTCCTTTTTCTCTTTTAATTTATTTTTTTTTTAATGTGTCCTCAACAAAGATCATATGATAGATTTTAAATATTTGGTGTTGGTACTCGTTCTTATTGCACTGAGAAAATTTAAAAAGATAGTAGAATATTTATGTATCTTATAAAAAAGGGAAATATTAAAGTTATATTGCTTATCATTTTGTTCAGATTTTAAAAGTAGCTAAAAATTTCACAATTCCTAAGAAAAAACGAATGAAAATTAAAATTTTTAATAAGATTTTAGTCTATACGATCCACTGAGACTTTACAACTTGAGAACGACCCACCTTAATTTTGGTGTAACGAATTAAGTGTATCCTTTCAATCTCAAACATTTGAAATATTATAATTTTAAAGCGTTTTTCAAAATATAAAGGAAAAAATTTGAAGTTTAAATTCAAATTAGGATTCATTTGAAAAACAGTGATACTGTTTAGGCAAAATTTAAGAAAATATTAAACCTTGATTATAGGTAGATAGGTAGGTAGGTAGGTAGGTAGGTAGGGAAGGGTTGCACAGCACTCAGAGGAGTGTTTGTGCATCCACTCGGAGACCAAGAGGACCATTGTGAGTCCCTTCGTAAAGAATATAAAAAGAAACTACAGACGAGATATAGAAAAGAGCAGGAAGGAAAATGATAGAGAAAAAGCTGAGACCAAGAAAAGTAAAGAAAAGAATAGAAAGAATCTATTCTCGATATATTGTCTAATTCGTCAAGGAATCGACTGCCTAATCATTTCTGCCTACTTAGTTGTAGACATGGACAGTGACATATGATATGTTCCACCGTCTCTAGCTCCTCATTATCTTCGCACATTCTGCAAAGACCGGAGGAACCTCTATCCCAATTCCCTATCATTCCCCCTATGAGACAATGACCTGTCAGAATACCTATCATGGTCTTCAGGTTTTCCCTTTTCATGCCCAAAAGTAGATTTGTATCTGCTCTATCAAGTTTGGGCCATAGGACTCTTGATAATCTGCAGTCCGTTCTACTTTTCCATGCATGATTGGTTCTATCCCGAATCCACTGCCTAATTAACCTGAAGTAAAAGCCTAGAGGTGGTCTCACACCGCTTTCACTTGCAGTCCTATCCAAAGCTGAGCCGTTCCTAGCTAATTCGTCAGCTACCTCATTGCCATTTATCTCGCAATGACCCGGTACCCAGCAGAGTCTGATATGATAATTGATTATAAATAATTACAAATTTGAGATAAAACTTTTTTTGTTTAAAAAATAATTTGAAAAATTGTCATTAAATGTATAAACACAACAAACTCGGTTCGGAAATTTCCCAACAAATTTGTATGAAGGATTCGCAATGCGGCTCAGTTAAAAACATGAATTTTATTTTAAATTCTCCCCGGATTTTTTGTTGCTTTTATTTTCCCACAAAAAATATTACCATATTTTTTAAAAAAACGTTCGAAGTAAAAAAAGAAATGAAAAGAAAATATATAAAATTGTTGTTTATTTCCCGTTGCCGTCTAAATTTTTATTTAATATAAAAGAATCGGAACTTGTTATTTTTATATATTATTATTATTATTATTATTATTATTATTATTATTATTTATTAATAGATTTTGTATGTACCCAGCAAAAACTTTTTGCTTTTCGGTAATAACAACTACTTATTAAAGTAGTTTCTTGGTAATGAGGCGTCATTATTATTTGCCTACTCTGTATTACATTAATAAGTACGCAATAGTATAATAGCACAGTAATACTGCAATCCCGTGGATGAGTTGACTAGAGCGCCGGAATAACAACCAGAAGGTTGTTGGTTCAACCCCATTCTGAAGCTGTTAGTTTTTTATAAGACGTTAGTCATTAAAAACGAGTGGTTAGTTTGTATCCAAGTTCGAGTCTCACTGACGGCAAAATTTTTTTGTTTTTTTTATTTTTGTTTTCGTTTAGGTACATAGTTTTGAATACCCCTAGAGTCAATCAATAACTACATGAATTTGTGGACAACTCGAACAAAAATAACTAGTTATTCAGGCAAAAAATAAGTAGTTTATTTTTGTTTCCAATTATACCTGCTAGCTTACCAGGAAAGCAAAGTTTTTGCTTACAATATGATTGATATCTAAATCTATATATGGCGTAATATATTTGTTGTAAGCCAGATTGGCACTATTCTAGGCAAGTAAATTACATTCACATAGTTTTAATTTTATATAATTTTTAATAAAGTTACAAGCTATTTTTTAAGTTTACATTTTCATGGAAAATTAAAAAGCAAATTGATTTAAAATTAATCTTCCATATTTTAAACAAACTTCTATGTAAAGCGTGATCCATTTCGAGGTTCCCTACTTTTTGAAAGAAAGAAAAAAAAAAAAAAACAGAAAATTTCAATTTAATGGGGAATGTTTATTATCATTTGAAAGAACATTTTTTGGCATTTATTTTTTGAAGATTATGTCTATCAAATGTTGGCTGTTGCTACGTCGCACATGGTCCATCCGTTGAGTCCAATTTTCGATGACTCGTTCGAGCATTTTGACTGGTAACTGGCGAATGAAACGCGTGATGTTTTCCTCCAAGGCCTGAATCGAAGCGGGTTTGTCCGCATATATTTAGACTTTACATATCCCCATAGGAAAAAGTCTAATGGTGTGATGTCACACGATCTTGGTGGCCAATCGACCGGCCCAAAACGTGAAATTGTGTGCTCACCGAAGTGTTCTCTCAATAAATAAATTGATTGATGCGATGTGTGGGAAGTGGCGCCGTCTAGCTGAAACCAAATGTCGCCGAGATCACGAGCTTCAATTTCAGTCATCAAATAGTCGGTTATCACGGCACGATAACGGTCGCCTTTGACGGTTACGTTCGCACCGGCATCATTTTTAAAGAAATATGGACCGATGATTCCACCGGCCCACAAACTACACCAAACCGTTGTTTTTTCTGGATGAAGTGGCAGTTCTTGAATCTCTTCAGGTTGCTCTTCGTCCCAAATGCGGCAATTTTGTTTGTTTACATACCCATTGAGCCAGAAATGGGCCTCATCGCTTAACAAAACTTGCCTCGA
This sequence comes from Protocalliphora azurea, assembly GCA_932274085.1. Lineage (NCBI taxonomy): Eukaryota > Metazoa > Arthropoda > Insecta > Diptera > Calliphoridae > Protocalliphora > Protocalliphora azurea. The sequence continues at coordinate 42,513,756 of OW026520.1, forward strand.
AAACGTCGGATGTTCTTGGAACTTTTCAAGAGCCCATAGAGCGAAGCGATGTCGCTTGGGAAGGTAGAGCGGCTTCAATTGTTGCACAAGCTGTATTTTGTACGCTTTTAATTTAAGATCTCGACGTAAAATGCGCCAAGTCGTTCCATACGTTAGTCCGAGTTGCTGCGAACGGCTCCGAATCGACTTTCCACGGTCTTCCTGTACACTCTCAGCTACGGCTGCTATATTTTCCTCACAGCGTGCTGGACGTGGTCTATTCGATCGAATATTATCCAATAATAAATGCAGGGTCTCAAAATGGGTGATGGTGTTGTGAATTGTACGCTCAGTAGTCCGATTATGTTGACCATAAGTTGAGCGAAGTGCACGAAACACATTCCTCACAGAACGTGAATTTTCGTAATAAAGTTGAAATGCCAAACAATACTAAACAAAAATAACATGACAGTATGGCACGACTCAAACGTGATCTGTCAAAAAAAGTCTATTGAGAAAAATATCTCTACTTGAATTACCCATTATTTATACAGGGAGTAAAAGTTTATACCATTTAGTATGCATATAACATCATTTAAACTTAGTATGGTTTTACCAAAATATTTTATTCGAAATTCATTGTATATTAGGTAAACACCGATGAAATGAAATATGTGTTCCGTAGCATCTAAATTGCAAATTGTACAAATACCAACAGAGTTATTTCTAAAAGGATTTAGAATTCAAGTCTAATAATCCACCTGTAGCCCTTATTATTAAACTGACTGAACGTGAAGTATATAGCGATGAAACATTGTAATCTAGATTTGGATATAGATCGTGAAATTGTGAAATAGTAGCACATTGTATATAATCATTACGTTCTTTAATTTTTATTCGTTCTATTATAGTTTTCCACTGTCTGTTTAGTGGTAATATTGAATAATTTGGGGTAAATTGTACATGATGACAAAGATTTTCCCACTCCTTAGCTCAGTATATGTTCTGTTCTATAATATTTAATGCTAAAATGCGAGGTAATCTGTGATGATTCATATCCAACATATTATTGATGTAGCAGAGGTGAAGTCTTAAGGTAGTTAAGTATAGTGACTCCAGGTTTGTTTCTAAATACAGCATTTAATTAGGTGTCGTGTTTGGTAGGTATAGCATAATTTTTATAAAAAATCTAAATAGTTTTTCAACCTCATCATATTTTGCATGGCCCCATACTTGCGCTGCATATAACATAATTGACCTGGACGCTGCTTGGAATATTTTAAGTTTATTATTCTGTGATATCTGCGAGTTGCTAGTATATTTAGACCAAGTAGAGTTTATCGCCAATTTTGATGCAGTTAGTTTGTTGTTTAAGTTTTCTTAAAGAAGAGATTGTATGTGATGTTAACTCCGAGATATTTATAGCTATTTACAATTTCAATGTTATGGCTACCAAAAGCCCACTTGAAATTTGACGAAATTCGTGTACCGACACGAAATACCATTATTTTAGATTTATCTAGATTAGCCTTCAAACACCACATTGAACAATAATTATGTAAGCAATCAATCATTTTTTGCAATTCCGTTGGGCTATCCGTTAAAATAACTATATCCTCCCAGCAAAAACTTTGCTTTCCTGGTAAGCTAGCAGGTATAATTGGAAACAAAAATAAACTACTTATTTTTTGCCTGAATAACTAATTATATTTGTTCGACTTGTCCACAAATTCATGTAGTTATTTTTTGACTCTAGGGGTACTCAAAAATATGTACCTAAACGAAAACAAAAATAAAAAAAAAACAAAAAAATTTGCCGTCAGTGAGAATCGAACTTGGACACACACTAACCATTTGTTTTTACTGACTAACGTCTTACTCAGTACACCATCTCGCACATGGCATCCTGAGCGACAAAAACTCTATTTAGTTTAAAATATCTTTTTAGACATTTTGTTATAAAAAACTAACAGCTTCAGAATGGGGTTGAACCAACAACCTTCTGGTTGTTAATCCGGCGCTCTAGCCAACTCATCCACGTGATTGCAGAATTACTGTGCTATTATACTACTGAGTACTTATTAATGTAATACAGAGTAGGCAAATAATAATGACGCCTCATTACCAAGAAACTACTTTAATAAGTAGTTGTTATTATCGAAAACCAAAAAGTTTTTGCTGGGGTCGGCGTAAAGCAATACTAAATCATTAATATATAATGAGAATAATAGGGGGCTTAATATACAATCCTGTTTTACACCTATTTAGACAGAAAAAGGATCAGAATAAGAGTTTCCATCCCAAATATAACTTTCAATAAAATTCTTATTATCTTAGAATACAAACCCAGACACGAGAGCTTGTACAATAAACTATTACGAGGAATTGTATCAAAAGCGCACGAAAAATCAACAAAGAAAGCATATATATGTATGTATTCTTGTTGTTGGCTTTATTGAGAGGCTAAAAATGTTGTCAACGGTTGAATAATTTTTTCTGAAACCGGCTTGAAATTCAGTTAAAATCATGTTATGATCGATCCAATCCATTAAATATATTAAAGATGTCGGCACAAGGACGAATTATCATCAAAAATTAAAATGTCTTTTACAAGAACTGTGAGAAACGAAAATTATTTTGCTTCTATTTGAGACTAATAATTTGCTAAATCGAACAATCAGCTAAAAAGTTGTATGTAAATAAAATATTTCAAAGAAAAAAAAAAAAAAAAATGTTCTGGAAATATCAACTTTAAATCACGACAGAATATGCTTTTTCCAAAAATTTGTCATTAAATTTAAATCGAGAGAGAATCATAGCAACGAATTCAGTTCAATATTGTTCAAATGTTTTCAGTATAAATAGCGTAAAAGAATATTTTTTAAATTCTTGCATTGATTAAAACACTCGGTTGTATGTTTGAGATTCAAACTTTTGAGAAAAAAGAACAGGATGTTAGTTAAACTCAATCACGAACAATAATTATGGACTTTTACTCTGTACGAATATCTTTATATTTATATTTATTCATAAATTCGACATATTTTATAAGTACGAAGAATTAAATAAATTGATATTATCGTCTAGTCGCTCTCCCTTAAGATAAAAAACATCGTATTAAGAAACTGTTAATTGAATTTCTAAAATAAAGAGTGTAAAAAACTTCTCAATTTTGTTTAATTTTCTTTTGTTTTCTCAAAAGAGAAGAAAGCATTGGGGCTATAGCCTTAAATTCAAGGTGCCAAAAACTTTAGATGGACCCATCATAAGGGCCAACAGATTTCAGCTGCTATCTGAAGTCGAAGAAGAAACAGTTGCTCTTAAAGAAAAGATTACTCCTATAATGGTGGACTCTACTCACAGTTTTTCAACTGTAATTGGATTAATTTGGGATAAATAAACTTATAAACGAATGACTATTGAGTGTTCTTAAGGATAACAAATTCCAGTTTTATACGTAAGAGTTAAAGGACGCAAAATGCTTTAAATTAAATTATTTGGCCTAAAAAAACTGAATATAAACACAATCGAAGACGATTCTGTCAGCTCGCAAAATATAAAAAATGTAAGCGTAAAGAAGCCAGAAACAAACAGATTTAGTGTAGATGACGCGCTCTATCTTATCGAGTTTGATCGTTAATATTTTTCAAAAAGAGAGTTTATGAAAATTTGATATTTTTGAAATTACGATTATGCGGTTTGTTCACTCAACAAAGGTAATAGTGATGGGATTAATAGGGAGCTTCACAGCGGATATGCTAGCATAAGTTGAACGGTCAAACATTATCCTCGATCGCCCAAACGGATTATGTAGGTACTATAATTGACTTCGAGGCTAATCCCGTTATTGAAATCAATAGTAGGGACCTCTGGTTTGGAGCGGAGAAGTTCCATGGATGATGTGCTATCTTCACGGGTGGCTCGAAGTAGACACCGGGGCGGGTGTTTACTTTATGGGAACAGATATCAGATGATCTTTTAGATTGTCTGATAGTTGCAGCGTTTTTCAGGCAGAAATTCTAGGCATTTACAAGGCCCTAAGATTACTGGAGGAGAATGTTGAGGGGAACACTAAGGCAACTATCTACGTGGATATCCAGGCAGTACAGAATAAGACTTTGTTGGGTTCCTGGTCACTGTAATATTATCGGCAATGAAATAGTCGATGAGCTAGCTCGTAAGGGCTCGGAGTTGGACAGAGTTGTGGAGGTATCGGTTAGGATTCTGATTGGGTCATATTTCATGGCCATAAGGGAATGGACCATAGGTAGAACGAATGATGCTTAGGGGAGTAGATCGGACTGCAGGGTATCTAGAGCGTTATGGCCTAGTCTTAAACCAACAGATTCGAAGTATCTTCTGGGCATGAGTCGTGTGAATCTAAGCATCATTGTTGGCATGATTACTGGTCATCTCGCAATAGGGAATATGAAAAGTAAGTGGGACACTGGCGCATCAGATTTTTGCAGGACGTGCGTTAATATGGAGGAGCTAGAGCATATACTCTGTCACTGTGTAGGGCTTCAGCGAAGTAGACTGAAGTGGTTTGGAGCTATATTATGCACGAACTGGAGGAGGTTGCGGGTGAAGAACTCGGGAACCTTATAGGGTTCGTAATGGGAACAAAGTGGCTTAGAGTTAGTCATGGTTGATTTGAACGGTCTTAGGTTCCACACCTTTCTTATTTTTCTTATATTTAGCTATCTTTCTTTTCAATCTTTTGCTTTATTCTACTAGGATTTTTCTCTTTCTTCATCTTTTAAATTTATCTGTTATTTATAAAGGGATCACAATGGACCGAATGGTTTCTGGGTGGAGGTCTTCAAGCCGCCCTTTTTTTAACTTAACCTAACCCAAAGGTAATAGTGATGGTAGAACTATATAAAAAACAACTAAAAGAACGTTAACTATAGAGCTGGGGCGACCAGCAGAAGAACTGTTTCCTATTTTAACCAAAACTCTCATGATTTTCTTAAATTGTCAAGACAAGTACCTCAAAATGATGCACGTAATTCCTGCCCTCATTCTGAGGTAGCTAAATGCAAAATGTAGGAAAGGAATAATAACGATGAAATTTCCAACGAAAGACTTATTTTTTGATGTTATCGATGCTTTGCAAATATGTAAGACTAAGTACGTCAAGCTACGAGTTTTGGGTATGATACTTCAACATGCCACATGCCCAAATATATAACACATCCAAATATATAACAGTCCGACCATGTACCAATAACTTGTGTTATTTCTGGTCATTCAAAATATGACATATTCAGTTCCCATAATACATGGGAACTGAATATGTGCAGACTGCACTGCTATCAGAAATTGGGTGGAAAATGAAATTAGAAGCCAGAACATTAATCAACCTGTTTTTAGTTCAAGTAATCTAGATTTATATTTTAATAAATTAATATCTGTAATTAACGAAGAGAAATCTCTGATGTTAGTAAAATCTTAATTAGTCAGAGAAATAAATACAAACGTAAATTTTCAAAGTTGTAACGATTTAAACTATAAAAATTATTATGTATGTAAAAATTAAAATTTATTTTGAAGCTATTAAATAAACTTATTGATTTCACCTTAATAAGGACTGAAATGAATCCTGGTCAAAATTTATCTCAAATTTGCCTTCGGGCTCTAAAATATTTTAGAAAGTAACAAAAGTCCTTAAAAACAGCAATAAGTCATTTACTGATCTTTATTTAAATGTGAATGGCACTGGAAAAGCTAATTCAATAGTAGACATATTTTGTAATTCACACGCCATTACATTATCTTATTAATCACCTATGGACACAGCTGTCTCAAGATTCATTCATGATCTTAAAGGTACAATTCTAGACAGATCTTACGTAGAGTTTACCAATTTAGATGAACTTAAATCGTTTGTACATTTCTTGAAAAATAATAAAGCCCCCAGTTTAGATGGCATTAATTTTTGAAACTTTTTAAATCTTGTTCAGTAGAAGTCTATTTACTAACGATTTTTAAGAAGGCAAAAGTAATCCCAATTCCTAAGCCAGGAAAGGATTGTAAATTACCGTCTAACTATAGACCAATCAGTATCCTAAGCCAATTGGATAAAGTATTTGAAAAAATAATTAATAAGAGAATTTTGGACTTTTCCAACCAAAATAATATTATTAACCGTCAACAGTATGGATTCTGCAAGAAGCACTCTACAGTACATCAACTAAAAAGAGTCGTTAATTTTATTTAAACAAATAAAAGAAGAGCACTTGAGTTATTTTTCTTGACATTGAAAAAGCCTTAGATTCAATATGGCATGAAGGCTTGGTTTTTAAACTAAATTCCTTCAATTATCCAACGTACCTACAAAAGATAAAAAGAGTTTTTTTTTAAATCAACGCTCATTTGTTGTATCTATAGATAATACTCTATATAGTGATAGATAACTCTCTGCGGGTCTGCCGCAAGGATCGGTGACAAATGCAATAATAATAAAAAAAAAAACAAACAAAAAAATGGAAGTTAGTTTAAAATCTATCTATAAATACTTTGATAAATGGAAGATAAAAGTTAATGTTACTAGAACACAAGCTATTATATTTCCATATAATAGATCACAGAAACGTATTTCTATAAAACATTTATATTCTAGGGGAATTTTTATTAATCTACAGGACAGTATCAAATATCTAGGAATTATCTTAGATAAAAAACTAACATTTAAACAACACAAACAGTATATTTGTGATAAAGCAATCAAATGCGCCCGTGCACTTTACTCCTTACTCAACAGAAGATCTAAACTTAATTTAAACAAGATTTTTATTTACAAAATATCAATTTTGACCTGCGGATGCCAAGTCTGGTTTAAAAAAAGCTGCTAAAAGTTACATAAAAAAATAACAGATAATACAAAATAAAAATCTGAAAATATTGCATAACCTACACCCCCATATTCTATTGATCTATTGCAAAGAAACTTTAAGCATAAAATGTTTTATTCATTTGCAAGGGAACTGATTTTGTCTACATATGAAATAATAAGAAATTTGCTAAAAAATCACTAAGAACTTTTTTTTAATTAAAGAGTAATAAATTGATGGTTGTTTTTAAAATTACTTATAACGTTTAAATACCCAGCAAAAAATTTTTGGTTTTCGGTAATAACAACTACTTATTAAAGTAGTTCCTTGGTAATGAGGCGTCATTATTATTTGCCTACTCTGTATTACATTAATAAGTACTTAATAGTATAATAGTGCAGTAATACTGCAATCACGTGGATGTGTTGGCTAGAGCGCCGGATTAACAACCAGAAGGTTGTTGGTTCAACCCCATTCTGAAGCTGTTAGTTTTTTATAACAAAATGTCTAAAAAGATATTTTAAACTAAATAGAGTTTTTGTCGCTTAGGATGCTATGTGCGAGATGGTGTACTGAGTAAGACGTTAGTCAGTAAAAACGAATGGTTAGTGTGTATCCAAGTTCGAGTCTTTTTTTGTTTTTTTTTATTTTTTAGTTCGTTTAGGTATATATTTTTGAGTACCCCTAGAGTCAAAAAATAACTGCATGAATTTGTGGACAAGTCGTACAAAAAGAACTAGTTATGCAGGCAAAAAATAAGTAGTTTATTTTTGTTTCCAATTATACCTGCTAGCTTACCAGGAAAGCAAAGTTTTTGCTGGGTATATACAAGGTTTTTTTTTTTTGACAACGTTTCTTTATGAGGATACAGACCTCTTATTTTACCACAGGATAATAAATATTTTAGATATAAGTAACACTGTATATTCTTTTTTGTAAATATTTTTTCTTTTGTAAATATATTTCCTTTATTTATTACTTTAGTTTGTAAGTGTTTTAGTTTTAAGCTTTTAGATATTAAGTTCTGAAATATGAGAGCGCCCCCTTTTTAATTCCTTTTTTTTGGGGAATACACTGCCTTCAACTTGAATAAGGAATCACATTTTTTTGACTAGATTTAAACAAATATTACTTTTGTATGAAAACCCATATTTCTAAAATTATAATAAAACAATTGCTAAATAAAGTTTCAATTAAAATTATTCATAAGTAAGTAAAAATATAATTTTAAATAGTTTCGTGAAGCATAAATCAACTTTAAATGGTTTAGTGGAGAGAGCGAGAGTTTATTATAGTTGAACATACAGTTGTCAAACAAAATCTACAAAAACAGGGTAGATTTTGCTTCTTTTAATATTATTCAAACCAGATTTCAACTGCAAGTGTAAATTGGTATAAGAAATATAGGTGTCTATTCTTGAAAACTCGTCGAAGAAGTGAAAATTTCCATTAAAACAAAAACAAAGTTTAAAAAATTGTTTTTGTTTACCATACATTTCTAAAATGAAATTTACCGTTTTTAAAAGAGAGAGAAACACGATAAAGTTCTCACGTTTATTACATTTTAAAAATATATGGTAAACAAAACAATTTTTTAAACTTTGTTTTTGTTTTATTGGAAATTTTCACTTCTTCGACGCGTTTTCAAGAATAGACACCATAGTTTTTTGGTGAGAATATAGATTTCTAGAAAAAACCGGTAAATTTTTATAAGGAATATGGCATTTTGATGGAAATATGAACTTTTAGAAAAAACTGGTTGACCGTTTTTTCGGAATTTCCAAAAGTGCAACAGGTTTTCAATTTTTCGAAAATCTATTTCTCTAAAATGTCGAATAATGGAACACCCTCCTACATAAATAGCCTTTTTTTTTTACAGATAACGTGTGAGTCGTGTTATGCTTTCATGTTATTTTTGCTTAGTATTGTTTGGCATTTCATAATGGAAAGACTTACGCCTGAACAACGTTTACAAATCGTTCAACTTTATTACGAAAATTCACGTTTTCTGAGGAATGTGTTTCGTGCACTTCGCTCAACTTATGGTCAACATAATCGGCCTACTGAGCGTACTAATTGCAACACCATCACCCATTTTGAGACCCAGCATTCATTATTGGATAATATTCGACCGAATAGACCACGTCCAGCACGCTGTGAAGAAAATATAGCGGCCGTAGCTGAGAGTGTACACGAAGACCGTGGAGAGTCGATTCGGCGCCGTTCGCAGCAACTCGGACTGACGTATGGAACGACTTGGCGCATTTTACATCGAGATCTTAAATTGAAAGCGTACAAAATAGAGCTTGTGGGCCGGTCGATTGGCCACCAAGATCGTGTGATATCAGACTTTTCCTGTGGGGATATGTGAAGTCTAAAGTTTATGCGGCAAACCCGCTTCTATTCAGGCCTTGAAGGAAAACATCACGCGCGTCATTCGCCAGTTACCAGTTGAAATACTCGAACGAGTCATCGAAAATTGGACTCAACGGATGGACCATGTGCGACGTAGCAACAGCCAACATTTGATAGACATAATCTTCAAAAAATAAATGCCAAAGAATGTTCTTTCAAACGATAATAAACATTCCTCATTAAATTTGAATTTTCTGTGTTTTTTTATTTAAAAAAGTAGGGAATCTCGAAATGGATCACCAATTATTTATTTACTAAACAATTACTAGTCAAGTTTACAACGCAACGTAGAATCAAGAAAAGTAACGTGAAAGATTTTGTACAAACATTTGTTTGTTTTTGAAAATTCATTGTATAAACAACCATGTAAAAATATATTTTCTATAGATTTCTGCGATACGTTACGTACGTAGAACATCTGCGTAAAGCAGGTTGAAACAGCTGATTACGATACGATTTTTTGTTCACTGGTTAGGTCTTTAAACTTTTTTTATGTTGTCACAATAATAAGTACTATTTTGACAATATATAAAAATATATGAAATAAATATTTGTCATATACAAAAGTAAATACTTGTTCTTATGTACATAAAAATATATAAAATATAATGTAGTTTTATGACCAGGTGTTATTCCATCAGAGATTTGGAATAAAGCAAAATATTTATTTATTTTTTTTCTAGTGTATATAAACATTAAAACATATTAAAATTGTATAAATCTTTATTTAGGTAAAAAACGCTAAATTTTAAATAACGACATAATTTTTCCAAAGGGAGAAGAAGTTGGTGTGAATGAGAGAAAGAGAGCGAGAGTTTATTAGACGTAAATTATACTCCCCGTTGTACTTTATAATCTCATTGTTGTAAAAGGAGGAGCACAAGTGTTAAACTGAAGGGGCGTTATCTTTATGATATTATGAGTTATGTGTGCGCGTCATAATATCAGTCTATCTCTTTGCCAGTTTGTCTATCCCCTTGTACGTTCATCTATTGCTTTTAGGTTTTGGCCATTAACAAAATGAGCATAAAGAATTTATATGTTGGTGGTAGAGGTTTAGTTGTTACAATTAATTTTTAAGATTGCTGGAGTTGTCGCCGCCGTCATTGTTATTAAGTTTCCATGAATATTGTTGTAACTTCACACCTAAATTTTTTGTTTTTCTTTTATTATTATTTTTATTTATCTTCCTATATATTCATTTATATGTAAGCTGTATATATATATATATTCCATAAGACTTGCGCAAATTGAAATCTGAGTTGTATTCCACAAAATAAATTTTAAAAAACACACATACATACATATGTATGTTTATAGAAATTAATTTTGCTGCAAATGTTTGTCCTAAAAAATAGTTTTTATGATTTAAGTATAAGAATTTTTTAAAATGACATTTTTTTTTTTAATTTATTGAAATAAAAATGACCTTGGACTAAATTTGGTTCTTTTGTTTTTAAAGAATCACAAAATTTAAATATTAAATGTCACTATCTCTTAATAACAGTTATGAGTTTCAGAATTATGAATTTTGAAATTTAAGAAAATAGTTATACTTTTAGATGTTTAGAAAATATAAAAAAAATTTAAGAGTTTAAAGAGAGATCTTTAGAACGAGTTTAATGTTTTCATTCTTCAATTCTTTGCTTTCGAAAACTAGTGTAGCTTAAGAAAGGGTTTTGTAAGACATAAAATTTCACAAGTATTCCAAATTATGTCGTTTATAATAATTGACACTACCAGCCTTATTTGGAACCGAGATAGCCTAATAACGATTTCGTTTTATATCCATCATGAGCAATATCAAAAAATTCTTTCTACATTGTAAGAGTGGAATTTAGTCGTCGAGCATCGTTTACTGTTTGGAAAATTAATTCGTATTACACTTAACTGAACGCAGATTATCTTAACACTCAAAAACTCGGAATCTCGTAAAAATATTCTTGGAATTAAACTCCACCGAAGTCATCAACGCCTTCGCAAATGAGAAGACTTTAGAGAAGAATGATTTCGATTTGTAATAACGGACATTTTTATGGATATTCGACTCTGATTTTTCATAATACTGACCATTACCATTAGAAATACCATTACAATACATACATCTAATACCTCAGACTTTTAATCCCTATTTTCGATCAATGGTTTTCTTACAGATGTGGATGGAAATAATATTATCGTTTCCCCTATCTAAGTATTGAACCGGCTACCTTGCACCTGGTATATTAATGTGCCTCACGATAAAAAGTTGAAATGAAGATTAGAAGAAGAAATTTTTCCAATTAAAATATTTATTAAATCAATCAATTGATGATTGAGTGAATTAAAAATTTATGTGTATGTATTTCAGAAAATGTTCAACATATATTGTGTTTTAAGATACCATAGGATAGGACTATTCTGATACTATTGAAGATTACAGGTAATTAATTTTGTACGTTTGGTTCCCGAAAGGTTAAACCAGCATTTTTTGGGAATAAGTTTTATGGAAGTGTTTATTACACTTAAGTATCAATTAATTTATGAAAAATATGATAAATTCGATAAAAAACTTGGTAATAATCGAATAGTCTTTGAAATTTAGATGGCTTTTTTATATTTTGACCGTGAACGATTTCCTGTTTTCTCAGGGGAATAGGATAGTTAAGATATCTGGGTTTTCTTGACTACTTACATTTCAGTAGCCGCAATACTTTTGTATGATTTTCTTATTAAAGTAGCACTCAGTGGATGGTCTACTTATGCAGTGAATTTTTCTAAATCGTAAGTGACTGAAAAGATTTCGGCAGAAAGTTTATTTCACATATGAACTGTATATCAAGGGAAAGAATTGTTTCTATTTGCGCTACTCCATTTAGAGATTGTTTCAATAACACGGTTAAGCGTTTCATTCATAATTTGTCTCATGCTGTTAATCTTCAATAAGCTTGGTCTATAATTGAATGACAAATGTTGCATGAATTTCAAATGTTGGTGTCATGTATAAAAGAATAGATAAATAGTACTGGAAGATTGACAAAAGCAAATTTTGAAATTGAGAAAAATATTAAATAGAGTAGTGTAGTAATAGAAAGAACGGAGACTTGCGATACCTCTGAATTAATTGTTTACTAGTTTGATGAAAGGACATCTATAACAACTCGTATATTACGATCTTTGAGAATGTTTGATATGAATCGGGAAAAGTGATTACCGATACCAAAAGCGAAACTTAGATGGAAATACACCATGGCACACATTATCAACTGCTTTGAAAAATATCTAGAGCCACCAGTTTACTTTCGCTAAAACAGTATATGGAACGACAATATTTTTCCGTTAGGAAGGCTAGTAAGTCCACGTAGAGCTACTATGTGAAACCCGTACTGACAGTTGGTCTTAAAGTAAATTGTTGTTATCCAAATATTTAACAAGATGGTGGTTCAGCATGCTCTCTATAACTTATGAAAGCGCAGAGCAGATAACAATTGGACGTTAATTTTCAAGGATGTTGGATTATCTCTTTTTTGAAATTGACGTTACTTTAGCAACCTTTCAACACTTTGGATATTCGGCAATATAATTACACTTCTATTGAAAATAGTAAAAGTGGGTTTTGAGAACCTTTTAACTATTTTAAGATTGCTACTAAGAGTAGAATCTAATAAACATACACATCTAGGGTTTATGTTGATACTATTCTATATTATGCAATTTTTGAAGTATTGGTGCTGTTTGTTTTAATGACTACGTTCAAGGTTTCCAAGTGGTGCGTCCTGACTAACCAGATGGTGCCTTTATCAGGAAAATATTCATAGAAGCATTAGTCAAAGTACAAGATCTTGTTTGCCTTTGGCAAACAAAATCCTTGATCTTCTCCTTTCTATAAATAATCTGGAGGAGCAGTGCACCAAATGCTTTTTTAGTGTGATAGAGGTTAATTTGAGTCATCCTCAATATCCTCAGTAATGTTTATTATCGTGCTGTTGAAGTACTCCTGGTCTGATTACAGAAGGGCACCCTCATCCCAAACCTTATTCGTGCAGACAAAGAAATCTTTACACGAATCATTGAGGCGATATTGCCTTTGTTGTCACTTCAGTAAAGCAGGATAAAAATTTGACTAAAGCCATAGCAAACTATTTCTAGTCTTTTCGTCAGTATCTTCAAATACTTTTGATTCAACACAACAATTACTTGCTTAGAAGATTCTTCAGTAGCCGAGACCTTCACAATTTTCCAATTATAGGTTGGAAGTTGTGCTTTGGAGAAACTTCAGAATCTCCTCAGGATCGTACAGTTCAGTAGGACTTCGGACGCTTTCTTTTCAAAATATTTAATATTCTAGTGATAGAAATTTAAATGCTATTTTTTCAGTACTTTTGAAATCTAAAAAGGCTGCAAACTTCTTCGACATAGGAAAAGATAACATAGCTTTTGATCGCTTTTCGAAATATAAATTTGCAACAAACAATTTCCCATTTGTTATATTGTCCCAAATCAGTTACGAATAGATACGAAATAGATTGCGAAATCCAACATACTGCAACAATGTTTTTTCAATGTTTTTTTTTTCTAAAAAAAATTATATCTTTAAGGTTTCATATAAAGCCTGACTATAATTAAAAAAACTAGTCTCGTATTATTATAAGATTGAGATTTGTCGGACAGTAATAGAATTTATTAAATATTGGCACTTCATCCCTTCAACCATTCTTGCAGTGAAGTTGTGAGAGTTGTTAATCAGCCTGAAGATAAATATGGTGCATGAGTCGAGTTTTTAAGACTGAGGGACTGAGGGAGTTTGCTGAGAATTATAATTTCCACTTATTTGATGTGTAGGCTAACAATTGTGTTATACATTATTATTTCCAAACAGAATAAAGGAAGATGTTTTCTTCATCCTCCATAGCTTTTAAATACCTTCATTCCGATTGCCGCATAACACAATTTGTGGTCTAGACGCATTCCTAAAAATAATGCAAAATTTAATGTATTCAGATTAATTTCAATTAAGGGCTTTCGGATATTTTGTTGACAAATTTTCCAGATGCTAATAAAACTAGTAAATACAGTACAACAACTTTATAATAAGAAGCCATAAAATAGGAAAAAAAATCGTTAACCATTCGTCTTACTTAATAACATATAGGGAAAATAAAATTATGGATTCCATTTCCCGAAAAGTTATAAGTTAAGTAGATAATGTTTACAGATAACACCACGGTGGGACACTAAAGAGTGCTGATGACGGTCGTGGCGGACCAGAAAATGTATTCCATTCTGCCAAGTGTCTAATAAAACTTTTACAATGTATTCTTCAACAATTATTCAATGAACTTAAGCCGAAATACAAAAAATCTAAAAAAAAAAACTTAGCCAACGCCTTTGACGTGATGTAATTTATTATTTGTTAAGAGAAAATAATAAAATGTTCTTCTGAATGGTTCAGCTTTTATTTTGGGCCTCATTATTAGTATTAAAAAACATTTAAAAAATTATAATTATGTTATCATACCATAAACCATAATTGAAAATTTCAATAACATTAAAATCTTCCTTAAGAAATATAATAAAAAATCATCAAAGAAAGTATTAAAAATTTCTCATTTAGATTAAAAAAATACACATTTAGTAATTCGTTAAATATAATAAATTGTAAGATTTGTGTTGAAAAAGAGACAAACCGTTTAAACCATAAAAATATAACCAGTTCAATACAAAAGAATTTATATTTTTCAATCCGCAAAATACTTATTTTTTATTTTATTTTTTTTTTTAGGAATGAGAAAAATGTTTTTCATATTTCACTAAAATGACTTGTCAATTTTCTTTTAAAATTTTTCTTCTTTTTTTGATATGATTGAACATGAACATAAACTTCATTCTATAAAAAGTATATGAACGAGTAATAATTTTCCTTTTAGTGTTTCTTTTTTTTATAAAACTCGTATCAATAAACGTCCTTTATTATTACAATATTTTAGTGTTTTTTCTTTAATGCTGTAAAATTTTGAAAAGGAAAAAAGCTTTGCCAAAAGGGAGGTAGAGTGCTGAGGAAAAAATAGATACGATGTTGGTATGAAAGGAATACTTGTACATATGTTTGTTAGATATTTATCTAAATCTATTAAGATTCATATTCCACGCACAAAAGACACGTTTCTTTGTAGCAAATTTCTTATGTTCCTTCATTTATTGCTGTTGTTTTTGTACTCAATGAGTCCTTTGACTTGTAAAAGAAAAAAAAAATGAATAGAAAAATCCTGTGTAATGTTACACTGCCTATAAAATGTTTACATGTGTATCAGTTTAAGGCTGTATGTATGAATGTGTGTGTCGTTGAGAATGAATATAGCAAAATGTTAAATCAAGTGTTAAAGACAAATGCCCTCATATTCGTATATTTTATTTTTTATTCGTACTTTATAAATGTCTTTTTCATAATATGTATAACCATAATCTTAGACAATCTTTTAAACTAACTACCGTCACATATAGGGTGATCGATTATTCGATTTTTTGGAGAAACCGGTTTACGAATAGTTCAAATAGTTGGAATTTTGAAAAAACCTGTTGAATTTTTTGAAATTTAGAAAAAACTCGTTTAACCAGTTTCTTTGTAGAAGTTAATATTATCATCAAATAATTATTTTTCTTAACAAAAATTCAAACAAAAATCACTAAAAATCTTATAACAATAAAGTTAAAATTTATTAAATAATTAATTTTGGATCTATCCGTCCTAATAGAAATTTGATATAAAAATTTTTTGTACAACTTTTTAAGACTTTCACTGAAATACTTCTTTAGGCATGCGAAAATTAATATTTAATTTGTATGGGGGCTATCCCTTCCCTTGGATCTTTTTTTTTTCATTAGGCTGGTGGAAATCTTTCATAAGATTCTCACTATTATAGAATAACCGTGAGATATGTCGGATTCATACCGACTAAAACCACCTCCTTCATCATTCAGCAACCCTGCGGAACTGTCTACAAAGATATTGCATCGCAGGGCAGAAGAGCCTTATCTAGGCTACTTCTGGTGTCTGGGATTTCCTCAGATTCTCTTCCGTTCTAAGTTTATCATGAATATTTTTAATCATTGAGGATATTACATCCCAATTTTCTCTCTTATTAAGGATGATGTCAACAATATTTTGCGGATTCAGTTGGCACCCAAGGACTTCTTCTGTTTTCTGTCGATTGAGGCGAAAGCGTACGTAGTTGAACACGACGTGTTCTGGGTCTTCCTCTTGGTTTGGACAGTTAGGGCAATATGGGGAGTTATCTAACCCGAATCTGTACAGGTAACTTCGGTATCCTCCGTGGCCTGAGACAAACTGCGTTAAGTGATAATTTACTTCTCCATGTCGTCTGTTTAGCCATACATCTATTCTTGGGATTAGTTTAAAGGTCCACCTTCCTTTGCAGCTGCCTTCCCATCTGCTCTGCGATTATAGAAGCTTCTCTTTCAAATTTACGTACACGAGTGTCTAGTTGGTTTGGGTTCCTTCTGTTTTCATTCAAGCGTTTGGCTTCGTCAGCAATGATATCTTTGGGAATCATTCCCGCTGTGACATGGGCCGCTTCGTCGAATGTTATTGGAAAAGAGCAGCATACTCGTAGGACCGATAACCTGTATATAGATTTTAGCTTCCTCGCTGCGGTCTTTACTTTTAGAGCTACTGACCATATGGAAGCAGCGTAAAGTATAACTGAGCTGACCACCGTGGATATTATCTTCCTTTTGGATTGCATTGGTCCACCTGCATTCGGCATCATTCTTTCAAGAGCGGTTCTAATATTTGCTGCCTTATTAGCAGTATACTCCATATGTGTCCTAAAGTTAAGTCTACCATCTATGATCTATTCTCCAACCGTTATTCTGATGGTCTCTTTTTTACGCCTGCTTGTAACTAATACAATTTCCGTTTTATGTTCGGCAAGTTCCAACCCCACACTTTTCATCCAGTTTCTAATAGTCATTCGAGATTAACTCCACTTCGTCCCTTGGATCTATCCATCCATTTTCATTTCATAAATGCAATATAATAAGAAGGTAGTTTCCACAAGGTTTTAGGGCTCTAAGAAAAAACATGGTTACGGTATGGTCACTACAACAATATTATGTTCTCATTGTTAATATTCATTAATTTTATTAATACTGTGTTCATGATAACAACGTTTTTGTTTCAGTTTTATTTTTCAATGTTTATATTTAATTTTAAAATTTTAATATAGTTGACTACAAAAAATTCATGTTTTTGATTATTTTTACCAGAAATAAAATTTTATTAATATAAAAAATATCACTATTTCTACAACAATTAAATATTATCAATCTTTTTCCTTGTTCTTAAATATTATTATTCCCTTAACAATAAAATGTTAAAAACAGATATGGTACAAATATGTTTGAAAAATTCATAACTTGTTTGCTTTTAAATATATTTGTTTTTTTTTTTGACGTTTGTTTTCCAAATTCATTATAATTCTCATTTAGTTCACACATGAATTAATATAAGTAGACAAGGTTTAGTAATATTTGGTGTGATTTAAGCAATATAAGATACTGATTAACTACTAAAGGGTTTAGTTAATAAAAAATATCTGCCACAATCTTTGACTTAATAATAATTCAGAAAAAATAATAATTTTTAATTAATGTGCTTTATTTTAAAATATGGAACACTAATATGATAGAATGGGACAATAATGTAGTAAAATGATATAATAATATGAAAAACTTGAATCATAACACCAAAATGAACCATAAAAACGGACACAATACAATAAAATAGAATCATAAAAATTATTATTTATAATCATTTTTTTTTGCTGCGATCATATATTCCAATCATAGCATGTTGCTCTTAGACTATTGTTACTACAACTATATTTTTTCTTTGCGTGTTCATAAAGTATAACAGAAAATTTGTCTTTATTTGCATTCAAATATTAGTATTTAATACATATGTTTTTTAAAATAAAAAGTTGTTTTTTTGTGATTAAAAAAACCGATCTAATCGACATTAATGGACATTATGAAAAAACCGAAAGAACTTAAACCGAAATAACCGACTTTAAAGCCGAGTCGATCACCCTAGTTACATAGTATGACACTACGTGGAACGATTGAAAAATATCTTGACTTTTCCAACATACTAACCATTTAAATACATAATCGAATTTTAGATAAGAGTGTTTATAAAAAAATTATTATTATTTTGTAAAGAAAACTTTTTTTCTTAAACTCTTCTAAATTATATAAAAAATATATTATTAATAATAGAAATAATATTATTTATTATTATTAATATTATTATATAAAATAAATTAATAAACAAAATAAATAAATTAATAGTTTTAAAATGTTTGTTTGTTTGTTTTAATTCGAAAGTAGTATGTATCTCCGATTTATATATATCTTCACTACTACATTTCCTTTTATATACAAACTTTCCAATTAACCCTCGTTAAATAACATCAATGTATAACTTAATTGTATTCATATTTTTAAAGACATTTCACCCCTTTATTTATAACTCGTAAATAAATCCAGTGTATTTCTTTAGATTCCCTTAGATTTACAAAATATGTTTTTTCCCCTCTTGACGTCCTTGTTGTTTTTTCTAAACTAATAGACTTTTTCTTTTGTGAAATTTATAGACTTCTTAAAACCGTTAAATATTTTATTATTTGTTGTATATAGTAAAATTATGAACAAAATATGATAATAAATTTTATATGGTAGCAGTTTAAATAGAAATTAATAGAAAATAAAAATACTCTTACCCATAAATAGATTATAATCTCTTAAACTACTCTATATATTGCGTTTGTATTTATACTGTTTATATTTTTAGATATTTTTAGATAGCGAATTGTCTTCAATGAGGGTTTGAATTTCATTAAAAATCCTTTTGCTACAATAGAAAGTTAATAAAATAAATTTGTGTGTGAAAAGCGTGAAATCAATATGACAAATTGCTAAATTATTGATTGGGTTATTGGGGATAACAGTATTTATATTTGATAGAAGTCATATTTAGATTTTATAACAAAGATTTTTAGAGTTCAAATTTAAATGTATGAAAAATAAAATTGCAAAAAAATTAGAAATATTATAATGTTTCCAAAAATGTTATATTACTTTTTCAACAGATGTGTTAATTTTTTAAGTCTAAAATTCGAATGACTCTTGTGCACTTTTGGAGTAGTTTTAAAGGATTTTTTATCATGTGTTTCATAACTCGATATTGTCACTTTTCGGTTCCTTTCTTTCTTTTAGTAATTTTCATTTAAATGTTGTCGGAACGATTCTAAAACAGTTTTCTATTTAAAGTGGTCCAAAAACTTATTGATTACTTTTAATTTAGAAACATTTGTAGAAATTTAATTTTTACAATTTGTTTAAATTTAGAAAATTTTCTAATGCCACAAAATTATCTTATTAAAGTAGTTTAGAAGATATATAGTATCCCTGCAAACATTTTCTATCGAAAGCGTAACTATATCGATACACCGTAAAGTTGATATGCGTCGCTTTTACTATCTAATGCTGGTCTAATTAGTAACATCGTTCGGGTAGAACTGTGCCATTAAGCGATAGTTCCTTATGAGTAACCCTTTAGTCAGTATTGAATGTCACGTAAAACGCGTATAATAAAAGGTGTTAATTCGAATCTTCAAATCCCCACTAAAGGGTTACTCAAAAGGAACTATCTCTTAGTGGCACATTTCTTCCCGAACGGTGTTACTAAGTAGATCCGAATTCGTAACGCTTTAGTGAATTTTGTACGTCACGTATTAAGATCTACTATAACGCAGTAAAAAATGTCTAATAAAAAAATCCTAATTCGAATCTTCAAATCCCCACCAAAGCGCTACTCAAAAGATACTATCTCTAACTATATCAGAATTCGATAGTAAAAGCGATACAAGTGTGCCGCTGTAGTAACACTTTCGGTAGAAAATATTTACAGAATTTTAAAACTATTTTGCATAAAATTTTAAATAATAATAATGAAGCTCAGAAATAAATACCGCTACTTAACCAGAATCACCACAATCTGCTCGACACATTTCAAGTATTACAACAACAAAACAATTTCTTCAAAATATTTAATAACAACAACAATGTTTGAATTCTTTTCAAAATAAAAGAAAATTATAAATAAAATTTTGAAAATTATAAATTCCTTTTCAAATTTAAAATGCAAAAATTCAACTCTAATGCGATGCATTCACAAAATTTTGATTGCTGTCTATACAAATTTTAATCTTCCACATAATAGACTTGTAAAATCGAATTTTTAATATATTCTTAATTTTTTGTTCTATAGAAATTATTCTGAAAATTAGCGACTTTTGCTGCGAGCATGTCAAACTCCCACACTTTTAAAAAATGTTGTTTAAGTTATTAAAAATTTTATATAAAACAAAATATTCTGTCTATATCCTGGCCCTCAAATTATTAATAACATATTTTAATTTTATAGAAAATGAAAATGTTTAACTAAATTTATTCGCTTGCCCAGAACTAGTTGAAATATTAATAATTTCTCTTAAATTATGATAAGAGCTTACGTTATTTTCTTAATTTTCTTTTTATAAGTAAAACTTATGAATTTTTTGTTTTTAGTTAATCAAACCATATTTTTTCATTCTAATCATTTCAAAATGTATATTTTTACTAAGCAAAATTACATTGTAAATAATCGCCAAAATCATGGTTTTATGATAAAATTTCGATTCTAATGTGTGTTGTTTTTGTAAAGTTTTGCACGTTCTACTATTAATCATCTTAGAGTGCCAAATTCGACAGATTATGTGAATTGATAAAAAACAATCTTCCAAATTTTAGCAAAGGTTTTAAAAAATATTGTTTTCGTTTTTGGATAACTTAACTGTTATCCAAACAACTTCTAATAGCGATTAAAGAAGTTACTTTTAGAAGATTCAATTCGTATACTTATATATTTTGTTGTTAAAAAATTGAGAGATATCTACTATTGTACTTCTAATAGTGACTAAGAAGTGAGCTATTTCGAAAAAGACTTCACTAAATGCTTGCAGGGATATATGTATGTATGTATATATATATGTATGTACATTTATTGGACAATATGTCTCGATGTTTATTTTTATGAAGTCATTCGCTTTTGCTTTACCTCATTGTAATATAATATATAATTGGTCAAGTCCGACCATATGATACCCTACACCATTTTATATGTGCATCGAAATTTGGGAAGGGGTATTAGGTAATGTATATTTCTATAAGATATATGTACACATAATATTATGTTCATATTAATATTCATATCGCAATAATACACTTAGAGTAATTCCCGAAAGTAGGCCTTATATGGCAGCTGTGGCCAATTACGAGTCGATCCATGCTAAATTTGGCACTGTAGTTTCTACTTATATAAAACTTATTTGTATTAAATATTAACTTAATAATAATATTTTTGTGGTAAAGTGGTATTCGGAAGAGGTGTTCATATGATCTATTTGAATTTATAACTAATAAATTTAAATTAAGCGAAACGCAGAAAATTTTTGAAATCTTTATGTTTGAAAACATTCGTAATGAGTTATACTTTAAGATGGCAATGAAAATTATGGATTGACATAAACACATTAATAAAAAAATCCAAAAACGAAGCCCAAAAGCTTTTTTCCGAAACAAATGGATCGAAATTAAATCGTGGGATTTTTTTACATTACTAATATCCAATTTTTTGTTTATACCCTACGCCACCATAGGTGGTTTTGAATCTTATTTAATGAAGTTTGGTACATATGAATTCTTTACACAAGGACGAAGTCTATTGAATTTAGTTATGATCGGCCTATTATTTCACCCATACAAATGTTCTTCTGGAATAGTTTTTTAACACTCACAAATACCTTAAAAATAGGAACATTTTAACGAAATTTTCGAAATTTTATAATGATCGCACCATAATTTACATTAGCTCCCATATGAACCCCTCTTCCGAATATAACTTTACCACAGAAATGTTAGTATTATGTATATCATTTTAAAGAGAATTGTATCTTCTTTTAAATAATAAGTTAAACATTTAATGTATCAAAATGAAAATAATTTTGGTAAAAAATTATTACATGCATACGTACATACATAACAAAATAATTTTTATAATTATGAATAAATCGGAAACGTAAAGATCGAACAAATCTATATAGCTTTTGTATATATTTTTTAAGATCAAACAGTTTATGTTTTTTTTTTTCACTAAATTAGCTCGCGTGAATAAATTTAGTGGTAGGTTATAACAATTTTCTGCAAAAGCTATAAAAACCATCTAATATGATTCGAAAAAATTCCGAAATCAATCAAAATCAATTCCGAAATTAACAAAAAAAAAAAAAAAATAAAAAAAATAAAATAAAAAAAAATAAATATATATATATATATATATATATATATATATATATATATGTATATATATAATTTGATTATGTATTTATATGGTTAGCACGTTGAAAAAGTCAAGAAATTTTTCAATCGTTCCACGTAGTGTCATACTATGTAACTAGGGTGATCGACTCTGCTTTAAAGTCGGTTCTTTCGGTTTTTTCAAAATGTCCATTAATGTCGAATAGATCGGTTTTTTTTAATCACAAAAAACAACTTTTTATTTTAAAAAACTTATGTATTAAATACTAATATTTGAATGCAACTAAAGTCTAATTTTCTGTTATGCTTTATGAACACACAAAGAAAAAATATAGTTGTAGTAACAATAGTCTAAGAGCAACATGCTATGATTGGAATATATGATCGCAGCAAAAAAATATGATAATAAATAATAACTTTTATGATTCTCTTTTATCGTATTGTGTCCGATTTTATGGTTCGGTTTTGGTGTTATGATTCAATTTTTCCAAATTATTATATAATCTTACTATATTATTACTCCATTCTATCATATTAGTGTTCCATTTTTATCATATTATTGTCCACATGGAACCATTTCAGAGCTTGATTTTTTGTTGTTTTACTTCAACAAGTGTTGTTAACATAATTGCATTAAAAATTAATTTAAAAAATCTTAACTAAAAAAAAAAAATATTTGAGGTTTAAGGTTGGTTTCATAAAGGTAAACTTAAGAAGAGAATTCCCCTTATATTAATTTTAAGCCCTATTTTTTATTGTATATTTTTGTGCCATTATTATATGGAAACAAATCATTGTGCATCGCACAATGGGACCAATTACAAAGTTTTTGGTAATAAATCTGTATGTTCTAAGCTACTGGTCGGATCGAATTTAAATGTATGGAAAAATTATAGAGGAAGACCTAAGGTTTCAGAAAATTTTCTAAAAAAAAACAAGTCTGATTTCAAAGATTCTTATATCTCTGTGCTTGGCAAGATAAACATTTTTACTCATCTAAATTATCTTTTACAATTAAAAATATATTTACGCATGAATTTTGAGTTTTTGATTTTTTGCATCGACTTTATTTAGTTTTTCGGTAATTAGTCATGAGGTATATGGAGGATTTTTTTAAGTACATTTCGAAAAATTATGTCAAAAAAATTTCAATTTGTCTAGCCGTGAAAAATATTCAGTCAGCACTCTGAAATTGGTATGAAATCTTTCTCTTTTATCTCAAAGGTTTGTGAATAAATTATTTTTCTCTTTACATTTTCGAAATACAAGGCTTCATAAATGGTTTATAGAAATTTTTTAAGATTTGCACCCTACATTCAGCATTGGTAGCAAAATAGTAAATTTTAGCAAAAAATTTCATGTTTATCGAACAATAAAAGAAATGTCATGTGAGTTTTTTTTTCTTAATTTAATGACGCAGTTTCATTAAAACATATATTTAAATCGATTTAGCACTAATCTATTTCCTGTCCAACCAATAATGAATGCAGGAGTGCAGAATTTTTGAAAAAGGTAAATTTTTTAAAAGGCTTTTTTAAATTGCACAAAGAACACATTTGCATTAGATATATTATTCCTATTATTTCATACGTATTATTTAAAAAAAGTGAAAGAATTGTACTATATTTTTGTAAAACAATAGCCGCTTTTCATACTAATTTCAGAGTGCTGACTTTAAATATTTTCACGGCTAGATGAATTGAAATAATCCGAAAATTTTTCAGTATATTATTCCGGAATGTATTAGAAACTACAAAATATTATAAAAAAAAATTGCCTCTATATACCTCTGGTCTAATTCCCCAAAAACCAAATAAAGTCGTTGCAAAAAATCAAAAATACAAATTCATCTTTTCAACTGTTTCTTTATCTCGCCAAGCGCTTTACAGAAATCCAAAAAGCTTTGAAATCGGACTTGATTTATAGAAGTCACGTTTCTTTAAACTTTTACATAGTTAACTTCGATATCCTATAGCTTATCTCATGTTACCACAGGGTGACAGATATGTTCAAGATTTACGTGGGTACCTGCCTGACGGCCCAAATCTACGGTGCTGTCAACAACGGGTGAGTACAATGCGCCCACTAACGCCCCCAGATGCAACAAACTGCTACACCTGAGCACCAATTTGAAGACATGCTTTACCCCTTTGTCAGGAGCGGAGCCCATCTAAAACTCCTTCCGTTCAATGGGTCACGGCACCCGGTTGCAATGCAGCTCCACACTGAGCTCACGCTCTATCCTTCACCACGAAAAGCTCTCCAGGGGGCCACTCCATCTGTCAGGCTGGAACCGAAGTTCCAGGGGCTCCTGACACTCGTAGTACCAGTATTAAGTCACCGGTCGGACTTCGTAGCCAAAATTGACTACTACCAATTGAATTCTAAATAGTTCGGGACTGGTGACCCACCCCTCTCCACAACATCAAACATGCAACAACAAAGATGAACACAAACAGAAGCACACACCGACAGTTAACAATCGCCCCCAGGGGCGACTCGTTGGCCACATGGTGTGACACCAGCAAGGGACAGCACGAACAAAAGACAACAATAACGACACTATACTAGGCCACCCTCACGGATGACTCCAAATACTCTAGAAGAGAGCACAGAGCAAGTGGAGCACACAGGACAAAAACACAACTATCACAGGGTGACAGTAAGATTTATTACCAAAAATTTTTGCCGGTCGTTTGTGCCTTAGTGGAACTTTGATTTAAGAAAATCTCACATGAAAATATCTAATGGCTCAAGTGATATGTTAAAAGAGAACTCAACAATTCTTTTCAAATTTAAAACATTTTTCTATCTTTCTTCAAATTTTCATTCACTCATTACATTCCTTGAAATTTTTATAGATCAGGATCGGACACCAACAATCTCTAACAAAATTACTCAATACCACTATTAATTTAATCATGTCGAATGAACATTTTATCATCACGAACATCTCAGCTGTTTGTTACTAACCAAAATGTTTACATAGTGTCTACATTAGACAATTTTTTAACAAGACAAATGTCAAACTTAACACGAATTTGTGGAAGGTGGCAACAGTTTCACAAAAACAACAATATGGTGTATTCATTATTGTTTTTATATATGCAGTTTGATAACTGTTACAACCAAAATAATAATCAGCTGTTTAACTAAGGTTACCTTGTATATATTTGCACTGATTTTAACGTTTGTTTTGATAAAAATTTGCCTAATGTAGACACTAGGTTAAAAGTGCAGAGTAAGATTAGAAAAGTGGCTTAATTTTTACAGTTAGTTTGGTTTTACGAATAATACATTTATTGTAGATTTCATAAACTACTTATTATAAAATATTGTATAATTAATGATATTGACATCGTCATCTAGAAAATTTTCTTTTATATCCTTAAACTTTTTCAAGTGTGTTATCCTTCAAAGAATAAAGTACTCCTGCAATACAAGTAGTTCATTAAGCTAATGAGTTTTTATTTCTTTTTTTTAATTTATACTTAAATAATCTATTGAGAGCTATTAATATTAAACAAATGTATTAATGATGTTTTTTGAGAAATTACTAATATTTTCTTTTATTTGGAAAACTTTCATTAGCTTATCATTCAAAATGATTAAGAAAAATTATAATAAATATTTAACAAAATATTTATGCTTGTTAAAAATAATACATTTGGATTATGTTGAAATTTATTTCGTCATTCATATATGTTTTCAAAATTAATAAACTTTCCTATAGTGACTAAGGAATTTCTAAAATTCTTAGAAACTTTAAGCCAGTTAGGCATTTTAGTTTTTATCCTTTATATGTTAGTTTTTGTTTCTCTTTGAATCCTTTAATAAATTGACTTTAGATTTTTTTAACCAACATGTGTTTCTGTGTATGTAAATGTTGTAGAAGATCTTTTAACCGAGATAATTTAAATTCTATATATGATTTGTTAAACAACCCTCATAAAACTTCCTTCTTTATTCCTGCCACATGTATGAGTACGTACGTATGTTTTGTTGTATGTAAATACTTTTAATATTTAGATACTGGTAACACCCTTTTAATATTTGTTAACACGTACGTGTTATTCATCTATGGTTATCATTATACATATTTGTTACCAGATATTATTACATTTTTTCATCTTTCTTTCACTTGTTTGAACATCTAGTACTTGTCTTGTTGACCTTTGGTTACAAATATTATTTATAAAAAATGGTCAGTTTAAATCAGTGACGTGGTTGCGGCATCGTCACGTCAACAATCGGACTTGATTTATAGAAGTTACGTTTCTTTAAACTTTTACATAGTCAACTTCGACACCCTGTAGTTTATCTCATGTTACCACAGGGTGACAGATTTGTTCAAGATTTACGTGGGTACCTGTCTGATGGCCCAAACCTACGGTGCTGTCAATAACGGGTGAGTACAATGAGCCCACCAACGCCCCCAGATGCAACAAGCTGCTACATCTGAGTACCAATTTGAAGACATGCCTTACCCCTTTGTCAGGAGCGGAGCCCATCTAAAACTCCTTCCGTACTATGGGTCACGGCACCCGGTTGCAATGCAGCTGAGCTCACGCTCTACCCTCCACCACGAAAAGCTCTCCAGGGGGCCACTCCATCTGTCATTCTGGAACCGAAGTTCCAGGGGCTGCTGACACTCGTGGTACCAGTATTAAGTCACCGGTCGGACTTTATGATTTTACAATTATTTTTCATTAATTTAAATAATACTGTGTTCATGATAACAATGTTTTTGTTCAGTCAAAATTTTAACATGATTGACTACCATAATAATATGTTTTTAAATATTTTTATCAGAAACCAAATTTTAACAAAATGCAAAAGCAACATTATTTCTACAAACATTAAATGTCACCAATATTTATATTTGTCTTTAAACTATATTTTGCTTTGTACAACTTTTGAATGTTTGTTTTTGGAACATGTTATGTTTTCCTCAAATATAGAATGTTTGCTTTTAAACCATATTATTTTCTACACAACTATTGAACATAATTTTGTGCATTAGTTCTGTAGTTTTTCAGTAAGCAATCAATTTAGTTGTGAACAATAATTGCTTATATATTTATTCGAAATTTATGATAAAATGCCGATAAATTTGTGAAAAAATAAAAGCGAATTAAATGTAAATAAAAAAGGTAGAACATTAAGTGGCATTATGATATTAAAAGCATATACACAACATCAATGTGTAGACGAAGAATCCTGTGTCTAATTTGTCCAGAGAAAACATAAAATTGCTGAATTGAGTTCCTATGTAAATACTTACATAAGTAAATAATTAATATTGTAAATAATATATATTAATTATTTACAATATTAATTTTTATAGCCAATAAAAGGGGCTCAATAATCATTTAATAAAAATATTAATTTCGAATTGAAGTGTTTTAATTAAATATTTTATTCAGTATAGGAAACTTATAGTTTTTGGGATTATAATAAGATAAAGTCGAAACATGTTATGCTAGAATGAAATCGTAATATGATAACATGGTATGATAACGTGATAAAACTGGATTATAATATCACAATATGGGATCAAATTATGAAAAAATGGTATCATAGTGTAATAGAATGGAATCCAAATATTATAAAATAGAATCATAATATAATAAAATTCAATCAAAATATGATCAAATGGATTTAAAATATCATAACGCAAAATCATTATATGATAACAACATGATAATATCGCAAACAATATTACAAAGGAAGTTCATATTATTATGAAATCGAATCATTATATGATGAAACCAAACCACAATATGATAAAATGGAGTTATAATAATAATTATTTACAAACATACTAATTTTTAACTGTAATTATATATTCCAATCATAATATGTTGCTCTTAGATTGGTCACCTCAAACGTATTTTTTCTCAGCGTATTGGTGGTATGAAAATAGAGATGACTTTTTTTACTTATGTCTCTTTGAAACTCTTGTTTAATAATAGTTTAAGCTCAAATAAGATTTTAAGCCAAAGTTACTAATATTTTTATTTAATATAATACTAATATTTTTATTTTATATAATAATGTCAAAAATGTCAAAAATCCAATTACGCCTCTGATTTTTAGTCTAGTGTATATGTGTGTGAAAAAACATAAAAAAATCTAAAATATAAATTGTATAAATGAGCAAACATAACCACACTTATGTTGCTAATAATATTTAAACTAAATCAAGCACAATGATAAGACAAGTAAGTACAACAACAATAATGATGGTCAGTCAGACAGACAGTGAATGAACACGTTTGTCATTTATATTGTTAAAAATTTACCCCACCCCCTTAAATGTTTATGTGTTTTTCTTCATGTGTATGACTTTGAAACATAAAAAATTTCATGTAGAAATTTTGACCCCTTTTTTAAATGGACATCATTTCCGTTTAGTAAATTTTTATGTAATAAATTTTTATCTTGCAACACTTTTGTTAACGGCAATTTGTTTAACAATATGTGTGTGTGTGTGTGTGTGTGTGTGTGTTTTAGATCAACATTACTTACACATTCATAATATTTAATTTAATATTTTTCTTGTTTCCTTTTCGATTTTTTTTACATCTTTGTGGTTCACCATAGAATTTTGCTTCCACAATTTAGAATTATTACCAAAAGTATCTTTACTTTATGCAAGGGGTGGAATTTTTATGAAGTAGAAAGATCATAATATTCCTTGAATGTTTATCTCTGCTCAAACAGTGTATGTGGTCAGTAAATTGCATTAATGTTTGAGTAAAACTGTTTGATATGAATCTTTATTAAATTTTGGTCAAACGATTAAAAAGAAAAAAAAAAAAAAAAAACTGTAACATTAAATTGTCATTAAATGTTTAGGTTTTACTAAAATTACATAAGATAAAAACTATTGAAATTACAATTTTAATAGAAAATTACTTCGGAAAAAAGGAAGTATATTTATGATACGTTCCTTTCAATTGAAGACTGGAAACTAATTGGAACATTCCTAGTTAAATAGATATTAAGTGTTGTCTCATAGACAGCGCCAAAGTCCACATAGGCTACAAAAAGCCTGAAAGAAAGGTTAGGATATCTGAAGAGAATTGGTAGCCAATCGTAATAGCAAAATAAAAATCAACTAATAACGACAAATCAAAATTCAGACCAAACAAGTTATGAGCACTGTTGTTAGATGTGATGATTTATTGTCATTTTGAGGATTTTTGGTTCTAAAAATGGCCAGTTGACGATTTGACGATTTCTGACCCAAATTTGACAATTTTTTATCAAAGGAGATTCAGAACTATTTTCAGTATTTCTTATATATATTTTTTCTAAGTAAATTAGTTCGTACATAAGTATTAGCAATTAAAATAAAAGTCTTCTTAAATTTGTCAATGTAAAGGATTTATTTATAGAAAAGATTTATGAGAAACCATATAATATATTATTCGATTCAATTTTATACGTTTTTATTATAAAATAGCAAATAAATACTTTACAAAAGACCAAAATAATTTTTCAATTCTTATAAAAACACTTAATTTCATAATCAAGACATTAAAGATCGTTAAATAGCAGTACTTATTCGTAGTATCCAAGGATATTTTTGATGATTAATTTAAAAATAAATTTCGTATATCGTCGATGGTCTTTTTGTTTTTTAAAAAACTTGTCAAGAGGCAAGTTAAATAACTTCTTTTTTGTTTGAAACTAATACAAAATTATGTATTAGAAATTTTCATGATTATATTATCATACATAGATACTACCACAGTATAAGGAATTAGTAAGTTAAGTCTCTCATTTGAAAGTACGTAACCATCAAAAGTACTTAACACTAAGAATGTGTTAGTAAAATTTTATTTATATGAATTGGTGTAAAAACCACATTCACCACAATATTTTTTGTTGCTATTTAGCAACAAAAATATAAATTATTTTAAAATCTACATTTTTATACCCTTCACCACAGGTTTAAAGGGTATATATAACTTTGTCATTCCGTTTGTAATTTCTACAATTTTCGTTGGAGAGCAAAAGGGTTTATATTTTTTGGTTCCTTATAAGAAATGATGTCGATAGGACGATGTCTGTCTGTCCATCCGTCGGTTGAAGCCCACCGATAACTGCAAAATATATTAAAGGGTGATTCAAGTAGAGATACTTTTTCCAATAGCCTTTTTTTGACAGATCACATGTGAGTCATGTCATGCTGTCATGTTATTTTTGTTTAGTATTGTTTGGCATTTCGTAATGGACGAAGAGATTCAAGAACTGCCACTTCATTCAGAAAAAACAACGGTTTGGTGTGGTTTGTGGGCCGGTGGAATCATCGGTCCATATTTCTTTAAAAATGATGCCGGTGCGAACGTAACCGTCAATGGCGACCGTTATCGTGTCATGATAACCGACTATTTGATGCCTGAAATTGAAGCTCGTGATCTCGGCGACATTTGGTTTCAGCAAGATGGTGCCACTTCCCACACATCGCATCAATCAATGGATTTATTGAGAGAACACTTCATGTTTTGGGCCGGTCGATTGGCCACCAAGATCGTGTGATATCACACCGTTAGACTTTTCCTGTGGGCATATGTAAAGTCTAAAGTTTATGCGGACAAACCCGCTTCGATTGGAGGAAAACATCACGCGTGTGATTCGCTAGTTACCAGTCGAAATGCTCGAACGAGTCATCGAAAATTGGACTCAACGGATGCACCAGCCGTTGCTACGTCGCAGATGCCAAAGAATATTCTTTCAAATGATAATAAACATTCCCCATTAAATTTGAATTTTCTGTGTTTTTTCTTTAAAAAAGTAGGGAACCTCGAAATGAATCACCCTATATATCAAACGATCAGAATGGCGTTTGTGAAGCCTCCCGATAACACAGATATATGTTATTTATATATGTATATATATGTACATATATATATATATATATATATATATATATATATATATATATATCATATATCTGTGATCAGAAATTTAAATTTTTCCAGAACTTTTCTCTTGTAACTCGGAAAAAACCGGTTCAAAAATAGCGGGGACATTTAAAAAAACTGGTTTTTCAAATTGGTTTTCTATTTTCTGAAGCCCCTATATAAGCTTGACAAATTTTTTCAGAATTTTAGCGCTGAAGCAGTCAACTCAGAGATATCGGCCAAAACGCATTTTTGGTCGATATCTAAATAAACTACGGACTTGGTTCTTATATGGATCGATCACAAATATTTTTCTTGACTTTCGGTTATTTGGCAAATTTGTTTATTTTTTTTATTTATTTAATGTCTGCTTCCCTTATAGTTGTTGGTACTGAAAAACAACAATAACAACAATAAATTAAGGCATATTTGGTTTTTCCTACTTTTTGAAGCACTTATTTATGCTATTCATCACATAAAATGTCTATTTTTATATATTAAATTATTTTAAAAAATATTTTATTAATATTTTAGTAAATCCAAAAATATATATTGTTTGAACATTTTATGAAAAAGAAATAATTCCTTTATTGTTTCTATAAAAAAAATTATATAATTTTTTGAAAATTTTCAAATATTGAAATTTGTAAATAGTAAAAATATTTTAACAAGAAAATTTTTTTTTTTTTCAATAAAACATTTACGATTTTGAATGTTAGATTTTACAAATTCCGAGATAGGTCCAAACTTAAGTAAAAAATATAATTGATTTTATAAATTTAGTAATAGAAAATTAAATTTAATTTTTTCTATGCATTAAACGTAATACGCATAGTAATACACAGCTATGGACAGAATAACTTACAAAAGAAAATACTTTCATTACGGATTTTTCTTGAATAACGAGGTTACTTAATAACAAAAGACTATTTTCTGGACAACAATTGAGAAATGCACAGGGATAGCTAAAAATTTAACAGCTTCATACCTGGGAGAGATATTTCTACAATCTAAATTATCTGTTCATGTGCTAATCAACATGAATAGAACGATATACTAACGGAAAGTCCAGATATCAATGAGATTAACAACAAGGCTCCTTGACTAAAAGAAATCTCCCATGGACTTATCATAACCGTCTCAAACACAAGTGGTCAACTTTGAGAGACTAAGTATAATTTGTATCAATCTAACCAATATTCTGGATGTCGAAGTAAGAAAAAAATTGTCTTTAAAATTCCAAAGAAAGACGAGTCGAACAATAGCAAAAACTGGATGAATATAACACTCCTTTCTATGATGCAAAAGGTCATAGCAATTTTGATGAATAAGCGACTCCTTATGCTACATATCTTGGCAGTATGATCATAGAATCTAACAGCTCTCGTATTAGTTAGGCTATGCAAACGTATTGAAAACTGCACTTTCGAATTATCTTTCCACTCGGACAAAATGCAACATATTTAATAGCGAGAGAGAAGTCTGTCCAAATACCATAAACAACCAAAGTCTGTATACTTTAACATGTCATACTCCCATAAATATGGAAGTCAAATGGAATCCTGTAGGTAGGAAAGGTCGGTGTTATCTAACGAGCCAACGACAATTTGATGCCGAATCGATGAAAACGTAGTTCGAGCTGTAGATGTAATAGATAAAATCGAAGGGAATAAATTAGATCAGGCCCCAGTAGAAACTAAATATATATCAGGGAAGGTGTAATTGTATTTTTATCCAGTACAATTCGGTCTTTAAAAATACTGTAATTCTTTAGTAAGGTGAGGTCTTAGTTTTCCAAGAATTTACAGTTTGTATCAGGGTTGGCAAATGAAATTTTTAAATAAGTACCAATTATCTCCAAAAATTATACTTTTTCGATCTTATTTGTACCGTTATAGATTAAAAAAATATGTTTTTACTTATATTTAACAAAAAATAACGTAGTACATGAAAAGATACTTTGATACTATCGCGCATCCTTGATACCATTTGATGTCCCGAAATACCATTGAATCGCCGAATAAATTTATTACTTCAAAAATATTTTTTAAGTAAAAAGTCCCCTTTTTATTCATGATGTTAAAACTTGAATAATAATTTATTTAATCTATTAAAATCTATTAGAAAACAATAATTGTGATGATGAGTCAACCAAAAATATGCAAAATCATATTCTTTCTTGGGCTTCTAATGAATAAAAATGTTAGTTATTTATCCGTTTCAGATAATTTTAAAAATTTTGGCATCGATTTGTTGTAGCATATTTTTGCATATTTTAGTCATAACCGCATATTTTTGCACTTTTGAGCAAATTTTGTCATAGTTTAATAGAAAAAATCCTCATTTTAGAACATATTTTAGCAAATTAAATGTCATATTTTTGCATATTTCATATTTAATAGCATAATTTTACATATATTACATAAAACAGCATAATTTTGCATATTATGCACTTAAGAGAAGAATTGCATATTTTGTTTTCAAGATAATTTTTTACAAAATTTTCCGTTTGAGAAAATTTTTTTTTACTGCCGCATACGTGAGAAATTCCATAATAATTTTCATCTTATAAATTGATAGAAATTCCTTCATTTCTTGATACAATGTTTTTGAATGCTTTTAAGCAATTGCTAATAAAAATTAAGTTACTTTTAGGAGGAATAGTAGATAATTTAAAATTTAGCAGAAAACATACTATTTTAAGAGCATAAATTTTATGTAAATCCAATCAGTCGACTAGAAGTTACAAATATATTTCCAAAAATTTTCGATTCGGCCCCATTGTTCATTGTACTTTTCAGGCTCAAATTGTACAAAAAAAGTACAATTGTATTTGTATGACATCCCTAGTTTGCATCTTTAAGATACTCTAATTTTAGTATGTTATCCCTGTGGAAGTTTTCTTTTCTAATGCGATCAAATGCTGGGCATTGGCATAGAAAATGTTTTATTGTTTCGCTCTCTTCCTCGCATGCTTTACATGTTGTATCATCAGATAAGACCATGCGAGCTAAATGAGCTCTCAACTCTGTATGGCTCGTTTTTACACCCAGTGATGCCAACTTATCTTCTTCTAGGCCAGGGCTGACAGATTTGGGGTTTTGATCCTACATTTGAGAATTTTTGTTGCAGAAAATTATCAAAACTTTGTTGTTGGTAATTGGGGAATTTGTTGGAGATATTAAAAATATTTTGGAGATTTTTTCGGGGAAATTGTTTAATAATTGTATATTTTATTTAGTTAAAAAATGGCACAAAAGTATTAATTTTAAAGACGCTGCAGATACATGTCATTGTAAAGAACTTGTTCAAGCTGTCCTTAATATACTAACGATCCCTACAAGCAACGCATATGCTTCGAGATAGCATGCAATATAAACTCCAGGAGGCACCTTAACTCATTGATATCCATTGTACCATTGTTTAAAGAGTTGCAGTTTTTTCCTTTCTTTTTAAGTGTGTGAAACAGTGATTTAAAAGTAATATAAATTTTGGGGAATATATTAATGACAATCAGTGTTGCCAGGAGGTGAGAAAAAAAGAGGCTAAACTGATCTTAAAAAAAGGCAAAAAAGGCTAAATACTCCAAAAAATTAGGCTTCTAATTTAAAAAGTTTTTTTCTTTTTTTACAGATACTTTAATAAAATTATAAATTAAATATAGAACGGCTTCTAGCAAAAAAAAAAAAAAAAAAAAAAACCCAATGAAATATCGTTCAAAAAGTTTCCATACAAATTTGGGTTTAATTTCATACAAAAAACTAATGCTTTGAAGCAATTTCTCTTAATTTTTTAAACTATAATTCCTTTTTGATTAGGCATTTTCAAATTTTGAATGATTTTCGCTTTCATAAGAATTTTTTTTTAAATAATATTCATAAATAGTTTCTATGTTTAATGAAGTGTAATAAAAAATAATTATAATAATCGATTTAGTAAGTCCATAAAATTAGTTATTTTTGATTTGGAGAATAAAGCATTGTAGGCGAAATGATTGCTATGTATAAATAATCTTAATTTTTAGTGCGAATAAATACAAAAAATTTTTAAATGGATGGTTCTGTAGAAATAAAATTAGTACAGTACACGCTCGGAAATTCGAACCACTTTGTTTTTAGTTCGATTTTCCGAATTATTCGAATTTCTGGACGGTTTTTTTTATACAAAAATTTAGGAAAATTTGACCATAAATATATAAAAAAACTATGTTTTTTCATTTTAGTTCATTCAACATAAAAACTATAAAAAACTTAACGAAATATAACAAAAAGTAAAAATTCAGTTCATTTGACTTTAGTATGTATAATATAAATACATATGTACATATACGAACACTAAAAAACTGACTTTTAAACTCTAACAACATCAACAAGATCTGTAAATTATCTATTAAAATGGGATTCCCCTTTTTACTTTGTATTTGGTTAAACTAAATTGTCAAAATTTTAGTGTTTACAATAAAAAAGAAAAAAACCGCTCGGAAATTCGAATTTTGGATTTGGAATTTTTGCTTACAAGGGCTATTAAACCTAATAATTTTGAAACGTCGACAATTTCCTAATCAGTAAACCGAAAAAATGTAAAAAGTTTTAAAATCATTTACAAGTGTCTACAGCCTACATTAGGAGTATGGACACATACAAAATGTAATTTTCAAATATATTTTTGTGTTTTTTTAACTTTTAATGTTTATCGGTAATCAATGGAACCGTTCTTAATTACCAATTGATAAAAATACATCAATTGGTAAATAAAGAAACTAGAGCTAAAGGAAATATTTGAGGAAAAACGTCAATTTCTTTCCTTATTCTATTTCGCTTTGAATTCACACCAAGAATTTACTCTCACTTTCTCTTCACTAAGACATAATAATTTCATTCAAACATAAATGTTATGTTAATGGTCAATTCCTGTAAGCACCAAAGTCTCCAGAGAGATATTGTTGTGGTAAATGAATTAATTGTTAATTTCCTCATTTTATAACAAATTGTTAGAATTGTTTTGTAGTTTATAATATTGTCTTTTTGTTTTTGACCATAATAGTAGACATAACAATTCATTTGATAAAGACGAAAACAAGCACATATAGTACATACATACATACATACACATGAGCATGAAATGAATAAAAATCTATAAAGACTTTTGCTAAACGCATTAAAAGATTAACACACTGAGATACATAGACATGTGGGGTAATACGGTGGTAAAACATGACAAAAACATTAACATTAACAACGATATGAAACAATGAATAGCAAATTATTATGACCAAGTTAACGTTAGAAAACAAAATGACTTAATGACCCTCATTATTGGTAACAATGAAAATAACAAAAGTAATGAGTAATGAACACACGGGTAAATGAACAGATACTACGAGCATAAAGGGAAAGAAAGATGCGGTAATAAAATTAAATAAATGTTAATATATAAGTTGGTATATAATACAGGGGTAAGAAGAATCAAGAGAAGGGGTAGGTATTCACTTTGGTCTGTATTTTATGTAAATGTAATTGACCTAAACAGTAACAGGTAAACTAACAATTATAGTTCGTGAATAATGATGTAAATTCATTTAAGGAAGATAAATATTTCTTTTTATTCTTAACTATACATATGTATGTGGTGATTGGAGAATGCATCCGGGGATTTCATTTCCCGGAATTCCCGGGAAATTTGCTATTTTTCATGTCTCGGAATCCTGGACGGAATTTCTGGGAATTTGAAAAGCACTTAAATGGAAGAAAAGAACTTCAACAAAAAAATTATATTTTTCAGTAATTTTTTAAAGAAAATTAAGCTAAAAATCCGGCTGGGAATTATATCTTAATGACAATGATATCTTAGTAATATGTCAGGACTAAAAACCAGCATGTGGAAAAGCATAACTAATTGAAAGATATATAAATTTGTCAGCAATAAAGACATCTGAAATTTGTAACATAGAAGTTTTACAAAACATTAAGAAAGTTAAAAAAAAGTAAATAGTGAGTCCAACTAATCATTAAACAGAAAATATTCTCTGTTATATATAAAATCGTCTGAACGTTTTATAAGAAATATTGTAAGGAAATTTAACTGACGATTGACAGAAGCTTAATGATTTGGTTCAAAATTCTTTTTTGCGAGCTACATTTAAACGTACCTAAAATTATGAAAGGGTTCATCACTTATAAGATCTTGGCCAAATTTCCTACGACAATTGGAACAGGATGCTATACAGCCATTTATGTTGATAATCCCAAAGAAAATCTTAATTTTTTCCCCCACCAATATTAATAATATGTACATTAAACGATAGTTAAGTAAAAACCAATGTACTCATATTTTATAATTTTTTTAAAAATAGGATAAAAATATTTTAATAAAATTCAATTATTTTTTTGTCCACTTAAACTTTTTTAGAAAACTCACAAACAATAGGATTATTTATTTAGCTGTTGTTTTATTTATATCATTAGTATTAAAGACAAAAGATTTCAGAAAAATATCCACAACATAAGTGACCGTGAAACATCCTGTTTCATAATTTTAGGTACGCTTTTTAATTGCTTGATATTGCGTCGATATCTACAATATTCGTGATGTATCTATAAACTGTGAAATTTGTGAGAACAAGCTTTTTACTTGATTATCGAAAATATTTTTTTATTTTTCTCAACAGTAGTAGTGGCTTTCCTTGATATAGAAGGGGCCTTTAATAATGTGACTCCGGAGGCAATCAAATTGTCCCTGGAAAGATTGGACATTCATCAGCCTCATATGGAGACTTCTAACCACTATTGATATAATATCCAGCAGTGGTGTGTCCACCATTTACAGGGTAACAAGTAGGGGTACTCCGCAAGATGGAGTTTTATCTCCACTTCTCTGGAATATCAACGTTAACTCATTACTCTGGGAAATATCTGGATACTATGTCTCACCGCCTACAAACTGCTCTGGGACTAATTAGTACATGGAGTACAATTAGTGGCCTTATCCAGGAAAAATCCAGGAAAAACGGAACTTGCTCTTTTCTCTAGGAGATATAAGATTTCATCTTTCCCACTTCTACGCCTAAACGGTGTTGAATTAAAGATGTCAGATATTGCGAAGTACCTTGCGATTATACTAGACTCCAAACTGCCCAGACTCTAGAGTATACGGTAAATCCTAGGGTATACATCCCAGGAATACGAAATGGCTCTTCGAAACGGTGATTAAGCCCATACTTATGTATGGAGCGATAGTATATTGGAAGGCTATGGAAAAATCCACCTATATCGGATTCTTTGATAGGATTCTACGTAGTTCAGCGTTACTCATAACAGGAGCGCTTCGTACAACTGTATCGAAAGCCTTATTTGTTATAATGAACTGGTTACCGGTAGATTTTATGGCCAAACAGATCGCCATTATGGCGGCGATAAGGCTCAGGACTATAGGTGTAGGGAATGATAGTGGATTCGGCTATGCAACCATTCTGGGATTCCTTAATAGCATTCTTAGCAATAAAGATTATTATAGGGGGGAGGGTGTCTATATTCCCGTTTATAGGAAAAGCATTTTCTTTAAATTGCCAGATCACTGCAGCATTCTTCAAGCAGAGATCTCAGTCATAAAGAAGGCGATGAACTGGCAGTCAAGTCGCGATTAAATCGTTCTCGGGTGTCTTTTCGTCATGCAAATTAGTACATGAATGCCGGACATCTCCTAATAAGATGGCGAGACATTCAAAATGGATCTGGTCTGAGTTAGGGGTCGTGCAAGCACCCCAGGTAATTTTATTGCGGATGTACTAGCCAGAGATGACTCCTGCAGATCAATAAATCTGCGGAACTTATCGAAGATGGCACAAGATATATGGACAAATGAATCCACATGTTCAACCTCGAGGCAAATATGGCCCCATTATGATGAATCTTGATCTTACTTCATTATGGGACTACCGAGACATCGACTAAAAATTCTGTTATTCATTGTCACAGGCCACTGGATTGCTGGTGCGCATGCTAGGAGACTAGGGCTCCCTTTTAACAACTTTTGTAGAAGTTGTCGGGATGAGGAAGAGGAGGAAATGGTGGAGCATCTACTGTCCCACCCTTGCTGAGGTCAGGACTGCTAATTTTGGAAGTCCGTTTGTGGATGTATTATCAGATCTCTCTGATATTGACATCAGATGGAAATTCCTTCATACATGCGTCGAGTTGGCTCGTTTCGAACGCTGTAATGGACACGTGAGTTAGCAACACATGATCCCTCAAGGTTTTACAAAGAGACCAAATTGGACTCAAGTGAGCTGTCTCTTATTGACTATACAGCTGCTCTCAGAACTTAATCTAACCTAACCTAATTCAGTAATTCGTTTTTAATGGAGAAATAAGCGATTGATATTTAGTTACAAACTTAAGTACATACTACATCGTCCCTGCACTGACTTGATTACATTCGATGCACTTTACTGAGCTAAGGAATTTGTAGCAAACCTTTAATTTTATACTCTTGAAAATCTTTTTATTGAAAATCGTGGTTCATTAACTTTTATTTAGCAATCGTTTGCTATATGTAACACTAATATTGTGGAGAACATTTGTTTTTATTTTTTGAAGATTTCTTCTGGAATCATTAAAAAATTACCGTTTAGTAGCATATTCCAATCATCTTAGAAAGTTGAAATTTAACCAGGATATTGCAAATAGTACCTCCTTCCATAGACCAAACCTGTAGTTTAATA
Source organism: Protocalliphora azurea (assembly GCA_932274085.1). NCBI lineage: Eukaryota > Metazoa > Arthropoda > Insecta > Diptera > Calliphoridae > Protocalliphora > Protocalliphora azurea. The sequence continues at coordinate 42,554,036 of OW026520.1, forward strand.
AACTTAAGAACTTACAAAAAGAAAAACACTAAAATATCTTAATAAAAATTGCTCTCTAAAACTATCTATGTAAAGTTTTCACCAAAACTCCTTAAAAATTTCGTTCATTTTCCATAATACACATTAATTATGATGATAAGCTAATTCATAAAAATTTTGTGAACATTTTTTGAAGTAACGAAAAACCAGCGAAATTAAACAGTTTTTTTCTTTTCTGAAAGTTTATTGAAAATTACATAAAATTTAGGAAAAGGATAATAAAATTTCCTTTTCCTAATACATCATTTCCCAATCCTTTATCTCTTTAACCCTTTTTTATCGAACATAAATCAGTAATTTTTTTATTTCTTAATATTCTATAACCTTATCTTCATTTATTGGTTTAATAAATCATAAGAAATAATTTAAACCTCAAAAAGTTTGCAGCCTTAAAAATATCAAAAAAAAAAAAAAAAAAAGAAAAAACAAACTTTAAACCCCTATAATCATTTCCAATCGTGTGTATTACGAGTATTTTAAATTTTCTACTCATACATGTGTAAAATTCTATTGTTACTCCTTTAATTTGATTTCGTATGCGTTAAAAAAAAAAAGAAATAATAATTTTCTTACTTTATTTCCGCACGAATTAAAATTTTGTCACTTTGGTCCTGTGTACCAGCAGGAGTAGCAGCAGCTTTGGCATCAAAAATAAAGTTCACTTAAGTAACAATATTAGAAACATTTTAGTGAGTTGTTGAGAAAATAAGAAATATTTCACACTTTTCATATCTGAATTCAATCACTGACACGTGCCATTGAGGGCATATTATTTTCTTTCTTTTTTTCCTTCTTTTTTTTTTCTGCAGCAAAAAATCTCTGCTTAAAAATCTAATAAAAATTTTGTTACAATTTGTTACGCTCAATATGTTTTTAAAACAACTTTGTTAAAGATTTTTCTTCATATCGTTATTTATGACAGGAAAAACTTTAAATTTGTTTTAGTGAAAAATTTAAACGTTATTTTAAAGGACAGTCAATGTTAAATTTTATTTTAATGTCAAAAAAGTTGGAAAAGAATGGATTGGCTTTTAAATATGGTGTTTTTTTTTTGGAGTTGGACAATGTTTTCTTAAATTAAAATTAAATTGAAATTTAAAATAATTCATTTGTTCCAGTCATGTATTTCATTTAAATCCAGAGTATAAATATGTTTTCTAAGCATACTCATGCATTTAGCTCATTTGCTACAAAAGAGTCCCAGCAAAAATAAACAGAAGTCATTTTTAAGGAAGTACTTTTTCATTACTTCCAAAATTTCAGTAAGTGTACGGTTTTTTGTGCTTAAGAAGTTGTATATAACTTCATCTTAACATCATCCCAAAGATGTTTTTAAAAAGCCATTCAGAAAAATTTTTCTGATATAAAACGTTAAGAATTTACAAATACTTATTACTTACTGCTTTAATCAAATAAAAAATTTTGTTATCCATATTTTTTTAATAAAAAATATAAACAAGTTTACAATCGTAAATTGCCTTGTTTTCTCTGTTTGGCAGTATTAAAGCAGAGTTTGTGGACTATAATTAGACACCAGCAGAATGGAATACGTGTTTTCTGTGCCGCTACACACTTCATCAGTATTCCTATCTATTTTGGTTTCGTTGAAACCTAAACATGGCGCTCGCTTTGCACTGGTTGCAATTTTGAGGAACTCAATTAGCAACGCCAGGCGTTTGGGGCAAATAAAAGGGAGGTTGAACCTAGAGTCGTAAACTCTCTTATAGATGTGATTCCAGTATTCGGTTCGAAGGACCATAAATAAGTTTGCAATCGTAAATGGCCTTGTTGTCTCTCTTTGGCAGTATTAAAGCAGAGTTTGTGGACTATAATTAGACACCAGCAGAATGGAATAAGTATTATCTGTGCCGCTACACACTTCATCAGCATTCGTGGTGTCTTATCCATTTTGGTTTCATTGAAACCTAAACAAAATATTTGATTTATATAAATTTTCTCGAAATGATAAAAAAAGTACATTAAAAAATCAATTTTACATGACATCGTGAACATGACTTCCTACTCAGTAAATAGGTATCAAAAAAGAGAACATCTTCCAATGACAAGCCTATATGAAATTCATTGGAAATGATCCGAATTTCCACCACTTCTGGATCATAAGTTCGGGATCTTATTGAATTCTTCAAATGGTATTTCTTTACTAATTAATAGCATCCCAGCAAAAACTTTGCTTTCCTGGTAAGCTTGCAGGTATAATTGGAAACAAAAATAAACTACTTATTTTTTGCTTGAATAACTAGTTATTTTTGTTCGACTTGTCCACAAATTCATGTAGTTACTTTTTGACTCTAGGGGTACTCAAAAATATGTACCTAAACGAAAATAAAAATAAAATAAAAAACCAAAAGTTTTGCCGTGAGTGAGACTCGAACTTGGACACACACTAACCATTCGTTTTTACTGACTAACGTCTTACTCAGTACACCATCTCACACATAGCTTCCTAAGCGACAAAAAATCTTTTTAGTTTAAAATATCTTTTTAGACATTTTGTTATAAAAAACTGACAGCTTCAGAATGGGGTTGAACCAACAACCTTCTGGTTGTTAATCCGGCGCTCTAGCCAACTCATCCACCTGATTGCAGTATTACTGTGCTATTATACTATTGAGTACTTATTAATGTAATACAGAGTAGGCAAATAATAGACGCCTCATTACCAAGAAACTACTTTAATAAGTAGTTGTTATTACCGAAAACCAAAAACTTTTTGCTGGGATATTTGATCTTTTTTTTTTAGCACCTTAAAATATTTGTAAACGTAGCTGGATGGTGCATGGATAGAGGCCTTACCGTTAACTTCACTAAGATTAATCTCGTAGCATTTCGTTGAGTTTTGAGACTTAGAGAGCCGATATTAAACTACTGAACTATGTTCAAACGAATTAAAATATTTTGGTATCATTCTTGATAGGAACACTCATTCGGAATCATCAATTGCCCCATATTACTAATAAAGCAATAAAATTATTATGTCAACAGCTTTTTGCAGTCTAAAACCTAGAATGCTTTATTGGTTTTTCATGACGATAATTAAAGCTATGACCTACATATGTCAATGCAAAAGCTTTATTAGACAAGCTTTATCGCATCACTTGTATTTTTATTACTGGCATCATGAAGACATATCCCACATTAGCCCTGGGGCATTTTCTACATATACCCCGTTCCCTACAAGCAAAATAATACGAAAGTGATTCAAGTTTATATTGCTTAGAAGAAAAATTTCGTATTGCGGAAGTTTCATCCATCGGAAGAGATTGTACGTTACAGGCGATACATCTAAGCAATAAGAAATCAATACGCCTAGAAGAAAAATAGGCAATATTACTAAAAAATCATCTAGGTGAAAAAAAGAAGATACCGCCAGATAATCTTCTGGAAGATGTAATAAATATATAGAAAAACTAACAAATTTCTTCAATATGTTTTTATTTTTGAACAATTTTCCGACAACTAAAAAAATTGTGACCGAAAAATAAAAGTACTACATTAATTTCTTCGAAATGATCTCAATGGGATATCATCAATTTATTGCAGAGATGATAATCACTTTACTGAAAAAAGGGCGATATTTTGAGGAAAAAATAATAAAAAAATTTAAAATTTTATATATTTTTTATTGTTTATTACCTAATTTTCTTTAAAATGATAAAAATGCAATATTAAGAAAATATTGCTTTGATGATTTTCGTCCAAATAATAAAAAAGAAGATATTGCGTAAATTTCTTCCAGACAGATATCTTCCCAATGTTACTAGGGTTTTTATTCCGAGAATTTTTTTTATTTTGAAAGTACATTCATGTATTTTCCTAATACTCAGGAATGATTTAAATAAAGTCCCGATTCATGGAAATTGAAGAAGGTAGGGGAATTAAAAGTCCCATCCATTACACACTTTGCTTACTTTGTGTCTATACTAGACAATTTTTTACCAAGACAAACGCCAAAATCAATGCGAATTTATGGAAAGTGGCAACAGTTGTACAAAAACAACAATAAGCCGAATTCATTAACGCATTTGCCTTTTGACAGCTGTAACAAACAAAAACAGTAATTAGCTGTTGAATTGCAGTCAACTATGTAGATTTGTTCTAATTTTGAAAAAAATTTGTCTAGTATAGATTCAAAGTTAGGAAAGAATCATACAGGAATGTGACAAAATAACCAACTTAAAGGCTGGGGACATGATAGGTGTAACGGTCCAAACTTCTCTTGACCCATTCTCTTAGAAGACGATTGCTACCTATCAATCCGGCCGTGCTCAGGGCAATGGGGTGGTGTTCTTGTCTTCCTCGAAAATGGCTAAGAACCGATAAAATATAATTTAAAAAGGTAGCAATAACCTAACCAATGTTAACTACATAAAAAAATAAATAATAAAATAAATGAATAAAATTAAATTCGGCCTAAAACTTCAAAAAAGGAAGAAGATGTTAGAACTTTCTTTGGATTCTTAACCCTTCCCAACCATGATATCATAACCCTAATGAATTTTAGATAGCTCTAATATTACCCTAACTAAAATATTTAAATAATTTAGTCATATCACTTACCAAACAATATCCAACGATGACAGCAGGCCAAATGTAATCTTGAATTTGATAAATAGGTTCGATGATATTGAAATTTTAATTCTCATTATCTATAATTTAAGTTAAAAATTAAATATTCAAAATTCTGTAAAGTGTATTGATGTAGTGATATATATGTGTATTTATAAGTAAGTGTTAAAGTGTAATAAGTGTAAATATTTATATGTGTGTTTACATTATTTAAATAAAAATTTAAGTTAAATTAGTTTAAATTTAAGATTAAACAAATTTAAACAAAGTTAAAAAAAGAAATTAAGTGAGATGAAAGTTAAATCAAGTTCAAAAAATTAAGTTAAAATTAAGTTAGGATTTAAATCAGATTTAAGTTAAGTTTTAAAAGATTTTAATTTATGTTTTAAAAGATTTTAAGTTAGGATTATATTAGAATTAAGAAAGATCACATTTTATATAGAAAAGTAAGATTTGATTATTATGATGATTGATTAATTATGATGAGATGAATATCTAATTCATTAATTAATTTAAGTTTAAAATGAATTGTAGTTTAAGAAGATTAGGTAGTTTCAAGTCAATATTTTACGATTAGCGTAGATATGTTTCCGAAAAAAAAATATCTTGAAAATTGGTCTGATTGGTGTACTAGGAGTTTCCACTTATAAAAATCTCGTATATGTGATTCTAACACTGTCCAATCTATCCAAATTTAAATTAAATTATCAGTTATTTTCAATATTATAATGTTCCTCTTTTTATAAATTCGGTATTCTTTCCAACAGATTGTTGCAGGATTTCCATTCACCCTTTTCCTATTTCTTGTGTCCTTTTCTTGTTTATATATCTTATTTTCTTATTATTCAAATTAAGCACAAAAATTTTATTTTATTTTCTGTATATTTAATATTCAGGTGGTCTTTTCTCCTCGATAAATTTGTACGAATGAAAATATTAAAAAATTTTCAATGAATATTCATTTGAAAAAAAAAAAAAAAAAAAAAAATTAATTAAAGTATTTTCAAACCTACTAAACATTTTTATGTTCATTTGGCCCTCACATAGGGCATATGCGGATATTAAAGTTATTTGAAATAAATTGGGTTTATGTTGCATTCCCCGCCGTTGATGTTTTTGTTCCAAATTTTCAAATGGCCTTACCAATTTCGGCTATTTTTATTTACGTTAGAGTGTACTTGAGGAGAGGTTTGATGAGTATGAAGGTATTTATTATATCCGATAGCCAAGTTTCTTCAATGGCTTTATCATCTCATAATAGACTTGGTGTACACAACGATTTGACGTTATGTTGGGTATCTGGCCTGAAGGTCAAGTGAAAAATGAACATGCAGGCTTTATGAAGACTCACCTAAAAGCGCGACACTTTTTTATAGGACCCGAACACTTTTTTGACATATCTATAGGCTACGACTAGAAAAGGATTAGACATTAGAGTACGTTTTCTTCGACGAGACCTCTTGGTCGCTAAAGAACGTAGAAATTCTCTTAACTACTAAGGAGTGCATACGATTTAAGGCGATTAACCTCTACTATATGTGAAAGAAATTAATGCCGTTACCTTATCTACACTTATCAATATACTCAGAAATTATGTGCTAAATTTTGTTGCAAAATTAGATTTTCTCATGCAAACGTATAATTCAAATTTATAATTAAAATCCATATCGACCATTTAAGGAAGGAAATCGACTTAAAAACTAAATTACTCTGAATCGTTTGACAGAAAAGTTAAGAAAAGCTGGCCTGAAGATCTAATATTTGGAGGCAAAAGGTGGGTGAAGATTCTTGCGATGAAATGTTTGAATAAAAATTTTCAAAATTGTTTGATGTCTCAAGCCATTTGTACGTTCCAGAAAAGAAGGACTTCATAACTAATTGCTACATTCGGAAAAGATTTTTTCCTATCGTTAACAAACACAGATGGTCCTTACACACTTTTCTGGACTGTTCTTGCTACTTTTCATTATAGCAAAAATGCAAACGGCATTTTTATGTACCAAGGAAGGTCAGTCCATTAAGCTGTTAATTTGAAAGATATTGAGCGTTTAAAGAATACTAAAAGAGAAGGAAAAACGATACTACGAGTATCACAAAAGTCCCACGTTTTACATGGATAGCTAGCCAGTCGTCCAGCCAGCTAGACGGACGGACATCGTCCGATCGATTTAAAAAGTGATTCTAAGTCGATTGGTATATTTTAACTTTTTCCATGCGTTACAAACATAAGCACAAACGTGTAATACTCCAACCACCTATGGTGGTGTAGGGTATAATAAATTAAACTTTAAAGAGAAGTGGACACATTCCAAAAAAAAAAAAAAAATATTGAAAGCACAGATCATTTCTTATCCAGGATAAATTAAAAGCCAATAAAAATAAATTATTCTTTTACATTTAAAACTTTAATATAAAACTTTTTAATAAAATCATAATTTCAAAAAGATTTAAAAGATTGAGTTTGGTAGTTTAAATTTAAAGGACTGCACAAAATATCCAATTGAATTGCAGTGTATAGATTTTTTCTTATATAATAATCTTGGTTATTCAATGAATTTAGTAATTGTGTTCATTAGAAATATATAATTTACTTTTACAAAAGTCATTTGATCTTTAATGGATAACAAGTTTTAATAATTTTTATATTTTCTACATCTTGTTTGTTTAGTGCTTCAACAATATCCTTTCCAATGTTTGTATATCTTTATGTTTCAAGTGCTGATCCATTAGAAACTTTGATGTCATTTTAAAGTAAGTGCTTTAATTTTCAAGGACATTTTTTTTTTTGTGTTTTTATGAAAATACCTAAATTTATAAATTTTTATTTTACAAAAACAGAAAAATACCCAGCAAAAACTTAGTTTTCCTGGTAAGCTAGCAGGTATAATTGGAATCAAAAATAAACTACTTATTTTTTGCCTGAATAACTAGTTGTTTTTGTTCGACTTGTCCACAAATTCATGTAGTTATTTTTTGACTCTAAACGAAAACAAAAATAAAAAAAAACCAAAAATTTTGCCATCAGTGAGACTCGAACTTGGACACAAACTAACCATTCGTTTTTACTGACTAACGTCTTACTCAGTACACCATCTCGCACATAGCATCCTAAGCGACAAAAACTCTATTTAGTTCAAAATATCTTTTTAGACATTTTGTTATAAAAAACTAACAGCTTCAGAATGGGGTTGAACCAACAACCTTCTGGTTGTTAATCCGGCGCTCTAGCCAACTCATCCACGGGATTGCAGTATTACTGTGCTATTATACTATTGAGTACTTATTAATTTAATACAGAGTAGGCAAATAATAATGACGCCTCATTACCAAGAAACCACTTTAACAAGTAGTTGTTATTACCGAAAACCAAAAAGTTTTTGCTGGGTATTAATAGATGCAAAAAGATTTTGAAATTTATCTGATATAACTGAATACCAAATATATTTAAAACTACGTCTAATAATTAATTTTCTATTTTTCCTAACGAGTGATTTGGTCTAATCGACTCTCAAAAAATATATAAAATAATTATATTGGACAAAGTTGCAGGGCTTTGATATCGTCAATGGATTTCGGTTTTGTCGCCATATCTATCTTCAAGATATATATCTTCAAGATACATATCTTCAAGATATATCTTCAAGATATATCAAGAATCTTGATATATTTTTGTTTCAGATTTTGAGCTGTAAATATTTTTAATGTGATATGTATATTCTTTGGCGAATTGCAAGAAAAATTTAAGAATCTTTGGATACTCTTTTAAGATTGATTACAATCTGATGGATTTCGTACTGTAGTTACCAAAATGTTGAGACATTTTCTTACAGCTTTTGTTATGATCAAATGCATAGCAAAGTTTATATTTATATTTATTTCATTGTTGGTATTTTTAATTGCATGTAAATTAATTATTTAAACTTATTTTAAAATTTAAATACTGATTACAAAATAGTAAAAAAATAAAATAATAATGTCAACACTAGCAATAATAAGGCCATTCACCTTTTAGAAAATATAAAAAAAAATAAAACTAAGAAAAGAAAAAAATTAAATAAAAAATAAAATAAAGAAAAGATAATTGTATTGAAATCCAATCTCTAAAATAAAATCAAAATTTTGGTTCAAATTTTGCACACGTTGCTTTTTATTTATTTTTTTTTTTAAATTTGTCTCTATATCAACGTATGTTTTTCTATAACCTGATTAAATGTAGTTGTGGTTAATGTTATAATAAAAAACAAATTAAATAAAATAATATTAAAAACAAAATAATTAAATAAATATAAATAAAAAACTCAATCACATAAAATCTGCTGATTAATGAAAATTTTATATATAATTTTTTATATATATTTTTTTTGTAATTTCTCATTACAGTTTTCATTTAGCAACGACTTTTTTTTTGTTAAAAATATTTTATTTATTTTATTTTGTTTAAAACGCAAACAAAACAATGTTTTTTTTTGTTTTTGCTATTCAATACATAACTAAATACTTTCAATTATTTTAATTAAATTATCATATTTGAATTAAAATCATAATGAATTGCTAATTAAATTGTTTTTATGCTCGAAAAGTGAAACATTTTAATTGAAAATGCGTACGAAATTTGCACACACTTGTTTAATGTACATAAGTATGTATGTATGTGTGTGTGTGTGCGTTTTTATGCAATGTGAGTTTATATGTGTGTTTGTTCATTGTATGCGTTGTAGTCCTTGTTACGTATACGCTATTGTAAATATTGATTTGACAAGGAAGTACAAACTTTGCTACAGTTTAATTAAAATTTTTGTAAGGAGAATTTTGAATACATGTTTTGGTCCGTCTAATGTCCATAATCTGTTTAAATACTGAAGACGGTCTAAAGCTATATACCAGGGATGGGCACAACATATATCTTTGAAGAGCTAAATTTGAAAATTCACAAATCTAATGAGGGCTGTAATCAGGCGCGGATTCAGCTAAAGCATTTGGAGGCTAGGAAATTTTTTTCGCACATATGTACAAAATTCTAATGGCTAAAAATTTAAGTTGATAAGTGGCGATTAAATTTTCTGTAATATTTTTATAAATAAATTTTGAATTATACATTTTTTAGTGTCACCAAAAAATTTGATATTTTACTTCATTATTCTTTTTTAGCTTTTTAAATACAAAGAAAAATTTGTATGAATATTTCAGTCAATATTGAATAGATTTTAATTTTTAATAATTTAAGGTGTATTTTTATTTAATTGTTATCCTTTAATATGCTGTTTATACCAAAACAAAAACTTGTTGGGGTTTTAAAAATTAAATTTACAAAACCAAATCGTTTACATACCTTGTCTTTTATCTATGCGGCTTTTGTTGTCGTATTTATTTATACCCCACACCACTATAGGTGGTTTGGGGTATTATGCGTCTGTGCTGATGTTTGTAACGCACGAAAAAAATTATCCAACATCCACGACACTTTTTGAGTCGATCTAACGATGTCTGTCCATCCGTCTGGTTGACTGTAGGGCTGGCTGTCCATGTAAACCTTGTGCACAAAGTATAGGTAGCAATTTTGAAGATACTTCAATCAAATTCGGCACGTAGGACTTTTATGAAACTATTGAAATTTGTTATGATCGGTCCATTATTTCATCTAGCCCCCGTACAAATGACCTCCCGGAATAGGGGTTTAACGAATATAAATGCCCTAAATATAGCAATACTTTAATAAAATTCGATGTAAGGAAGTTTTGTATAAGTATCAATCTTTGTGCTAAATTTCATGAAGATCGGTCCGTAATTGACCATAGCTTTATTTTAAACTTAGTACAATTATCGGTTCACATGTCTAATATAAGACTTCTCCATGAATTTTGATTGACATGCACAATGATGTGGGGTATCATAGGGTCGGGCTTGACCGACTATATCTTTCTTATTTGTTTTTCGACTTCTAAATATCTTAGCACCACCGAATAGCCAATATTTTAATTGCTAAAACGGTTGATGCGAAAATGTACAAAAATGTATTAAAGTGGATTGTTAAGCAAAAATTCAATTCAGATACCAGCCGGATTAAGATATTTCCGTAGAAAAAACAACAGATTATAAAATATCTATGATATGTGAGATTGATCTCCTGTGAACTACAAATCTAACTACGTAGTTCCAAAAATGAACAAATCCTAAAAAAATGATTTTATCCTTTTTTTGTTTTAAAATGTTAGAACGGAAAGCAAATCAAACCTTAAATAAGGTTGTAGAAGCGTTTGATAACATAAAACTCTTAAACTGACGTTTATTGAAAATAGATGTAATTTACTTTTACAGCATACTGGTGAAAAATTCATTTTTTCTGGCATAAATTCATAAAGAATTATTAGTGTCTCTTTGAGGTTGCATCAAAGTCATTTTATCTAAAATTAACAATAATATATATTAGAACCGATTTTAAAAATTTTTGCTTAAACCTCTATATTGCATGATTTGACTACAGTAGATATATTTTTAAATATGATATTTTCTTTTTTGCTTTTGGTTTATTTTAATTATTTTGTAAATTTAAACATTTTTATTGATTAGCAAAACTACCCAATAGGCTATAATATACACTACCTGCCACTTGAATAAGGAATCACATTTTTTTTAACTTTAATTAAGTATATCTCCTAAACTAAAATTCATACTTATTCAAGTGACACACGGAACAGTACCACAGAAATAAATGTCTTTAAATAAATGCATAATTTTAGTATAACAAAATATGTATATTTTTTATTTCTTCAGGAAAATAAAGCCAACACTTTGAAATTTGGTTGCGAAAAAAATTATTTTTTTCTGAACTTTAGTTTAGGAGATATACTTAATTAAAGTTAAAAAAATGTGATTCCCTATTCAAGTGGCAGGCAGTGTATACTAAAAAATCAAAAATCTGAAATAGCATATTTAAAAAAATAATAATAAAATAAATAAATAAATAAAACATTTAAAAATGTAATTCCATTAAAATAGATTTCTTTGTAAAGTTATATACCTTTTAAGATTTTTTAGGTGAAAAAGCGAGTTTTCGTAATTTCGCGAAACTGAAATCGATATAGATATCCATGGAATATTTGTCGTTATTTCATAGAATTGCCGATATATTTTTTTAAATTAAAATGTATTTTTAAATATATTGTTCCTAAAGCTAGATTTACACGATTTAAGGTATTTTGAAGTCTTATCAAAATTTTGAAAATGTGTTTTGATGTTCTATTTACACGTTTCAAAAATTTGATCAAAATATTCTTTCAATATATTTCAAAATCTTTTGATAAAAATTTAATCAAAATTTTTTGAAGTTAATTTACACTATTGGTAAACTTTTTATATTGAAAATATTGACTTTGATCAGCTGTTTTGCTTCTTTTGTGAAATAATTTATTATTATAAAAAATAATTTATTATTATAAAAAAAAAAAAAACAATTAATAATTACGGACGATGACATAATCATTATAGCATCAACATTTTTAATATTGGAAGAAAACAAAAGGAACATTGGGTTCGACCTTTTCTTTTGGAAGGAAATGGTATGTATGTCTCTTTTAGGGAGCGATTGAAAAGGAATGATCCCGACCTATACAAAAACTTTGTGCGAATGTCACCAGACGATTTTGGTTATTTGCTTAATCTCGTCAATCTCTCATCAATAGAAAAGGTCAAAACTAATATGCGGGAATCTATATGCTCCGGAGAACGCCTGGCAATTACTTTGAGATTTTTAGCGATTGGGGAAAATTACGCAAGTATGATGTTCTTGTTTAAAAGATCAAGATTATCGATATGCAATATTGTGCCTGAAGTCTGCGCTGCATTATATAAAGTATTAAAAGATGAATTTGTAAAGGTAAAACCTACTTTATTGAATAAAAAAAATATATCAAAAATAATATCTATTGGTACAGATGCCAGTAACAGAGGAGGAATGGGAGAGTATTTCCCAAAGTATAAATAAAACGTGGAATATTCCTAATTCAATCGGGGCATTAGATGGAAAACACATCGATATTATAGCACCAGCACACTGTGGAAGCGCATATTTCAATTATAAAAAGAAAAACAGCATTGTTTTGATGGCGCTTGTGGACGCGAACTACAATTTTGTTTACATCGACGTTGGTGCAAAGGGTAGAGAGTCCGATATATTGAATCAAAAGAATGAACATGCTGTCAAATTATTTATGGTTATCAATATTGTCAGATGCGATTTTGATGCTTATATACACGGCATCAATAAAATCTTCAAAAGTTTTGTTCAATAAATTTTGATCAATAAATTTTGAAGAAATTTTGCTGTTTACACGAGTTTAAAGCATTTTGAAGAGCAATTTTGAAGAAAATTTCAATCGTGTAAATCTAGCTTATGGAATAAACTGGCTGCATACAATTTATTCTGGTTCCGCATATGCATATCAAGGATTCTCAAATGGGGTCCGTAGTAACATTTTAGGCGGTCCTTGAAGAAGTCTAAAATAGTATATATGTACATTATTTTTTTTTTCGGAATAAAAGTGGGAATAAATGTTCCAATTGTGGTATTAAAATATCGAATAAAGTTATAAGTCTATTGTTTAGTTCTCCTGAGAGTTTCCCGTAAGAAAACCTATGGGGAAAGCCATAATATTTTTGTGCATTTACTGATATAACTTGCCGTAAGTAGTTTAGTCGATTTAAAAGTGGAGATTTCGATGTGTGAAAAAAGTTTGAAGATAAAGAATTGGAGGCTTTGCTCGATAAAATTGCAAAAATTGGTTCAGTTCAATGCGATTTTCAGGTTTCTAAAGCACTTGGATTCATCCAAAGGTAAGCAAAATAGGTGCCACACGAACTGAAAACAAGAGTCATAGAAAGACGATTTTGAATGTCTGAAATGCTGTTTCAGTACAAACAGAATCAAAACGTTTCTGAATCGAATTGTTACGGTCGACGTAAATTAGATCCACCATGTTAATTCAAGCCGGGCCAACCAGGAAAATCAACACCAAAGCCAAAAGCCATGGCACCGAGATAATGTACTGTATTTAAGGGTATCAGAAAAGTGTCATTTATTATGCGCGGCTAAAAATGATCTTGGGAGAGCACTGAATATAGAAGAATATGTAACCTCATGTAGAGCGACAAGTTAAAAATTTTTTGGTAGTACTTTGTTCATTCGATTCATAATGCGGTACATAAAATACAGCTCACTTCAAAACAAGGTTAGAGAAGTTGGGTTGATTCGTTTCTTGCCTGAAAAGAAGAAGAAGAATGTGTTTTGGTATTGAATCCATTAATTGCTAGAAAGATGAGAAAGTCATATCTTCCGATGGCCAATATTTTGAATAAAATACATTGTACTTTTGGTTTAAAATAAGTATTCATTTTCAATTAACTACGATGGCAATTAATGCATATGTCAATATATTTTCTTGCCGAAAATTTTTTTACTAATTTTGCATTTTTATTATTATCATTAAATAATTTAATTATGTTTGGGGGTCCGCAGGAAAATGAAAAATTCCTGAAAGGGTCCGCAAGGTAAATTATTGTGGGAACCACTGGTCCAGATAATCTAATCACAACTTTCGGTTTGGTCAATTTGGCTAACTTTAATGATATGTAAGTAGCATTTTAATTTTTTTAAGTCTTTGGAGCTTCATGAAAAATCTAGTATCCAGTTATGGAGACATTATTATAATATAATCTTAACTTTTTTAAAATATAGTCCCCCATCTTTTCAAAAGGTTGTCCAGTCTTGTTTTAATTAATACAATAATAAAATGGCTGTTTTTCAATACTCAGGCATACCAAACAGCATTTTCATTTCCTCTATCTCTTTTCCTTCAACAATTGGCAAACAAACATCCAGCCACTTTCTGTAAAAGCAAAAATATAGACAAACTTATTAATTATTGCAAAAATATTCCTCCTCCAAAATATTGTTTGTTACAATTTGGTACTGTGAAGAGGTATTTTTGTGCATGAGATCATATTCATAAAGCAGAGTTGGTTTTCTGGCTACAAAATTCGTCCAAAATTCCGTTAGATACTTTTACAATATTCAATTGTACCTTAAAACATATTAAGCAATTTGTACATCCCTTTTTCATAAAAAGTACCTTCCCTATGAAAATTGGAAAAATATTCCGTAATTTTACCCTCAATTTTTTAGTATCATCGAAATAATTGTTACATTTTTGTAAACATTTCATTCATTGTTTTAAAAGCTTTCGCCTCATCTTTTGTTGTGGATCCTGGTATGTGTGCCTCTCAAAAATCAAAAGCGTAAAATCGAAAATTTTGTTGGTAGTTTCCTTATACGATTATGTTGTCTTAACGAAGAAAATTGCTTAATTTCCTTATAACTTCCATTATCCTTGTACATACATATACATACATAGTTACTTATGTTATTGTTTACCATATTTGTGATTTCTTTTTTGTGTGTGTTTGTGCCAATTACCATGCATATCAATTTATGTATTTATGTGTGTGTTGTGTTTAAAGGAAGTCTTCATAATTTATGCGTATCCAATGAATGCGTATCGTTAAATGTTCAATTTATCCGCCATACGGGTATATATTTGTAATTGTGAATGGTGTATCGTGTACTCATATCATGTCTTCATCTCTTTATTGTCATTAAATTAACTGCCAGTTTTCTGTTGTTTGTGTGTGAGCAAATTTCTTGTTTCCTGTTATGGATTGGGGATGTTATTTTAGTAATTTTTGGTCATAATTCATTTCAGTGTTTTTATTATTATTTTCTTTTCCTTTTATTTTTAGAATTTATTAAGTTACCATTTAGTTTTGAACCAATTAGTTTAAAAGGTCAAAATGTTTTATAGAAATGGAAACAAATTTGATTTAAATTTAAGCCACCCATAGACACATACTGCAGAAATATACTACCAATGAACACTCCTGTACGTGTGTGCTTGATGATTTTTCTACAAATTCATCAATCAAAATTTTATTTTTTTTTAACAAAATTGTTAAAAAATAAATTTTTTTTAAATTTTCTTTTAATTTAAAATAATTAACTAAAATTTTCATAAGACAGAAAAAAAATTAAACAAATTCATTCGGAAAAACTGTCAGGAGCATAGAATATAACCAGTGTTGCTGTTTTGGTTATTTTTAACCAAAATTGTTTATTTTATTTTCCAATGTGGTGATGACGACTTTTTTCCATTTTGGTTATTTTTTTGTTTAATCAAAATTTTATTTTTATTAGTTCTAAAAATATTATTTACACTGTCCGAACTCTTGTGGATAGGCAAATTTTACATGGACCAGGCAGCCCTACAAAATTACTTAATAAATTAATATTGATAACTATATTCCTTTATATTCTTAATATTTACATGTAAACTTAATATTTAATATTTTTACATAAAATTTAAATTTTATATTAAGGAAAATGCGAACCTACCACCGGTTCGGGAAGGCAAATATATAATTTTAGCTGTTTTAAATATTTTCATTATATCAAAAAATATGATTTTTG
Organism: Protocalliphora azurea; assembly: GCA_932274085.1. Lineage (NCBI taxonomy): Eukaryota > Metazoa > Arthropoda > Insecta > Diptera > Calliphoridae > Protocalliphora > Protocalliphora azurea. Next base: position 42,570,177 of record OW026520.1, read on the forward strand.
CAACGAAAGAATTTTACTGTGTGTCGTGAAATGCAAAAATATTTTCTCTCAAGATTTTAAGGTATTTAATTGCACAAATTTGCGAATAATGTAAAATATTCATTGAATTTCTGCAGTTACATGACCTTCATATCTAAAGTTTACTTTATCTTTTTTGATTTATACCTGAAATTGTTGCCCTGGCGTTGGAAGCTAAAAGGGACTAAAGTTTCGATATTATTGAATCATAAAAAATTTAAATATCATAAGTATTGTAAGATCTTTAAAAGTCGTATGGAATATTTTCGATCACTATTCAAAATATTTGTTATATTACAATTATACCGGATTTTTTAATTTGAATTCGTATGGATTTCAGTTGAATTTTTCAGAAACAATCTTAACTTTAATTTATTTTATAAATATATAAGGGAAGAGAATTTATATAATTCTAGGCAAAAGCGATTTTTCAATAAGCAAAACAAGTACTTTTAAATTTAATGGTTTAAATTAAGGCGAATTCCTCTTGGTTTAAATGATATTACGTCTTAGAATGAAATGTTGTAAAAAAAAATTGAGCTTTAACAAAAAGATTGTACTTTAACATTTTATAGATCTTAAAAATAAAAAATATCCACTACTGTTTAGATCATGATTACATGGTCTAGACCATAGAACACAACTGAAAATTCATGTGAGAGACAAAAACCAAATTCATGCAACAACTAAATACATGTAGTCACATATAATTTTTTTGTGTTTAAAAAAAAAAAATGAGTAAATTTTTTGAAAGTTTATTTTGAGCTGCTTGTCACATAAACTTCTAGTTGTATTCTATGGTCTATACCACCGACTTAAGTTTTTGACAACTTAGTTAATCTAAAAATTCGTCTGACAAAATGTATGGGAAATAATCAAAGTTGACGTTTTGGTTATTTTTAATCAAAATTGGTTATTTTATATTCCAATGTTTAGATGATGACTTTTTTCCATTTTGGTTATTTTTTGTTGAATTAAAATTTTATATTTATTAGTTTTAAAAATACTATCTATTCTGTTAAACTTGCCAACAACAAAAAAGAGAGTGTACTAAATATTCATCACACATTTAAAAAATAAAGGTTCCTAACTTTTCATTCCAATTTTAACTGACAATGAAGAAAATAATTTAAATCAATAGAATAGAATAGAATAAAATAGAATAGAATAGAATAGAATAGAATAGAATAGAACACAATAGAATAGAATAGAATAGAATAGAATAGAATAGAATAGAATAGAATAGAATAGAATAGAACACAATAGAATAGAATAGAATAGAATAGAATAGAATAGAATAGAATAGAATAGAATAGAATACAATAGAATAGAATAGAATAGAATAGAATAGAATAGAATAGAATAGAATAGAATAGAATACAATAGAATAGAATAGAATAGAATAGAATAGAATAGAATAGAATAGAATACAATAGAATAGAATAGAATACAATAGAATACAATAGAATAGAATAGAATACAATAGAATAGAATAGAATACAATAGAATACAATAGAATAGAATAGAATAGAATAGAATAGAATAGAATAGAATAGAATAGAATAGAATAGAATACAATATAATAGAATAGAATAGAATAGAATAGAATAGAATAGAATAGAATAGAATAGAATAGAATAGAATAGAATAGAATACAATAGAATAGAATAGAATAGAATAGAATAGAATAGAATAGAATAGAATAGAATAGAATAGAATAGAATAGAATACAATAGAATAGAATAGAATAGAATAGAATAGAATAGAATAGAATAGAATAGAATAGAATAGAATAGAATAGAATAGAATAGAATAGAATACAATAGAATAGAATACAATAGAATAGAATACAATAGAATAGAATAGAATAGAATAGAATAGAATAGAATAGAATAGAATACAATAGAATAGAATACAATAGAATAGAAAAAAATAGAATAGAATAGAATAGAATAGAATAGAATAGAATAGAATAGAATAGAACACAATAGAATAGAATAGAATAGAATACAATAGAATAGAATACAATAGAATAGAAAAAAATAGAATAGAATAGAATAGAATACAATAGAATAGAATAGAATAGAATATAATATAATAGAATAGAATAGAATAGAATAGAATAGAATAGAATAGAATAGAATAGAATACAATAGAATAGAATACAATAGAATAGAAAAAAATAGAATAGAATAGAATAGAATACAATAGAATAGAATAGAATAGAATAGAATAGAATAGAATAGAATACAATAGAATAGAATAGAATAGAATAGAATAGAATACAATAGAATAGAATAGAATAGAATAGAAAATATAAATATTTGCTAATATGTAACCAAAAAGTGAAATGGATTTGGAGACTTTTGTGAGATAATTTTAACGATGTAACAACAACAAATAATTACAAAATAAACTACTATTAAAAAAGAAATTTATATTAGGTGAATACTAACGTTTATGTGGAATTTAAGTACTTTTAACTGATTTTCAGGCGAAGAACTTTTTTAGAAGCAACAATTATTTTTAAAGCGATCCTTTTAAAACTTAATGCCATATTTTATGTTGGTACATAAAAGATTTTTATAGAATGTTTTAGAACTAAAAATATTTAATTTGTGCATAATTTTTTAGAATATACGAGTATAAGCGTAAAAGGTCAAAATGTTTTATAGAAATGGAAACAAATTTGATTTAAATTTAAGCCACCCATAGACACATACTGCAGAAAGATACTGCCAATGAACCCTCCTGTACGTGTATGCTTGATGATTTTTCTACAAATTCATCAATCAAAATTTTATGTATTTAAGATATTTCAGCTTCAACATATTACCCCAAGATAACATTTTTTTTTGGGGACTAGGTGAAATAATGAACCAATTTCCACCATTTAAGGAGATTCTGAGTCGACCAGTTAAGGAGTATACTTTAGGGCAAGGTTTCCCAAATGGGGGTCCGTAGGAACATTCTAAAGGGTTCACGAGAGAGACCGAATATATAATATATATATATATATATATATTTTTTTTTTTTGCATAATTATGCCAAAATTGTATTCTACAGGTACCAATCATTTGGATGATTGTTGAAGTTTCGTGCAATACACCATTGCTAATAGCAAAAGCAAAGAAACTACGCTCAATTGGTGAATTTTTAATAAAGCCTTATTTTACCGTTGTTATTACTTAAATAAGCTCACAAAAGAAAAAGTCATGAGATCCTTCTGTCAGATAGCTCTGCAAAAAAAAAAAAAAAAAAAAAAATAATAATAAAAATTTCTTTACGGAAAAGACATTTTTAATATCCTCTACCAAAATATTCCTCATTTCCACTATTTGTGCGAAATTGGTTTTTCTGTCCTACGGTTCATAAAATCCAAATTTAGATCAAGATGTGCTTTTTCAGAAATTTCTCTCAATATTAAAAAATTAGTAAAAACAAAGACATTTTATTACATTTAATATTTTTAATATTTTATGAGCTTTAGAAGGTTTTTATTTTTTGTATTTAATAAATATATGAATGTTGGTAACGCAATTTTATTTAAAATAAATGCCTTTTGAGTTTTTATTATTTTTCATTTCTAATAAACTAAAAATCAAAATGTGGCCTCGAAAAAACAAAAATTTCTAAAAGGGTTCGTGAAGCATGAAGAGGTGGGCACCTCTGCTTTAGGGTGTTCCCAAATATGGTATTTAAAACCTATTAAAACATATATTAAGACTATATTAATTTTTATATTATAACTTTGAATTTTTAAAATTTGGTTATTTTTCCAAAATTTTGGTTAGAAAAAAATTTTTGCTGTGGCAACACGGAATACAACTAAATTTTCAAAAAAAAATTACTCTTTTTTTTTAACGCAAAAACAAAATATGTGTGATGTACCTGTATTTTGTTGTTGCATGAATTAGTTTTTGACAATTGAATCAGTTTTTTTTTACATAAATATCTACTTATTAATCTATGGTCTGCTGTATGAGTTCATTTTTAAATTAAAACGATTTTGATTTTTCGTACTGGAATATGTTGTAGTCAATGTCTTATTATTTCTCTATTTCAATTATTATTTCTTTAAAATTAATTCCACAGGTTTTCTGATATATTTTGGCAACTTAGTTTGCAGTATAGATTTATATTATACCATTGTTTAAACATTGTTCCAACATTTCCAATTATAGAGGTATTGCTAAATTAAGTGTTATTCCAAAACTTTTCGAAAAGATAGTTACTGAAATCCTTTCGCATCAAGTTGTATGTTATCTTTCGCCATTTCAGCATGGATTTAAAAACGGCTGTTCCATTACTACTAACCTTTTGGAGTTCACAACCTCAGTTATAACCGCATTTGATTCCGGTTTACAGACAGACACAATATACACAGATTTCAGTAAAGCTTTCGATAAAGTAAATCACGATCTCCTATTGTTCAAATTGGATAAACTCGGATTTTCTCCTGTTTTCCTTAAATGGATTTCCACATATCTTAAAAATAGATGCCAATGTGTATTATTCAGAGAATGTACATCAAAAACCATTCCTGTTTTATCTGGTGTTCCACAAGGTAGTCATCTCGGCCCCTTATTATTCCTAATATTAATAAATGATTTACCAGCTTGCATTAAGAATTCTAGAATATTAATGTATGCTGATGATGTAAAGCTGTTCCATAGCTTTAACTATTCCTATCAATGTTCCTTACTCCAATCAGATCTTGACAATCTTTATGATTGGTGTATGATGAATCTAATGGATCTGAATTTAAGAAAGTGTAAACACATGATGTTCTATAGAAGAAGTCCAGTACTCTGTAGATACACAACAAATGAATATCAACTTGATCTAGTCGAAGAATTTCTTGATCTGGGTGTGTTGCTTGATTGTAAACTATCCTTTAACTCCCACGTTTCGCAAATCGTTAATAAGGCAAAAGAAGTTCTAGTTTTCCTCAAGCGCTGGGGAAGAGAGTTTAATGATCCTTACGTTTCCAAGCAATTATTCATATCTCTTGTAAGACCAATCCTGGAATATGCTTCCGTGGTCTGGGATCCTCAATACGAAGTTCATGTAAGGAAAATTGAATCGGTCCAGAAACAATTTCTCTTATTTTGTCTTCGCAATCTTCCATGGAATCCTAATATTAATTTACCATCATATTAAAGTCGATTAGAGCTTATTGATCTCCCTACTCTTGAAAGTAGGAGAAAATATACGAACATTTCATTTGTAATTAATTTAGTAAACGGTTCAATTAATTCTGAGTTCCTGCTTCGTAAGACCGAATTCGTAATCGCAAATCGTCCAACTAGAAATTATACTCCTTTAAAAATAAAATATTTTCAAACCAATTATGCCAACTTTGATCCCATGAGACGTATATGCAATCAATTCAACAGTTTCTATCCATATATTGGTTTCTCATTAAATCTAATCCGCATTAAGAGGAGTATTTTTTTTCTTAGTTAAATAATAAGTTTTTGTTATTGAATGATTATGAAAATATTTTATTTTTAATAGCTTTAAGAATAATATATATGTTAGCCTGTAAGAAATTGTAATTTTATTGGCTATTAAATAAATAAATAAATAAATAAAATAAAAAAGTGGTTAAAGAAAGTTTCCTAATAAGTGCATAAATTTGGGAAAAATGAACATCTATAATTTATACAGAGATTAATTAGTTTTGGCCATATTTCCAAGTCTAATAGTTTTGAACCTTTGATGATTAAAAACGTCCAAATACCTTTTTCAAATTATGGTCCACATCGCATTGCAAAATTCTCATTAAATACCAGATAAAGCCAGTTTGAGTGGCGTGTGTTACAAGCAATTGCATTAACGATTATACTGCAGCAAAAAGAGAACATCCAAAGAAATAAATAAGATCCTGAAATTGTTAGGAAATTAGTTTTAATTTTTATATAAGAGTGAGTCCCTATCATAATTGCCAAAAAAAAGATGCATTTTAGGATTTAATATCTCCGATTAAATATATATATATATATATATATGTCAACTTTCTTCGTTCTTCGTTCTCGAAATGTTACCTTTCTCTCAGAAGTAGGTCGACTACATATTTCAGAACATCTAATTAGATTGTTGTTCGGTATTTCGCAAAGAAGGTTGCTTTTTTGAATGCGATACGAAAATGTTTGCAAGTTCTTGAGACCCTTCTGTATATACTTTGAGGACATATCGATATATAAGGTTAATCTTTATACCACTCTGGAATGAAATAAGACTTTGAATTAATTAAATTTAAATCTATTGGAACTATTGACTTGATAATATTTAGAACATCTTTAAAATTTTATTGAACTTTTTTTTCTCGATAGGGGCATATTTAATTATTTCTATCGTTTACCTAACCTACATACGGATACATATTAAGTCAAAGTATTTGAAAGGCCATTTTTTATAGATGTATGTTTCTTTTATACAAATAGTATTTAAAGTAAATCGTTATATGAGAATTTCTTAAAATTCGTTTACTTTTTGGGTTCAAAAAAAAATTTGAAATTTTTTTAATGGCACATCAACACTTATTTTGTGCCGATACTAACCATCCAGTAAAAATTTTTTGGTTCTCGGTAATGGAAACTACCTATTAAAGTAGTTTTTTTGTAATGAGGCATCATTATTATTTACCTACTCTATATTACATAAATAAGTACTCAATAGTATAATAGCCAGTAATATTGCAATCACGTGGATCAGTTGGCTAGAGCGCTGGATTAACAACCAAAAGGTTGTTGGCTCAACTCCATTCTGGTGCTATTAGTTTTTTTTTTTTTTAACAAAATGTCTAAAAAGATATTTTATACTAAAAAAGTTTTTGCCACTTGAAAAATTAAGTGCGAGATGACCAAGTTCAAATCTCACTAACGGCAAAACTATTTTGTTTGTATTTCTATTTGCGTATAGAGGTACATATTTTTGGGGTACTCAAGAGTCTAAAAATAACCACATGAATTTGTGGACAACTCGAACAAAAATAACTAATTATTCAGGCAAAAAAATAAGTAGTTTATTGTCTCCCATTATAACTGGTAGCTTACTAGGAAAGCAAAGTTTTTTCTGGGTGGCTTTAATTAAACACAAATTTGTTCGCGTGAAATACTTTTCGGCGTCAGTGTTATGGCTTTAAGACAAAATGTTAAAAAAGTGCCAGAATTATATTTTTAATTCTATATATAAAAAATTTCCACATGTGTATTATCTATATCAATATGTCGAAAATAAAAGTGATACGATATGGTTAATGTCACTGAAGATATTAAAATAATCGTAATGATTTTTTAATATTTATTAAAAAAAAAAAAAATTAATCAACAAAGTACACATAGGTTTCTTTTGATTTTTTAATTTTATAACATTTGTTTATATATTTTTAATATCTGACAACCCAAAAGAGTTTTTAAATTATATTAATGGACAAGAAATTGCGATTTATGTTATTTATCATAGTTATCAATATATCACATATCATATTTATCAAAAATAAAAAAATTGTAAAAATTAAATTTTAAGTCCGATATCCATAATATATGCACATATGTAACCTACACAAAGGTATACAAAATACAAATTAAAGAAGGTACGATACGTTTTATAATAGTGAACATAATCGCGACTATAATTCTAATTTAACCTACCTTTAGAATATCGAGTAAAAAACAATGTGTAAATAGATTTTTGATATATATTGTGTTGTTACCCAGCAAAAACTTTGCTTTCCTGGTAAGCTAGCAGGTATAATTGGAAACAAAAATAAACTATTTATTTTTTGCCTGAATAACTAGTTATTTTTGTTTGACTCTGGGGGTACTCAAAAATATGTACCTAAACGAAAACAAAAATAAAAAAAAAAACAAAAAAATTTTGCCGTCAGTGAGACTCGAACTTGGACACAAACTAACCATTCGTTTTTAATGACTAACGTCTTACTCATTACACCATCTCGTACATAGCTTCCTAAGCGACAAAACCTCTATTTACTTTAAAATATCTTATTAGACATTTTGTTATAAAAAACTAACAGCTTCAGAATGGGGTTGAACCAACAATCTTCTGGTTGTTAATCCGGAGCTCTAGCCAACTCATCCACGTGATTGCAGTATTACTGTGCTATTATAGTATTGAGTACTTGTTGAGTAATAATACAGAGTAGGCAAATAATAATGACGCCTCATTACCAAGAAACTACTTTAATAAGTAGTTGTTATTAGCAAAAACCAAAAAGTTTTTGCTGGGGTTTTATAATAGTGAATGTAATAATTCTGATTTAACCTACCTTTGGAATAATAATGTGTAAATAGATTTTTTTTATTTTTTTGTTACATTTAATTCGCTGACGTATTTTTTACATCTAATCACAAAAGAATCTTGAAATGATGTTAATAAATAAAAATGTTATTTTTACAGTCGTAGTCTAATACTTTTATAATTTTTAAAATTTTTTAAAAATTTGGAAAAGAAGACAAATATTTGTGTTGTTATAAAATATTTTGAAATAATTGTTTTATTGTTGTAAAGCCTGAAATGTATAGAGTATATTGTGGTAATTTCTCAAAATTTCGCGGTATTTATTTCTGATATTAAAAGAAAAATTGGTATGCATTTTTCATTTCAAATGTATTTACTCACATTTTTTATACAAATGTATGTAAATCAATTATTTACGCTTAACATAGCCAAAGATGGTTCAAAATCTTATCTTTAAGATAGTATAAAATCTTAAGGTTCTAACACAACTTTAATAGGACGCAAAAATATAAAATTAGTGGCAAAAATGATGAAAAAACCTATCAGAGCTAAGTTGAGATTTAAATGGTATAATCGTTAGTTAAAAGATATCATTACATGAAAATAAAAACAAGTAAGAAAGATATAGTTGGTCAAGTTCGACCATTGTGTATGTGCATCAAAATTCGTGTAGACATATGGACAATTGTGGACCGATACTTTTAGTAAGTGTAAAATAAAATAAAGGCTTCGTCCTTGTGCCATGGAGGTCATATGTGCTAAATTTCAATGAATTATCTTTAACATTGCGACCTATACTTTGTGCACAAGGTTTACATGGACTGCCAGCCAGATGGACAGACGGACATCGTTAGATCGACTCAAAAAGTGATTCTGAGTCGATTGGTATACTTTAAGGTGGTTTTTGGATGATTTTTTCTGTGCGTTACAAACATCAGCACAAACGCATAATACCCCAACCACCTATGGTGGTGTGGGGTATAATTAGGAAAAATTTCTCAGAAAAATTTCACATCACTTAGAATATTTTCAATATTTTCTACAGTCGACGAGAATGTATGATTTTTAGAAAGGTTATAATGCTTGCATTACAGAAAGTGTAATTCAATATTTCCACAATCTAAACATTACCATACTACTTACATTATTATTGATTTTACTTTTGTATTAAATTTTCTATGCAATTTAAATAAATCAAATTTTTTTACTTAAAATTTTTTCTAAAATCACGAGTTTTGTTAAAAAAAGCAATTATAGAACCAATGTGTTACACTTGGTATAATGCGAATATCACAACCTTTCTAAATATCATACTTTTTCGCTTAACAAATAGATGACTACCAGAGCTGTAAATGAATCATTCTTTTTTGATTTAATTCGTTACGAATTAGCTAAATTTTGATTTAATTCTTTTCACAAAAAAAAAAAAAAAAAAAAAAGAATTGAATGAATCAATTCAAAAGAATTAGGCAGAAATGAATTGAAATTAATTTTCTAAATGAAATGAATTTGTACAATGACTTGCCATTCGTTTTCAATTCAAATGAATCTGTAAAATGAATTGCATTCATTTCTAATTCAAATGAATTTGTTAAAGTGAATTGCAATTCATTTCCAATTCGTTTGAATTGAATTGATTTTGAATTCATTCAAATAAATTAGAACAATGAATTGCAATTCAAACGAATGAAAACAAAAATGAGTTTCATTCAATCAAATCCAAGAGCAGATCTAGGGGGAAAGAAAAATGAAAATTTGATAAAAATAAAAATTTAAGTTTCTTTTAGCAAATAAAGAAAATTTTCCCATTTTGATAGGATTTTCGCCGATACCCAATAATTCAATTCCTATTCTGCCGCTACCTGACAATTCCAGTATATCAAGGGAATTTCAAATCTAAGAATTTTTTGTCTTTGGAAAGTAATGCTTACTGTCTTTTACATAAAAAATTAGTTGAATAACAAAACGACAATAATGCTTACTTTAGATTTACTTACAAAATCAATTCAAATTTCAATAAATTCAATTCAAATGAGTTGGAAATAAATTGCTAATTCTTTTTTCTAATTCATTTGAATTAATTCAAAATCAATTCAATTCAAATGAATTGGAAATGAATTGCAATTCACTCTGACAAATTCATTTGAATTAGAAACGAATTGCAATTCATTTGACAAATTCATTTGAATTAGAAACGAATTGCAATTCATTTTTACCAAATTCATTTGAATTGACTCACATTTCATTCAATTCATTCTTTTGTGTGAAAAGAATTAATTCAAAATTTGCTAATTTACTGAATGAATGATTCGCGAATTAATTCAAAAATGAATGATTCAATTACAGCTCTGATGACTACTGAGAATTTTGCAAAGATTTTAAACGATGTTAAATTTTTATGACAAATTTTTGCTAATTTCTTTTTCAAATGTTTCTATTTTCATATAAGGGATTATTTTTATTAAAGGCTACACGATTTTTCAACCCCATGCAAACTCTTTTACAAATGTTTTTTTGTTTTCATTATTGACTTTATTGAAACCTTCATAAAATAATTAATTACCTTGTTATAAGGATTTACTTAAAAATATTACAACAATTATCATCTAAATAATTAGATAAGGAATCTACTATCGCACTATTAAAGAAAAGTTGTCAAAAAAAAAAGAGTCTTAGTGATTGTTTGGCAAATTTCTTATTACTTCATAAGAATACGTTCTGCACACTTCATTGAATGACAGAATCATGATCCTTGCAAATTAATTAAATATTTTATGATAAAGTTTCTATGCAAAAGATCAGTAGAATATCTGGGGTGTAGGTTATGAATTATTATCAGATTTTTATTTTGTATTATCTGTAATTTTCTTGTGTAAGTTTTAGCAGCTTTATAAAACCCGACTTGGCATCCGTTGTACCGCATGTGTAGTTTAAATGATAGTTTTTTTATCTAAGATAATTCCTAGATATTTGATACTATACTACAGAGTAATAAAAACTCCCCTAGAATATACATTTTTGTAGGAATACGTTTCTATGATCTATTATATGGAAATATAATAGCTTGTGTTCTACTAACATTAAATTTTATCTCCCATTTATAAAAGTATTTATGGGTAGATTTTAAACTATCTTCAATTTTTTCTTTTTTGATTATTGCGTTTACACATTACCGCTGCAAATAAAAGCACTGTCGCCAGCGAAAAAGGCAATTTTTTGATTCTTGCGAACAGTAAAATCAGAAATATATATTGAATAAAGAGTAGGTGATAATACCGACCCTTGCGGCAGACCCGCAGGGATTTGTATATCACTAGATAGCGTGTTATCTATAGATACAACACTTTTTTACAAATATTGAAGATGATGTACCATTTTAAATCTTCATTTAAATCTCACATTGATTCTAAAACTATTTTTTCAATATTTTTGCCAATATTTTTAGATTTTTGCGACTTATTAAAATTGAGTTGGTATCACAAGCTTTTGCACAATCTTATATCAAAACTAAGCATAAATAATTGAATTTGCCTACTCTGTATTACATTAATAAGTACTCAATAGTATAATAGCACAGTAATACTGCAATCACATGGATGAGTTGGCTAGAGCGCCGGATTAACAACCAGAAGGTTGGTGGTTCAACCCCATTCTGAAGCTGTTAGTTTTTTATAACAAAATGTCTAAAAAGATATTTTGAACTAAATAGAGTTTTTGTCGCTTAGGATGCTATGTTCGAGATGGTGTACTGAGTAAGACGTTAGTCAGTAAAAACGAATGGTTAATTTGTGTTCAAGTTCGAGTCTCACTGACGGCAAAATTTTTTTGTTTTTTTTATTTTTGTTTTCGTTTAGGTACATATTTTTGAGTGCCCCTAGAGTCAAAAAATAACTACATGAATTTGTGGACAAGAAGAACAAAAATAACTAGTTATTCAGGCAAAAAATAAGTAGTTTATTTTTGTTTCCAATTATACCTGTTGGCTTACCAGGAAAGCAAAGTTTTTGCTGGATACTTTCTAAACGAAAAATTCATACTTTAATATCTTTTAATATCAAAAATAATAATTTTCAAAAGTTACCACAATCTACTCTACACATTTCAGGCTTTACAACAACAAAACAATTTTTTCAAAATATTTTATAACAACACAAATATTTGATATTCTTCACAAAATTTTCAAAAAATTAAAATAAAATATAAAATAAATTTTTCAATGACAAAAATATACAGCCAAAAATGTTTAGTTGCTCTAAATTCAAATGCGTAATTATTTTTGTCTGCCACTTGATTTCGATATAAGCTATAATAAACAGCTACAGATTCGCATACATTTTCACCGATTTAAATTAGCGCCTTGGATGTGTCCCAACGATTTATGAAATATTAAAGACATCGTTGAAACCCATTCGCTTACTAAAACAGAATATATGTACTTATTATAAATATAATTTCACAAAAATGTAAAAAAAAAACGCTAATATAAGAAACGCAAAATTTTAAATCGACTATATTTTATAGCGCCACAACGATTTTAAAATGTAATATGGAAATCTTTTTTGATCACGCGATACTTTAGCTTCATTGAAATTACGCAGAGAGTGTGCCCAGCGAAAAGGGCACCTTTTTTCTCCCCAAGTTTGGGTGCCCCCTATAGCGCTATATTAACGAGATGAATCTCAAGCGATTTATAATTACAAGAGCAATAAACCTCTATTTTTTATTTTACAATATTCGAAACGGCGCAAATTTCCTAATCGAAAAACTACAAAAAATTCAAATTTTGGTTTCACCACTTGTCCACACTATAATTCAACACTTGTCAATGACAGACTGATTGAACATAAGTTGGCCTATTTGTACAAGTGTTAATGGTTTACATTATAGGAATTGAACACATATACTAAAATCCGAAATTACAGCAATCAAAAGATTGGATTTTTTAAATTTGAGTGTTTGCCGGTGTTTGCCACATGGAACCATTTCAGGCATTGAATTTTTGTTGTTTTACTCTAACAACATAATTGCATCAAAAGTTATTTTAAAAAATCAGAATTAAAAAAATGAGGTTTAAGATCGTTTTCATAAAGGTAAACTTAAAAAGAGAATTCCCCATATATATTATAAAATGAGGAGTAAGTTTGACACTGCAGAATGTTTTAGGGCATTCAGACCGACGCGAAATTACGTACTTTCGTGATTTCAGCCGAAATCAAGTTGAAATTACGTAATTTCCCATACATTTTGACACTTCCGAAATTACATAATTTTGTGTAATTTCGGCGAAATTACATTGAAATTACGATGCCCATTTCCATGCAACTTTGTACATGGTTGGAAAAAATACTTTTTTTCTACTATGAACTGCATGTTTCAACCGTGATTTTGCAAAATGAAACCCATCCTTTTTACATTTTTAATTGTTGCAAATTAATAATTTCCGATTTAGTAAGTAATTGCTTCTTATTTGTTTCCATTTCAAAATACTTTATTTACCCCTATAACAATTTAAAATGTAAACAATAAGTATCAGCTGTTCACGAAATTACATCAAATGTCATCTAGCCGGTATGAACACTCTAGATTTCATTCGTAATTTCGGCATGAAATTCCTTAATTTCGCGCCACTCCTAATTTTTACGCCTACTTTTTTAAAACTCTCAAACGGCTGAACCGTTAGATCTAAATTACTATTTTGCTAAATTAGTACTTGACCTTATTCGTGCAACAAAAATACTGGCAAATAGTTAAAGTATCTTTCGTTCATTTCTTTTTTTTTTCTTTTTTTCATTCATTTACAACTTTAAATGTTTCAAGGGATTTAATATTGAACACCTTTTTCTAAAAAGAAAATAAACTCTGTCAATAAACTCCCATCCATACACCCACAGTACAATAAAATAGATTCCGACGTGTTTGGCATTCAGAGCAATTGTCACAATTAAATGTGGCAACTACACATTTTCATATACACATACATATGTAAGAGTATGAAGGTGTGTATAAATTTAGAAGAAACAAAACCAGCTAAAGAATTGACAATAATAAAAAAAAAATACAAAAATAAAAGAAGCCCAATCAAAAAATAAAAAAAGTAATGTAATGGGGACAATGGACGTGAACTACGAGTAAATTATATTTAACTGGACTGGTCTAGTATTTATCTTGTATGTGGGTGATAGGTATTGATTAGATGGATAAGTTTCTAAAAAAAAAGTCAATCTCACACATACAACTCAATAATATTTGTACAATAACAATTGAATGCACTCTGTACAGTACACATGTAAGTTAAGTGCAAATGAGAAACGGTGCATACAAATTTTGGAATATAGATGTTTTGGAATGTAAAAGAATCTAAAAAAAACAAGAAAAAAAAATAATATCTACTAAGGAGATGTAGAAGGATATTCATCTTTCCAAGTTGACTACTAAGTTCATTTAAGAGAATCCTAAAGAAATTGTAAATATTTTGAAGGGCTTCAGCTGCAGATAGCTATTTTAAGCTTAGAAGAGATGTTTGCTTCAAGGCTAAGTAAATTACTAATTCCAGATTTTTCTTGAACCGCTTAATTTTAAAAGATGTCCAGCTATATGTTTTTTTTTTTGTTTGTGGTTAAAACACCAATCGAATTTGTTACGTATTAAATGAAACGTAACAAAATGTGATGACGACAAGTGACCTGGACATACAAGACACTGCATACATAAATAACCTAAACAGCAAATATATTTAAAATACCTAACACATGTTCTTTCCAACATATACATACATACATACATACAGACATACATACATACATACATATGTATGTGAGGAAAGAAAGTCACTTGAGGCATTTGCTAAAAAAAGTAACAAATAAAAATCTCACCCCCTCCTACAGGATTTCATACGAATTCTATCTACATACGTACATACTTACACGTATAATAAACCAATCCATTGTACCCTTCCATAAAAAAAAAACTCAAATCCTTAAAGTCAAATATGTATAAAAAAGTATAAAAAACAAATAAGGAAGAGTGAATAAATGACTTGAACATTTTAAGACCTAAAGATAATAAAGACGCTACACGTAGCATGTTGATTGTGATTACTACTGTCCACATATACTCAAACAATGTTGCAGTAGAACATGTATCGATGGTGATGATGGTGACAATGATGATGAGTCTGAATAATCATAACGTTGGAAGGGGGATGTTTTTTTTTTCCTTGTAACCTTCTGTCTTCGTCTCACTTTAGCAGCATTGTACTCATTCTCATCATCCTCATTATTATCGACGACATCTTTTCAAATACATATAGCTTCTCTGTCATTGTCACTGTAACGTTTTACTTGTTTCATCATCCTATATGAAGTGTGGTATAAAGTGGAGTTAGTTAAACATTTCGTGCCTTTAGCATTGTTTCCTTTAATTTAATTGCACATAAATACTTTTTATGAGTCGCTCTGAGCTACTTTGTCAATCTGTTGTAAAGTACTTTTTTATTCGAATACTCGAGGGGAAATAATATTTAAGTACGAGTACTTTTTTGATTTCATTTATTTTTCTAACAGTTATAGTTTTATGGATTTCTATTCAAGTTATAAAGGTAATATAAAGGAAGAAAAATAAAAAAAAAAAAATAAATTGTCAAAGATTATTGTAAATATCTACAGCTAGAGAAAAATAGACCACATCCGTGTACAAAATGACACCATTCAGTGTCAATATTGTATCAACGTATGTATTAAAATTTTGCACTGCATTCATCAAATACACAACGAAACATTGACACCACATTGGTGTCAACTTGACATCATATTAATATCTACTTGTTTAGTCAAAAGATATTAATGTGGTTCTACAAATTATAATGTTATTTATCGCAAAATTCTATGAGAATACTATTTTTCTATAAACTTTTTATTAATGTTCCAGCAAAAAAAGAACTGAAAAAGAGCTGAAAAAGTCATGATTTTAACATTGTATTGTTATTAGAAAGAAGTACTTAGTGCTAAAAAAGAGCTACAGAAGTTCTTTTTTTAAGCCACGTTTGTACCTTTCTTAAGACTATGTTTATAAAATTTTTTTTTATAAAAATTCTGTTTTAACCTTTTTAAAAGATAATAAATGTACTTTTGAATTTGTGAACCTTTTATTTTTTTTTATAAATTGTTATCCTTTTTTCTTCCTAAAATGACATTTATTTTCATTTTTATGGCAGTAATTGTAACTAATTTCCAAAAAAGCACAAAATATGCTGTTAGTTTTACTTTTAAAGTGGTGAAAAAGTTCTTTTTTGGAAGCGCTTGATCGTTTTTTGCTGTTGTATGTCAAAAGACAAAAATATTTAACATTTTATAATTGTTTACGTTACATAAATTCTTAGAACTCAAATAAACTTTAAAGCTAATTTTATGAGAAACCCATACACACTTTTGTATTTAGAGCTGTGAATTTCTAAAAATAATTTGTTTAAATTTATGTTTTATTAAAAAATTTTATATAGTATACAACTCTGCACAGTGGTGCCAAAATGCTTTTTTATGGAAATAATATTGCAACTTGTTAACCGTGGGAAATATCTCAATAAATTTTCACCTGGCCAGAGACGAGTTGTTTTCAAGTTGGTTTGAAGGAGCACAGATTCCTAGCGAATCAGGGAGGAGTAGAGAGACCTCCAAAAATTTTTTAATAGCCAGAAATTCATGTGTAGGTTATTTCTTTTAATTTAAGATATATTCAGGTCAAAATAAATTTTTCTCTTGTTTTTTTTTTTTTAACTGGGCGGGCTAATATTGACCCAAAATTATTTTATAATATTCATCCGTTTCTTACAAAATACGGCCAAATTCATTCAAATCATGACCTGAAAAGCTTTAAATTTAAATTTTAGCTATATTTTTTAGAAATAATGTTAATATTTGGATCTAAATAAAATTTATACGATAGAGATATTCAAATGAAATTGTTACACAATATGATAGATTTGCCTTAAAATCAGGGAATTAAAAGCATACCCACAGTTTTGTACCAAAATACCAACGCGAAAAAAACGTGTTTTAAAAATTTACTTTTTCTATTCAAATAGTCACACTGTCGCTATAAAAGGCGTCCATCAGAAAAAACTTTTGTGTGTTTACCCACACAAACAAGTTTAAAAAAATTATGGAAAATTGACAAAATTTGGATAGGGCTTGTGGAGAGACCGTTGCTCCAAGCGCCTTCGCGTTTACTTTACACTCATCTACAATGTTCTGTCCCATTAAAAAATTATATGGGGCAGAAAAAAAAATAAATAAAAAAAATTTAAGTAATTTAATTTGAAAAAATCCCAAAAATATGAAATTCTTTTAAAGTTCCAACTTCAGTTTAATATAACTCTTTATCGAATCTACATATTTATATGGTTCTTGCAGCACTATTATTTATAATTTCGTAAGAAATCCAATGAAAAAATTTAGAGCCAACATTGAACTTGTTAAAATAACCTAAAAAAAAAACGAGTGAAAAAATTAGTGAAAATGTACTTCGACCTAAATATCTTTAACTAAAGGAGATAATCTACACATGTAAGCATATTTTTCGAAGGACTATCCATATGTAATTTTTTTCTGTCAAATCGTAAATTAATTTTTAGCGACTTTTCAAAAAAATTTCATACTCGAGATGACCAATTGTGGAGGTCTACCTATCTCTCCCCTCCTGATCCGCTAGGAAAATGTGCTCCCTCAAATTAACTCGAACACCCTCATCTCAGGTCAGGTGAAATTTTATTGAGATATTTCCAACGGTTCACAAGTTACAGAATTCTTAAAAAAAAAAACATTTTGGAGCCACTGTGCTCTGTTAAAAATAAATCATAAAAAAGCATTTGGAAATACATTGTAGCCAAATAATTCACAGAGCAGGAAGTGTAGAATTTCTTCATTGTAGACGACAATGATTGAGAATAAAAATTTGTTGCCCAATTTGAAATGTTTACATAAATATAAAGAAACATTTTATGGAAACAATAATGAGTATACTTAAATATGATTCTACGAGGGTAAATTCCAAATAATTTAAAAAATATTCATATCACGAGAAGGCATAAGATTTTCATGAATATATGTATGTATATAGGTTAATTTGGGCTGACTGTAAAAAAATTAATTTTAATAGAACGTTTGATAATAACTTTCGCTAAGGCCCTCGTATGAACTTCAAATACAGTATGTGAATCTTATATTTTACTATTACTAGTATAACAAATATTTTGTTTTCATGATAATACACTTAGTATTAATAAAAAATGAGAAGAAAAAAAAGATCATTTTACCAAAAACCAAAACAATAATAAAATAAAGGAATTTAAATTTGTAATAAAATTAAAAAATTAAGACATTAATGAAAAAAATAAAAAAATACACATAAATTAAATCTTTTAAAATTTTAAATATAATACCAATATTGTGGTTGAATATATTTTAAAATAATTCCTTTGTTAGTACAATAATGTATGAAAATGTCAAGCCCATTGCTCCATCTTGATCTTAGTTGTGTCAGAACTACTGGTATTGTTTTCCCTGATAGGTTCTTCTCGATTTCAGCGATAAAAAGTGAGTGGCCTTTAATTACGATATTCATGTGGTAATTTGCAACCGCGAAATTTGTAGCGTTTGTATGAGTTACGATTAAACGGATCCTGCAACTGCAACTATATATCCTTGTATATGCGAAGGCCTTTCCTGAAATGCTTCGGAGGATCCCAAGAGGCACTGCTTAGAACTATGTTTTGTTCCTTAACTGGTATAACTTTAATTTCCTTATGAGGATGATTAGATTAGGTAGGTAGCCTGTTTCGTCTCTTAAGGTTACATTTTGGAAGCTTTTAATATTTTCTCATTGAAGAGGTCCAGACTGGATCAGCATAGTTAACCACTGACTGAATCAATAATATATAGTTTCTTTATCAATAATATATAGTTTCTTTATCCATATGCCAATAGTTGCGGCTAGCACTGTGAGGATCTCAATTCAAGTCGAAAATTATGTATGTATGTAATAGGGAAGCTTTGCTTATGGTCGGACATCGCGATGCTATCATTATTCTTCTTCGGGTTGGGGAGAAAACGAATTGTTGATCACAACTTACCAACTTCTGTCCACATTTAATAGCCTTCTGATTTATCGGGTTTGATATTTCGAATGTTTTCACGGTCATCTGCTATTTGGCTGGGAAGTGCAAAAGCACTACGAATATTCGACCATCTGGAACTTCATCATAGAAGCTGTGATTTATAAATTCTCTGAAGCATTTTGGTTCCTATGCAGAGTACAGAGACAATAAAAATCTTACGATGGGTCCAGTGTAACGATTATGGGTAAATTAATTTATAATAGAGACACTTCTGCAAGCCAGATTTTCCAGTTGATCAGGGCTCGCAATGGTGATGCCATGAACCCATGAACCCATAACCCGTGCCTACACTCTTGCTTCTGGTGCGGAATTTTCGGATAATATTGTGTCTATTACAACTGTGAAAACGAGAACTTCTTATCACTTTTGTCTCCTGAACCCCAGTGACAAAAATATTCTTGTACCTTATAAATCGGGTCTGTAAAGTAACTGAGGTACTTTATAGACCATTGCAGTTCAACTACATACATTATCACATTAGGTATTCGGATTGCAATTGATGTTCTTGTAATTGCGTTGGCAGCAAGGTACAATGAAATTTTCCTAACACTTCCACTCATGGCTTAATCCGGAATATTTCTGAAGTGACACCAGCTTATACCAGAGTTGTACCTGGCACACTGAACAGAACCATGATCCTGTAACTGTACCAGTCGCTCTCTGCTCATTATTCGGACCAATGTACTTCTTGGGTTGCATAAAAATTATTGATTTCAAAAATGACCATCATATCACCAATAAATCTTACCGAACCGGGTATTACAATCGGTCTATCATTTTTTTTTATATTTCACATACAGGGCCGGCTCTCTCTTACAATTTGTTTAAACGTCTATAAAGCGCTTATAAATTTAAGCATGGAGATACCATATAAGTTTTTTTTAAGTATAAATCACAACTCAGAAGGAACCAATTTTATAAGTCCCTCTCTCGAGCATCACTTTAATTCATATACAAAATGGTGTATGTGAATGTGGAATAGAAGGTATATATTTTTTTTTGTTTTTTCAACTGAGAAAAAATGTATTTTAAACTTATTTATTTAGGTAAAAAGTTTGATTTTAAGAAAAAAATTTGACCTAAATCTAATATTGATACAAACCTAATTTTTAAAATAATCCGATTAGTCAGTGGAACTCCAGAAACTTATTACTAAAGAAAGGCTCAAGAAAATTTGATTTGTAATTACGGCTTGCAAAACGGGAATTTCCGCTCGGGAATTTCCGCTCGGGAATTCCAGGGATATAATCAACTAATATTCGCGGGAAAAATTGTATTATATTCCCGGAAAACGGATAATTAAAATTATAAATTTTTGACAAATTTATTGCATTTTAGTTTGATATTTTATTTCGCTTTTAGTAAAAACATTAGTTAGTTGATAACTTGTAAAAGTGTAATTGACATAAAACATACATATTTTTTTTTTAATACGATTATCATTGAAAATTTTGACTGCATTCGAAATATTTCGGAAAAGATCGCGTCTTGAAAGCTTGTATTGAAAAGATCGTGTTTTAAATTATATATATATATATATATATATATATATATATATATATATATATATGTACACCCAACAAAAACGATAAAGAACATTTTCACCAGTTAAAAAGTAGAACTAGTGCATATTTTGCGCTTTTTTGGAAGTTATTAATAATTACTTCAAAAAAAAAAAAAAATATATATATATATATATATATATATATATATTTGTAGTAAAAAAAAGTTTATAAAGTTTCACAAATTTATTATTAGTATTTTTAATATTTTTAAATAAGGTTAAAACGGAATTTTTATTTAAAAAAACTTTATAAACATAGTTTTAAAAAATGTACTTCAATAGCAATGAACAAGAAGCATAAAAGAAGATACTACCAATGACAACCATGGATTAAAAAAATAACTTCTGCTACTCTTTTTCAGCACTAAGTACTTCCTTCCAATGACAACATAATGTTAAAATCATGACTTTTTCAGTTCTCTTTCAGTTTTTTTTTTTTGATATTTATATACATACCCAGCAAAAACTTTGCTTTCCTGATAAGCTAGCAGGTATAATTGGAAACTAAAATAAACTACTTATTTTTTGCCTGAATAAATAGTTATTTTTGTTCGAGTTGTCCACAAATTCATGTTATTTTTAGTTTTTTTTTTAGACTCTAGGAGTACTCAAAAATATGTATTTAAACGAAAATACAAATAATAAGAAAAACAATTTTTTTTGCCGTCAGTGAGATTTGAACTGGGACACAAATTAGCCATTCGTTTTTAATGACTAATATCTTACTCACTACACCATCGCGCACCTAATTTTATAAGTGACAAAAAATTTTTTAGTATAAAATGTCTTTTTACACAATTTGTTGAAAAAAAACTAAAAGCATCAGAATGGTATTGAACTAACAACCTTATTTTAGACATTTTGTTGAAAAATAAGTAACAGCATCAGAATGGGGCTGAACCAACAACCTTCTGCTTGTTAATCCATCGCTCTAGCCAACTGATTAAAGTGATTGCAATATTATTGTGATATTATACTATAATAATGACGTCTCGTTACCAAGAAACTACTTTAATAAGTAGCTGCCATTACTGAGAACCAAATATTTTTTGCTGAGTAGATAAAGAGAGAGTTTGCTCTTTATTTGGAAATGTAAAATCTAAACTATTCGACATTAACAGATGTGATGAGTGCATTTTGAAATTATTTTGATTATATTGTGGAAAGCGTTTATTTTGTCTTCATCTGAATCTAAAAGTGCAACTGTATTGGCAACAAAATTATTTCGATCAATGTTGTCTCCATAATAGATTGATTTTTCTAAAATAACATTAAGTTCTATACAGCTTATGGTAGCTTCTTTAAAAAATTTATCAAGACATGATTGTTGTATAAAAACAGACGGTCTCGGAAACAAATGTTTCACATGCATATATGAACGTATTTGACATTTTCATTAAAAATAACATAAATTTGTTCTTAATTGACAATTGTGCGTATATCACCTGCAGTGTTAAAATTACAATAAACTTATATCAGAAGTTTACTTTAATTTATTTTGAGGAATTTTGACATCTTAACTCAATAAATTTGATGGCGCATCACTTACAATAATCAACATCTTCCTGTGAATATTAGTTTTCGATATATAACTTACCAAAAATTAATTTTTCTGTAGTATTTTTCAATATTATAAAATTTTAAAAAATATATTTAAGTCGCTTTATCAAAAGTTCACAGAAATATTATTTTTTTCTACACAAAAAATTATTTTAAATTGCAATTTTTTACAAATTATTACACAAAAAAATGCTTTTATGGCAAAATAAGCGAAAACATAAATTTGCAATAAAATATGCAGAAATATGCATTAACTAATCGATGCCATTTTAAAGGAAATTCTCTAATTCGGAGATATATTTAGTTTTCACTGTTCTAGGAGTAAAAGCGAAAAGCATGCATTTGCATGAACTAACAATCTTTGATTCAGTTCCCTATTCGGCTCGCATTTCAATATAAAGGCTGGATTTAATTTTAGTATAATACATAAGAAAATATTCTAAGATCTCTGAGTCAAACCGCTTCTTATAGATTTGCTCATTTAACCTAACTTAAGGATGGCATAGCACCAATTAATAAACTTCTTAGTTCTTGACCAATAAGTCAATTCTTTGTACTTGTTATATATCTATAAAACTTCAGAAGAAAAGTCAGAAGATATTCCAATTTATATCATTAAATTTTCTAGAGTTTGAATAATACTCATTACAATATTTTGGTGAACTACGAAGTGATTACCTATGGATTTCATGTCACAGCTAATTTACATATTATTTTTGTATTTCCGTATTATCAGCTATAAAATCAACAGATGCTTAAGCTAACTATTTTACGTTAAAACACTATAAGTTCTTTAAAACTTAGTCATATTATATTGAAATGGTTATATTTTATGAGAAAATTTTGAAACATTTGGAAGCCAATAAAATGGTTGCTTAAAAACTAACTAGAATACAACTTAAAGAATGAAAGAAAATAATTTTATTACATTTTGTAGCCATTAAATTATCTACAAATACTTACGTACAAAAGAAAAAGGAAAAAAGAGTGATTTAATTTATTATGACAATCGTTAAAATAGTAACTGAATAAAACACAATATTCCAACAAAGTCATAAAACAGGAATGACCAAATATATTTATTTTTTCTGTTCCATATGCGGACAAGACTAAACGGATTCTAATAAATTTAAGATGGTCAGTATGTATTAATATTTTGAAATATATTCGCATACATATGTATGTATATCCTTATATGCTCTCATTTACTTACATACAGTGGCAAGCATAAAAAATGCAACGCTAAAAACAATTTTTTAAACTTTGTTTTTGTTTTAATGGAAATTTTCACTACTTCGACGCGTTCTCAAGAATAGACACCATTAATTAATATATAATATAATGAAATTTGTAGAAAAAAATCAAATAAAAAGTTTCTTGAAAGAAATTATTAAATACTTTCTCTGTGTTCCTTATGTTAAATAATAAAAACTTCATCTTTCATGATTATTTTACTGTTGCAATTTTCTACTATTGGAAATTAATGCTTAAGGAAATATAGTCTCAATTCTAAACATATGCTTTTAAATTCAAAATAATTTATGTTGTCTTAATAGCATCCCATTTCCATTAAACAGTACTCGTTACAATAATAAATGACCTGCCTCTAAAAGTAAAGGTGCTAATTTGATTTTATTAAACAATATATTGTTTGTTAAAAGTGTTTCCCCTTACCGTGGATGAAATTTTAGATTTAGGGGTATTATTTGATAAATCACTTAAATAATCACTTAAATTATATTATACCTAAAGCTTATTCAATGTTAAGTTTTTATGCCGTAATTCTAATAATTTTGATCATTACAAAGAAAAAAAAAGTTCTATATACATCCTTTTTGAGATCTAGATTAGAATATGCTTTATTTATCTGGAGCCCTTGCACTCAATTACACACAAATAGAATTGAAAAAATTCAAGTAAAATTTATAAAGTTGGCTCTTTCATTTTTAAACTTTGCATTTGTAAACCCTCAAATTTCGATTCCTACATATCCTGATAAATGTGCCTTGATTTCTATGAAAACTTTAGAAACAAGACGTAAAATTTCTTCTGTATATTTCCTATATGCTATAATTCGTGGATCAATTGATTGTCCTGATTTGCTTCATACCATAAAACTATATGTACCTGCTAGGCCTCTAAGGAGAAATAATTATATCTTTTATATAGATATTTATAGAACAACATATGCTTTGAATGAACCTTTAATAAAGGTTATAAATATTCTAATGAATTAGTCTTAAGTGTATCAAATCTTGAATTTAAAAATTTGTTAAACAGTTTGTTTAAATAATTAATTTAATTATGTATATTAAATTATCATTGATGTCTGTAAGGATAATATTGTATCCATAGACTGAAACTAATAAATAAATAAATATTAACATCGTTAAATGAACATTTGGTGGCAGTAGAGCTTTAAATTGTGACATGTGTTTATTCGAGTACTATCAAATATCTGCTGTTACATGATTTGTGTCAATTTTTAAGGCATGATCTTTTCAATATTGTATTTCTAAGATAATTTTTAAGAATTCTCATATTAGAACTACACTTCGATATTATTTCAGTACCATCAACATAATGTTATTCTAAAATATTCTTAAATTCTTAAAAAGAATGGATGAAGAGTGTTGTTTTAATATTATTAATATCCTTTACAGTTAAAATCACCTTAAATTTAAGTGTACTGGTAGTAATTGATGGTAATGCAATCAAATTATAGTTCTCAGCATTTTCCAACAGTTTCCAAATTTAAAAAAATTCCGTTTTAACAAAATTTTTAATAATTATTTTTATGTGTAACAATTTGGAACAAAATGACATATAATAGTTGGCTAAGATCACAAAGACTAAAATCACTACAGAATTGGCTAATATATTAAAGTTCAAGCCCTAATCAATACGATCAAAAATCATATAACCTATCTTTGTATTTTTTTTTTTTTTGCTCGCAACTGTACCTATGTATATTTATACAATACAGATGTAAAAAAGGAATTTTTATTATGTGTATTGGTCATTACGGAAATTATGTTAAGCGCCAATGTATTTTATTTTTCTTTCTCTCTTTTAAAACACGAATATTTGAAAAAAAAAAATAAGAAAAGAAAAGATATTGTAATAAAAAAAGGAAGAAACGTATCAAACCATCAATAAATGGCTCATAAGATACATTACAAACGGATGTATCTATAAAAAAATTACGGAAGCAATCGCCTTTGGGATGATTTGAATTGTTGTGCACGGGAGTGTAAAAGAAAGAAAAGCTTTAAATAAAAAAAAAAAAAAAAAAATAGTCGAACAGACTAAAATCTATAAGATATAACATGTATGTATAAATTTGTGGCAGTGATGGACATTTATTTCTTACAGTTGTTCATTGTTGTCCATCAATAAAAAACACACATTCAATATAGATACAAACTTAAGATATGATTATTTTACTCATGAGTTTTTCTTCAATCTCCCACCCCTTAGCAGTCCATGGGGTATAAAGATTTGTTTGTAGTTTTTCTATACAGAGTGTTTTAATAGAAGATGTCCAGAGGAAAAATTTTTATTACTTAAAATGTATAAATTTAGAAATGAAATAATAACAACTCTTTTTGAAACTTGCTTTTGTCTAAAATACTCAATAGCCCAAAATCTATAAACCATATAATGGTTTTGTTCTAATCTACTTATCACTGGTCAAATTGTTGCCCTGTTTTTTATTTTATGCTAAAATACCATGAACAATTTTTTATTTCCTTAATTTAGTTTTTCTTTTATTTATTTATTTTTTTTTTCTTTTAAGCTTTTCGAATAAACAAAAAATTGAATTGGAAGTTAAATTGTCATTGTGCTGTTAATAATTTTTGTTTTTGTCCTTGAGAATAACCACCAAAGGGAGTAGAATTATAATATTGTATTGAATAAAAGTTCCTTAAGCATATTTTTTGGGAAAATTAAAAACCTGGTCAATAATAAACACTAAAGTTTAAATAGTTTTTATTTTTTTTTTAATAATCAAATATAGATTTCAATTAAAATCGAGTTCAAGTTCAGTTTTGATCTACTTTAGCTTTAGTTCAGTTCCAGTTTAGTTCTAGTTCTGTTCTTATATAACAAATTGTTGCATAAATATTTATAATTATTGAATTATAAATTTGAATTGTATAACCAAATAGCTTTTTCCGGTGGATTTAGCTAACCCTTTTGAAGCGACAACTTATATGTACTTTATATGGAGGCCCTATCCTATTATATGGGGGCCTATCCGTCCTCTACCCCTGGACCTATCTACATTTTCATTTTATAAATGCAATATGATAAGATAATAGTCCCCACAGAGTTTCACTATAATAGTTCTTTAGACATTCCATAATGAATATTTTCTTTGTATGCGGGGGGGTTATAATTTCCCCCTTGTTGAGCAAATTATTCTTATAAAATTTTAAGACTTTTACAATAATAGTTTCTTAAGATATGCAACATTTAATCTTTTCATTGTATGAGGGGTACCATTTCCTCTAGTACTCTCCGTGCCATTTTTATTCTAAGCTTGAAAGTTGATGAGAAATGTATTTTTGTAAAATGTTAAGACTTTTGCTGCACTAACATTTAAGTTATCCGATATTTAGTATTTTCTTTGTATGAGGAATACTATTCCCCATGATTATATTCTTTCCATTTTCATATCAATTATATAGAATGATAAGAAAGTTATGTTTTCAAAATTGTAAGACTTTTGCGACTTTTCTTTGTATGGGGGATACCACTCCCCTTATTGAAAAATATTGAAAAATAAAATAGCATATTTTAATTTCGGGTTAACAGGATGATACTGTTAAAATTTGTTAAGGTACAAACAAACAAACATAATTATTATGCGATTGTGCTGATGTTTGTAACGCATAGAAAAAGTTATACAACACCCACCTTAAATAATACAAATCGACTCAGAATCATCATAAATCGATCTAACGATATCCGTCCGTCTGGCTGGCTAGCAGGAGGTCTGACTAGTTGAACGGCTGTTAAACCTTGTGCAATTTTAAAGATAATTCAATGAACTTTGGCATATGGGACTTTTATAATACAAAAATGAAGCCTATTGAAATTGATTGTGATCGGTCCATTATATCACCTAGCCCCCATACAAATGTCCCCCCGGAATAGAGTTTAAATATTCAAAAATGCCTCAAAAATTAGAATATTTTAATAAAATTCGGTGTAAAGAAGTATCAATGTATAAGTATCAATCTTTGTACCAAATTTTATGAAGATCGGTCAACAATTGACCGTAGCTACCATATAAACCCCTCTTCAGAGAATCACATTAACGTGCATAAATCCCATACGAATGTTAGTATCATGTTAATGTTATACACAAATAAGTTTTATGTAAGTAGAAACAACAATGGCAAGTTTTATGAGAATCGGTCCATAATTTACAATAGCTCCCATATAAACCCACTTCCAGGAATCGCCCTAAAGTGCATACAGTTATCTAGATGTTAGTATCAACACCTAGCATTATATATATATATATATATATATATATATATATATATATATATATATATATTGATAAAAAATTTTAATATATATATATATATTAATAATGCAAACATCTCAATCAAATTTGTTTAATTTTTTTTCTCTATAATTCACTGCATTAAAAACTACTTAAAATTTATCTGTTAATAAATCATTCTAATAAAAATTCAAAGATTTTAAAAAGAATATTGTTTGTAAACAAAAATAAAAAAATAAATAATAAAATAAACATATTGAAATATTATGAGACATTAAGACAAGCTTCATTGATAGTGGTCAATTGAAAACATGAACATTGTATACATTATGAATCCATTATAAAAAAAAAAAAAACAAAAATATGTATTAATGTTGCCCACTTACATATTTGTGTACACATAAAAAGAAAGTTGCCAGATTATAAAATTTTTTTTCCCAAAGTAAAAATTGTAACTCCAATTCAAAGAAGATTGGCTGACACTTTAAAAAGCAGTTAAGAGGCAGACCTAAAAACCTATCTACAGAATCAACTTACTTAGATACAAAATATATTAAAACGGTTATTGCATACAAATTTCCTATATGTTTTCAATATCATTAAAAATGGATTATCTAATATGTTAATTTTTAGAAATTTGGAAATACTTTCTTACAGGTTCTAAATTGTAATTATAATTATAAAGAGTGATTCAAGTAGAGATACTTTTTTCAATAGCCTTTTCTTTGACAGACCACGTGTGAGTCGTGTCATGCTGTCATGTTATTTTTGTTTAGTATTGTTTGGCATTTCATAATGGAAAGACTTACGCCTGAACAACGTTTACAAATCGTTCAACTCTATTACGAAAATTCACGTTCTGTGAGGAATGTGTTTCGTGCACTTCGCTCAACTTATGGTCAACATAATCGGCCTATTATTGAGCGTACTATTCGCAACACCATCACCCATTTTGAGACCCAGCATTCATTATTGGATAATATTCGACCGAATAGACTACGACCAGCACGCTGGGAAGAAAATATAGCGGCCGTAGCTGAGAGTGTACACGAAGACCGTGGAGAGTCGATTCGGCGCCGTTCGCAGCAACTCGGACTGATGTATGGAACGACTTGGCGCATTTTACGTCGAGATCTTAAATTGAAAGCGTACAAAATACAGGTTGTGCAACAACTGAAGCCGCTCGACCTTCCCAAGCGACATCGCTTTGCTCTATGGGCTCTTGAAAAGTTCCAAGAAGATCCGACGTTTTCGAGGCAAATTTTGTTCAATGGGTATGTAAACAAACAAAATTGTCGCATTTGGGACAAAGAGCAACCTGAAGGTATTCAAGAACTGCCACTTCATCCAGAAAAAACAACTGTTTGGTGTGGTTTGTGGGCCCGTGGATTCATCGGTCCATATTTCTTTAAAAATGCTGCCGGTGCGAACTTAACCGTCAATGGCGACCGTGCCATGATAACCTACTATTTGATACCTGAAATTGAAGCTCGGCATCTCGGCATCTCGGCATCTCGGTGAGCACATAATTTTACGTTTTGGCCGGTCAATTGGCCACCAAGATCGTGTGATATCACACCGTTAGACTTTTTCCTGTTGGGATAGGTGAAGTCTAAAGTTTATGCTGACAAACCCGCTGCGATTCAAGCCCTGGAGGAAAACATGACGTGTGTCATTCGCCAGTTACCAGTCGAAAAGCTTGAACGAGTCATCGACAATTGGACTCAACGGATGGACCATCTGCGACGTAGCAACGGCCAACATTTGATAGACATAATCTTCAAAAAATAAATGCCAAAGAATGTTCTTTCAAATGACAATAAACATTCCACATTAAATTTGAATTTTCTGTGTTTTTTTTTTCTTTAAAAAAGTAGGGAACCTCGAAATTGAATGGAACTGAAGGTTTTCCCCAGCCTTCAATTTAAAAATCTGGTTGCATTCCATTAACTACAAAGTACAGTGGCTGCCAACAGAATGTATACATACAAAATGACATTATAATTTTTTTTTTCAAGTGGCTGTTACACGATACATGTCAGTATGTTGAAGAAATAAACAATTAAATGTGTTGGAGGAATAAATAAACATTTAACCATTCAATTCATTCGTTCATCCATTAATTTCTTTGGTGGTCGTATTTTGTAATTGTTTATTGTTTTCTTCTTGATTGTTGGGTGGTCAAATCAATCTTTAGTCTAGATTTTGTCATATAGTGACAAAAAAACACCAGTAGTCGTATATTATTTTGCTTTTGTTTTGATTTTTCTGCAAGATGTTTGTTATTTTAAAGCAATTTTAACATTGCAATTACTTTTAAACGATTTTTTTTTGTCAATTTTATTATAAATAAAGTTTTAATTATTAAAAGGGTTTTTAAGAAAAATGATAAAAGATTTAGTCAATTTGTTTTTCTTTTTCATTATCTAACTACAAAGTAAAAAAATGTAACTTCGAACGTAGCAAGTTTGTAAGGGAGAAAATTAAAATAGCGCTTCCACTTTCCCCTATGAATGTCATGAATTTTCTATGGTAAGTTTCCGGTTGGAAGCAGTGCATTTTTGAAATAATAAGTTTTTTTAGTTATAGGTGAGCATGTCGATTAGGTTCACATATACGAATTCTTTTTTACTTACACACATACAATCTATATTTTTTCCTTATGTAGTGTCTACACTAGACAAACTTTTGTTAAGACAAACGTCAAATTCAGTGCGAATTTATACAAAGTAACCTCAGTTAAACAGCTGATTATTATTTTTAATTGTTACAGCTGTCAAACTAAAATTATAAAAAAACATTAATAAATTCGCCTTATTGTTTTTTTTAATAAATTCGCTTTGATTTTGACGTTTGTCTTCATAAAAAATTGTCTAATGTAGACATTACCGGGTATTATGAAAAATTTTGTCATATTAGATTAAAACTTTTAATTCTCATCGAATTTATAAAGTTTACAATCTAATATATCTTTAGTTCATCTAAAAATATTGAAAAACATTTCCTGACGATTTGGCTTAAGCAATCGTCGAAATGAGCCAAGGAACTAGCTTCTTCCCAACAAATGAATTGTGAATTAAAAAAGAATTTGGATGTTCATTGGTATTTCGCATGAAATTGTGAGCATGACTAGCTTCTCAGTTAAGAGTTATCAAAAAGAAAAAACATTTTCCAACGAAATTATTCGAATTTGCACTAATTCTGGATCATAAGTTCCGGATTTTATGATTTCTTTGGATTTTTTTTTTTGATAGAATATTTTATAAAATGCAACATGAAAAGATTAGAAAAAAAACAAAAAAGTCTTACACAGAAAATTGAATTACATGACTGATTTATTAAATAAAGCTGAATTAGGAGAATATTTTGTGTTATTAAATCAAAAAAATGCAATTTTTAATACAAATGGGCGAAAGACCTAATAAAATGACCCCTTAGGGAAAGAATTTGATTTGATTATAATTCTAAAAAACTAGAACTGTGAAATAATTATATGCACAATATTTGTTTTATGGTTATTATATATTCCAGTAGTTACATTTCGCAGGTTCTTTTAATTTCAGGTTCTTTTTGGCATTTTATTCGTAGTACCGTTATAATATACATACAATAACAATACATTCTCATAGAAAATAATTATATGTGGAAATTGATTTTTTACTTAACGAACAGTACTAATATTATGTTCACACATATTAGTTTTTGACTTGTTTTTTGAAAAACACAATAAGTATAAACATCACTGTTCACATATCATTTATTGTGTTTTTCCTTTTGGCCTGTTTTTCGTTTGGCAAAATATTTTCACAAATTTTTGATTTAAATAAGAATTTCACACACAAACACTTTCTAATTCAAAAAATAAAATTTTTAAACAAATAAAATTTATGAAATATAAATTTCATTCATAATTTGTATTTTTTTTTTTTAACTGTGTGACAATTTTAACAAATTCTTTCTCCAATAAATTTCTATTTTACTAAAAACTCTAAACATTTCTTTCCTGTATGAAAATTTAGTATGTTTTTTGTGTGTTAAATAATTAAACAATTCGAATCGAGATGTTTTTTTGACATTGAAATATAAAAAAAACAATTTGTTTGTATTTTTTTAAAAAACCACTCGTTTTTCAAAAAACCTCTATATGTGAACATAGCATAAGTTCACATTTTAAACTTTTTAACTAATTCCCAGTAAAAACTTTGCTTTCCTGGTAAGCTAGCAGGTACAATTGGAAACAAAAAGAAACTACTTATTTTTTGCCTGAATAACTAGTTATTTTTGTTCGACTTGTCCACAAATTCATGTAGTTATTTTTTGACTCTAGGGGTACTCAAAAATATGTACCTAAACGAAAACAAAAATAAAAAAAAAAACAAAAAAATTTTGCCGTCAGTGAGACTCGAACTTGGACACAAATTTGACATTCGTTTTTAATGACTAACGTCTTACTCATTACACCATCTCGCACATAGCTTCCCAAGCGGCAAAAACTCTTTTTAGTTTAAAATATCTTTTTAGACATTTTGTTATAAAAAAACTTGCAGCTTCAGAATGGGGTTGAACCGACAACCTTCTGGTTGTTAATCCAGCGCTCTAGCCAACTCATTCACGTGATCACATTATTACTTTGCTATTATACTATTGAGTACTTATTAATGTAATACAGAGTAGGCAAATAATAATGACGCCTCATTACCAAGAAACTACTTTAATAAGTAGTTGTCAATTACTGAAAACCAAAAAGTTTTTGCTGGGTTAAAGTTAAAATTACAGTTAATTGGACAATAGTTAATACGTTAAATTCTTAAAAAGTGTAATTTTATTATTTTATACTTAAGTTTAAGTAATCAAAGTATGACTGATTATTTACGAAAAAATCTGCAAAATAGTAATAGGTGTAACTTAATGACATATTTTGCATTTTTCGACCAAAAACAACGTGAATTACAGAAAAATTGTAACTGGTCGCGTATAACAAATAATAAAAGAGGTTTTACAGCACAATTATGACTCAAGGGAGCAAAGTAATAACTTAAAAACTTCAACAACATCATGAGTTCATGAGCATGAGGGATAAAAAATGTTCCATTTAAATACTTCAAGTGCATAGAAAAAATTATTCGAAAGAATTTTTTAATAATTTTTTTATTTAATTTTAAATTTGAATTCAATTAAATTATTAATTAATACAATTAATTTTTTTAATAATTTTTAAATTTGAAAAGAAATAAGAAAAATTTGTCATTTGTAAATTGAAATACAAAATAAAAATAAATCAAAATTTTCATTTGAAATTTGAAAATTTAAATTAAAAATTGTTTAGGAAAAATACTAATAAAAAAC
Source organism: Protocalliphora azurea (assembly GCA_932274085.1). Taxonomy (NCBI): domain Eukaryota; kingdom Metazoa; phylum Arthropoda; class Insecta; order Diptera; family Calliphoridae; genus Protocalliphora; species Protocalliphora azurea. The sequence goes on from OW026520.1 coordinate 42,603,624, forward strand.
ATATTTTGAATTATGAAAATTTCTGGCTTTATGTAAATTTTGACGAACCAAAACAAGGGACATATGCATAAGTGTACGTTTAGAGTTTTTGCCAATATCTGTGTATATATTATTTTCTCTAATTTTATTTTAGATGGTAACGTCAATATAAGGCTCCGATTTGCTTTAATTGGAATTGACTACTTTGAAAGCTTTTTGAGAAAATCAATCTCGTATAAGTAAGCTTTGTTGATAATGCTATAAATAATTATTATTAAATGTTCCTAATGTTGCAGGTTGAGAAAGAGTGTATAAAATTTGTAATCAATCTCTTTTGTTAAAATGTTCCGTCAAATTGGTTAGTATCTTTGACTCGGATGTTTTGAAATATAATTGAAAATTAAATAAAGATGCCAAATTTTATATAAAGATAATATTGTTGTAAATATCGTATTTTTTAAGAAGAAAAGGAACATTTTGAAATGTAGGGGATATTTGAATTGTGCCAATAAATATTTTAATTAATTTCAATCATGAAAGTGATTAATTTAAATTTAAATTAAATTGAAATTATAGAAAATATGAATTAATTTCATTTAATTAATATTATCATTTTGATGATTGGAGTAAAATCAATTAAAAATTTAATTGAAGTAAGCAATTTTGTAATTAAAATCAATTTTTATTTTTTTCTGTATATTGCCTGGGTATTCGACGTTCACAAAGTACATGCTTCAAACGCATTCATAGTGGCGGATCGCTCATGTTATAAGCCGACTTTAGATATAGAAAAAAGTTAAAAATTTTTATTGGACATAGCAGAATAAATTCATAGGACTACATAAATTCACCAGGCAATAAGCTTTGATGATGAATTTCATGCTTAAATTAATTATACTTCATAACTCGGTGACGAAAAACGTTTTTGAGTCGTAAATTTTTTACTGTTGTAGCGACCAGTATTGAATTTCAAACTTTCATGCCATAAAGGATTTCCGAAGAATACTGACTGCTAAGATATATTTTGATTCTGAGCTATATGACAATATTAAGCACCTTAAAATGATTATATATATATAAATATATATATACATATTTTAAGAAAATCGGAGGAATCTGTGCCACGACGGTTATATATGGTAACAGTACATTATCAAATTTTCTGTGAAAATATATAATTATTTTCTATGAAAATTTTAAAAAATCTATTAATTTTTGCCATAAAATATACAAAAGAAATATATATTTTTTTCTAACTTTTAAAGTTTTAATAAACATGAAAACTGTAAGCAAGATTTGCATTTGAAATATACATGTTTGAAGAAAAAAATTAACTTTATACGTATGAACATATTTTGCACATAATTATTTGACGTAGGTATTTCAATAGATTAAATACCATAATGAATAATTTTTATATGTTTTAAATGTATTATTATAATTCGGTTAATCGAAAAATTTGACAATAATCGGTTATTACCCGATCAATTTTAACCTCAAGTAATTATTTTTCGAATTAACCGATTAATATGAAAGCTCGATGAATAACTGAAAATAACACTGTTTTGTCGCATATTTATCAGGATATTACTTCTTCATACGTTTTAGAATATTCTTTATTTTTTGATATGTATTTGCATTTTCATTAAAAATATGTTCTTAATTCACAATTATGTGTATTTGAACTTTAATGTTACATTTGCAATAAATGCATACCAAAAGTTGTAATAAATAATATAAAAATTAAATTTTTTATTATTCCTTTATTTTGACATATTAACTCGAGATAAATCATAATCATAAAATAAACCTTTTGATGATTTATCGCTTACAACAACACTGCACAGTGGGATCTTTTTAACTGCTGGTGAAACTTAGCTCAACGATAGAGGATGAGTTACACCTTCAAATTATTGTTAGCAGGAGTGTATATCTGAAGCACAGACGGCGCTACAGTGATCCAAAGATGACCAACTCGAGTGTGAAAAGCAAATCGCAATTTGTAACTTTTACAAATATAAATCGATTTGAAAAGTATTCAACATTTCTGAATTCTACGAGTACTAAACAAGGCAAGTAAAATATATACTTACTATATTGAAATTTATTTACTAGAAACATTACAAACATGAAATAGTCATATTATATAATATTGAGTTATTCCATATCAAATTGGAAAGAAAATATCCATTTTCTGATTTAACATCTCTGATTTCAATGAAATTCACTATATGCATTTGCTATTAAAAGTGTTTCTTAAATTATAAACTTTTAGACTCAAGGTTCAAAAATATGACGTTTTGAAAAGCGAAAAAAGCCAAAAACTTCTCACAGATGTACTTGTTCTGTTGCTAATAACTTTTAAACTATATGCAGTAAATCTATGGTTCTAGTTTCAAATTAAGGACAAATATATTGCCTTTATACCGTTATATATAAAGTTTATTAATATCAAAAGTTCAAAGGAAAAATTAAACCATTATATCTCAAAAAAACAGTATTTTTAAAATTCTTAAAAATATATTATTCGTGGAAAATTTCAAGCTGGACACTCATTTAGTTTAGAAGTTATGCACCAAATTATAATCTGGTTACTAATAACTTCTGAACTATACATAATAAAATTTAAATTCTAATATCTTTTAAAAGATAAAGATATTCAGCGTTATGCAAAAAAAATCTTAATTTTGCTTTCAAGTACACATTAGTTAGCCATTAGTTAACAAACCTTTCTTAAGAAAATGTTGCATACACAGCTTTAAAATACAAAGTTTTTGAATTTTGAACACGGCAACACTTGTACTTTATTTTCCTCTTTATATTTAAAGCCGTAAAATACCGAATATTCGGTTATTCAAATTTAAAAAAAATGTTTTTTATTGTTTAAATATAAAATTAATTCCTTTTAAAATATTGTTTCTAATATTATTAGTAAAAAAAAATAAAAATAAGAGAAATACAAGAGGCTTAAAATAATAAATACATTTTATTTGTTTTGATTGAATTGACAGCACCAGAACATTTGTGATATTTTTGTTATTGTTTATAATATTTATTTAGGATAAAAAGTTCATCTGTAGTGATTAAACCTAACGATCTAAAGAAAAATGAATAGACAAAAGACTGGAATAGGAGGGTTCTAGCGACTATTCTTTGCAAAATATAAACAAATCTTAATGTCGCTTAAAGTAGGTTTCATGTACGTTCATCCCTACGTTAAAATATTTAAAATGCCTTTGTTATATTTAAGCTAATAATCGTTCTTGCATATAACTTTAATGAATTTTGCTTAACAATGATTTGTAAAGCTGTGTTAAGTTTTTTGCATACGGCTGATTGCCTTTAAAATGATGTGTAGAAAGTTATTTTATTTCGAAAGTTGAAAAGTCAAAATCAAATTTATAAAATTAAACTATTATATCTCCATAAACGAAATTTTTGAAATCATTAAAAAATGTATAATATTAACATAACTCTTCTCCATACTCGTGCAAAATTTCATATTGGACACTCCTTTAGTTTAGAAGTTACATAGGAAAATATAATACAAAGTTAAATTTTGTATATAAAATTTCATTTATTTTAAATATAAAAATAAATAAAAATACTTTGAAATTCATTTTATAAATATTTTACTTGCAAAAATTTTGTTTTTTTTGCATTATTTTGCTGCATAATTACTAAACTAAATGAGTGTCCAGCTTAAAATTTTACACGAGTGGGGAAAAGAGTTATGTCAACTTTATAATTTTTTTTAAGAATTTTTTAAAATACCGTTTTTTGAGATATAATGGTTTAATTTTTAGTTGTCCAACTTTGACCTTTTAACTTTTGATATAAATAAACTTTATACATAACGTTATAAAGGTTATACGAAACTAATACAAGAGATTTGCCTGGTATAGTTTAGAAGTTATTAGCAATTAAATAAGTACGACTTTGAGAAGTTTTAGCTTTTTTTGGTTTTTCAAAACGTCATATTTTTGGACCGGAAAGGCCCAAGTTTATTATTTAAAAAATACTTAAAGTAGTCAATGTCTGTAGTAAAATTCATTGAAATCAGAGATGTCAAATCCCATAACTCTACGTTTTGATGTTGAATCACTCTATGTCTTTTTTAAAATATGTACAACAAATTTTACTCTTTTAACATTTATGGAAGAGTTTTATTAAAATAAAAGAAAAAAAAAAAAAAAACATATTTTATTAATTTGAGCCTGATCATTTTCAAGCTGCTTACAGGTATAAAATAATTTTTGCATATGTTATAAAGTATTTAGTGAAGAATTTATAAATGTAAAGATTAGAATTTATATAATTTTACTAAATATTTTAAAAGGTCAAAATTGAAAATATGCGTTTTTACAGAAAATTACCTTGTGTTACCAAATTTAACGGTGGACTGTCACGATTTTTTGCAAAACCTTTAAAAACATAACAAACTATCTAATCTAATTCACAAAAGTGCCAAAATCAATTTTACAAAATTATAATTTTCGACCACTGCTGGATGTAGGGTTTACAATTGCACTTACACGCTTTCTTAATGCCCAGTCTTTTAGAAAATGTCAGAATATTTATAAAGAAAATAGAAAAAAAAATAAAATATTTGGGCAAAAAATTGCTATTTTTTCAACGTGTTTCAAAATTTTGATTTTAAAAATTTTTTCTAGTTATCGAACTTATAGAGAATTTTCTAATTTTTATTTTAAAAGTTATAGGAAAAAAAAACGAAAGAAAGTCAAGGCCAAAAATTACAATTTAAAAATTTGTAGTCAAATATCTTTTAAACCATAAAATAGTACAGTAAGCATGTTTTTATTTGTCTGGCCTAGTTGATTTTAGAAATGTAAACATATTAAAAATCGGTTCGTACTTGTAAAAGTTACAAGTTCCGATATGTTTTTCACTCTCGTTCGTGCCCATGCTTCAGATACAAACAATATTCTGAAATCCTAACTCCTCCTCTAGTAATGTCCTAAGTTACATTAAAATCAGTCTAGCAGTTTAAAAAATTCAGATTTATTATCGTTTATTTTGCAAAAGTCCTTACAGTGATCGCAAAAAAGAATCCTACATTAAACAAAAAATATGTCGAATAAGGTTAAATAATAAGATGAGCAAATAATCATTTTATTCATAATTAATTGAAGAAACTTATAATAAAAATTATTCGTTGATTTACTAGCAGTATGTTAAATATATATAAAAAAAATTACGGTGTTCATAAAAAAAATATATTTTGAATAAAAGGCAAAATATTCTCGACACTAACTTCTGAATAACTCCGAATCTATTGAGCAGATAAATAATGTTAAATCTGACCGTTCTCAATTTATGGTGAAATATACTCGTATAATCACCATATTATTGGGAAAATATTGGACATGCCCATAAAGAAAACAGTTATAGAAGAAACTGAAAGTAGATTCATGTATAGCATATAATATATATATATATATATATATATATATATAATTTTTTAATATTTTAAAAGAGTTTTGCTCTTCTGAAAATGTCCACAGAAATATTTTTCTACACAAAAAATGAGTTTAGACTTGAATTTTGCACAAAATAAAATATCTGTTTATTGCGAAATATGCAAAAATATGCATTTTTAACAAAATATACATTTAAAGTAAATTGTCCGATTCGCAAAGATATTTACTTTATGCTGTTCTAGGACTAAAGGCAAAAAATATGAACTTGCATGAACTTCCGGTATTTGCTTATAAGACATACAAAAATCTTAGAAATCGGATAAAAATGTTCATGGCAGAGAAGTTTTTCTTTAAATAACTTCGATTTTTGTAATTTTATTTCTCTGTGTCTGTGTAAAAGTTTATGCAGATCTAAATAATCAGTTCAAGTGACCGATTTATTTCCACAATATTTTGATTATGTTTCTTTGTGCAGTAATGCAATAGAGCTTTTTAAACCCGACAAAAAACAAGTTAAAGCGCTATATTCAGCTGCGCCGAATCTTTTATACCCTTCACCACCTTACCAACAAATAATAAAATGTACGCCTTAAAGTATGCTTTCATATTTTTACATTTATACATACAAATATAATGCACATTTTTTCCAAACTACAAAAATGTAAGCACAAAATTATACTATCATAGCAAGCGTTGCTTCCTTAAAGAAAAAGCAACAGCAACACTGAAAGCTTCTGATGACTACTAAATTTATATACACATGTTTGTATGTTAAATATACATTGTAGATACATGCTTATACAAAAAAACAACAACACTAACTAAAAACACGTCCAACATACATAAAAGATGATTGTGTGTATGCATCAGTGTTGCCGTTTGGTTTAGAAAATTTCATCAAGTTTTCGTCATAAGAAAAACTTACAGATGAATTAATGCACTTAAGAAAATAGCATCTTTGTTATATACATTAAAATATTACATTTGGCTTTGACAATAATAAAAGTAGTTAACCTACTTTAATATCTTATTATAACGGACCTCGTGATGGTCTGAAGGGGCACATGTAATTTATTAAATGATTTTCATAATTTAAAAAGTTTTATTCATGGTAAAATTTTGGTAGCATATTCTCATCGATAACAAGACATTACAACTATAATCTAATTTAAGTACCGACGATTATTGTCATTGTTGAACAATATAAAAAAATAGTATTAATTTTAAAATTCATATGTTTAAGCAATATTTAGTTAACAAAACTCATAACATCAAATTATCGTAACAGGTTGAAAACCAAAAAACTTGACCTTTTAAAGTAAATTCCTTTATTATTTTCTTTAAAATTTGGAATAGAAAATAAATACGCATTGAACATTTATTTTTCAAATCCCAAAAATGTAACTTTTTAGGAAAAATTGTAACTTTTTTGAGAAAAATATGTAACTTTTTCCAAGCTACCGCTGGCAACACTGGTATGTATATACTACTGCTTGCTTATACAAAAAACAGCAATACTGAAAGTCATTACAATGCTTTTTATATATGTTTGTGTGTGCATATGTACACATAGTTAATTCAAACGAAATTTTGGAGAAATATTTATAGACTTGTACAAAAACGAATTTCGAAGCTTATATAGAAGTTTCAAAAATTTCAAAAATGATATCTTAGTTACTAATGAACCGATTTTGTTAATTTTTTCCACAAAAATATTCCAGGAAAAGATTTCGAATTTTCTGTGCAAAAACAAAGTCGCTAGCTTCATTAGTGGCTTGAAGAAGCCGACGACAAATACGTTTTTAGAGGCCTTTTCGGATTTTTCGCCATATCTCGGCCATTAATAGACCGATCATTCTTAAAAATATTTCCTATAATTTGATGTATAAAACATATAGTTCTGATAACTGTAACTTTCTAAAAAGTGATTTCAACAGACAGACGGACATTCTTATATCGACTTCTCCATCAATAAGAATCCATATAGTATATACTTTTTGGGGTCTTAGATGAATATTGTAAAAATTACAAACAGAATGATAAACTTTAGCTATACCTTTTACACCTTTGGTGAAGGGTATAAAAAAGAGTTGATTTTAACACCGGGTTATAATTGGAATAAAGTATTCTAATTTTTCTTTCTGTGTATAAAATAACTTCAATCTTTGAATAAAATGTAATCTACAAAATTAATTAAAAAAAAGACAATTTTTATTTCAAAAGAAAAAAAGAAATAATTTTCTGCAAAATAATTTTCTCAAGAAATTTCAAGAAAGAAAAATCATAATGAATAAACTCGAAAGGTATATATTGCTATGGGTTGCGTATCTGACGTCCATTGTCTTTATGTTGTTCGATTTAGACAAAGCCCCCTCGGAAAAACTACATAAACATTTATTTTATTTGATGACCAATGCCATTCTTATGATACGTGTGATTGGCAACTTTTGGACCAGTATAGTTTTTCATGCATCTGTTCCATTTTTCCTGCTTTTTATATTTATATATACCTATTCGGATACAATACATTTGAGAAGTGTACCTATTATATTTCTTTGGCTGCCACTGGTAATTCAACTAATTATTACGTTTCTTTTGTTTCTGCTCGGAATGAGCGGTAAAATCAAAGATAAAGCTTTCTATACGGGCATACATGCACAATTGGGCATCTTGGTGGTGTTAGTATTTTTTTGGAATATTTGTCAAATAGTAAAACATAGCATGTGGTGTGGAATTATGTCAATGGGATATATGCTGATGTTTTTGACTATTGTTTTAACACCACATTTTCAAGGACTAGCAAAATCTGTTATAAAAATGGAATTGGAAGAAGATGAACCAATAGAATCAATAACGACTGTAAATACTGAGTGCGGACCAGCTGGTCCTGGTCATCGTCGGGAAATTTCTTAATTGTAATTTGTTATTGTGTGTGTGTGTGTTTTTTATTAAATTGTTATTTGTGTTGATTTTAAATAAAATTGTTTTCTTTAAAAAATGTGTTTTTTGTTTTATTACTTTTGTTCCCGTATTCTAAATTGGGAGCACACGGGATCCCAATGTTATCGAAAAGCGTTTCCGTATTCGAAAATGGGGCAAAAGAGAGCTATTTTGAAAGAATAATGTTCTTCTTCTTGCACGAAACAGTCCAGAATATTTCTTCGGGAAGATTGTGTAAATTGTCAAATAATTAAAAAATAAAAATAAACATTTAAAAATTTTACCGAAAATGAATAGAAAATTATAATTTTTTTTATTTATTTTTGTTACTAATAGGAAAGTTTCATTCAAAAAATTAAAAACATTTAAATATGCTGAAAAATAAAGCAACATTCGCATACGAACTTTTAAAACAGTTTGATGTTTTATTTCTGGGTAAATAATTTGGATATTTCAGTTCCCGTACTTTTGTACGTTGTTGTATTTTTGTGGAGAAAATATTAGCTTTTTCTCATTTTACCGCACTTTAACCAAAGAGTACAGAAACAAACCTTTTATTAAGCAGAATTTAACCCGCTACTGTGTTAGCGGACATTCGAGACCCCTACATAGACCAGATATAAATTTGGTAATTTGTAATGTAATGCCAAAAGTGAAAAAACCCTATTAAAATTAAATTAATACTCCTAACTCCAAGACTCCCAATTCCCACTGGAACAGTTATAATATTGGTGTCTACAGAAACCCAGCAAAAACTTTGCTTTCCTGGTAAGCTAGCAGGTATAATTGGAAACAAAACTACTTATTTTTTGCCTGAATAACTAGTTATTTTTGTTCAAGTTGTCTACAAATTCATGTAGCTATTTTGAGACACTAGCCATACTCAAAAATATGTACCTAAACGAAAATAAAAATATAAAAAAAAAACAAAAAAATTTTGCCGTCAGTGAGATTTAAACTTGGACACAAATTAACCATATGTTTTTAATGTCTATCGTCTTACTCAGTACACTATCTCGCACCTAATTTTCTAAGTGACTAAAACTTTTTTTTAGTATAAAATATTTTTTAGACATTTTGTTATAAAAAACTAACAGCATTAGAATGGGTTTGCTAATCCAGCGCTCAAGCCAACTCATCCACGTGATTGCAATATTACTGTGCTTAATTGTAGTTTAACTTACCATAAAGATACAGAAAGTTTTTTGCTAACTTGCTTATGTGTTAGTGAGCTACTTGTATTATAAGCTGTTATAAATTATTGCTTAAGTGTTAGTAAGAAACTTGTATTACAACTTAGTTATTAACGTTGCCAGAAACTTTCGACAAAAAATCATCATTTGAGCAAAGAAAAATCATTAGTTTGCTTTAAAAGTTATTTAAATTATTATTTTTAATTTTAAGTGATTCTGATAAGTTTCTATATTATACTATTGAGTACTTATTTATGTAATACAGAGTAGGAAAACAATAATGACACCTCATTACCGAGAAACTCCTTTAATAAGTAGTTGCCATTACTGAAAACCAAAAAGTTTTTACTGGGAAATAAATAACATATGTAATCTCAATCACCTTCTAATGATTCAAATTTTATGCTTCCAGGTTTATATTTAAATAAGAAACATCCAAGGAGTGGGTTATCGTACAAGCTACGAAAGTGTATAAACTGACTTTAATACTTAATAAGTCTTATGATAATACTGTTTTAAACAAATGAGTTTCAGATCTGAACTCATAACACTTGAAACTAATAGAATGCAAAATTTTAGCATCATAGGTTTAATATTATAATCATGATTGTTGCTGAAAATTCAAAAAGTTAGAAAAAATTACTTAACTTTAACTTTTTCCCATTTTTCTACATTTTTTGTTCTCGCGCTTATACTTTTTGATCTTATTCGATCTTATATAAACTAATCGGACTTTGTGGATAAATTCTACACTTTCTTTGTTGTTGTGCAGACTTTCAACAATTACATTCAAGGTAGTCAAATTTTGATGATATTTTTTAATTTTTTAAATAGAAATTGATACTTGATGTAATTATGCCCGAAGTAGTCAATGCAGTAGATAGTCTCAAAGTTTAGAAAACAAGAGCGAACATTTTTTAAAAAAGTAAGTTTTTCGCGAATCAAATTCACAGTTTCATATTAAATAGCATGTATTACTGCGTAAACTTAGTTGTTTTTCATTTTACACAATAAAATCGAAGGATTATTAAAAATAAATTTAATAAAAATATTTTATGGACTTTTTGAAAATTATGCAAAAATTGCATTTTTTGTTTTTGCATTTTTATATAGCAAATTGCAATTTGTAGTTATTTTTCATGTATAGATATAAGAACGTCGATAAATATATTTCATCGGCACCATAATTTTAAGTCAAATGTTTTTGATAGTTGAAAACAGGACACTTTTGTCAAAAGATATTTTGCTAAGGCACGAAATTGACCATAATTCACATAATTAGGTGGTGTATGTAATGATTAACGGAAATGTAGAGGCGCATTCAAAAATTTCCTTTGGTTAGAAAAACATCACAATATTAAATAGCATTTCTTTGTAATAAACTCTAATAAAATATATTTTCGTATAATATATGGAAAAATAACTTAGATTCGATTCGCATTTTTTGCAAAATTGTGATTTCTTTAAATTTTACTAGGAAACCCTAAAATATGCCACACAAATACTACCAAATAGTGAAAATATCATAAATTTTATTTAAATAACTCAGTATTATACATAACTCAAAATTATAGATAAAATTATAGTTTATTAAAATTTGTATATGTTCAACATAAACCCGTTGTAAATTTCGTGCCCCCTGCACGAAATGATTAACACGAACTGATTCTACATAAATCGAATCACTTTATATTTATACAAATCAATTTTAATATTTCATAAAAAAAATAAATAAAAAATAAAATAAAAAATAAAAATAATAATAATAATTTCTTTTTAAGGCCTAAAATGAAACATTTTTCATAATAGACCATATATCAATCAAATCAGATCAAATCGGATTTCATAAAATTTTTGTTCTTAAATTTCACAGTCTAGGAGATGTGTACAAAGTACCTTTTCTAGACGCTTTTACTTCCCAAGACACCAAATTTCTAAAAATGTTTCATATATTTGTGATAAAGAAAGGATCCCAGCAAAAACTTTGCTTTCCTGGTAAGCCAGCAGGTATAATTGGAAACAGAAATAAACTACTTATTTTTTGCCTGAATAACTAGTTATTTTTGTTCTTCTTGTCCACAAATTCATGTAGTTATTTTTTGACTCTAGGGGTACTCAAAAATATGTACCTAAACGAAAACAAAAATAAAAAAAAAAAACAAAAAAGTGTTGCCGTCAGTGAGACTCGAACTTGGACACACACTAACCATTCGTTTTTACTAACTAACGTCTTACTCAGTACACCATCTCGCACATAGCATCCTAAGCGACAAAAACTCTATTTAGTTTAAAATATCTTTTTAGACATTTTGTTATAAAAAACCAATGGCTTCAGAATGGGGTCGAACCAACAACCTTCTGGTTGTTAATCCGGCGTTCTAGCCAACTCATCTATGTGATTGCAGTATTACTGTGCTATTATACTATTGAGTACTTATTAATGTAAACAGAGTAGGCAAATAATAATTACGCCTCATTACCAAGAAACTACTTTAATAAGTAGTTGTTATTACCGAAAACCAAAAAGTTTTTGCTGGGATACTATTTAAAATGTATTTTTTTTGGTGATTCGTAAAGTAGCAGTTTCCTGAAGGTTCAACAACTACCAAATCTCTCCTTGTGAATTCCCACTCATTTAGGACTACAAATGCTTAAGTTTATGTTTCTAGGTTTAATATAATTCATTATTGATAATTTCCTGCTTTTATCCTCTTTAATAAATGTAACAAAAATTGTATTCCAATGAATTTCTAATTGTAAAATAGAAAAAAATGTTTTATAAACAAATTTCGAATTTCCAAAAATTAACAAATAAGTATTAATTATTTTTCAATAAGTTACGAATACGATATACATTCTATTTGTATGTTTAATGGTTTAGAAGATGCGTATGCTGCGAAGAAGCACTAAAATATAGTATTTTTTTTAGTTTTATCTCACTGTTTTTTATAATTTATAACGATAGGTATTAAATTTGTTTTAAATGTATACTAGTTAAGGAGATATAAGGTTACTGGTTTTACCCGTTTTTGGCACATAAATATTCGAATTTCCAAAAATTCCGCTCTAGTAGATCCACTACTTGGTGGGAGGCCAAATTACGGTCCAAATTTCTTCTCTCTAGCTTCAGGCATTTGACCTGTAAGTCACGTTATATATCTACACTGGTGCATATTCCTATAAACGCATTTCGTTTATCTTAACCAAAAACAATGTTGTGTTGTTACAATACCTCGCGATAGAACGGTACTTTTTTATGTAAGAAATATTTGTTTCTTGCTTTTGTTGAGAAAAATTTGTCTCAAAAATTATTGCAAAAAAAAAAAAAAAAACAAGTAAGAAAGATATAGTCTTTCAAACCCGATCATATGATACCCCACACCATTGTGTATGTCCATCAAAATTCGTGGAAGGGTCTTATATTAGACATGTGGACAATTGTGGACCGATACTTTTACTAAGTGTAAAATAAAATACACAAATACAGAATACTACGTTAATAGTAACATTTATATGAATTTATGCACTTTAGGGTGACTCGCGAAAATAAGCTTATATGGGAGTTATGGTAAATTATGGAGCGATCCTCATAAAATTTATCACTGTAATTTCTACTTACATAAAACTTATTTGTGTCGAATATAAACTTGATACTAACATTCGTATGGAATTTATGTACGTTAAAATGATTTTCGGAAAAGATTTTTATATGGGAGCTATGGTCAATTATGGACCGATCTTCATGAAATCTGGCACAAAGATTAAGATATACAGAACTTATACAGAACTTCCTTGTACCGAATTTCATTAAGATATTACTATATTTAAAGCATTTATGATCGTTAAACCGCTATTCCAATTTCAATAAGCTTCGTTCTCATTTCAGGGAAATCCTACATGCCAAATTTAATTTAAATAATTTGTCCACACCCAGCCAGCCAGACGGACGGACAGACGTCGTTAGGTCGACCCAAAAGGTGATTCTGAGGCGATTGGTGTACTTTAAGGTGGGTGTGTTGGCTGATTTTTTCTGTACATTATAAACATCAGCACAAACGCATAATACTCCAATCACCTATGGTGGTGTGGGGTATAAAAATATTAAAAATTTTTAACAGTTTTAGTTGTTTGTTTCATTTAATGTAAGTTTCTGATGACAACATCTCTGTTTAATGGAAATATTTTTGTATTAATTGAGAAATTTCATCAGCTTAAAGGATGCCCAAAGAGTTTTTCTTACAGACCAGGAAAAAATTCAAATTCAATTTTTTCGTGATCAAGGCTGTTCTAACAGAGAAATTGGATGAAAAATTAAACGTTTGGAAAGAGTTTCTTAAATAAGGACAGAAATACGGAGAGCGGAAACTAACAAAAGGTAATCAAAGATTAAAAAAAAAAAATGAAATAATAAGCCACCCGCTACACAAATAAAAAAATGAACTTGACCTTTCTGTCACTTCCAAACATGTTGCACACATTTTGCGAACAGATGGTAACATAAAATGGAAGAAACCAAAATGTAAGCCAATGTTAAAACAGCATCGTAAGGAAAAGAGTTTAAAATTTGTGCGCAAATACATGAAATGGATAGATGAGTGGAATAAAGCAATATTTTCTGATGAGAATAAATTCAATTTGGACGGTCCCCATTCATATTCGAACGAAATTCGTATGTCGTATATCGAAACGCAATTTCGGTGGTGGCAGTGTTATGGTTGGGGCAGCCTTTTCTGCTGAAGAAAAATCAAAAATATGTTTTGTTCCAGTGCAATTTATAATGAACTGTTGCAAGATGCTCTTCTCTCACTTATAGATGAAAATGTTGATGAAGATTGTATATTCCAACAGCATAATGCTGGAATCCATGTCTAGAACCAATCTAAATATTGGCATAATGAATATCTGTGGCGGTACATGGCCCGTAAAGTTTACGCAGAAAATGGTCAGAAAAAAATTAAGTAAGCCTAGAAAGAAATTGACAGTGATTTTCATCAAAAATTAGTCGAATCAATGCCAGACCGAATTTTTGAAGTTATCCAAAACAAAGGTTCATCAACATATTACTGATAATGATAATGGCAACCCTATTAAAAATAAAAAATATTTATTAATTATTTTTATAAAAATATTTTGTGTATAGATATTAGTAAAAGTATACAGAAATATCCATAATTTTCTAAGTAATTATTCACGCAAAACTAAAGGCAAAAGTTGCAAGTTTGTAAAAATATTGTCATATATACAATAAATTGAAAATATAAAAGTTTAAAGGCGCATATTTCTGAAATGAGGCATGATATGACTTGAACCTTTTTGCAAAAGATCGGAAAATATATATGCTAAGCTTAGTTTGGAATACATATTTTTAAAATTTCTTTCGCTATTTAGAAATAAACCAAACAAAAGGCCCAATTTGGGGCCAAATTTTTTAATTGTAATAACATATTTGTTTATAAAGATACCTTAATGAAGTTTGCAGGAAATGTTAATCTTATTAATATAAATTAAACCTCGTTAACGAAATTTCAATCAGGGGTAGGATTTTCCTGAATTCCCAAAAAAAAAACTAATGAAAATTCCCAAAAAAGGGATTTTTACATTTTTGGCTATAGAATCCACATTTTTCCGAAGTCCCGCAGATTTTGATTTAAAACTTTTAACAACATATTGAAGATTCTTAAAATATATTCCGCTTGTCGATTCGTGCTTTGGGATTTGAGAAAATATGGTCTAAAATCAAAACTTTCATATAAAATGGGTCGAATTCGGGAGGGTATATACCATGACAAATTGAGTTATTGGGCTTGTTTTTTATCTTAAAGTCATCTCTGCGAAGTTACCTTTCAGAAAAGTGCAAAATTATTATATCTTGCTAAAGAAAATTTTATTTTAGATAAAAAAGAGTGTAGATACTATTTCGGCTAAAAAAACACAAAAAGTCGTCTTTTTTTGCAATTTTCAAATTCAAAATCGTTTATTTTTGGTCTCGGTAAAGATATCGACTTCAAATTATTTTTATTCAATAGATAATTTTGTTCTTTAACTAGCTAAGAAAAAGACTAATAAAATCGGTTGGAAATATTAGGATATATATGAAAAAAACTGGACCAAGAACATGCAAAATTATGGTGCTTAAAAATTCAAACGCAAATAAGTAGAAAACTATAAGAGATAAGTAGGACATGTAAGCATGTTTTTTATAGGTCTTATTAGGGCCTACAACAATATATAAAAATATTTGAAATCGGATGAGAAACAATAATTTTGCAAGCGATTAAAAATTTTTTATGTCAGAGGTACCTAACTTTGAGCCCCCTTAGCTACGCCCCTGGGGGATTGTTGTGCTCCCTTCCAAACATAACATTGTACACTCCTTTGCTATGCCTATACTAAATTACATGAAAATCCAACCGGCCGATCAGAAGTTACAGATTTATTTCCAAAACATTTCGATTCTGCCCCACTGTGCAGTGTTGCCATTGAAAGGATTTACCTAATGCTATGAAAAAGAGCTGCAGAAGTTATGATTTTAATCCAAGATGTTTTAAAATTTAATAAAAATTAACAAATTCAAATTAATTTTTCTTTAGTTCTATTTATTGATCTTTTAAATTTTACTTAAATCTTAAAGATTACACACACATATATAGATCACGTGAGTGTTTTGTAAACTTAAATTTAATTATTTTTATA
Organism: Protocalliphora azurea; assembly: GCA_932274085.1. Taxonomy (NCBI): domain Eukaryota; kingdom Metazoa; phylum Arthropoda; class Insecta; order Diptera; family Calliphoridae; genus Protocalliphora; species Protocalliphora azurea. Next base: position 42,619,870 of record OW026520.1, read on the forward strand.
TATATATACTTACAAATACATTTATAGATTTGTATTATTATTTTTAATTAGATTTTTTTTTTTACATTAATTAAACAATATAGGATTGATTACATTGACGATTGTAGTTTGCTTTTGTATGTTGCTTTAATTTCATTTCGGTTAAGACTTAAACAACTAAGCTCATAGAAATTTCAATATTTATTAAATTAAAAAAAAAAAAAAAATGCAAAAATTATAAAATCAAATTAGAAATTTTTATTAATTATAATTAATAAACGATAATTATCGTTTAATTACAAGAATTTTAAGTTAAACTTAACACAACCTTTTAATATATAATAGAAATTATAATAGAAATTGAATAGAAATGTGAAATAATTTTTTTAATTAATATATATATATATATATATATCTAAATATATATATACATGTATATATGTATATATATTGAACTGAATTTAAATGATAAATTCATAATAATAAGAATTAATTCTTTTAAATTTTAATTAGTATACACGTCATTTATTGTTAAATTAATTTAATCATTCATTTTATGTTTATTAATTATTGTTTTAATAAATTTACATTGTCTTTTTATAATTATTATGAATGAATATTATTATTTTCATTTTATTTAATATTTAATTAAATTATGCATGTGTGTCTCTAAAACTAATCAACAATTAAGCGTGTTTTATTTGTTTTTGTTTTATTGTATTTTATTAATAAATTGTTTTTGTTTTAATAAATTGTAATTGAATACATTGTATACCGGTCTTCTGTTTCTTTTTTTTTTTTCTTAAAAATTTTTTAAAAGATTTTTATTTAACAAAATTCCGAAAATGTATAAGAATTTATTATAAGAATAGTAGAAAAAATTATTTTTATTCAAAATTAATAAAGAAGTTTCTTGATAACAAGAGATAGCAAATTTTAATTAAACAAAAATGTAAAAATTTATTAAAATCGAATTAATATATTCTTAAATACAATTTAAATTCTTTAATTTAACTATACAGATCTTAAAACTATTAGTATACTTCAGTTTTATTCTATAACCTTTTTCCAAAGAGCAAATTGTTTAGGAATATTTTGTAAACAGAATTAAAACGGCAGGCGATTACAAGACATTAAACGATCGATTGTTACAATTTAAGCTCAGAGGGAGTGTGTACATTTTAAGATTTTATTAAATTTTTGTTATTTATTTTTAAAATTAAATTTATATTCTTGTATTCAATTTTAATCTGAAAATATATTTAAGAGTTAATTTTTAAGTCGAGAATAAAGTTTGAAATTATACCAAAAAATGTATTTATACAATAGTCGCAATTCTCTTTTAATAAATTCATCAAACTAAGCTTTAGAGTTAAGCTTTTTGCATATTAAGGAAGAAAAACTGATTTCAGCAAATAATGTTTAGGGCATCAATTCGATATTAATTTTTTTTTAAAGCTCTGACTCTTAAAAGATTTTTTAATAATTCATAAGTTTTAAGATCATAGAAAACAACTAGAATTCCAACTCTTTTAATTCGTTCAGCAAAAAAAAAAAAAAAAAAATACTCTCTTCTTGTGTATAAATTAGTTCTGAAAAAAATTCTACTAACACATACCAAGTGTTCGTTTTTTTTTTTTTTTTTTTTTGATAGCTGAGTTACGTTTTTTTAGAACAAGTTGGACTTCTAGTTGCTTTCTATGATTAAGGGTGCCATTAGACTTTCAGATATATTTGACGAATGTTTTTATGCCACTTCACAATTATTACGTTTAAAATTCAATATATTGATTTTTTTAAATCGTACGACTTGCACTTAGACTGCACGATATATTGTCAAACAAAAAGTCAATATTTTTTGATTTTCTTCAAACAGTCGCACAGAGAAGTGAAATTAAGAAATATGACGATTATTTGAAAATTAATATTTTGAAAAAGTAATTGATTCTAGGTATTAGCATTATTATCTGTTAAAAATTCTTTGATTTTTGTCACTCACCGTGTAGTGCATTGTCAGTCAAAGATTCTTTTTTTTTTTCAATTTTTACTCACAGTGATAAAAACTGAAAATTGAAAATTTTCAAGTTAATATTTTTGGGTTTTATTTTATAAAAAGTATTTTTTTTTGCAATAGACTTGTATTTAGAAATATATTTATGTACTCTTTGGTAAAATTCATATTGTAGAAATATTTTAATATTTTTTAAATTGGCCTCAAAAACGGGCACTTCTTACTTTTATATAGAAATTCAAAAAGCTTTTAGACGAAGTTGGGAGAAAATACAAATTTTGTATTTTTACTTAATATGTGGAGTAAAAAAATCAAAAAAATATTTGCAGATTTTTTACGATTTGGAAGAAGAAAAAATATTAAAAAAAATTCAAGGCAGATATGCTTGTTTTCTTAAGAAAAACTAAATAAAATTAAATTAATAAATATTTAAAAATAAAAATTTATTAAGTTAATTATTTGCATTATTTAAGAAGAGAATTTTTGGAAATTATTTAAAATAAGTAACAGCAGAGCAAATTTTGTCACATTAAGTCACTTTAGTGGGCAAACTTAATTGTGAATTTGCGTTAAAGTGACAAAGTCTTATATGGAAACTATGGTTATCTGTGAACCAATTCTTTTAAAACTTGGCTGTAAGATTAATAGTTTAATGAGATTTATTTTTTATCAAATTTTATTATTTTTATACTTATGCCATATGTATACACAAACACAAACACACACACACACACACACACACACACACATATATATATATATATATATATATATATATATATATATATATATATATATAGAAGTTATAAACGAAAAAGTAATTCCGGGAGAGGTTTCTGTATGAACGATATAGTCAATTATGAACCGATCCTCATGAAATTTGGTAGTGTGGTTTTTCCTTAGACAAAATTTATCTGTGATAAATTTTATGTAAATACGGTTATATTTTGAAATTTATGAGCATTTGACCTATTTTTGGCAAAATTTTAATATGGGGGCTGAGTGAAATAGTGATTACATTTTAACCAATTTTTTTTTATTGCGTTACGTTATTGGCCCAAAATAGGTTCAAGTACCAAATTTCATAAAGTTACCTTTAAAAGTGCGACTTACAGATTAGCAGAAATTATGGCTTTTGATGCACGGACAGCCGGACGGTCAGAACTTTACGCTAAAAAGAAATTATAAAAATTAAAAAAGTATTTTTTTTTTTTTTTTGATGAACTAACTAACTAATTATTGCAACAAAATTATAAACAAATCGCAATACACCTTCCCTGAATTAAGCTACATTTTTGGTGATTATACCCCACTGTGAGTCATATTCAACTCATTACACATTCAAAATGTTTAGTCGTCAAACATATCGTTAGATAAATTTGATCGTGTAAGCGCCTCTTTATAAATTAAAAAGATTTCAATTAAATTTAGTTTATTCACCAGTTAATAAGTTTAAAAATCGAATTTAGTAAATAACTATTTCAGCAATTTTTTTTTTTTTTTTGTTTATAATTCTTAACTTATGAATTTACTATAATTTGTATTAACTTAGCTTTACAATTAACTTAATTTATTGTCAGTAGTTTTATTTGAAATAAAAATATGAAATCATAAATCATCATAAATAACTAAAAACAAAGTAATTGAATAGTTTTAACGAAAAAAGTTTATGTTGAGCAGTTGAAAGTTTTGAAAGTAATTCTTGATCAGCATTTTCGTGCTATCAATATTGTTCTTATTATATATTGGGATACTGATATTCAAATACATTACAAAAACTTGAAGTATTTGATAAACTTATGAAAGGGTCGTTCTCATAGAGTCCTATAATCTGCAAATAGCCGATATACCTACAGTTCGAGTTGTATGGCATAAAAAATTACGCTTAATTCGAGGAATAATAAAAATAACACCTTCTATTTTGTTACACTAATTTAGGCACAAACAAGTAAAAATTGCGATTTTTTTAATTATAGGATTTTTTCCGCTTACGCCACACAGTGGGCCGATGTCCTAAACTACTGAACAGATCGAATTTTCAAATTAAAAAAAATCTAAAAATTAAAAAAAAAAATTTTGAATTCTAAAATTGAAACTTTTTGAGGTATAACTTCTTCCATTTCATAAATATGTAAAAAAATATAAATATAATATAAATGAGACATATTTACAAACGTTAAAATGAAATCTATAAAAAACGAAAAACGAATAAAATTATTCGTTTTCAATAGTAAAATGGAATTGATATTTTCATCCCATAAATCTTTTAAACACTTTTCCTTCGTTAATGTAAAATAACACATTTTTTCTAAAACTGCGTTTTTAATATTTTTCGGATTTGCGGAAACGTATTACAGGTGAAGAATAAAAACGAAAACGTTAAGGATTTGAAAATATGGGTGACATATCTGATCCTCTGCATATCTTTTTAAATGAAGAAAATATAACGATCTTGCATGTGCACACGCATACATGCACACATTTATGAATACCCAGCAGTTTTTTTTTTGGTGTCAATTGATCCCTTCTTAAACAGAAAATTTCATACGTGTCTACTCACCTTAAATGGGCTCATACTTAAATGTGCTCATTTTTTTTAATTGAACTCTGTCGTACAATTTGTGAACGATCGTTAAGCAAACTAAAACTTTACCGACGTGGAGGTGGCAATTGACACTTTACTGACCCTATGTTAAGCGGAAAGAAATCGAAAAGAAGATAATAAAAATGTTTACTAACTCTTTGTGTATGATTGTGTATGGAAAATGCTGCCATTTCGTAGCGGTGTGGTGATTGTATGTGCAAAAATGTAACATCACGTGGTCGTATAGGTGGCAGTAGGCTTGCTCCCAAGACATATCTATGTTAAAGTGACTAGTCACGTTGTTAATAAAGTAACTAGCGGTGCCCTAATGTAGTCAGTCAAGTAACTAGTTCAAGACAGCTTCCTGAAACATACTTAAAAATTGGAAAAAGTTATTTTTAAAAATTCTTCATTTTAGTATTTATTATTATTTAGAAAATTTTGGTTAGATTTGGAAATGTATAAAAAATTACCCACTAAAGCTATCAAAATTATTTTTCGCATACAAAAAGATCGTTATTTTTCTAATATATTTTTTAATAAATATGATTCTAAAAATTTGACTACTTTAATAAAATACACTTTTCTGTCTGCATTTTGAGCGGGTGGAAACTAGTTTAGTGTCAAGTTAATTTATATATATTTAGTTATTTAAACTATGAATTTGAAATGTTGTTCAAAATTTTACTATTTTCGATTAATACTAAAAAAAATCATCTGAAGGTCTTGTCTTTTGAAATATGTGAGAAAACATATTTGCTGTTAATTAAATTTTGAGCAAAAAGTCAAAGAATTAGACTGATTCTTTTTTTTTTTTTTTTTTTGAAAAACAACAATTTTTTAAAGTCTGAACTTTGATAATTTTTCACGGCGAGACGAATTGGGATAATTCAAAAAAATTTTCAACATGTTATTTTGGAATATATTGCCAATTTTAAAATATATTTAAAAAATTAACTACTCCTTTATTATGGAAATTAATTGAGAATAGCTAAAAAATCGAAGATTCCAAATTTAAGCGGATAAATCTTTTTAACTATAAGAAATATGATAGGTAAGCAGGTATATTTCTTCATCTCATCAAGTTCTTTTCAAATGTTTTTTAATCTTTGAAATCGGACTTGATTTGTAGAAGTTAAATTTTTTTAAACTTTTTCATATTCGTCAGATTTGACACCCTGTATTATTACAGGGTGACTACATAATTTTTCTGAGAGCTTAGATCCTCCTCTACAACTCTTCCATACATTTCTATTCAATTCGACAAGTAATTACGTCGAGTCTATACTAGACAAATTTTTATCAGAATAAATATTTGTCTAATATAGACTAAATTTATCAGTATTATTGCAGCGTTAAAACAGCTCGAACACTGACAACTTTGCCTTGATGTGAAAGGTTTCATTTTATTTTTTATTCAAGGTTAATTATGACATACGTTTTCCCCTATAATTGATAGAGATAAAAAAAAAAATTATTTGCAATTCAGACAAAATTTTGACGTTTGATAAAAATTTCTCTTGTATAGAGGTAGAAGTTAAGGAGATACAGATTTATTACCAATATTTTTGTGATCGGTCACAATGTGCCATTTTTGCAATGTTAAAACGTGAAATGGTCAAAATACTTTGCAGAGCTTTAAAGGAAATTTTAAATAGCATTTACTTTCAAAATTCATGCTTTAATTTTTTGAAGCAGTCTAATGTAACTACAAATTAATTTTGACACCTATTTGTTATAGATCATTTGTATAAAATCTAATTGTATTATCTCTACGAGTCCATACTTAATGCCTATTGGCGTTGTAAACATTGTTGCACTACATATTATCAACCATTCTATTAATCTATTATTAATTTTTATTTAAATGTTAACACATGTTTGACATTAAAAATAAGCATTAAGATTTCATCAAATTCAGATTAGTTACTGTAAATTATAATACAGACTTTTAAAACAATGGTATTACAAATTAGAAAGGCTCAAAGACGATTAGAAAATAATTTAAAATTTTTGAGCAAATCTGTTAAATTAAAATTTTTAAATATTATTCCATTTTTAATTTCATGGTTAAATAATCAACGATTTGTTTTTAATGACATTTTAAATTGTACTTAATTAAGACTATTTTATAGGAATATTCATATTTGTTATATTAGATTTAATTTTAAATTTTTTATTAATTTCATGTTTGAATTTAGTTTTTTATTAAACTGGAAATGGTGTAAAAGAAATTTAAGAAAAAAAAACTTTTTTTAATCAATACTCTGAAAAGAAAATTTTAGTTTTACAAAGTTTTTTTAATTATAGGCAGACAAAACTGATTACCGATAAGGCTGTATAACGCATATGTCATCTGTATTACAGCCATTACATGGGGAACTAAATAGGTCAACAACATTTCTCAAGGTAATTGCGAAAATATTTAAAATAAAATTAAACTGTAACTACCACCATGAAAATAAGAGAGAAAATAAAAATGAAATAAAATGATTAAAGAAAAAGTCTTGAAATAAATAGTTAATGTAAAGAAACAACAAAATATAAATAATTAACAATGAGAAATAAATTGCAATGAGATCAAGGTAAGTTTTCGTTTTAGAGCGGTAAAAAAATGCTCCGTAAAATTAAAAAAAATTTGTAAAAATAAGAAAAAGTTTTTATAGAAAAAAAAAAATTTAGCAATAAGAACCAAAGTAATTTCAAAACAACTCAATAACAATTTTTGACAGTTACATTTATTACAGAGAGAGAGAGAGAGAGAGAGACAGAAAATCAAATAGAGAACTATTTTAACTACTAAGAGATTTTATCAAAACCGTAGATTAAAGCTAACATAGACCGATTTAGAGGATTATAGATACTCTGCGATTATAATTGTGTATTAGATTTAAACTAATACTCTTTATTTAATTTATGTAAAGAGCTATACTTGACCCCAATTTAGGAATATTGAAAAGTTGTTTTGTAGAAATTGTGGTTCATAAAAAATCAGTTTATTTATTTCACCAGAATGCATTTAAAAATTTTCTCGAGAAACAAGTTCAAAATTGCGATTTTTTTAGACCTATCTTGAGAAGAAACTCGAATATTTTGATGAGCAAAATGTACTATTTAGACCCGTGATTTTCAATCGGTGGTAGGGAACTGAAGATGAATTTTATTGTTTTCTCTTATACCAGAATTGGAAAATAACATTTCACTGGACACTCTAATGAACTTTCAAATAAAACAGAAAAGTGATAGCCTATGTATCACTTAATTGTGAATGAACTGGACGTTTGTGGAACGATTTTAGTGAAATATGGGTTATTTTATTTTTTATGACAAAAAAGGATACGTAGCATTTTTAATCGTTTTAGCTTTTTTTTTTAAACAAATTTTTGTAAATAAGTAAGAAGATTAATGTGCAGCAGCATAAAACACTTATTTTGTCACCCTGTGTCATAGAAATTTTCGAAATTTAAATTTAAATGAATATGAAAGCTATTACAGCAAAACGAGAGAGAAGTACTTTTAGGTAGGAATAACAATTTCACCACTTCTAAACTAGAATTAAGTTCATGTTGAGCACTTTTATGAAAATTACTTTCAATATTTGTAGGAAAAACACACATTCATCACTTTTAAAATATTACATTCTGCTACAAAATGACGTTTTTATTTTCATTCGAACAACGACTTAATGTGGACTGTTGATCTTCTTAAATACATAACAAATTGATTTTCAAAAATTTCGAAACACCCTATAAATTTTGAGATATTCTGAAAAAAAAGTTTTGAATGTAGTTGCCGCTCTCGTGGCTCCCTAAATTTTAAGTCAATTTTAGATTTTTTAAATCTTAAATTTAGAAAGCAGAAGAACGTAGCTTTTTAATTATATCAAAATTTTTTATATGTACCTACTCCAAATGAGTGATTTGTTCCTGTTATTTTTCAGAATTTTCAACTTGATGTAAATTTTGTGGATTTTTTTCTTCCAAATTAAAAATACTTGCATACAAAGTTTTAAATGTTATTTTGTTTAGAAAAAAAGGAGATTTTGATCTTTAAAATCGCTTAAAAACTTTATCGACAAATTTTTCATATCGTCGATGCGCTAATGTAAAGTCCTATGTGTAATTTTTTTATTGGACCATCGGAAGGAATTATTTATCGTCCATTTTCAATTTTAATCTATTTTTGAATATCTGTTTCTGTACCGAATTTATTAAAATGATTAATACCTAATTTTTTATGGCTTTAATACAAAAAATATTTCTTTTCGCTCCGCTCCGACGATGTGTTTCAAGACAAATTATATTATTTAATGAATGATTTGGTGCATACTTTTTGGGGCAAAAATGAGAAAAGTATGGAAAATTTTAGTAAGTTATTTCAGATAAAATCTAATAAGTTTCTGTAGTTTTTGTCTAATTTTTAAAAACTAAACCTCGTTATGTTTACAAAAAGTGTTTTATGACATAAAACTCCGTAAAATTGTGTAAAAATTTTTGGTTTTTTTAATGTATTTTTTTAAAGTTTACTTTTAATAACTGATCAAAATTTAAACAAATAACAATAATTATGAATGCTACAAGAACCTACACAAAAGTAGTTTTTTGAGCATAAATTAACATTATTTATTATGCTATAACATTATTTATTAATAATTATTTTACACATATTCAAATTCCTAAAAAATACAACTTCAAAAGAAGTAAAAAATTATTATAAAAATTAACATTCTTCCAATGACAACCATAGGTTAAATTCATTACTTCTGCAACTCTCTTTCAATATTGAAAATTTCTTTCTAATATCATCCCTGTATTAAATTAATTGCTTCCAAACTCTTACTTTAAAATGATTTATTCTTTTTTGGCAGTTAAGTTCGATCCTAAACATTTCTCGATATCTTTTTAAAATATCAGGGGTTATTATGTATTTCAATTCGAAATGAAAATATTTTCAAATTGAATTACACAATAGCCTCCCAAGTGTGTCCACACATTAACTCCATAGTTTAAATTCCGATCGATTTTACTTTTACTTTTTAAGATTTCGTGTAATTTTGTTAATTCAAAAAAAAAATATTAACAAATTGTTGTTATCGAATTTAAAGTTTCATTGTTATGTGGTAGAAAATTAAAATTATGATTGAAATGAAAATTTATTTAAAATGTTGAGAAATACAAAAAATACAACCGAAAATTCCACTTTGATAATTTAAAGTGGTTTCATTTCGAAAAAATTCTTCGTTTTAGGATTTCTGAAGAAGCAAAGTACAAAATTAATTTCACTTTCGATCTTAATTTTTACCTGTGACAGAACTGCTTAAAACCTCAAAGGAAAGTTCTTTAATATTAAATTTTTTTTTAATATTTTGAAAAATTACAGTTTAAATAAAAATAATTGGATATCAGATAATAACGAAAAACTGCAACAACTCTATATATTCTAAGAAAAAAAAAAAAAAAAAAAAACTAAGAAACTTTCAATTTCTCAACAACAAATCTAATTTTAACTTTTAATAGCATAATTGTATTTTATTTTAAATAAAAGTATTAATATTAATAAAGAAATCAACTTACAAAATAATAAATTACATGAAAATAAAAAAAAAAAACATTAAAATTAAGATTAAAAAAATTAATAAAATCTCTAATTTAATCTAATCTTAAAGCTCTCAGTATACTTATGCAACTTAACTCAGTTTACCGCCGCCGCTACTGTTGAGGCCGTTGGCTGGGATGTTTGAAGCTGCTGTTGTTGTTGCTGCAGGGCTGCAGTATGATGATGCGGTGCATGAGAATGTTGTTGCGCTAAATGCTGATGATAACGCGAGGCCGCTGATGCTGAAGAAGATGATGACCATTGATGCGCAGCACTATGTGCTGGATGATGGTGTGAATGCGAAGAAGAAGTGGGCTGATGAAGATGGTGGTGGTGGTGATGATGACTGGCAGCAGCTGCTAATTGACGTCAGAGGTAAAATTCCGGTGAAGTTTGATTTTCGGTATTTAATTGATGAGCGGTACCGCCACCACTAAGTCCTCCACCTCCTCCTACACCCGTAGCTCCACCATTTAAGGTTATAACGCTTGAGGGTGCCCCTGTAACGGGAACATTTTGAGAAGAGGAATTACCGCCGCGCAAACGTTGCTTCAATTGATCACGTTCCTGGCAAACACGTGTATATTCAAGTTTTAAACGATGTAGATCTTGATTCAATTGACGATTTGTTTTTTCTAATTCATGGCGCTGTTGCAGCCTTTTCGAGCGACAGTTCTGGGCATAGCCACGATTCTTAAGTGTGCGTCTTTTTTGTTTCAGACGTACCACCTCTTCGCGTGGACAACCATGAAGACGTTTATTTAATTCCCTTACCGTTAGAGTGGTCAAGAGATCGTCGTCGATACAGTCGTCTAAGCCCAGATTACTGGATGTAGAATATTGGCCTGAACAAGTACGCGGGGAATTGGTGGAAGATCTTGTTGAACAAACGGAATGGGGTCGATTGTTAGGATGATTACTGACATGGTTGGGATTGGTGTGTATTATGGAGGAGGTATTATTGACCTGGCCATTGGTTATGATACCATTATGATACGTAGAGGTGTGCATATTTATAGGAGTCAAGTGTTCTATGGTCTGGAAATGATGATGATGGTGTGTTTGTATTAGGTGGTTATGATGGTTGGCTGCTGCCACTGATTGCATGTATTCTCGATGTCTTTCCCATTCCTCATCTTGTGAGGAACCCGCCAAAGGCCTCAGGTCCAAAGGTTGGGGATCTGATCTCATAGAATTTGGCAGCCACATCATTTCTTGTGTCAATCCAGCACTGGGCGGTGGAGGTCGATGGTGAGTGGCATAATGGGAACTAGGAACTCCAGAGTAAACCTGAGCACAAGTACTGCCAGTGGGTGAGCCTATAACAGGGGGAGTTTCTGGTGGTGTAGAGGGCACACCGCCGGGTACTGAAGTATTCACTAATATTGCCTGGCCCGCCATGGGGCCATGTGTGTAAATTTCTGGTGGAGGTGATAATGGTTGCAGTCTTCTTTCATCCATGTGTGACCAGTTGGGAGGAAAAGCCCTCATTTTTATTAGAGGCTCTACAGCAGTTTCATCCTCTTCTGCCGGTAGAGCCGAGGGTTCAGTCGTCCAAGTTATTTTAGCCGCCGCTATAGGACTATGATCTTCACGTTTAACACCAACAGCTGAGGTGCCATCCTCCAAATGTTCTAATACAAATTCTTGTACATACTGATCAGCGAGGTTCGGATCCTCCATTTTCATTGAAGGATAATAAAGGTGGGTGGTAGTAGCCAGCGAATTAAAAATTATATTTGTTTAGAAGTTAAAACAATATTTTTCGAATTTAAATTTATAACACTTTCACATTAAAATTTTAAATAAAATTAATAAACACTTGTTCCAATTTTTTATTAATTAGTTGAATTTATTTAGCTTTAAAAGAATACAAGTACTTTTCATTACTTAATATCTTTAAGAAAATTTTATGTTTTATTTCAAATACTTTTTTGTTACTATTTTGTTTTAAATATTTTCTTGCTAAAACACTTTTATTATTTTTTTGAATTCAGCGTATTTTTTCTTATTGTAACCGTTAAAATGTATTTTTTTTATTTCATTTCCGAGTGTTAGAATTTTTATTATGGTTTATTACAATTATTTTTATCGCAACCGTCTTTAAAGAGTTGGCGGTAACGACTAACGGTGTTATTTCAATTTAAAAGTGGGTGTCCGTCTGTCTGCTTGAGAATGGCCGAGTCAAGCACTTTTTCCCAGGTATATATTGGTCATATCGCTGAGCTTCGCGTTTTCTCGTTTTTTATTTGCAACGTGTGTGTTGTTCTTGTAGTCGTCGTTTATGTTTTTTTTTTTTTTTAACAAAAATTTTATATTTCGCTCGTATTGTTTCACAACCGTTTTTTGACACGCGTCGTTGTCAGTTCTTATTGGAATTGAATTCTTTGGCAGTCTAGCAGTCTGCTAATGTTGTTGGTTTTATTTTTTTTTTTTTTTTTAACAGAGAACTTACTTACACATTTTTATACTGCTATACACCACCACAAGTATATATTTGAGCATGTCCCAACATCCGCTTTATGAATTTCTTAGAAGCAACAGTGGGTCAGCTACTACCCTTCAGAAGCTAAAGCCGGTGTTTTGCTTTTTATATTCTCTGCATTTCGCTTTGAGAGTTTTTCATTTGTTTAGTTTTGTTTTTATTTGTTAAGCTTTAGCAAAGGGTGAAAATAATTCTCTTTGCAAATGAGAAAAAGCTTTTGTAGTAAATAGCACAGTGGCTTGAATGAAATTATATTTGGACTGTGGTTTGTAGAGAGAATTTTAACATATTTTAAAACTAAATGAAATTAAAAAATTCACAAATAATAATAATAATAATAATAATAATAGTAATAATAATAATAATAATAATAATAAATAAATAAATAAATAAAAAAGATGATTAAAAAAATTAAATTTATATTATGTATTTATTTTTATGTTTTACCACAGTTGTTCCTTTTGGAAAAGAGGACTTATAGACCTTTTGTCTTATCGATAAATTTTATTAAAAATTGCTGTTAATATGTCCACGAACATTTAGAAGTCTAAGAATAAGGCAGTTTTCAGACAACATTCTGCTGGAAAATAATAAGAAATTTTCTGTGGTCTCGTCAAATTATTCGACAAATTTTCAGACTAACTGGTTAAAAATCCTACTTTCTAATTTCCTAATAACAGCAATAAAACGACTGTAATTTGACGCATATAGTTGATATTAATTTATTAACATAGTTAACATAAATAGTTAAGAGGCAAAATTGCTTCGGAAACGTCAACTATCGTTTCTACTTCTAAAATCGAGATTTTTGGCAATATATATTCTCAGAATACATAGAATGAATTTTTGGCAACATATTGACCATTGAGTGCTTAAGAAACAAGTCTAACATGGTCGAAAGAGATCACGATATTCATTTTCTTGAACTGTCAAACTTGAAGCTTTAAATGCTTAGAGGTATATAGTTATATATATGTTATTACACCTTACGATCCTATGTTTAGGTCTATTGCGGCTTATTGTGAGAAACAAAGAGAATCGGTTTAACACATTTTAAAATTTTGAGAAGCCACACACTGGGCTATGATCCCTGAATTTTGGCCATAATTAGAATGCTTATTTTTGGGAACGTTGATTATGTTTCTGTAATAAAAAATTCAAAATGGGGAATCCAATATGGCGGCTAACAGTTTTTCTTTTTGTTTTAAAAATTTTAAACAAACACATTTGCCAGATTTGTAATTCCTGAACACTAATATGGTGTTTGATTTTCCGAATTCGGAAAAGCGGAAGCAATATAACGGATCAAAGCTATGATTCTTTAATTTTGGCTAAATTTTAAATAATCGCATTTGATAGATTTGTGGTCACTGAGTACGAAATTGTTTATAAGCAGCTGAAAGCAAATTTTTCGTTCCGTAGGACAATTTTGTATTTAATTTTATTTAATTTTTTTTTATATAAAAAAAAGAAATTATTTTGAAATAGAAGTAAACATTTTATAAAAATATGTATAGTTAATAAGTTAATAAAAAAAATATAACAAACTAGCGGACACGGCGAACTTCGCCCTGCACGAATTTTAAGCCTTCAGACAAACTTTAGAGTAATATAATATATATAAAAATTATTCCTTTACGCTAAGAATTTTCTATATTTTCATTTGAAAAACCATTAAGGAATAATTCCACACAAAATTCCAAAAAAAAATCTATTTTCGATTTTTTTGATAAATATTGCACTGAATTTCAATTGATTGTAATGCTTTTACCGTATATGGATATAATGCGTGATTTACGACAATCCGGAATCAGTTTAACAATACACAAAACTCGTATAAATTGCAGCAAGAAATATAGTACATTTACTGTAGAAAATTACAATGCCAAAATGACACCTGTCAGATTGCGCAAAGTCTAAGTCAACGTATAACGCCATCTATCGGATTTTGAGAACTTTATATTTTTTCATTTGGAAAGGCATTAAGGAATAATTGCACATAAAATTTCATACAAAAAAATCAATTTTGGATTTTTCCAATTTTCCGACTTTTGCGGAGAGATTTTCCAATTTTCCGCATTTCGCATTTTCCGCAATTTTCCATGATTTACACTAAGAACTTTCTATTGTTTGATTTGGAAAGCCATTAAGGAATAATTTCACATAAAATTTCATACAAAAAAATCAATTTTGGATTTTTCCAATTTTCCGACTTTTGCGGAGAGATTTTCCAATTTTCCGCATTTCGCGTTTTCCGCAATTTTCCATGATTTACACTAAGAACTTTCTATTGTTTGATTTGGAAAGCCATTAAGGAATAATTTCACACAAAATTTCATACAAAAACTCGATTTTCGATTTTTCCAATTTTCCGACTTTTCCGGACTTCTCCTCAAAATTACGAACAACTGACAAAAAATTTTACAGAAATCGGCCCAGCCGTTCTCATTTTCTGAATTACTATACATTTTTTATACCATTTTTATAAATATAGATTGTTGCTTTCATATTGGATTGATCAGTTTGTTTTTCCTTTTTTTTTTTTTTGATCTAAAATCATCAAAAATTAAAACACAAATAATTTTTTTATTTTCTTAATTTTTATCAAACAAATTTTAATTATTTTTTTTACAGTATTTTTGAATGCGATATTCGTATTATTACTATGAAAATATCCTTTGGTACTGCTTGGCTTTGGAAATTCATGATTTTGGTGGAAAAATAATATTCTTGAAAAAATAGGTTACTATTTATATGAAATAGACTTATAATGTCACGACCTTTTATTTTATTTAGATGTTTATTTTGATTTCTTTCACCTGAGATTATTTTCGAAAATTGTTTATGTATTTGTGAATTATATACACTATTTATATAAATAAAAAATGTCTGCAAAAATATGATATTTTGACTTTGACCTCTTACTATTAATAAATGGTAAGCCTCGTCATGATATAAATTTATAGGCATAATATCTAACTACCCAGCAAAAACTTTGCTTTCCTGGTAAGCTAGCAGGTACAATTGGAAACAAAAATAAACTACTTATTTTTGTTATTTTTGTTCGACTTGTCCACAAATTCATGTAGTTATTTTTTGACTCTAGGGGTACTCAAAAATATGTACCTAAACGAAAACAAAAATAAAAAAAAAACAAAAAAATTTTGCCGTCAGTGAGACTCGAACTTGGGACACACACTATTCATCTGTTTTTACTGACTAACGTCTTACTCAGTGCACCATCTCGCACATAGCATCCCAAGCGACAAAAACTCTATTTAGTTTAAAATATTAATTTATTATAAAAAACTAACAGCTTCAGAATGGGGTTGCACCAACAACCTTCTGGTTGTTAATCCGGCGCTCTAGCCAACTCATCCACGTGATTGCAGTATTGCTGTGCGATTATACTATTGAGTACTTATTAATGTAATATAGGATAGGCAAATAATAATGACGCCTCATTACCAAGAAACTACTTTAATAAGTAGTTGTTATTACCGAAAACCAAAAAGTTTTTGCTGGGTAAATTACAATTCTGTATAAATTTTTTCCCTCTACCTGAATTGGATTAAAAAAAAGAACTTGTGGCAAAGAGTAAGCTAGCAGAAACAAAGAGTTAATAAAGTACTGCGTCACTCAATGATTTGATAGAATTTGTGGGGACTACTATTCTTGACATAATTTTGAGAATATCAAAAGGGCCAACCTAGCAAAAAAAGTTCAATATTTAAAAGTAATGCATATTCAATTATAAAAGCATCCCAAAAATATTTTAGAGCATATTTTCGGAAAAGCATCAAAATTATGGGGCTAATTCTGGCAGTCTTGATGGAAATTGTTTTCGAATCGAAATTTATTTCGACAGTGAAAAATTTTCTAATGATGGTACTCGATACGAATCGAATCGATTCATTGCTTCAGTGTTGCAAAAAACTTAAATAAGTACGTATTACAACACTGAAAAAATAAAAGAAAATGTAAACAAAAAACATATGGTTGTGCAAAAAATAACGCAAGTGAAAGCGAAATTTTTTAAAGATATAATTAAATATATAATTAAAAATGGATCCCATTGTGTTTTTTTACTCGTCGTCTTCTGATTCTGACGAGATTGAAAACATTAATGTCATAAGGAAACAAATAAGAAACCCCTCCGACCCCTTAAGATTGACAAACAATGAGTAAGTATAAAGATTCAAAAGACGTTTTAGGCTCACAATGGAAGCATTTAATTATGTTCTTGGGCAGTTAAAGTTTGAGGGGATACTTTCCACCATGGTTCCACCAAAAATTCAGTTGGCGGCAACATTGTCATTGTTGGCACCCGGAGGTTTTCAACACACTGTTGGAAATGATTTTTTATTTGGCATAAGTCAAAGTGCTATATGCAAAATCACTAATCGTGTATTGGATGAAATGGAACGTAAGCTATGTGGCCAACCTAGAAATAGTGACGCTTGCAAGGAGTATTTCATGGCAAAATATAATATTCCAGGAGGTATGTATGTATGTGCAACACGTCATTTCTTCACATATATATGTATTATCTTTTTCTAACAGTCGTTGGATGTGTGGATGGGACACATTTTGGTTTGCAGAAGCCTCAAAACGAGCATATGTTCTTCAATAAAAAGGGATTTCATAGTCTAAATTCAATGATTGTAGGTAAACGAAATATGTTATTGTTATTTAATGTGTTTTATTTAAAGATATGCGATCACAAGTACACAATTAAGGCCATTAATTCTAAGTATGTAGGGGCCGCCCATGATTCTTTTGTTTGGAAAGAGTCGGAAGAAAGAATTATTCTTGAACAAGAGTATAACAATAATTTAAGGAATTTTTGGCTCTTATCTAAGGCAATATGAAAACTGTTTGTTAAAAAATTTAACTTGCGCCATACTCTTGAATCTTTAATTGGTGGGGCGGAAGCATTAAGTTTTGCGGCAAGCTGTTCCCAAAGTTGGTTAATTTTTGCATTTCCTTGGGAACTGTTTGGTAAAATACTTTTTGCCAAGTCCGTATGTTCTGCCATAAAGTCGGCCAGAATCTCCTTTTGTGTATAATTTATTTTTGTTATTTTTGACCTAAAAGTAATAAAATTATTAATATTTTGATATTTTTTTTTTTTAAATAAGTAACAAATTTTTTACTTACATTTTCTTTTTTTCTTCTTCTGTTTGCTAAAAATACATTATTTCGAATGCTTCTTTGCTTACGAGTAAAAACTCACAATGTTGCATTCGAATGATAATTCGTTATCGAATGCCATCATTAGAAATTTCGATACATTTTATTCGCTATCGAATGAGGGCATCCCAAATGTTAAAAAATTCGAACGTTCGAATGAAAATTTATTCGCATACGAATGCGAGAATTAGCCCCCAGGGAGTATATTTTTATTCGAAAGAAAACACTTTCGAATTTCAATGTATAAAGCACACAAATTCGATTTTAGTTAGAATATAATAACCTAATGTTTTTAACTGCTTATCTCGAATGAAAACTAATGACTTATTAATACGTCTGTCTTAAAAAATTGCTTCCAGGCAAGAAGTTTTCTCTCTCGGTATATGAAGAAAAAATTATTCTTTATTAATTCTAATCTGATTTTTGAAAATAATTTGACTGTCCAAATAACATTAAATTTATTTGATTCGTCTTCAATTCAAATTAATATAGTACTAAGGAGTGCGTACGAAAAAATTAGGCCTTACAATTCTGGTTATAAAAATGAAACCAATGAATGAACCTTTTTGAAATTTTGTTTTTACTAAACACTGTGTTTTAAAAAATGTTTAATCTTTTATAAAATACTTTCAGTTACTTTTTTGTTGAAACGTGTCCATTTTTATTAAACTCTATTTTATTTTGTTGCTGAGCTTTTATTATTCTTCAAATGTTTTTCTAAGGCGGTAGCTTTTAGTTACGAATAAAGTGCACCTTTTGATTTTTTTCTACTGAATATTTATCTGAAATATCTCACATTTGCATTTGCAACATAGGACCAGGACGAAAGTTTTAATGTCACAATATTCCCATGGACTTATTATCCTATTTTCTTGTTTGTCAAAGCTGTTCTAGAAAGTATTTCAAAAGAAAGTTATACCTTTCTTGAACGATTCGAGTTCACCAGTTTGGTTTCCGTGAGAGATATGAAAATGTTTTGTATTAAAGAAGTATTGTTTAGATGTTTCCCAAGCTTTCGATAAAGTATGGCTCAAGGTCCTAATATATAAAATTAAATGTTTACTATCATCATGTAATCACAAATTCCTGGAGTCTTATCTATGTGACCGTATATTTACAGTAAAGAATAATAACTTTGTGACAAAAGAATTTGCAATAAAAATAGATGTTCCTCAGGGTGGTGTTCTTGGGATCAACCTATATTTAAATTATACTTCTGACTTGCCTATATGCGATGAACTAACTATTTCTACATTTGCTGATGATACAGTTATACTTAGTTCTCGTAGTATCTAACTATCTAGATATGGTCGAAAAACTGGCGGATAAGGGTAAATGAATTAAAAAGTAAGCACCTTACATTCACCCTGAGTAGAGGAAATTTTTCTCTTATTACACTCAATGATTTGCATTTAAAATTTAATAATACAAATTTTCTTTTATTTATGTTCACATGAAAGGCTTGAAATTTAGTAAAAACTTTAATAATTTTATCAGTTTATATTGGGGTCAAAAGTAAGCAAGATTGTATAATAAGAATGATAAGCCTTTAAAGAATGTTTTTCGGTGATCTCTATTATATTCTTTACTATTTGCACATCACTTTCTTATGCAAAGGGGAACTCATTGGAGACAAGTGGGATTTTTTTTTTGACTCAGAAAGCTATTTACTTATTCCGGTATTTAAAAGAAATTTTAAAATCATTTTAGAGTAGGGTATGTATGAAAAATTAATCAATTATCGATCTTCACACTCTGTTACATTTAAAATTGTGGCATCCAAATTCAAAAATGAAGAGACAAGCCGTACTATATATATAATATAATTTTTTGTATTTTAATACGCAAACTTGATTTTAAATTGATGATGATGATTTTTTTTTTCAAATGTCAACGGTTAGGGAATAAATAACACTGGTCAACAAAACAAAAAAAATTGTTTCCTGTGATTTTTTTCTATTTTTAAATACGGCAACAATTTTTTCCTAAGAGATTCTGTTTTTGAGTTATAGTTAACTACTCTCGTTTACTATTTTACTTAGATGTTCGTTTTTAATTGGAGACTAAAATATATTTTGATGTTATTTTCAATATGGCTTCATCAAGAAGATGTTATGTGCATAATCCAGATCGTTTTGTGGCGAATATATATTTGAAAAATATCGAAAACCTTCGTCGGACTTTGTATCTTCAATTCTTTAAAATAAAATTGTGTAATCAAGATAATCCATGAGTTCCTCATATTGTATGCCAGAAATGTGTGGTATGTCTACGGTTATGGTCATTTGTGTTGATCTGAAAATGGTTAACTTTCTTTTAGGTAGACAAAGTTTCCTAGTTTCATGTATCTCTAGGACAGTCGTGGCCAGTGCGGGAAGAGCTAAAAGTTGGTACAAAAAATTTTATAAACGTGCCTTTAGTTTTCCGAGACCTCATCATACTTCCACCACTTCATATTAAACTCGGCATAATGAAACAGTTTATGAAGGCGCTTGACAAAAGCGGCAAATGTTTCAATTTTCTTTCACGCAAGTTTCCAGGATTAAGTGCAGAAAATTGAAAACTAATATTTTTGATGGGCAACTCGTTAAAGATTCTAATTTTGTCAAATCAATGACTGAAGCCGAATCCAAAGCTTGGAATTCATTTGTTTTGGTTATGAGTAATTTCCTAGGCAAAAAGAAATCTGACAACCATTTCGTTGAGTGCATGCCATTGAACTTGCAAGAGCTAGGGTGCAACATGAGCATAAAAATCCACTTCCTGCACTTGCATTTAGAACAATTTCCACAAAATCTGGGTGATTTTAGTGAAGAGTAAGGTGAAAGATTTCATCAAAATCTTCGGACCATGGAAGAGCGTTATCAGAGAAGGTGGAACTCACATATGATTGCAGACTACTGCTGAAGTTTGCAACGAGATCTACCTAAAGGAAAACTTATAAAAGATCATAGTGTTTGATAGAAATTTTGTTAACATGTGTCAAAATAATAAAATCGTATATTTCAGAAAGTAAAGCTGTTAGCAATCTCAAAGTCTTTTTTTCATAGTCAGGGCTGCAGAAATACTCAATAACAAAAAAAAAAAAAAAAAAAAAAAAAACAACAAAGAAAACAAGAATTGTGTTGACCAGTGTAATATATTCCTTAACAAGAAGTGGAATTTAGTCACAGACTGAATGTTATTCATTTGGATTTAATTTTAGATTTCAGAAATATTATAAATTAACATTTTATATTAAAGTACGATTTAGTTATAATTCAAATTCAATAATTCAAACTAAAAATTGTAATCTTTGGTCTACTAATTAAGTGAAAATAAAAAAAGACTAAAAAGGACACATTATTTAAAAAAGTTAACTTCACGAAAAAGGTCATCATCACTAGACCTAAAATATTTTGGGAGAATTAATTTTCATAGCTCACGAAATGACATGTTCATATTGGCAGAATGTTCCAGCAAATGTATAAATAATATTGACTTAGGATTACGGAACAAGGCAATAATAATGATTAACGAGATATTATTTAAAAATTCGTCGAAAATAATCAAGGCGTACTTACCCTTTCTTAATGCAAGCATATCATTCTAAAGGGTAGAAATTAGTGCTTTCGGTAATATCCACTTTCTTAACAGGAACATCTGCAACAATACCGATATATATATATATATATATATATATATATATATATATATAACTTGGTATTTACTAGGATATTCAAATTATTCGGTTTTTCTATTGTTCGAATAAAATGAATAATTCGAATAAAATATTAACTTAAAATTTGTAGACTTTTAATAAAATGATTTAAGTGTAATTATAAAATCTTTCAGGTGAGCTAAAAAAAATGATTAAACATAATCCAATATTTTAGGAAAATTAATTTTTTTATGAGATATATCTTCAAAGCTAAAAATCATAGAATGACGCCGATTAATGTTAACGATCTGTTTTCATAAGTTTCCATTCATGAATAAAACTCTCTAAAATACGTTTACTTGATGTAATCTTAAAACAATATTGGACTTAAGTTGACGACCTTCTTTTGTTTTTATAAAATTTGATGTGCGATTAATCGGTTATTCATTATTCCGATTAATATGTATAGGTATAGGTATTAATAATTAATCTGAAATTTGGATTAATTTAGTAAATTTAGTTCTTCAAAAACCGACTAGTTTTTGTTTTAGTATAAACGTCATATTAGCTGAATTTGAAAAAAATTAATTATTCGTTTTTTTTTTTGTTTTTTTTGAATATACAACATTAAAGTATTCGAATTATTCATAATAAATTGTTCGAATAATTCGTACAAACATTATTCGAATGAATACTCTAGTATTTACTTATTACTCAACAATAATTGTAGGTCGTGCTCGAGTTGTAAAGACTCAAGTGGATCGTGAATCTGTTGTTTGGGAAAACCCTTGATTTTGATAGGCGGCTAACTTGGCGTCGTCATATAAAAGCCATGGGACTCCATAGAGACTTAGAGGTCTCATTTATTAAAGACGAGTTTATTAAGCTCAAGTCTCAAGTGGATCGTGAATCCGTTGTTTGTGAAAACCCTTGATTTTGATAGACGGCTAACTTGGCGTCGTCATATAAAAGCCATGAGACTCCATAGAGACTTAGAGGTTTCATTTATTAAAGACGAGTTTATTAAGCTCAAGTGGATCGTGAATCTGTTGTTTGTGAAAACCCTTTATTTTGATAGGCTGCTAACTTGGCGTCGTCATATAAAAGCCATGGGACTCCATAGAGACTTAGAGGTCTCATTTATTAAAGACGAGTTTATTAAGCTCAAGTCTCAAGTGGATCGTGAATCCGTTGTTTGTGAAAACCCTTGATTTTGATAGACGGCTAACTTGGCGTCGTCATATAAAAGCCATGAGACTCCATAGAGACTTAGAGGTTTCATTTATTAAAGACGAGTTTATTAAGCTCAAGTGGATCGTGAATCTGTTGTTTGTGAAAACCCTTTATTTTGATAGGCTGCTAACTTGGCGTCGTTATATAAAAGCCATGATACTCCATAGTGACTTGGAGCTCTCACTCTATTCCACATTCTAAAACTACAAACTCACCCCAACCCACTTTCAAGACTTCTTATTGAAGTCCAAGTTCAAGACGTCGTAGGGCCGACCTTTCATGCCGTTAAAAAAAAATGATAAAATCAACTTGATAAGATTTGATAATAATAAACTTCTAGAATTTCTTGCAATGATACTATTCATAAACCACTTTGGATACAAATTTACTATTTTTCCGTAGACGTTCCGTAAACAAATTTCCATAAGTTTTCTATTCCAATTTCCATCTTTTTTCTATATTCGAACATAGCTTTTATCTAATTAAAATTTATACTTATAGCTTTAGGACCCAGCTCAACTTTCCTTATAAACTAAATATTATCAGGAAAAATTTGGTTTGTAATGGGCAAAAGCAAAGATTGAGTTATATTCATTTTCTCAAAACTGAAATATTGTTGAGGAAACTGTTACTAATCGGGCAAAAAGTACAAAATAATATCATTTCAATATTACGTAAGCAAAAGCATAGAAGGAAGAATAATCGTAACTATTGCTTAAATGGAATAATGACGGTCAAGATTTTATGAGCGTATACATAAACAACTGAAATTTAAGCTTCTTTTTCACTGGATAATCATTCTAAAAGATGGGTTTTCGAATAGATTATTTTGCGTTAACAATTTTCAGTGGATTATACTCTATATTTTTATGCGGGTATTTGTGTCATGGGTCCATGTGAATAAACTACAAACTTTGGAATCTCTCCAAGAGAATATACGATAAGATTGCCTTCAGTTCCTCCAGAACTACATATTATAAACTTGATAATAGGAAAACAACATCGGGGTTATGTTTTATTTTAATGATATGTTGTGTGATATTTTGATAATTAATTTCTTTGAATACTAAAATATTCGGTTAATTAAATAAAACATTTGCAAATTCAATAAACTCTATGCCACTGTGTTTGAAATAGTTCTCAACTTAAATTAGTTTTCAAAAGGGAATATTTGAGAAAAACTTTTTTTTTCTCAAATTTCTTTAAAAGTCTCTTGTTACACATACACAAGCATGTCATTTATATTTACAAATTTTTTATATTAGAATTCATAGAGAGAAGAGAGTATTTCATTATGTACTAAAGTGGTAGTTTAACGGTATATACGAGTACAATACAATGTAATTCGTACTTTCTTGTTATTGCTGTTGTTGTTGTTATAATTGTCAAAGCAATTCAAGCAGTTAAATGTAGAAGAGGGCGTTTATTTCGAATTGCCGGCTATAAAATAAATGAAATGTGTGTTGTTTGTATGCTTGTGTGGGTTTTTTAATTTGTAACAGCTCCGCCCATTTGTTGTTGGTTTTGTTGTAGCTGTTTTTATTACCAAAATACATACATATGTATACTCAGCCATCCCCACATAAATTTATGCTGTTAAAAAAAAAACATACATTCTCCACCACAAGTTGAAAATAAAACCCGAAAAGTCTCATTGACTTCTTTAACAAATTGTTGTTTTTATCAATAATTTATGTTTGTTTGTTTGTGTAGTAGTAAATCCCGACAACATCCCTCTTTGAGTGGAAAAAGGCTTAAAATTTCAATTGCTGTATACAGTACATGACATTCAGAGGAGACGTTCAATTCTTCTATTGTTTGTGTTTGTGTTTGTTGTTTTTTTTTTTTGGTGCTTTTTTTGTGTTAAAGTATGTGGGGTACTTTTTCTGTTCTATTTTTTGGTTGGACATTTTTATGCGCAAAATCTATTGGAATTTTTATAAAAAAAAAATTGGTTTCCTTTTAGTCAAAAATCAACTTTAATACACGTTTGTAATGGGTGCCTATTTTTAATTTTTAGTCGGTTTGATGTTTTTTTTTTTTGTCATTTCTTTTAAATGTGGTTCATATTCATAGTGGAAAGAAATATCAGTCAGTTTATGTTTGACGATGATAAATTTGATGGAGTTGATAAATTAATTTTATATTTATAAATTACACTCTGTGTAAATAATTACATTTTTACACCTTTTTCTGTGGTGCTATATTTTGAACATAAAACTGTAATACTGATTAATTTATTTATTATCTGTATCATATAAAGATTATTGATAAATATTGAATTGAATATAATGAAAAATCACTTGTTCCTCAGATATTTTTTTTTAAACAGTGTGAACACGTTTTGGAAAATATTCGGACAAAATATCGGACACTTTTAAAGAGTGCTGTTTCCAAAATTTTAATAAGCAGACGTACATAATTCAATTTTAATTACATATTCAATTAAGTTATTATTGTGTTAGTAGTTTTTTTAAGTATGAAAATATCTATGTAAATTTGAACCGTCTACCAGTTCGAAATATTGTTGCATTATACTCGTGAGCATTCTAAAAGTTATATTTGAAATGACCTGGTTCATTTATAAAGAGTGGAACAATTTCACATATTTTTAATCCGGAAAATGGATAATTTTACCCAAATTCAATCGATTATATTTAGCCTTTAGTTACTTGCTATATTGGACTTTTTAAACGAAAAATTTGTTAATTTTTACCAAAATTCTATTTTAAGGCAGTGATTGAATGTTACCAAATAATTTACACTGCCGTACAAAATAAAGTGGTGTTTCCTACTCTTGCTGTTTATTTAATAATAATTGTCTTTTAGGGCTACTTTTTTTGAAGTCCAGGTATTAGTCGTTTTATATTGTTTAATTTAATAAACAAAGAAATTTTTAAATTATTTGCATTTCATGTTTAGGTTACAAAATTTTGTGTTCATCCTGGATTTTGTGCGACAAAATAAAGTGACATTTTACAAAATTTTTTAATTTGGCTTTCGATTTTTCAGTATTTTGTAACAAAACGGAAGGTATAATCTATTCATTAAATTCTAATCAAATTATTATTACATTTAAAAAATAAGAATAGATCCGCCCATATTATTGTAGCCATTGACCACAATATAGAAAGATTTTTTGATTCCAGATGGAGAAAATGAAGTGATATTAATATATTTGTCTTTAAAATGCAAAATTTTAGAATCTGAAGCTGAGCGATTTCGTTATGGAAACTAAAAAACTTATATGGGAGCTATGGGCTTAAGTGGGCTTATGGAGCGAACCTTATAAAATTTGTCACTATGACTTCTACTTATATAAAACTTATTTGTGTCGAATAAAAATCTAATACTAACATGTGTATGTGATTTATGCACTTTAAAGTGATTTTCTAAAGAGGGTTTGATATGGAAGCTATGGTCAATTATGGACCGATTATCATGAAATTTGGCACAAAGATTGATACTTATAGAAAACTTGCTTACACCCAATTTCATTAAAATATTGCAATATTTAAGGCATTTATGATCGCTAAACCCCTATTCCGGGATGACATTTGTATGGGGTCGAGGTAAAATAATGGACCGTTTATAACCAATTTCATTAGGCTTCGTCCTTGTGCCATGAAATTAAATTATTATATAATTATTTTCAAAATTGCGACTTGTGCAAAAGGTTTACATGGACAGCCAGACGGACGGACGGACATTGTTAGATCGACTCAGAAAGTGATTCTGAGTCGATTAGTATACTTTAAGGTGGGTATTTTTTTCTGTGTGTTACAAACATCAGCACAAACGCATAATACTCCAACCACCTATGGTGAAATGTATTCACACAATACACATACAAAATTCAAATAAATAAAATAGTAAAAAATATTTTTTGAAACAAAAACAAAAGTATGAATAAAAAAACAATCATTTGAAAATTTTAAGTACAGATATATTTTTTTTCCATCACGATATATTAAAAAAAAAAAATTATTAAAAAATAAAAATCCCTCACATATTTTTTTCAACAGATGAAAGAAAGAACATTTTTAAAAGTAAAGATATTTATGCTGATTGAAAAATAAAAATAAAAAATTTTTGGGTGCTTGTCGAAATCACTTAATTTATAGTACAAGAAATTTGCTCTCAGAAATAGTCTTTCAAAAATATTAGATATGTAATTAAAATGTATGTCTACTCTTTGGTTTTTATAAAGCCATTATTTCTCTACATTTATATAATTCTTTGATACGAGTAGTTTGATCAACAGGCCTAAAAGTATTACCCAAATTTGCTAATGTTCGGATTTCATTGTACGTAAAACGGGTACATTAAAATTTATAAAGGCGCATTAATTTATCAAAAAAATTAGATAAATTAAGTAAAGAAGATCAGCGATCCTCAACAGAAAGTATAAATTACTCTTTGACTAAATGTTAAGTCCAAATCCCTTTTACACCACATCAAATCCATCATCATATTTACCCTCTAAACCAGGCTAATACTCAACTGGTATATCAACTCCTTAGTTGCACATATCGGCTGCACTTTTATTCGTAGAACCAACAACTTTTCAAATCGAGTTAAAAATCTCCCAAATTGGTTTGTTATGGAAAATTGAATATAAGAAGGAGAATCTTTTTCCAAACCCAAATTATAAATACCAAATGATTTAAATTTTACACTTTAAGTTTTTAAAGTGACGTATATACATTTGATTTTATTATTCTGATTGAAAAAGATCTTTAATTTCAATTACGCGTTGTATATTAGGTTCTTTTTACGAAATACATTTTTTAATATAATTCTAAATAGTGGTGTCACTTGGTGTCATACTAAGGCCCGGTTTTATATTGTTCCCTTAGTGTGTACTTAACTTAGTTAAGAAACTTTCAAGTTAAAGCTCACACTAAAGTAATGTTTCATTTTACAGTTTAAAACTTAGGTTGACAAGAAAATAAAAAAAGAGCTTTAAGCTTTTATGTATTTACAATAGGTTGGTCCCAACTTTCCAAATATTTTTTTTTTTTTACTAAAGATCATAAATATATTTTACTTATACTAAAATGTTTTATATTAGTTATGTTCATTTTTTATTGAATATCTTTTTGTTTGGATTACTATTTGCTTCTTTTTTTGGGCAAAACATTTTTTGATGCCACCCTAATGTGGCACCAAAAATAAATATAAAACCAAAATTTTTAAAAATTTGAAATAACTTTAAAGATATAAAGAAATCTTAAGCTTATGGTCTGTAAAATTAAAAAGGTGTCGGTGCAAAATATACAACCACAAAGAAAATATAAATTTTCAGCATATTTTGAAATCTTTTTAACATTTAAAATAATTATATTAGATTTTGAATTTTTATTTATTTTTGTTTTATTTGCATTAAATAGCTCTGTTTCAGTACTTGTTAAACTTGCAAGTTTTAGTCAGAATTTACAGTAGACCGTTCCCGTCATTAAAACAACTGATAAATTGCTAATCAGAAATAGTTAATTTAAATTTTATTTGGTTTTTTAAAGAAAAATAAAAAATGAACAAAAAAAGGTTTTAGTGTTGTGGTTATTGAAATACATTTATTTATAAAAAATTCAACAATACTAAAAAATTAATTTATTGAAAATTTTCAAAAAGTTTGATAAAAAATATTTTTTAGATTTCAAATTTAAAGTGCAATTTTAATTGTAGTGAGACCGCAGTGTCGTTGAATGTAATCACTTTTGAGAAAAACAAGTGTTTCCACTATCTTGACTTATTTTCGCATTGTCGAATTTTCAAAATCTAAGTTGAAGTTTAATTTTTAAATTAAGGTCCTTCGTTTTGTTAGATAGGCAAATACTGAAAATAATCGATTCCTAGTAAGAATACGTAATCGTATTTCTCTACAAATAACTATCTTATAAAATTTTTAAAATTAGCTAAATAAAGCGCCACCACTTAATAAATCGCCAAAAAAATTCACCATGTCGCCAAATGGAAAATTTAGTCGCCAAAACAATTAAAAAACCTCACGTGTGACGAAAAATCGCCACATCTGACAGCCCTGCCTAGAAGTGCAAACCTTTTAATTAGCTCAGCAAAAAAAAAAAAAAAAAAAAAAAAAAAAAACGTATAAATTAGATCTGAAGAAAATTCGATTAACACATACAAAGATTTCGTTTTTTTTTTTTTTTTGACAACTGAGTGAAGGTTTTTTTTTAGAGCAAGTTGCACTTCTTGTTCTTTTCTATGGTTCCCGTAATAAGAATTATGTGTATTTTTTTCACTATTTCCCACTAATTCTGATTAAAACCTGTAAACCTATAAAGCTAATATTTTTTAAGACGTCTAGGAATTTTCATACTTTGGAAAAACTTAATGTATGGAATAAGAATATGTATTATTAAAATAATTTTAAGAACTTAAGTAGAATTTTGCCACTAACTGAACAGTATAATACCGGGCCTATAACCTTAAGACCTTTAACATTCTATAAAAACCTTGTTGTTTTCAATCAAAGTTCTTCAAAAAACTTAAATTAAAATACCTTTAAAATGTGTAAGAAAAAGAAATTTTTTTAAATATTTCTTACTCGAATTATTTGATTAGTCGGCATAATTTACTCGAACAAATTTTTACTTTAAATTATTCATTTTAATTTAATCAAACAATTATTTGATTTTTGTTTGTCGATTAATCGAACAAATATTATTCGAGTGAATAAGTATGGAGTTGATATACCAATAGAGTTTCAGCCTGGTTTAGAAGATATGACAGCTTGGATGAAACTTGTGATATAGAATAAAAGAGAAATAATAAACTTATATTTTAAGTTAAGAATCACTGAACTTCTTTATCTAAGATAAATCAGATTTCTTTTTTTTTAATTTCGAAATAAATGTGCCTTAATAGATTTTAATCTAACCGTTTTATGGACAGTTTAGGTGATACTCTTAGGCCTATTTATTTAACTATTAAGGAATTAATTTAATAAAGAGAAACAATGGACATATGAAACCACGAGAAAATAGACTTAAATTTTAATCAAATATCATTTTTGAAAGACTATTTCAGAAGGACAATTTAACCCTTTCCTGTAAATTAAGCGATCCCAATTAATGTTGACATATTTTTCATGTTTTAATTTTTTTTTTTTTGTTTCATTAAAGTTAATTGTTGATATTGCTGTCGTTTTATTTTTTAATAAAACACTAAAACAACACAAAATGCCTGTTTTAATTTTTAATAAACATGAAAAAAACGATCAAAATTTAAAACTATAATTTACTCGAATAACTCGAGTAATTTAAAAGCTTTAATCGATTATTCGATTAATTTAAAAATAGAATTTTCGAGTTATTTGATTAATCGAACAATGAAAAATTCAAGTAAATTCCTCTAATTTCTTTTTTTGTTAATCTTTATGTAAAAAATAAAATTTAAATTACCCGGCATTTTTATAAAAAATATTTTTGCAAGTAGTTCCCGGGAATATTTTCACAAATGAGAACCCTATTTAAACATTATAATTAAAAAATAATAAAGCTTTTAAGTGATTGGGACATTATGCGATGTAATTCCATCTTGACTCATAATCACTTTTAATAATGTCCGTCCGTCTGTCTGGCTTCCCCTGAAAATATTTTGAATAAAGTAAAGGTGGCAATTTGGGACGTATAATTATTGTGCCACAAGGAGGAAGCCTATTATATTATTAAGTCTATTATTTTAACTTTTATAGTTACATGTTCACAAACTTTAATAAACTTTGGCTTTTTATATAAGCAGAAATCATAGTGACACATTAAGATAGTTCCATAATTGAACAGTTTCCATATGAGACCCACTTCCGAAAATTACAGATTGTGAAATATTTGTTTGAAGGCAATAGTGTTTTTTTTTTTTTTTTTTTACTTACGCACGCAATATTTTTTTGTCAAATCAAAAATTAATTTCTGCGATTTTTTAAAACACCTCGTCTCAGGTCAGGTAAAATTTTATTGAGATATTTCCAACAGTTCATAAGCTGCAGAATTATTTTCAAAAAAAAAAAAAAAAAAAAAAACCCGGTTTTGTGCACCAGCAGAATGGAATAGGTATGAATGTATGCATTTTCTTTGACGCTACATACTTCATGATGATGTCGCCGGTCCATGCCAAATTGTTTAACCTCATGTTGGTTCGTATCATCTGCCTAGCTGATTATTTTTTATACATCAACTATAGTATACTGGAACTGCCAAACTTTATATATAAAAAATGAAAAATTATACACCTCGCTGTATACCCCCAGCAAAAATTTTGCTTCCCTGGTAAGCTAGCAGGTATAATTGGAAACAAAAATAAACTACTTATTTTTTGCCTGAATAACTAGTTATTTTTGTTCGAGTTGTCCACAAATTCATGTAGTTATTTTTTGACTCTAGGAGTACTCAAAAATATGTACCAAAACGAAAACAAAAATAAAAAAAAAACAAAAAAATTTTGCCGTCATTGAGACTCGAACTTGGATACAAACTTAACATTCGTTTTTAATGACTAACGACAAAAACTGTTTTAAGTATAAAATATCTTTCTAGACATTTTGTTATAAAAAGCTAACAGTATCAGAATGGGGTTGAACCAACAACCTTCTGATTGTTAATCCCTCACTCTAGCCAACTCATCCACGTTATGCAATGTTTACTGTGCTATTATACTATTGAATACTTATTTATGTAATACAGAGTAGGCAAATAATAATGACACCTCATTACCCAGAAACTACTTTAATAAGTAGTTGGCATTACTGAAAACCAAAAAGTTTTTGCTGGACCTTATTAATATGTCTTGATATCATTGAAATTTTATGGAATTTTTATTTTTTCATACTATTTTTTTCTTTCTTGGATTTTTAGGTGTTTTTGAATAAATAGGGTACAATCCAGTATTAGACTGATGCATAAACTTCAGAACATGAAGAAGATATTTAACATTTATGTATGTTAAATTTACTCATATTGCAAAAAAAAATATTATCTTGTTAGTTTAAATGCATCAAAGTAAGAACAAGTAAAAGGGCGTATATCCATAATTTAAATAATATAATAAAATCATATCTTGATGTGATTTTGTTAATAATCTCAGCAAATTTATTAAAAAAAAACTCGTAAAAAAACATGCCGGTAAGATCCGATCCATACATTTTTAATATTGTGGAGGAGGCCTTTCAGGGGACCTATGGTCAATTGTCGACTGGTTATTATAAGATTTGATGGTGTAAATTATATTTCTGTAAAACATGTATATATATGTAATAATATCTTGATATTACCATTTAAATTATATTTATTATGCACCTAATTCCCGAAAGTAGGTTTTATATGGAATTTATGGTCAATTCTAGATCGACTGTGATAAAACTTTACACTAGGTTTTCTACTCATATGAAACTTATATTGGACTTATGCACTTTAAAGTTATTTTAGAAAAATGGGCTTATATGAAAGCCATGGTCAGTTTTCTACCTATCTTCATGAAATTTGGCACACTGACTTATGAACATATATTCAGCTCACTTGGTTCGAATTTTAATAAAATTGTGATTAATATAAATCCACTATAAAAATTCGTTAATAAAACTGTTCTGCAAAAATATATGTATATAAGCCCTTAATAAATTTTAAGCTACTCGTATTTTCAGCCGCAAAATGTTGCAGCTTCTAAACTGAATTTTTCGGCTACACTTTGTATACAGATAGATGTTTAATAAATCTTATCAAATATTGAAAAAAGGTAAGAAAATGATTAAGTTTTATGATTTCATAAAGTTTTTATTATCTCATGTAAAATTTTCTTTATGGTTTATACGCCCTTTTACCTGTCCATGCTTCAATTGTTCATGTATTTTAAGACAAAAAGCCAATTCAGATTGGGGATTTTACTTGTAAAAAATCGCTGTAACTTTTATGTTTGCAGGCAAGAGCTATTAAGAAGCAAGTGGGGTTAGAAAAGTTGCACACCTCACAGTGGGTAGAATCGCCACTGTGGCGCTTAATTCAAGAAAAGTTTATATTACTTTATTTATAATTTTGATGCAATAATTGAATTAATTAATTTTATTTATCGCAAACTTTTGCCCGTCCGGCTGTTCATGCATCGAAAACCTGTAGATCGCAATTTTAAAGGTAAATTTATGAAATTTGGCGCTTGAGCCCATTAAAAAATAATAATAAAAATATTTTTGCAGTATTAACTTTAACAAAAATACGTAAGTATGTTTCTAAACACATATTCTTAATAACTGTATTGTAAAAAAAAAAAAAATACTTTTTTAAAATAGAGCACAAAAATATAAACTTGAAAAATTATAAATTACAGTTTTTACCACTGTGATTAAAAATTGCAGACATTGTGTGCCTTTGACAGTGAACTCTACGGAGAGCGAAAAAATAAAGAATTTTTTTTAACAGATAATGATGCTTCATTTTATTTATTTTTACCTAGAATCAATTACTTTTTCAAAATATTAATTTTTAATTAATCGTCATATTTCTCAATTTCACCCCTCTGTGCGTCACACAGTGTAAGATTTCACCATTTTAGGGAGACAAAATTAAATATCAAAATTAAAGGTATTGAATGTACATATATTCAAGACCATAAATATTTATAAAAAAGGTAATGTCTACGCCCAGAATGACAATAATAAAAATAATAATAATAATAATAATAATAATAATAATGATGATGATGATAACAATAACATGTTTAAAATTATTTTTCTATTATTGCCCAGAATAATAACCCAAAAAAAAAAAACGATCAAGTGCTTCCAAAAAAAAAGAACATTTTCACCACTTCAAAACTAGAACTGTGTGCATATTTTAAGCTTTTTTGGAAGTTATTAATAATTACTTCCAAAAAAGTGAAAATAAATGTATTTTAAGCGAGAAAAAATGTTAATAATTTCTAAGAAAATTAAAATTTCAAAAATGTATTGCGAGTGAAAATACTCGCAAATGTATTACTGCCTAAATTGTGTTTGAATATAGTGGGAGAGGAGTTAAGTATTGATGGAAACCAATATACATACGGGTGGTACTAGAAGGTATAATAATAAAAATAATAAAATAAAGTATTTTTATTATCTTTTAACAAGGATGAAACAGAATTGTCATAAAAATTTTTGTAATTAAGAGAACTACTTTAAAAGCAGTGAACAGTAATCAAAAAAGAAGTACATTGACAACCACGGGTTAAAAAAAAGAACTTCTGCAGCTCCGTTTAAACATTAAGAACTAACTTCCAATGACAACACAATATTAAAATCTTGACATATTCAGCTCTTTTTCAAAAATTAATTTTTTGAGCTTTACTTAAAATTTTGAATTTGTATTAGAAATTTTAAAACTGATTTACAATGTCCTCAAGAAGAAGAGCATTGTTCAAGTGATTTTTCATTATGAATGTTTCTAAAAGTATTGTATTTTTTTTTTTTTTTTTTTTTTTTTTTGTTAGATGTGTGTGTATTTATGAACACAGTTTGATATCAAATATTTAGGTGGTCTCACAGTTACATCATCTGTCAAAATTGCAATAAATAAAAGTCAAAACAGTTTAATTATAAAAATGGTATCTTAAAGCTAAAATATACATGCAACAAACTGTGGCACATCCCCCATCTCAATCGCGCTACTAATCAAACCACAAAACATTTGCAAATCAAATCACATGTAATGAATGAGTTAAAACAAAAAGGAAGAAACTTCTGAATCTTAACAATAACAACAAAGCAATACCACCTACAAAGAAACCCACATAACGAAACAAATGGAGCATAAACACATATACAATAAATACAATCAAATCCCAAGTAAATAATAGTAGTGGATATATGTTGTACATGAAGGAAGATATTTAGAAGAAAACATAATTCGATTGTGTTCAATTTAATTTTTACAAGCTTCAATTGAGCCGTATTAAATAAAAAAAAAAAAAAAAAAAAAAAAAAACATACAAACAAATAAAGACACATAAATACAATAAGGACATAAATACATCTAAATACATACATGCATACATACATATAAGTGGTATAGATGTATGTATATTAGTGAAGTAAAAAGTTTATATAAGTGGACTTTTTTCTGCACTATCAAAACTTTAAAAGTACTAAATTACACGATTGTTTTGTCCTAGATTAATCTATTTCTTCCGATGGAGAGTTTCAAGGACCAGAAAATATTTTTAGGTAACTAATTTATTATATTTAGCACACAATTCATAAACAAAAATATACTTAATGACGAATTTTTCCAAAAATATACTTTATCATTATGTTGATACATTTAAAGCAGGAAAAGCACCACTTTTAAACTTTTTGTAACGTAAGAATATCAGAGTATAAAATTTTATAGTAGCGTCTCGCCTTTACTTTATTTTGATATTGTCTTATGTTTATTTCGTTCTTTTTAGTTTTTATAATTTCCCTTAAAAACCTTTATGAAGAGTTTTATTAAAATCTGTACAACAAACATGTTTTTCTATTTTTTTTTTCTTTTTTTTTTATACCTTCTCGAGTACCTCCCTTTCACAACAACTTGTACCCCACCCGTATGTATATTGGTTGCAATCAATACTTAACTCGTCTCCCACTATATTCAAACACAATTTAGGCAGTAATACATTTGCGAGTATTTTCACTCGCAATACATTTTCCAAATTCAAAATAGAGAAATTATGTTGGAGATACATATTGCTACAACTTCTACGTGTATGTATAACATTTGACAGTTTTCAAATTTATATTTATATATCGCACAGTGGAGTAGAATCAGCAATAATGGCGCTTAATTCAAGGAGAAAATACGTTTTGAATTTATAACACTTTTTTCTTTGCACAAACTTCTGTCCATTCGGCTATCCATACATTCTGCTAATTCCTATGTAAATTTTCGCATAAATATAAAATTTAATAAAATTAAATTCCATTTAAGCATTAATCTTACAGCCAAATTTCAGAAGAATGGGTCCATAAATGTCCATAGCTTTTTTATAAGACTTCGTCAGGTTAACGCAAATTCACAATTATGTTTGAGCATTTAAGTGACTTAATATGGCAAAACTTTTCCTACTATTACTTTTCTTTTCTATTTTTTAAAAGTATTTTCCAAAAATTCTATATTCTTAAATAATGCAAATAATTAAGTAAATAGAATTTTTATCCATCTATACAAAAATAAAATATATCCGTTTTTAGACCGATTTAAAAAAAATATTAAAAATATTTCTAGAACATTAACTTCAACCCAACTTCAACTTCGTCCCATCAAAGCATGTTCAAGATCATCATAGAATGTTTCACCTTTCCTTGTCTCCGACATAGCTGGACATTAGCAAAGCAAATGAGTGACAGTATTCTCTTCCTCCACGTCATAGCAGTTCCAACAGAAATAGTATTATATAAACCCAAATCTGAGAGCTTGCCTACCAATAAGACCATGAGACCTGATAGAATGAAAGAGTTTATCTCTCACGAGAGGAGCTCTGGCTAGAGAATTAAGGCAACTTTGAAAATGTTCAAACTTCTGCAACAATCTTTTACCTTATGAAGTATCAGGCCTTAATAGCTGCTTGATTATCCCAGTAAATATTAATATCTTTGTGAGCGATATTTCCACCAACTAAGTCTCAATCGACCTCATGTATAGCCATCAATATCGGAAAAGCGAATTGATAGGTGGAAACTAAGTGCCCTACAGTGAAACACAACAAGTTTAAAACCGGCAGTAAAGAATTTTATCTCACCCAATTTCCAAATTTCTTAGTATGTTCAGCAAGTCCCTATCTGAGATGGAGCACTTGAACTTGAACTAGTTTCGAAAAAAAACTCGAGACAATATAGTTCAAATAAAAATGTTCAAACGTAGAATCCCTCCACTGTCTAATCGCTTTGAGCTTAATGGCCGTGTTCAAAGCAATTCCTATACCTACTAGGTCAATGGGAAAAACATTATTATTATTATTACACTGTGCGACAAATGGTAGGGGTCAGTGATCGGGAAGGGTTCAAACAAGGAATTTTGAGCATATCTCGAGCAAATTTTTGAAATTCATACCTTCACTTAATTGTGAATAAAAGCGAAACGCGTCCATCGATTTTCATGATCTATGTCTCATTTTGTTTAAAAGTTATGTGACTTTACGTGAAAGTAATAGGACTTGACACTTTTTTTTACCGTTTTGGATTTTTTATGAATTAAAAATAAAAAAGTTCAATTTTTTTAGGCAAAAAATAGTTTTTTTCTTCATACATTTATTTATAACTGCGAAACTGTTGCTTATGTAGCGAAACGTTGTATGAACAGATTAAAGAAATTGTAATTCCTAATTTTTTTTAAATTTGTTTCAACAAAAGCGGACTGGTGATTCTCGAGTTTTGTCAAAAAAAAGACCACCAAAGGTCACAATTTCTCCTATATGATAGTTACTAACTTCAAATCGATATATCTCGATTCCTAGACGTGACCCAGCGAAACGCCAGGACACGTATAATTTCTTTTTTACCGATATAACATTTCCCGTTGGTTTCATCCCATCCTGATTTTGACTGTCGCATAGTGTTATTATTATTATTGTTATTATTATTATTATTATTGTTATTATTATTATTATTATTATTCATAACAGAAATGCACTTTCTGGTGCGTTTAAACTAATTCTTAAAGCAATTTTTCACTTTGAGTACCTCAAAAACATGTAGGTATTTTTATTACAATACCATTGACGATGATACGAGTACGAGTAGCAGTACTTTAAAAAAAGTATTGATCAAAGATTGAGAATCTAAAAAAAAACTTTCGGTTTAATATTGTTGCCCTTATAGCTACTCAAAGTTGATATTTTTTAATCTACAGAAAGGTGGTCACAGGCAATTTAGATAATTTTTCCAATTTCAATGGAACATAACTAAAAAGGTTACACTTTGTTACGGGAAATATTGCCTGTGGGACTTCAAACAGATAATACTTTATATAATTAAATAAAATTTTCCGGCAATATGTATTAAAGAGCACACCATGACATTTTTCGCTAAGAAGATGATAACATTTAAACCAATAAAGAAAATTCCAAAATGTATATAAAAGGCAAGTCTTTAAGCTTTAAAATGAGCCTTAAATCGTTGTGATAGAACCATAGGACGCTTAAAGTTTTTCCCTCAAAATTCAATATTATACATAATATTGTCAGTAATAAAATCATATTATGTTTATAAATTTGTTTCTAACGATCTTGAAAATTGATTGATGTATTAGATTTTACCTGGAAACTATTCACTATTCCATACTATATCAATATTAATTGAAATTTGTTTGCCTTATCTTGCTCATGTACATTCTAAAACATTTATTTTTCTTGATGCTGGTATAGGGGACCTATGGTAAATTATGGACTGATCACCATAAAATTCGGTGTCGTAGTTTCTACTTATATAAAACCAATTTTTGTAAAATATTTTTTTTTTGTCATTAACATTTATATGAAATTTGTACCCGTTAAAGTGATTTCCGGTAGTGGACCTTATATGGGAGTTATAGTAAATTGTGGAGCGATCTTCGTGAAATTTGGTAGACATTTTAATGCTTAGATAAAATTTATATGTGCCAATTTTTTTAAAATGTGTTAAAACCCCATTTCGGAAGGACATTTGTATGGAGGCCAGGTGAAATAATAGATCGAGCATAGCCTTCATACTTATGCCAAAATAATCGCTCGTACTAAATCTCATTAAGATATCTACAAAATAAAGTACAGTTCGTACTTTATTTTACATGGACGACGAGACTTAATAAAGCAAAAATAATGACCAGGACAACCAAAAATATGCAAAATCATATTTTTTTCTACGTTTCAAATGAACTAAACTGTTAGTTATTTATCCCTTTCAGACAATTCCAAGAATTTTGGCATTGTCGTGTTAGTGAATATTTTTGCATATTCTGATCCCAAAAGCATATTTTTGCATAATTCCGCTTTACAACATATTTTGTTATATTTTCATAGAATATTCTTATTTTAAAGCATATTTTAGCAATTTAAATGACACATTTATGCATACTTTATTCATAAGAGAAAAATATTGCATCTTTTGCACTAAATAGAATTTTTTTTAGATATTTTTACATTAGTGTTTTTTTATCTTATAAATTGATATAAACTTTAAACTTTTAGCAATTGCTAATAAAAATCAAGTTATTTTTAGAATGAATAGTAGACAATTTAAAAATTAGCCAGAAAAAAATAATATTTTAAGAGCATATTCTTTAATTTTATGGGCATATTTTTCGATTTTAAGATAATTTTTTATGCGCATAAAACACATTTTTTTAGCATATTTTTGGTTGCCCTGATAATGACTATATTCCTTTAATTTACAAGTTAGCATAAAAGATATTTCGAAAATGTGCATTTTATATAAAAATATAAAATTTAATGTAAGTAAATCTTGTAAAATTTATAAAAAAAAAAAATATTGAACTTTGGCATAAAAGTTTAGAGCCCCCTGTGAGTTATACTCATTGTAAAACCTAAAGTGACTTCTTCAAATTGATTTTTAAATTTTAGTTCAAAAGTTATGATTTTTGTAAGGAAAAAAAAATTAAAATGAGCCACAGTGCGAATGGCACTTATTGGCAGGTATACAAAATTTAACGTCACTAATTTTTCATCTAAAAGGAACCATTGCGAGCATGTTTCGAAAATTCGATTTTTTGGTTTCTATAAAATTCTAATTTCTTTTCAAAATATACAATTTTACAAAGTGACCAAAGTTACAACGTGTATAAACTGAATATAAACTATTAAACATTTTATTAATTACCTAGTTGGAAATTTCTTTAAAACATCTTAAAATAGTAATTTATGATTTGTGAACGTCGTTGCTGATATTGTCCCTTGTTTTCTCATATTAAGAACATCATGATACCTTATGACATTTTCATATATATAGGTTAAATTGTTTTAAACAAGTTCAGCAGGTTGTCAATGGTACTGAAAAATTGAGACTTATCTTTAATATGCATTTCGAACAGGAACTGAATAGTTTCCACTGACCTCAAGATGTATTTTATTGAATGGCGGTAACACTTTTTTACTTGTTAATCACTGATATATTTTAAAAATGCCTAAAAAATTTTGAGATCCTGATGACTTTTTTCATAATCAGCTTCGAAATTATAATGTAATTCCACACCACTAACTGCGGAATAAAATTACAACAAAATTTTAGGCGCTGGTTATTTGCGAGGGCGGATCAATAAGTCCGTGACTTTTCGAACTTCCCTCGTAGTTACATGAAATGCAACACTATTCCCATCAAGTACCACCTGTTGATAGACTACCGTCAAATTTTAAATAAATGCATTATTTTAGTATAACAAAATATGTATATGAAATTTGGTTGCGCAAAAAATTATTTTTTTTCTGAACTTTAGTTTAGGAGATATAATTAATTAAAGTTAAAAAATGTGATTCCTTATTCAAGTGGCAGGCAGTGTATAAGACATATAGGAAGATTTGCTGTAGTTTATTTTAATGGTTAATTTTTTAATATACACTTTTATCTAAAAGCATTCTGCTTGGGCACATTCAAGGTCCGGCATCAAAAACTATTAAAATGTGACTCAATGGCAATATTTTGTCAAGATTTATATAAAAAAAAATACGAAGTTTGTGGAATTTATAAATAAAAATGCATTTTCGTAATCTCAAAAAGTAAGACGTTATAAAGTCTTCTTTAAAACAGATTATTAGTGATCTAAAAAGCTTCTGGTTATTTTTCCATAGTTTAATCCGAAAATAATTACAAAAATAAAAATAATCCAAGCATATTGTGTAGAACTTAAAAAGGGTGCTAAATGTTCATCGTATAACATCCTAAAAATATCATACAATAAAAATTCTAACAGGAGGTCTTTGGTTGGCAAATTAGCTCTCTAAATTAAATTTAGAAAGCCAAAAAACCACAACCAAATGCACAGAAAAAATGATTACCTTATATTTTTCAATTAACACAGTTGTTTGTTTTTACATAAAAATTTAATTAATATATTCAATTAAAAATAAAATAAAATTTATAATTTTTTTTAGAATTTTTGTATTTAGGTTTAAGTTCATTAAATAATTGTAGAAGAATACATTGTAAAGGTTTTATTCCATTTCCCGAAAAGTTGTAAGTTAAATACATGATGTACGGTGGGACGCTGAAGAGTGCTGCTGACTATCGTGGTAGAAAATATATTC
Organism: Protocalliphora azurea; assembly: GCA_932274085.1. Lineage (NCBI taxonomy): Eukaryota > Metazoa > Arthropoda > Insecta > Diptera > Calliphoridae > Protocalliphora > Protocalliphora azurea. Next base: position 42,660,851 of record OW026520.1, read on the forward strand.
TATTCTGCCGAGTGTCCAATAAAACTTTCATTCTTGTACAATTATTCAATTAACTTCAGCCTAAATACAAAAACTCTGAAAAACTAAAAAAAAGTTCAACAAAAAAACTACAAACTAATTAATAAAATAAAATTTAAGTAAGATTTTTTTCTTACCCAGCAAAAACGTTTTAGTTCTCGGTAATGGTAACTACTTATTAAAATAGTTTCATGGTAATGAGCTGTCATTTGTATGTAATATTTGCATACTCTATATTACATAAATAAGTACTCAATAGTATAATAGCACAGTAATATTGTAATCACGTGGATCAGTTGGCTAGAGCACTGGGTTAATAACAAGAAGATTGTTGGTTCAACCCAATTCTAATGCTGCTAGTGTTTTTTAACAAAATATTTAAAAAGATATTTTATACTAAAAAAAAGTTTTTGTCACTTAGAAAAATAAGTGCGAGATGGTATATTGAGTAAGACGTTAGTCGTTAAAAACGAATGGTTAATTTGTGCCCAAGTTCAAATCTCATGATGGCAAAATTTCTTTTTATTTTCTTTTTTATTTTTATTTTCGTTTAAGTACATACTTTTGAGTACTCCTAGAATCTAAAATGAATTTGTGGACAACTCGAGCAAAAATAACTAGTTATTCAGGTAGTTTAGTAGTTTATTTTTGTTTCCAATTACAACTGCTAGCTTACCAGGGAAGCGAAGTTTCTGCTAGGTATATAAATTTTTGATTCATTCAATTATCTACTTGATTGATTTAATAAATTTTTTAATTCGAAAAAATTTGCTATTTTTTTTACAGCCATTGGTAATTGACCATAGTACAATAAATAACAATCTACAATTATTGGAGGGGAAGTTCTCAAAATTATTTTCCCTGAAAAGTCAGTCACATATGAAACAAAAAAGAATGTGAAAAAATAAAGGAAACTTCAAAAAAAAAAAATAAATAAATAAAAAAATATTTTCAAATTAAAATTATAAAAAATTGTGAAAAAAATTAATATAACTGGAAATATGTATGTAATAAATTGTGAAATTGTGAATTGTGAAGAAATATACCACATTTTAAAATTTTTTCGTTTGTATTTTTTGTTTCCAATGCTTCAATTACTTAACTTTACAAGACTTGAAAATGACAACTCTGTCTAATAATTCTACTTGGTTTAGTTGTATCATGATAATTGATATAATCATGTTGGTGAGAGGTTCAAATTTGAACAATTTTTAATTAAATGAATTATTTTGGTGATTGGTGTATTTTTTTTGTGTGCCAGAAGAGACAAAAAACATATCGTAATCAAGTGAAAAAAAATCGTATTTAAATTATTAAAAAAAAAAAAAATTGAAAAAATGTTTAGTAAAAATGAAGGATTTGCATGATTTAAATCCCTGTGACTTTTAAATGATTAATGATATCAATTCTGTTCTTTTTATATAAATAATTTTATATAAATAATTATTTAAATAAATAATTTTGAGATCAACAATATATATATATATATATTTTTTTTTTTAATTTTCACCCGATATCTTTTTTATTATTAAAAAAAAGTGAAAAAATTATTAAAAAAATCTGTGTAACTCAGCTATTAATGATAATATTGTCAGTCTTTTTGCATCTGGTGATAGTTTTTTTACAGAATTTATTAATGTGTCCAAATATAATGTAAATAAGTAAAATTTGAAATTTTGAGATGTTTTTTTTTTTTAATTTTCAACTTTAAACCGTGAAAATTTTTTGGCCCCTTTGCGAAAATGATTCACGCCAACTGATTTTAAACCCTGAAATATTGTTTTTTCTTCGTTCAAATATTAGTTCATTGTGCCGAGAAAAAAAAGTCCGCAAAAAATTTTAAAAGTTTGGGTTTTTTCCCATATCTTAATATAAACTTTAAATAATTTCCTGATTCCATTGAATACTACTCGCCCTTCTCAATATTTAGCAACACACCCATACACACACACTCGTAAAAACATTACTATTACATACATTGAACGTTCAAGGACGTTAAAACCATTTAGTTTTGTATTCAGTTAATTCAAGTGTATGTAGAAGAATATTAGTTGGTGGTTTTATATATTTGTATTGATTTTTTTATATATTTATATCAAACAAATACAAAAACAATCCTTAGGTATAAAGTTTGTATGTATTTGTTATTATTGCTAAATCTTTTAGTTTAAGTATAATTTTTTTTCGATACTCTTGTCATTTCCATCAAATATTGGTATCTAGATGTTCTACTTAAGTTTTTATATATTTTGTAGTCAAAACATTCGTTATGGTTCTTTTATTTTTGTTTCTTATAAATTGATATAGCTACAACAACTACATTAGCAACAATAATAATAATAACAACAATGAAAATAATAAGAAATTCCCTCGACACTATTTACGAGTTCAGATATTTGCGGTTTCTTGTTTTCTCTCTCTCTCTCTCTGTGTGTGTGTGTGTGTTTATCTATTTATTTATTCTTTTATTGTTATTATTGGTTTTTGTTTTTGATTTCTTTTGTTTATATTTTAGTTTAATTTGATTTAAATTATTAGAATTTTGGTGAATGTTTATTCCAATTCATTTAAGTTTTTCATAGAATTACTACAACAACTTAACTTAATGTTGGTCTTAAACAGTGTTGCCAGAAATCACAAAAATAATATGTTAGAATCTGCTAAATCAAAAATTTTTGTAGGACCAGAAGAAAACTTTATAAATTCTAATGATTTTTGAAAAATGTGCGACTAAGTATCTACTAACAGATATGCCGGACAAATGAAATCCAAGAAAAACAAAGTCGGTCAAGCTGGCTATATGATACACACACCATTCTGTTTGTACATCAAAGTTCGGGGAGGAGCCTTATATGGGACATGGGATCAATTTTTGGCCGATACTTGTGTTAAGAGTATTGTATATTTCTATGAAATATATGTATGATTTATATTATGTTATTTATGCGATTCCCGGAAGTGGATTTTATAAGGCACCTGTGGTTAATTATAGGCCAATTGTGATAAAATTTGATATTGTGATTTTTACTTATATAAAACCTAATTGTGTCAAATATTAACTTAAAAATAACATTTGTATGGAATTTATGCACGTAAAAGTGTTTTTCGGAAGTGGGGTTTATATAGGAGCTTTGGTCAATTATAGTCCCATATTTATGATATTTTGTAGATGATTATATTAAGATCGTAGACCAATATTTTTGGGTTTTACAAACATCAGCACAAACGCATAATACCCCAACCACCTATGGTGGTGTAGGGTATAGTTTTTCAAATTAATAAAGGGTGGTCCGAAGTGCTTTCTATCATTTTTGAAATACAGTAAAATGACTATTTTTTGTACTATGGAAAAACCATTGATACCCAATTAAATGTGATTATCTATAATTTTAATCAAAACAAAAATTAATGTCGAGTTTTTATTCACTTTGGAATCATTTGAGATTTTGTCTCATAACCTCACTTTTTAATTTGGACACATACTTATCTATGTGCTACACAGAGATTTTCACTTAAATTCAAAATGTTTGTACAACATTTTAAAGTAGCGGAGATCCACTAAACTCTGATTTATTTTTAGCTCCAAATCTTTTTAAATAGTTTAGCTAAAGCGAAAAAATATCTCAACATCTTTAGTATCAAAACTACACCAGATGAAATTTTGGAACGTAGCTAAATAAATTAGGTACTTGACAATCTTTTCTATGATACAATTTCAGTAAGTTTTTGCTATATTAATTAGTACAAATTGAAGGTGATATCTCTAAATAACATCATCTAGAAATTGCCCGCAACATACCAGCAAATAACCAAACCGCAAGTATACTAGTTTTTTAAGTAATTTAAAAAGTTGATATCTAAATATATCTCGAGACTTGAATTGCTATAAATAATACAAAAAATTTCGGCTATCATGCACAGAATAATTTCTGTGCACTAGAATTTACAATACAATATAAATTATTGGTCAATTATGTTCGATATTTGGAAGGCATTATTATCCCACAAATGTATACATATAAGAAATTTTTCATAAATTCCATAAATTTGTATAAACAATTAGTTAAATTAACAATTAGTTAGAACTAACTAACTTTCATTTAATAGAAAAATTTATTGCAATTTTAAAATATATAATTCTTTCTCCAAAATGTACATGTCAGCATTATAATTGGCTCAATTTTTAATTAAACCATAATTTTTACCCAAAATGTCCAAATTTTGTTTCTCCTTTCTTCCCATTTTTGTAATAATTTAGTAAATATAACCCCGACCATTATAATATTTTACACACATATTATTTGGACTTATGTATATCAGTTAGGCAGTGCAAGAATTATGAAAATATATTTCTTAGTTTCTGAGTTGTTGTCTTATGAAAATGACAAAAAGCGCTCTCCTTAAAGTCTATAGGCCTTCAATATTTTTGTATAAAATTAAGAATTACGTCCGATGGACCAAATAATTTATTGCCAAGAAAAGTTCATAATTTTTCTAATTATTTCTAATATATATATATATATCCCTTATTGAATATAAGCCTTCGTACGTTTTTAAGTTCAAAATTTTTATTATTGAAAATATGAATTATATTACTCAATTTACCATATTGTTGTATCTAATTTAATTGAGAAAATGTCAAAACCATCATTTAAATTTTTGTACAGACAATAAAACTTGAACTTTCGTTCAAAAATTTCCAAAGTTACAATTAATTTAAAAGAATGTGAAAATTTTCACTATATTTAAAAAAAAAATGTAGAATTTTTGTTTTAAAAGTAATTTTGCCCTATAAAAAAAGGTCAAGGCCAAAGATCAGAAATTATATGTTTGAATTTAAATATCATTTAAATCATAAGAGATAATACAAATAGTACAGTAAGCTTGTTTTTTCTTTACCTTGCTTAGTAGAATTAAGAAAACTAAAATTTTGTAAAAGTGGTTCGTATTTCTAAAAGTACAAGTTCCGATAATTTTTCGCACCCGAGGTGGTAAAGTTTGATGCATTGTAGTACAGTAAGTATTTCAGTTATGCACTCAAAAATTCAGAAAGCCTAACTGCTCTTCTGTCAATGTCACAAATTTTGTCGAGATCGGCTTAGCAGTTTAAAAGATCCAAATTTATTACCATTTATTCTACTACAGATGACAATTTTGCCTTTAGACCTTTAGAATCTTTTTTCTCTGATCTAGATTTTCAGTAAATTATCGAATGAAGTCTTTTAGCACAAAGTTTTAGTTGAGGGAATTTTACGTAACAGTTTTAAAAATAAATTAAAGGAACTTTCTCTTCTCATGTATAGAAAATTATGCTAAAAATCTGCTTCCAGTAAGTCAATTATGCTAAAAAGCATTTAGTAGAATTTTTCAAAAAAGTATACAATTCCACAAACTATTTGGCTAAATCTAACGGAAAAAATTCTAAAATGGCAACACTGGTCATAAATCTTGTTTTTTAGGGTGTTTCGAGTACTATTATTAATAAGAATCTAAATATTTATTTAAAAAAATTCGAAATATTTCTATTAGAGAATTATATATTATATTTTTATATTATATATTGTAATTTGTTATTAGGAAAATGATAAGCGTTCTTGTAAATATAAGAGCCATTATCTAAAATTAATCCTTAATAAGTTTTGTGGTAATACTATTTTTTATTTTTTTGTTCAAAGTTGAAGAAGGGCTTAAAATTAACTTTTACCAATTCTTCTACACTTTTTGTTCGCACATTTATACTTTTTGATCTTATTTGATCTTATATAAACTAATGGAACTTTGTGGATAAATTCTTTGTTATTGTACACACTTTCAACAGTTAAATACAGGGTAATCAAATTTAGATGACAATTTTATTTTTAGAGGGTTTGAACCTTTTGAAACAGGAATTGATGATACCTGTTGTAATTATGCGTATTTTTCGTTATATCTCGTTGATGTGCCCTAAATGGTCAACGACATAAATAGTCGCAAAGATTGGAAAACTAGAGCGAAAATTTAAAAAAAGTTTTTGCGAGTTACATTCACAGTTTCTATTCCATTAGATTATTCCATTGGATTAATTCATGAACTTAATTTTTTGATATTTTACACAATAGCATCGAAGGAGCATTAAAAATATATTTAAAAAAAAAAAAATTATGAACTTTTTGAAAATTACAAAGAAACGAATTTTTTATATTTGTATTTTTATACAGCAAAATGCAATGTAAAAATCTTGTACATATAATAATTGGGATCATAAATTTAAGCCAAATAATATCGATAGCTGAAAACGGTACACTTTTTTCAAAACACATTTTGTTAAGACATATCGCATGGATAGCACGAAGTTAACTATAATTGGTATAATTAGTAGATATTTGTAATGTTTAACTGAAATGTATAGGGGCATAAAAATATTTCAAAAGATAAAAATTATATGGATCAAAAAATATTTACTTGGGTTAAAAAATCATCACAATATTAAATAACATTTCTTTGTAATAAAATAAAATATATTTTCGTATAATATAGCAAGAAATAACTTAGAAGCAATGCTCCATTTTTTTGCAAATTATTCAGAAATCACAATTTTTAATATAAAGGAAATTTTAACATTTTTACTCGGAAACCCTAAAATATGCTACACTATACCACCAAACATTGAAAATATCATAAATTTTATTTCAACAACTCATAATGCGTGTAATTTTTATCAGAATTATACATAAACTTAAAGTATGTAATTTTTTTTTTTTATATTCTCACTTAAAACTGCTATAACTTTCGCGCCCCTTTCACGAAATGATTAACGCTAACTAGGGATCGCAATTTCTCGAACTTTTTGATTTCTCAGGTTAGCGGGATACATTTTTCGACTTCCTGGGATTATCGGGATCCCGAATAATTATTTGAACAACTGAGACCAAAATAACATATGAATCTTTGCGTTAGCAGATTTAAGACAGGATTATAAATGTACTGAGAAAAGGAAATTTGATCAATTGCTTAATGTGCTGGTTAATCAACTCGAATGAAAACATTAAGTAATTAAAAAAACGTACCTAAAATTATGAAGCAGGATGTTTCATGGTCACTTATGTTGTTGATATTTTTCTGAAATTATTTGTTTTTAATATTAATGATATAAATAAAACGTTAGCTAAATGAAAATCCCGTAGTTAGTGAGTTTTCCAAAAAAGTTTAAGTGGATAAAAAAAAATATTTTATTAAAATATTTTATCCTATTTAAAAAAATGATAAAATATGAGTACATTAGCTTTTACTTAACTCTCGCTTAATGTACATATCATTAATATTGGTGGGGGAAAAATTCAAGATTGATTTGGGATTATCAACATAAATGGCCTTATATATATATATATATATAAGATCTTATAAGTGATGAACCTTTTCATAATTTTAGGTACGTTCAAATGTAGCTCGTAAAGAAGAATTCTGTCAGTTATCAATTAAATTTCCTTACAATATCCCTTATGAGTTCAGACGATCTTATACGTAACAGAGAATATTTTCTGCTTAATGATTAATCGGACTCACTACTTACTTTTTTCTTAACTTTCTTAATGTTTTGTAAAATTTCTATGTGACAAATTCGACATGTCTGCATTACTGACAAATTTATAACGTATTCATATGCTTGATACATATTTGAAATAATTCTATACAAATATTGCAGGAGTATTTGCCAGAAAGTGATTAAAATTTGTACAAAAATTGTTAAATTGTAAGTAAATTATACTAAATTACTGGAAGAGCCTAAAAGTAGGCAAAATTTATCGGTATCGAACAATTTTCAAAGAAACTTTACCTATATCAGAGATGTTTTCTTTAGATATGTTTTTACATAAATTTCCTTTGGAACAATTTTCAGATATTTTCTTAAAATTCTTTCCGATAAAGATAAATTTTGCCTACTTTTACGTACTTCTGCTAGTATATAGTTTATTTGTCTACAATTGCTGTATCTAAATTCCTAACACTCAACAATCTAAAAAAAATTAATTTTATTAAGATATCATTTTGATTAAGATATAGTTACTAGCTGGATTTTTAGCTTAATTTTCTTTACTTAAATATATAAGCTATTATACCCTACACCACCATAGGTGGTTGGGGTATTATGTGTTTGAGCTGATATTTGTAACGCATATTATCCAGCACCCACCTTAAAGTAAATCATTGACTCAGAATCACTTTTTAAATCGATCTAATGATGTCCGTCCATCCGTCTGGTTGGCTGAACGGCTGGCTGCATGGCTGTCCATGTAAATCTTGTGCACAAAGTACAGGTCGCAATTTTAAAGATAATTTAATCAAATTTGGCACGTGGGACTTTGTTGATAAAAGGACGAAGTATATTGATATTAGTTATGATCGTCCTCCCGGAATAATAATGCCTTAAATATAGGAATATTTTAATGAAATTTGGTGTAAGGATGTCTTATATATGTATCAATCTTTGTACCAAATTTTATGAAGATTGGTCCATAATTGACCATAGCTCCCATATAAATCCACTTCCAGGAATCGCCCTAAAGTGCACAAAATCATCTAGATGTTAGTATCAACACATTATTCTGTATTTGTATATTTTATTTTACATTTACTAATATTAGCCACAGGTGTAATATAAGTCCCCTTCCCGAATTTTTATGCTCATACACAATGGTGTAGGGTATCATATGGACGGTCTTGACCGACTGTCTTTAATAAAATATTTTTTTTTTTGTTGCAAAAACTCATAATGTTTGTTTTTATAATTTTTAAACTTTTTATTCGTTAAATATAATGTTGAATTAATGTCTTAGTCAACGTTAATATTAAAATTCATTTTAAATTAATTTTCCGTTATATTTGGCGGTTAAAAATGTGGAAAAATCTGAAAAAATTGTAACCAGTATGAATTTACCATTTTATTTTAAAGTAGTTATTAAAGAAATAATTAAGCACCCTTTTGAACTGAGCAGAATATTTAGTACAGTGTCAATTTTTATTACCAATATGAAAAATATAAACTTTTTTAATATTAAAACAAATAATAATTTAGTAAAAAAAAGTTAAAAAAATTTAAAAAAATAGTTTTAGAAATTTGCTTTCAGTGCGAAATAATTTTGGAAAGTGGTTTTTAGTATCAGTACAACATGGGCCATGACGTGGTACTTTTTTTGTAAAAAAAGTTATACCCTTAATATACATATATAAATTTTAATAAATTAAAAAGTTTGACACGAAAGGGAAGACATTTTTATTAAAAAAAATGTAAAATTTTATTTTTAACAATTAAATCATAAACATAAATTTTAGGATACATATTTTGAGAAAATGCTATCCCAGAATTTAGGTAATAAAAGATAAAAAGTTTCATCATGATTCTACACAGAGAAAAGATTTTCTTCATAAATATTATGAATCGAACATAACTTTTTTCCCAAACTTTTTTCTTAAAAAATAAAATTTTGTTCATATATTATTATTATTAATATGTGCATAATGAAAATTTTAGGAATTTTGCAAGAAATTTGTTAAATCTTTGATTTAGTTTTATTAAAAGAAAATAGTTATATATGAAAATATTAATAAAAAAATGCCTTAAAGTGGCAAAATTCCAAGGAAAATCTGTTAAAAAAAATAATGTTTAGAAATTTGCATAATTTTGCTCGCATTCTATAGCACATCATTTTGATAAAAAGCGTTTTTGTTCTGTTCACCAAATCTAGCTAAAAGTCATTAAAAACTTAAAATTTTCCAAAGAAAATTTCAAACATTTTTTACAAATTGAAAATATAAATGAAAATTATATAAAAGTTTGTAAACAAAAATTTAATAGTTAAGAAATTATGCTCAAATATTATGAACTGAAATCAATGAAAGTAAATTTTTATATTTATGTATAAACTTTTTTCTGTGTACTGTTTTAGTTGTCAAAACTTCATATAAAAAAAATAAACAAATAAATAATCCGTGAGCTTGTGCTTTAGCACTTAGACCTAATATTATCTGTTTTAAATGTCTGGATATCAGCTCGAAAATCAATGAAGAAGCTAACATCATGTCTGTATATTTATATACAGAAACGATTGCTGCTGTGGATATCGAGTAAACGTCAGCTTGGAAGATATTAACTACAGTCTGTTTTCAAACGTTACAAAAAACACCACAACCAGTGTCATCAGTGGTTTTATCCTTCCAATTTAATCTGCTATCAATATATATCCCCAGAAATTTCGCAGAAATTGATAGTTTAGGAAAATTAAACCTGGGTAAAATGTACTAATTAGGTTTTCACTTGATTCACTTCTTCTTGGCCACATTGAAAGCATATTTAAAGAATTACTCAAAATATCAGATACAGTGTCTAGAAATTTACACGCTGATAGTATTACTAAGTTACATAGTGTCTACATTAGAGATTTTTTTATCAAGACAAATGTCAAACTTAACACGAATTTGTGGAAGGTGGCAACAGTTGCACAAAAACTATAATATGGTGTATTTATTATTGTTTTTTATATATGCAGTTTGACAACTGTAACAACCAAAATAATAATAAACTGTTTAACTAAGGTTACCTTGTATATATTCGCACTGATTTTGACGTTTGTTTTGACATAAATTTGCCTAATGTAGACACTAGGTTATCAGTGTATGCTACCACATTTATGTCAGTAGCATCCAGGGTTGTCAGATTTTTTTGAGCTTCTGTTGCCAAATTGTTAATCAGAAATCTCTAAAAATCGTCAAATTAAAATTGTATTTTTTTTTTTTAAGAAATACTAAAAAGTTAACTAAAATGTTAAGTGTCGTACAATTTTTGGTATTGAAAATTTCGTATAGTTTGCAAATGTAAATTCGGCTTTAACAAAGCCAACGATAATATTAAAATAAAATAAAATACATTTTAGAGACAAAATTTTTATGAAAAATTTGATTTATTTTTTAATGCATTTTAAATTTGAAAGTTGAAATTTTGAGCTAGAAGAACTTAATTTTCCCAAACTCTTTTTTAGTCTTTCAAAATGAAACATCTCAAAAACGGGCGCTTTTAAAAATAGTTAACACCTTTAAATTCAGCGTCGTCGACTTAGTTTAACCCACATTATTAAAGTAATTAGTCTCATTTTCGAGCACAGTGTAATTGAATAAAATAAAATAAAAAAAAGACAATATACAACTTAAAACACACTTCTCTTATATATAGCCCCTTTTTAAGTTGTTAACTTTTAAAATTTTTGGACTTTATTATATTTTTTAAAGGAATAATTCTAACATTATATAACAACAATGAATGGTCCTATTAAACTTATAAATTGATTCAAAGAATTAATTTATTACTGAACGTTTATTTCATTGTGACCGAAAACATTAATATCCTTAATATATATGAAAGATGATTTAACGTTTAACATTGAACATTTAATACATAAGTATTGTAAAATATATTATTTGGGGATAAAATTTCGTAAACTAAGTTTAAGCTATTTACAAATTAATGTAATAATTTTTCTATACAATTGCATATTTGATCAAATTTTAAAAATTTGCCAAACAAATTGCCACCATTGTTTCGGAAGCTTCGACTATAGATTTCACAAATTTTCAAATTCGAATCAACTTTTAGGCCTGAGCATCATTCAAATATGCTATTCGTTTTTCAATATTGTATCTAGTTTTCGAGTTCTCGTGTTGGAGCAATATGTTGTTGTAATGATTTTTAAATGTTGACATCGCTAAAAGATTCATTTCAATCATATTCTAATTGTTGGATTTTATTCCAAATCTTTTAGAAATATAGAAGAAGCATTACAAAGCCAATATAAGTGTTATAATTCGCCATGTCGCCAAGCGGAAAATTCAGTCGCCATTAGGAATTAAAAATCGCTATATTTGGCGAAAAATCGCCACATTTGACAACCCTGGTAGCATCCAAAGAACTTGAAATATCGAAAATTATTTCAATTTAAATTATCGCATAAATTGAAATAATTTTATTATTATTAATTATTTCTTTTATATTTTTAAATACCAGGATTAGGAATAAAATATCAAAGAAAGTAAGGATATATCAAAGAAATAAGAACAATTTCAAATTAAAAAAAAATAATAATAATAAAAAACTTCTCTAAAGTTATAACTTGAATAAAAAACTCCAATTCTGAAATCATGTGCATCAAATTTTTTATTTTTGCAGAGTAAAACTTGTATGCACGTATAAATTTAGGCTTTTGTTTAAAAAAAATTAAAAAAAAAAAAATAAAAAAAAAATGACTGAAAACCGGTTAACTTTTTTTTCAAGAGTCCAAAACCGGTTAACCAGTTTTTTCAAGAGTCCAAAACCGGGCAACCGGTTTTTTCTAAAATTAGATTTTTCGGTTAAACAGAATAATTATTTAAACCGGTCTTCTGGGTTTTTTGGATACTCTAACTCGTATATTTATAGTGATTAGGGTTTGGAGTTTCTGGTGATATTTTTTTCCCTGGAAACAGGAATAAAAAATTAAGTTTCCCGAGAATCACGGGAATTTTTCATATTTAAAAGATTAAATTATAAGAAAAAAGAACTAATATCTTATAAAGAATTATAAACAACATTTTAAAGCATAATTATTTAACAAAAAATAAAATAATAAGGGTACTCATTTAAACGCTTTAGTTTCCCATTTGTGCATATTTGCGTGACATGTTTCATTAACCCCCTTTTCAGATGTTGTGCAATATTAAGGATAAGGGAATAAGAAATCATTGTAAATAATTGAAAAATTTTAGTGAAATCAAAAATACATGTAATAATTTTATTTTAATTAATGTAACTATAATTTCTTAAATCACAGTTATTAATAACCTTTAAATATAAACAAAAGACAGCTGATTTACAAATGCATAATTAAACAGCGCAAGTTAGCGAGGCTAAATAGTTGCGCAAACACATAAATATTGTGCAAATGAATTTTCAAACAATTTTTGACTGTTCAAACATAGCGCAGTTTGCGATGGTTTTGCGCGTTTTTATGAGTATCCTTAATATTAAGTATGATGCACCTTTCACGATTTAAACAATTTTTAATTTTATTTTAAATAAAATAAGCACCTATTGTAAGTTATATTAAAACTGTATATCTCAGATTTTTAGGTTAATAACCTAATCTATTATATTCTATTTAAGTTTCAATACAATTGGTTTTTCTTATTGTTTTATTTCCATCTTCATTTTACATTATTAATAAATTCTTTCTAATTTAGAGATGTAAAACACAATTTTGGAAAATATTTACAATTGGTTCTATTAATCGTTTTAAAATCCTCAGTGAAGTTTTGAGGCTTTAACATTCAAGTAGAGATACTTTTTTCAGTAGCCTTTTTTTGACAGATCACGTGTGAGTCGTGTCATGCTGTCATGTTATTTTTGTTTAGTATTGTTTGGCATTTCATAATGGAAAGACTTGCGCCTGAACAACGTTTACAAATAGTTCAACTTTATTACGAAAATTCAATTTCTGTGAGGAATGTGTTTCGTACACTTCGCTCAACTTATGGTCAACATAATTGGCCTACTGAGCGTACTATTCGCAACACCATCACCCATTTTGAGACCCAGCATTCATTATTGGATAATATTCGACCGAATAGACCACGTCCAACACGCTGAAAGAAAATATAGCACAAAGACCATGGAGAGTCGATTCGGCGCCGTTCGCAGCAACTCGGACTGACGTATAGAACGACTTGGAGCATTTTACGTCGAGATCTTAAATTGAAAGCGTACAAAATACAGCTTGTGCAACAACTGAAGCCGCTCGACCTTCCCAAGCGACATCGCTTCGCTCTATAGGCTCTTGAAAAGTTACAAGAAGATTCGACGTTTTCGAGGCAAATTTTGTTGAGCGATGAGGCCCATTTCTGGCTCAATGGGTATGTAAACAAACAAAATTGCAGCATTTGGGACGAAGAGCAACCTGAGGAGATTCAAGAACTGCCACTTCATCCAGAAAAAACAACGGTTTGGTGTGGTTTGTGGGCCGGTGGAATCATCGGTCCATATTTCTTTAAAAATGATGCCGGTGCGAACGTAACCGTCAATGGCGACCGTTATCGCGCCATGATAACCGACTATTTGGTGCCTGAAATTGAAGCTCGTGATCTCGGCGACATTTGATTTCAGCAAGATGGCGCCACTTACCACACATCGCATCAATGGATTTATTGAGAGAACACTTCGTTGAGCACATAATTTCACGTTTTGGACCGGTCGATTGGCCACCAAGATCCTGTGATATCACACCGTTAGACTTTTTCCTATGGGGATATGTAAAGTCTAAAGTTTACTTGGACAAATCCGTTTCGATTCAGGCCTTGGAAGAAAACATAACGCGTGTCATTCGCCAGTTAGCAGTCGAAATGCTTGAACGAGTCATCGAAAATTGGACTCAACGGATGAACCATCTGCGACGTAGCAACGGCCAACATTTGATAGACATAATCTTCAAAAAATAAATGCCAAAGAATGTTCTTTCAAATGGTAATAAACATTCTCCATTAAATTTGAATTTTCTGTGTTTTTTTTTTTTTTTCTTTAAAAAAGTAGGGAACCTCGAAATGGATCAGCCTATATATATATATATTTCTTTACAGTTTCATTGCTTGTATAAGACATGTATCTGAAACATATTGTGTTTTCAGTGCAAAAACTTTCAACTTAATATTTTTTTATAATAAGTAAATATCTTCGAAGCACAATTTATTTAGTATTCATTTCCAAAAACTCAAAATTTAAACTTTGTCAAAAGTAAAATTGTTTTGGCAATTGTAAAATTTTATCTCTCTCTCTCTCTCTCTCTCTTTAGAATCTTACATGTGGACTAATAAGAAATCTATTGCGAAATCTATTTCGCAATAAATTTTCAAACAGAAAGCTGAGCAATAATGTTTAACATAAGTTGTCAAATTTGTTGTTCTCTTTTAAAATTTTGCCCTTTTTAACGAAAACGAAAGTGCAAAATAAATGCGAAAATAAATTAAAATTTTCGATATAAAAAAAATGACAATTTAACATATAAATTTCTGATGTAAGTTTTCTCCACCACTTAACACAAAGTTGGAAATAAAATTGTTTTCTCGTTATTCTGCCGACGTTATTTCTAATGTTAAGAAATAAAAATGTCTTCGTGTAGACGTAGAGTTAAATACTTTAAGATATTCTACGACGAAAAGTATTAAAACTTTTGAAAAATAAAATATTTCGTATTTTATCAGTTTACGAGTATCAAAAGATTCGATAGAAAATACTTCAGACGATAATATATACAAAAATTTTGTATTTAATTTGGTTTTTATTTATCTTTCAATATTTTTTCTTTTTATTTTCTTTTCTTTTTGAAAACTTTTAATTAATTTAAATATCACTTTTGTATCGAACTTTAGGAAGTTTTGTGTATGCAATAAAGTAAATTTAACATTGAGGTGTTAAAAACAGTAATATTTTTGCTATAGGATTTTAAAACTACATGTCAACTTAATATTAAATTACTCGTTTTCCCGAGAAAATTAAAATGCCGACGCGAATTCCCGTGATTTCCGCCTGGGAATTCCCGGACTCCAAACCCTAATAGTGACGGATACTCAAGCTGCTCCAAAAGTTCTGCCCTATTATGATGTGAAATCGTGGATCGTCTGCGTTTTATCTCTGAACAAACTTGAGGTGTATAATAAATTAATGCCTTGTTAAGCACATGACCATTAGAGTGTGTCATAGGAAAAAAATCAAACGATGCGTATTAATAAACTTAATATGAAAAAAAGTATTTAAAAAAATTGATCTTGAATTCCCTACCGGCGATTGAAAGTCAAGGTCTAGAACATTTTGCCCAAAAAAAGCCGTGAGTTTTGTCTCGAAATAGGCATCAAAATACTTGTAATTTTAAGTCTGTTATGAAAAAAAATTAAAAAAATTTTCGCAAAATTTTGATATATAAACCGTCATTTTAGTATATCATGGAAAAAAATCATTTTTTTTTTTTAGAAAATGGTTAAAAATTTTATAATCTAGGTAAAATAGTATAATTCCATCCCAGCAAAAAAATTTCAATATTTGGAAGTAATAACAACTGATGGAAGCAATAGATTGCTTACATAATTACATATAGCTTCCATATAGTTTCCAAGAATGCAATAGTGTAAGTTATTTACTGAGAGCAAAAGACACTTTTCCTTACCATAGTGCTTCGGAAAAGCACTAAAATCCGTTTCTATTGCTTCTATGCAAACAAAAATCATGCATTAAAAATGCGCTTCAGTAAAAACCTCCTCACAAAATTGTAAAAAGGATAATAGAAGCATAACTAAAGCACATTTATAATATATGATTTTTTTTCGAAATCAGCCGCCTGGAAGCAGTAGAAAGTATGGCCCATAATAAATTATTTTCAAAAAAATTTGTTCACCAAAATGCACTAAAAATTGTTCTACCGGAACAAAATTCCATAAGAAATAATTTTAAAATATTTTTTCCATAACAAACTGAAAAATTACGATTTTTTGAGACCAATTTGCCGAAAAAACTAAAAATTTTTTTTGGCCAAAATGTAGCAGACTTGAGATTTTCAATCGCTGGTTTGGAACTGAATATGAATTTAAAAATTTTTTTAAATATTTTCTCCGTATTCAGCTCATCAATACGCATTATTTGAGGGGTCTTTCTACATCGAAATCTCAAAAAAGCGTTTCCTCGGGACACTCTAATGGCCACGAAGACCATTCAGGAAACAAAGGAGCTAATTGTTTGACATATAGAAGAGCTCAACATGTTTTCATAGGGCCAGAAACCTTTGGCGGTATCACTACTGGATATCCCAGAGAGAGGAACAACTTTTGGATTTGGGAAAATTTCTCTGGACTAAGATAGGATAAAAATCTTATTTCCATATCTTGTGGAAGATTTCAAAAAGTGTTACTGCTAGATAAAAGCGAACTTAGAGTTCTAACCGGGTTACTTACTAGCCATTACGGACTAAGATACCATCATAATATCCAAGGAAATGTTGAAACTGGTCGGTAATAATTCTGGATGTTGCAAGACGAGACATCGCAAATATACTATTTAACTGCCTTCTTGGGAATGATGTATTTCTTCCGAATGAGGTATTTTCTCTCTTCTCTAACAAGATAATTGGATTTATTTGAAGACTAAACTTAATGGTGAACTTAAAGGCTAAACAAAAATCATATGTGTCTCAGTATAAAATGCCTCTGATGACTATCAATATGTATATCAATTGGTATCTGTATCAGATACAAAGCTTACAAATCTGGTGACTACTGCAACACAGCTAATATTGACATCAGTAATTTTACATAAATTTAAAATTTAAGGAAAAACAAAAAATCTAAAATGTTTATTATCTTTATACGTATCAAATATATCCCTGTAAAAATAAGAAAACATTATTCAAATTATGTCAATAATAACACAAACACAAAAAAAGAAATTAGAAAAATAATACCAAGTGACCATAAATTACGACATGTGCAGCATTAAATCATTGAAAACAGAAAAACAACTGATTTGTTTGACATACACGAAGAAAACAACAAAAATACATACGTTCCTTTATGCTGTTGCTAATTCACTCCCTAAAGAACTTTCAGTATTTCTAATGTTCCTTATTAAAGTGACCCTTATTTGAAAAAAAAATACTCATACAAGCATCCGTTTTTTCCATATGAAAATAAGTAAAAAAAAGTCCATAAATATTTTTGTAATAAATTTTTTAATCTTGTCTTCTTAATCGCCAAATGGCGTTTTTTATTACGATCAAAAACATTGAGAACCCCCCAACTTCCCCGGCAATCATTGCAAAAAATGGCCATCAGAATCAATTTTTATTGTCAATATCTGTTAGAGAATTACAGCCAAAAGATATATGTTTTATATAAATATGTTTGTTTGTGTGTGTGTATGTAAGTCCAACCGGAAGATGAAATGGCTACTTATGTGAATATGTCTGTAAGAGACTTATTGTTGGTTGTCATATGGAACAATTTAGTGGCCCACAAAAGTATGGCATAAAAAACAAAACAAAAAAAAAAAACAATAATGTGTCATACATATATACATGTTGTGTGTATGTATTAGTAAGTAATGTTCTGTTTTGTCTGTTTATATTAGAACAATTTGCTTTTACTATTTTATATTTCCGTTCCAATCCAACGCCATAAGTTTATTAAGTTTCCTTGTATATGTGTATGTAACATTGTTTTTTAGTTTCTTCCAAAAAAAGGAGGCGATTACAACAATTCAATAAAAAAATTTGTTACGGTCTAAAAAACTTTTATTTTTAAGACTTTTGTGCATTTCCTTTCTGACCAGACAATAAGTTATACTTCATTCATATAAGAATATTTATGCTTCTAACTCTACAATACCAATTGTTTGAAATTTCACAGATTTGTGGGGGGATTATTTTATTTTGAATATTTTAGGAATACTCAAGATGTTGCTTTAAGAAAAGAGAAATGCTTTGCTCTTAATAAAGACCAGATCTGTCGCGAAAACTGAATTTTCGCGTTAACAGAACCCAAAATTTTATTGAAAAATTTTATGAGATTTTTAAAATTAGAATTCTTTTTATTTTTTTTTACATTTAAAACATTTTTTAAAGAAATTGGAGATTTTGAGTTGCTTTTTCTGAAAAATTATTTTTTAAAATAACAGCTGATTTACATAGTATAAATCCTCCGATTCCGTATCTAATAATTCCATTTTCTCCTCATTACTTTCCACATGAAATTCTACTTGAATCCAGTTGTTTATGTCAGCATTATTTCCCATATTAAGAGATGTATTTACCCAATAAATGACACAAATAAACTGACAAAATTGAAGATCAAAATTATCCAAAAAGGTTAATATACCAAAAGACGGGAATTTCCCTTTTTTGGTTATAGATATTGTAATCAAATTAAAAAAAAAAAGAAATAAAAATCATGAAAATAGAACCCGTTTTTGTAAACTGTCGCAATTTTAAAAAATAAGCCGTCGAGATAATCGGGCCATCGAGATAATGGGTAGTCGCGAATACCTAGATTGCACTGTATCGTTTGCCAAATAAAGGCTTCTGTGAAATTTTAATGCAGCTTCACTTTTTAGGATATCTTAATTAGGCTAACGAGGCAAACCGAAGAAAATAGTAGATTATTTCGATTTCCTATTTATCGAAAGAAAAACTTACCATACAGTCTATATGTGCCTGGAATACACAATTCTTAATCAACTGCTCAGTGACATATCCCCCAGGGTATCTAAAAAATGCCACAAAGATAATTGAGATAATTGAGTTGTGTCGACTGGTCCATTTCATCCAAACATCTTTCACAGTAAATTTTCTAGGAATCCAGTAAATCGTAAGGATGCTCATTAAAAGTGAAATTATTTTTCTACAAAAAGTTAGAATAGCCATAGTTTTATTACCCTCAGTTATAATATATATCTCTTCCTTTAAAACTGTAGGTATATCGGATAATCTGAAAGATTACTTGATACATAATCCCAGGATTTCAGAAAATACTCCCGATCAGGTTCTAGTGTTACTTTTAGACTGACAGTGAATATTGTAACTTAATAACAGAGTTTGCTATGCAGCTATCTCTATCAGGTTTATTCATTGTAAAAGATTAAATAAAGTTCATCCTAGGGATTATGAAATTCTATTGAAATAGCAAAATAGGATTACCGCCCACTATTCGAAGGATATATACAATAGAAGACTATGTTTGCAGACTTTATTCAAAATAGAAAGATTTTCAGTAAAGTCTCTATACCAGACAAATACCCCTATTGAGCAGCATTTGAACCTAATTATTTGCAGCATTTTAACCTAATTATTTGTATTTGCATTTGAACCTAATTACGGAGATTTAGTTGCAAAAGTACCACAATTTTGGTGCTCAAATTTCCTTCATACATAATTTTCTTTATCTCCGTATTGATTTCTCACTTAAAACTTTAATAGTACGATTAACAATAAAGGAGAAATAATACCAAGGACTTGATACTGAATGAATTAGTTATTAGAACTCAAATGTACAAAAAAATATCTAAAACTAGAACCAATTTTGAAAAAAAAGATTTAAATATGTAGCGCATATTATGCGCAGGCCCCTTCTTCAGCCTACGTGTTCAACACTGTTCTTGGAGTTTCCTAACAGCTGACCACAAACTTCGATAATGATATCGCCTTTGAACATTTAGAGAACATTTCCCTGACAAAACAAATGTTAACTTTACACAATAACTAGAACATGGAACGCAAAGGAAGCAATCAAGATTTTTTTCTTCCAATAATAAGTATTAATTTTTTTTTAGAATCTTTAAACTCTGCCTAAACCTCAACTATGTTCCCCGGAATTGGAGGAGAGTGAAGGTAGTGTTCATTCCAAAAACCGGAAAAAGAAGTCATGAAAATGAAAAGGACTTCCGTCCGATTAGTCTCTCATCTTTTCAGCTGAAAATCCTGGAGAGACTCATTGATTTACATAAAAGGCTATACACTGTAATGGTACGGCCCATTCTTGTATATGGATCTCTTGTTTGGTGGACCGCTACTAGTAAAAGATACGTGGTGGATCAACTCTACAAGATACAAAGATCCGTTCCATTGGCATTACAGGTGCATTACGTACTAGTTCATCAGAAGCTCTGAACACTATATTGCACCTAACACCTATAGACCTACACGTTATTGAATAAGCAGTCAATAGTGCGATAAGATTATCTGCAACGGAAAGCTGGAGATCAAGAACGTATGGGCACGCGAGGATATTAAGTTTAATACCCCGCAATTCAATCAATTTACTGACTATATGATTCCCCAGATGGACTTCGGAAATACTATAAAAGTCCTATTAACCACCAGGAGTGAATGGAGAAGGGGAAATCTTCTTGAACAATATGGAACGAGGATATACACTGACAGCTCAAAGATGAACTGCGGTGTTGGCTCTGTTGTCTTCTCTAACGATCTTGGAATTAGACACTCATATAGACTCCCTGACAAGGCAAGCGTATTCCAAGCAGAAATACTAGCGGTCAGGGAAGCGTGTAAACTAATTCGCGATAGAAATATTCAAGGGAATATTGGTTTATTTGTCGACAGTCAAGCGGCAATACTATCGCACAAATCACCTAAAACTACCTCTATTCTAGTTAGACAGTGTAAAGAGGAACTGCTAGGACTAAGTCGACTGTATGACATTACTATAGTCTGGGTTTCTGCGCATAGGGATTACTATGGTAATGAACGGGCAGACGAATTAGCCCGGGCAGGCTCTGCTATGAATGCCTCCTTATTGGTTTCTGCCGGAATCCCGTTAGGAACAGTCAAAAGCATAATCCAAAAACACTTTCTAGAAAAGGCGAAAAATAGATGGCGAAATCTGGACAAATGTAAAGTCGCGAAAGAAACGTGGCCTACCTACAACGAAAAACGCTCAATGCAACTCATTGGCTACAAACGTAAAGACATCTCGAGACTAATAGCATTGTTTACAGGTCACTGGACGATCGGGAAACATGTAAGCAGACTTGCTATCCCTTACAATGAATGTTGCCGTAGTTAGGGCAATCACGGGAAGGAGGAGACAGTATATCATCTTCTATGTGAATGCCCAACCTTGAACACAATCAGACATAAATTTCTGGGAAGGTACCAATTAGACAACCTCTGTGAGATATATGACACTAGACTCAGTGATTTTATTAAATATCTCAATGCTACAGGCTGGATCTAATTAATTTATGTTCTCATTGTACACTTTTATCTCATTTCAGACTCAGTATAACTCATTCACCTGGCGAGTAGTATGGTCCCATCAAAACGGATTCTAACGAGTCTAATTGATTGCCTGTAAGGTTACGGGCTACCACGTAAACCAACCAACCAACGAAATTAATTTTTTTTTTTTTTTGTTTAAATCCACATCTTTCGAGTCAAAGTTTGCTGAATTAATCTGCAAGAAAATATTTTGAAATTATTTTTACTTATCGCTTTTTGTTAAATTTTATTTAATTTTTTACTAAAAATTTCTGAAAATATAACTATTTTTATAAAATTTAAAGCGCAATAGTTTACAACCGATCGGTATGAATTATGATTCAAGAATGACACTGTATTCTCTTTAATCTTTTGCAGGCATGAAGAAGAAAATACATTGATTTTTGATTTAAAGATATTACGATAACGATACGAGTATTTTTGAAGTACTAGAAAATTACGCTAATGCTACAAATATTAGTATTTTATATAAATCTCTACATTTTCTTGAACATATTTGTTTAGAAATTCTTCATTTTTAGCGTACACTCACTAATTTCGAATATCAGGTCAGACGCAGTAGAACAGTTCCGCCATCTATAGGTGGGAGTAAGAAATGAGAAAGAATTTATTTGATATCAACTTAATTAATCTTAAATGTATTTGGTGTTGGATTTTAAGGAAAATAAATGATTCAATTAATTATATATTTTATAAAGAAATAATTCGTGATATAATTAATTTAATATCTACGCTTGAAGTATGAAAAATTTAGAATCGTATTTAATTCGACCTTGTAAAGTGAGTGGTATACTCTTGAGTCTTTATATTTGGATTCTCTAGCAACTCAAATAGTTCTACAAAAGTTAACAAGTCTGCTCTGAATAAATGGTTTATTGAAGTTCCATATAGATGTCAGAGTATTCTTTGTTTTACTCTGTGGTTTCGAGGTCTTGACTTATAATACACTTTGTAATAAAAGGAACACTTTATTTGCATTGTTCTGCCCATTCAAATTTTAACACATTAAGCATGAATAAACGATATTAGGATTGTATTTTAATCTTCTACCCAGGGTCGATATATAGAATAAGATAGTTGTATTCACTCTAAATACCATCTTCTGATATACGATACCATTAAAATATGTTTATATTCTTTTATAAGGACTCTTTAGGACATTCAAATATATATTGTGGGCATTAGTCTAATAAGTCAACATTTACAAATTATTGAATATTGGCAACCCTACAATATTTTGTTTAAAAAAAATATATTTTTATATTTCTTTTTTGTCTATTTTCCAAATTGAGGATATATTTATGAGTTGTTGGCATCTGCAATGATCTTAACTTTGTGCAGTTAAATTATTATTTGTTACGCACCCAATTTAACATAATTTCGAATTTAAACAACAACAAGAACAAAAAATCTTTGTATCTTTCACCATCTTAGGAATCTTAAAACGGACTAATGTTAGAAACAACACCTACTAAATCACATGCATATATGTGATGTGTGATGTAAGTCTTGTTGTAAAATTCGTAATGTGTTGCTTTTTGTTGTTTTTTTTGCATATGAAAACAATAAAATCAATATGGTCGCACATCCGGTTGACCATATTAAATACAGACAATACTTATACACATACAAACACTGAATTGCAATAACACAAATTTACAAACCATAACAAATCGTATATTTTGTTGGTCAAATATAAAATTATTATTTTTTCTTTTTCAAATCGGTTTTTTTATTATTTTTTTTTTTTTATTTTTGAGAATATAAAGCAGATTATATTTTTTTCGCTTCTTTGTTATAATCCTTAGTAAATAGATTTTTTTTGTATTTCTATTTATTTAATAAATTCCATGAAATCTTTTTCCCTTTATAATTTTCTTTTTAAATGGTAGTATGTTGATAATTTTCACTTCCTTTTAAAAGGTCTTTATAAATTCAAATTGAATTTAATTTAAGGGTGTTTGGCTAAATGTAAGGGTGACTTACTTTGGTTTCACTTTCACAGTTTTTTTTTTTTTTTTTTTATTAGAGTTGTGTATTGTTGCCTGTTTTGTAAACTGTAATTACAATTTGACCTGTCAAATGTCATTTGAAAGTTACAGGTTTATTTAAATTTTATTTGTTGTCTTTCCCGCCCACAAAAGTGTTAGTTTAGAGATAAAGTTAATTTATATTTAATTGGTCCATAAACAGTTCATGGAATGTTGGCTATTTTTAAATTTAATGAGAAGATTTTGTAAGTAAATGTTAGTGTTGGAAATGTGATAAAGTATTTTGATAAAAGGAAATGATAATATGAACTTGGTGATAAATAAGTAAGTAATGAACAGCAACAATTTGAAATAAAATTAAGGTTAATGTTTTCTATTTATGAGGAAATTTGTGAAATGAATTTTAATGAAATAATACAGAATATACACAGAAAAAAGTTTGTGCTTAAATATAAGAATTAACTTTAATTGATTTTAATTCATAATATCTAAGAATAATGTCTTAAATATTAATCCTTTTTTTATTTTTTTTAAATTCATCAAAAGTCAAGAAGACAAACAAATTTCAAAATTTTAATTTATATTTTCAATTTGCAAATGCATGTTTGAAATTTTCTTTAGAGAATATTTGGTTTTTAATGATTTTTAGATAAATATTGGGCAGAAGAGCTTTGTATTACAATAATACCTGTGCTATAGAATGGCTGCAAATTTACGCAAATTTCTAAACATTACTTTTTAACAGCTTTTCATTGGAAAATTGCCATTTTGGGGATTTATTTCTAATATTTTCATGCATAAGTATTTTTATTTAGCATTTGAATCGAATCTAATAAAACTAAACAAAAACTTTAGCAGCATTTTTGCAAAATTCGTAAAATTTTCATTAAGTACAATTTAATAATATCTATGAACAAAACTTTATTTTTTATGAAAAAAGTTTGCGAAAAAAAGTCATGTTCGATTCATAATAATTATAAAAAAAATTAAAATATATGCATTTTTTTCTCTGTGTTTGAGAAATTGCAAAAATTTTGAAAAAATATTCGACAATTTAGTTTAACCAAATGCAAAGTAAAAAGGGGAATCCCATTTTAATAGATGATTTACAGATATTGTTGATGTTGTTATAGTTTAAAAGTCAGTTTTTTGGTGTTTGTATATGTATACGGTTTAACATTTATTAAAATAAGAAAGTGGACTAAAAATGCCAAACAAACATAAGAAAAACATTTTGTCTTTACAAGATAAATTAAAAATATTGGAAAAGATTGACAAGGCGTATTAAATCGAAGAGAAAATCAATATTGGATGCTGTTGCCAACACTTATCAACACGTATCCAATAAAACTTTACATAGTGCTGAATATCTGAAAATGGAAATTTTTTTGTTATATTTCGTTGCTTTTTATAGTTTTTATGTTAAATAAACTAAAATGAAAAAAAAACATAGTTTTTTATATCTTTATGGTCAAATTTACCTAAATTTTTTTATAAAAAACCGTCCAGAAATTCGAATAAATCGGAAATTCGAATCGCCCTAAAAACAAAGTGGTTCGAATTTCCGAGCGTATACTGTACCCGTGTGCTACTGTTATCATTCGCAATATTTTATTTTGAAGTCTTTAAATTTTTTCAACATTTGAAGGTGAGGACGTGTCCCATAGTTGGATACCATAGCACCATATTGACTTTATAATTAAGTTATAGTTCAACAGTTTGTAGTCTAGACTTAATTTTGAATTTCTACCAATAAGCCAATTAATTTGAAGTTATTTCGACTTCATTTGGGTTAATTTTGTATCTAAATATAATTTCCACATAAGCCATCGATCTAGATGCATACAAAGATATTTTACTTCCGTTTTTTTGGGTATATATCAGGATTGGGGGGCACGAATCTCTCCGTAATGTGAAGTTAATATGTATACATTTCTATTCATTCACTTTTATTCCCCATTGCTTCAACCATGGTATATATATATATATATATATATATATATATATTTAATATACACTTCTGATATGTCAACTAATAGTCGAACCCATACAACAACATTTGTAGATGACACACCTATTCAAGATCTAAACTTTTGCAATATCATATATTCTACCTAGAAAAATGGTTGAAGCAATGGGGAAGAAAAGTGAATGAACAGATATAGATATATATATATATATATATATATATATATATATATATATATATATATATATATATATATATACATTAAATATAAAAGCTTCAATGGACTATGGTAAGCTTATAAATTTTCCCTCTTTAAGAACAAACTTTCGATGAGTTAAATAGCTTTCCAGCAGCTTATGCGTATTTGTAAGTAAATATTGTTTAATTTTAAATAATAGTCCTTCGTGCTATACTTTATCGAAGGCTTGAGAAACGTCAATGAAGAGGACAGAACAATATTTCTTTTCTTCAAACGTCTTAGATATAACATTTATAAGTCTGTGAGTTTGTTCTACGGTGCTATGTTTTTTTTTTTTTTTTTTTTCTCTAAAACCAAATTGATGTGTTAGAATACAATCGAAACGATTCACTATCGGTTTCAGCTTTTCCATTAATAGCTTCTCAAACAGCTTTGATATATTAGACAACAGGCTAATAGGCCTGTATGATTCTACTTTAGTGTGATTCTTATCATTGTAACCAATGAGACCTTCCATTCTGGTGGATAATATAGCATTAAAAATAAAAATTATTATTTTTCTTATTGCTATATTTTTCAAAAATGCATCTTAAAATTGCATTTACATTATGAATGCATTTTTAAGTCATAATATTATTTTTAAATTACTGCGTTTAAAGAGGGCATATTTTTCTTCCATATGTAATTTAAATCATTAAACTCCGTTTAACGCTTATAAAGATATTGGTGTTTAAAGTTTTACACTTTTCCATTTTTTTTTTTTTTTTTACTTTACAAAAAATGAAAATCTTGAATATTCGTAAATTCGCAAGTTTTTCAAAATTCCAAAAAAACAAAAATGGAGATACTAAAATTTTTTCATGAGGTATGTGTATGCCGGATATTAACAAAATCCGAAGACCTAAGTAAAATTTTTAGGCGTTCTGTGTTAGAAGTTTATAAAAAATTGTAGTGATAGTTAAAGAAGAATCTTATCCAGCAAGAGATAAAATAAAGGACATCACAATAAGCAAAAAAGTATGTACAAATGAAAAATTCCCCCATTTCTCGACTCTTAATCCAGATGCAGAAGTTGATAACTTTATTTTATTTATAGAAAGCAAAAGTTAACTTAAATAATTATAATAATCCTTTTTTTCGTTTTTTTTTTTTTGACCCCAAAAAGTACCATTTAATGTCCTTTATTTCATTTTTAATCAGAATTATTTATATAGTTTTTACCACGAGTTTAGTTGATTAAAAATAATAAAAAACAATATCATGGGAATGAATGAGACCGAACACAATCGTTCCATTTGAAAGGTGAATTAAACAAAAAATGGTCACAATATGCTATTGGGCACGAAATCATAATTTTTCAATATTACAATCATGTTGCTATTTATTATTTGAAAAATTATAGAAGAGAAGCTTTATAGCACCCACAGTATACCTCAGACATTGCTCTTTTTAACTATTATTTTTTTCGTTTCATTAAGAATGACCTAAAATTATTATTTACGTTTTCTAATTTCAAACAAATTTTGTGTACAATTTCATGTCATAGAAACCTATTAAATTCCACAATTAAGTAAAATATGTGATTTTATTTAAAATAAACTTTAAGCTAAAATTAGAACACTCCTATTATAGAAAACCCACCAAAACCTCTCTTAAACTGCAAAATTTCTAAAAATAAAATCATTCCTCAGATCATTAAAATGACCTTATCATTAAATTTACAAGTCTTACTAATCTGGCGTCTATTATTTCTTCATTATCATTATGTTTGCCATCACAGTCTCATCAACAACAAGAAGGCGTTTGTAAATGTCAACATGCCATCGTCATGTCATGTCATGTCAGTTTCACATTTCATCATTATTAAACAGTGATTCCTTTTTTTCTCCCATACAAAATATCACCATCCCTTAGTGGTAAATAGACACTAGCATTCCCTTAGCACCTGACTATTGTTTGACAAAATACTGTGAATCTTAAAAAACAGCTAGAGAAAATGCATAAAGAATGTTAGAGATATTGAGAGGAAGGGAAAGTCTGACATAAATCGTGGTTTATCACAAATAATTTGTTGTAAATCACTAAAACACACATACAAGAGCAAAAAAAATGACAAATCGATTTTCTTATTCTCTGTATCTAAAATGATGGATGTATGAATGAATGGTGGGATGTGTTGTACATTAATTCATCATACTGGTTGGTACAACATGATCTTATACAAATCATAAGTACTTGTGGCAACCACACAACTACATGAGTATTGTCGCATCCTTGCACATTGTGCACCATACTCATAAGTGTACAAAAGAGTGAGTAAGTAGAGTTTAAAGGAATGTAATCATATTAATTTTTTTCAGGCAGGAAAGTTACAGGAAATTATTTGAGTGGGATATATACGAGTACAATGTTTAGTAATCTATAGAGCACTTTAACAGAAAAATTTATTCTATTAACACATTTGTTTCATTTTAAATCAAAATTTAATCAAGACATTCAACCAAAAATAAAATAAAAGTAATAGTAAAAATAAAATTCAAGTAATATTTTTTCTGATTTCAATTTTTAATTCATTCCATTCATCTACTTAATTGACTTAATAAATTTTTTAGTTGCAAAAAATTTTCTCTTTTTCATTTCTTACTGTTATTAGTAATTGATTTAATTTTATTTAATTTAAATAATTTTTAATTGAATGAATTACTTTGGTGATTGTTGACTTTTTTCTGTGTTCCAAAACTCTGAAATAGATATTTTTTTTAAGAATTTCGAATTTTCGAAACGTTTATCGGTCAGAGAAACGGAAAAGCATGCATAGAAAGAAAAATATTCGAAATAATTTCAATTAAATTATTAATAAGAATTTTCAAATGTTTTCAAATATTTTCATAATTAAATAAATTATTCAAAATCAAACTATTCTAACAAATTAAATTCAAATTTTACGTAGAAAATTCTAAAATCTAATTTCAATTACGTATAATACATATACAATTATTTTATTTATTGAAATTAAACCTATTAAAAAATTTATTTTTATTTATATCAGATTAATTTATTAATTGATATAATAAGAAATATAATTAAAAGCCGATAAATTGTTTTATTTTTAGTAAAAAATATTAAAAAATTTTAACATTGATCACTTGGATAATTGATACAATTAAAAAAGTAATTAATCATATAATTTTAGAACACACTTTAGAGCTCGAGCCCACTATTGCCAATACATTCTGCAAATTTGAGTCTCAGTGTACGTTTTTAGATGAAACTCTACCGAATAGATAGATACATCCAGCACATAGTGAGGAGAATATTGCGGTTGTAGCGGAGTGTGTGGTGAAGACCGTGAAAACGCCATTGTGCAGCATATTGGCCTCTCGTTTGGAACAACTTGCGAAATTTCGCGCACTGTATATACCGTAACACATGTAAAGACTTACTATTGAAGTTTATCTGAGACTATAAACTTTATTGAGAAATCATTTTGGCGAGCGAAATTCGTGCTCCGGACTTGGCAACTTGCCACCTAGATGGTATGATATCACACCCGGAATTTTTTTCTTTGGGGTTATATAAAGTCAAAAGTCTTCGTCGATAAGTCAGCTACAGCTATAATTCAATTCAAGACTTGAAAGTCAACATTACTCGCGTAATTCGAGAGATACCGGTAGCAATTCTGGAAAGTGTGATCGACAATTAGACCTTCCGTGTGGAACAAAGAATCGCGTCCGCCATAAACATTATTTAACTTTAAAAATTAAATGTCTGAGAATGTTCTTTCCAACATCCATTTATATTTTAAGTGTTTTATGTAAAATTAAAAAGAATGCTCTAAATGGAACACTATATATATTGAAAATTAAGTCTTTTAAAGTTCTGATTTAAACAAAAGCTCTGCCTGCCTCAGTCTCTGTATAAGAATGTGCGACAAGTGTCATTTTATTGTTTTCTTGTTCATACATATATAGTTTCCCAGTTTATTTTTTGTCATTTACAAATCTGTACTTGTTTGTTTTTATTGTATTCATGCTGTTCTTTAGCTTAAGCACCATTCTGAACCGGGTGGATAAATATATGGATGAGATAGATGAAAGAATTGAAGAGCAAAGACAACAAAATACAACTTGTCTAGTTTAATCAAAGGTTTAAGTATTTGGAATATATTATTAAATATTTTTTGTTTTATGTTCTGTTGTTGGAATACATATTTAAACAATGCGTTGCAACGTTTAAATATTGCTCTTTTACTTTGTTGATTTTATTGCATGAAATTCAAAGAGATAAATTTTTAATAATTTTGAAAATTTAAAAACATTGAGAGAAAATTTGAAATTTATGGATAAAAGAAGGAAGGATTTCATTTACATTTAAAACATGGATAGGAATGAAAGTCTTTATAATAGATTGTAGCAGTATTTGGATTTATTTTTTATTGAGTTTTAAATTGTATTAAGAACTCTTCTACATTACCTTCAAGCTAAGTTTATTATTTTTGTATTTAAATCTCTAATCACACATAATCATTTCAATCAAAAGTAATTTTCAATTCTTTAAAACACATTTAACTCTTTTAAAATATTTTTAAATATTTCACGAATATTTATTAAACAAATATTTATTTTTTACTTTATGAAGTAAATATTCTACAAAAAAAAAAAAAAAAAACTGTTATTTTCTTTCCATCTAGTAATTTAAACAATCAGAAAAGCACTTAACTTTATTAAACATAAATTTCAATATTGAAGGGTTAAAGGTGGATTCAATGTTTATTTAAGCCCAATTAAAATACAAATTGTGTTTACAACTAAAATACAATAAAAAAAAAAATAAAAAAAATACCGTGAAAGAAAAACAATAAAAAAGGGATCAATGTTTTCAAGGAAATGCAAAATATACATCATCAGGAAATACTCACGTATGTGTGCTTTTCCTGGATATAAAATACATATACACACTTCTTACATGTACTGAGATTACAAGGGCATATATTACCCAACAAACAAAATAGAAACAATATTAAAAATATAACAGTTCAAGTAAGTATTTTTGAATTAAACATTTTCTAAGAAATGAAAAAAGTGCAAGAAGTAATTACTGTTTTAAAGATAACAAAATTGCCTTTAAGTTTGCTCTCGAAAACCAATTTTTTTTATAAGAAAATCTGTTAAATTAAAAAATAAAATAAAACATGAATACCTCTGAGTTTACTGATATAAACTAAAGTAAAATTATTCTTTGGGTTCAACCTATAACAAGGTAAAGTTTTCATTAAGCTCTCTAGCAAAATTCAAATAATAATGAATGCTATGCTGCTCATTTATACATAGTTACGTCGAAAGACAAATAAATAACAAAAATATAAGAATTATCTAACAAACAAATGAACGCTAATAGAGGATGATGAAGTCTTCCACTTACTGCTGTTGATGTTGATGAATTTATTGATGGGGGTAGTAGAAATGTAAAAGATTAAAACCAACGCGAACTTTATTACAAATAACTTATACACTCAAATCCTGGTAAATATATAATAGATACTTAGATAAAATATTAGAAAATGTAAGAACTGTTTTAAAAAACATACAAATGCACACAATCAAACTTAAACAATTGTTAGGGATGTACAAATGCAGATAATCACAGATTAAATAAAAAAAAAAAAAACAAAAAACATAAATCAAAAATTTCACTCTTTGTCTCTCTCTCCCTTCTCTTAGTTTAAATAAAACCGTTATTTACCATTTTTTCTGACATTATTTTTTTATTTACATTGAATTGTTATCGATTACAATTGATTGTCATCAATGTGTGGTAAATATTTACAAATTCATTCATTCATATCACTAAATGAGATTCATACGCAGATCTGGTGCGGTATTAGTGAAACGACCTCAATTGATGCGGATTATTATGATTGATTTCAATTGATTTTTAAAATCCCGCATTTCATCATCAACATTGTCATCCATCAATTGTACAGGGGAAGGTAAATATAAAAAACATAATATTTACAAGTAGATTTAATACTCATTTGTTGGATTTAGTGCGTATTTTCTATATGTGATTTTTTTTATTTGCCTAAGTATGTTTGACAAATTATTGAGATTTGTTTATCCTGTTTAATGAATTTGTAATTATATATTAATATAAAGATATATTTTCAACTGAAGCAGATGGAGATTTTGTTTATTTCACTGCTTTGAACACTTAAAATAAGTTTTTTTTTTTAACTTTGTAGAGTTAAAAATTTTTTTTGAATTCGATTGTACTATTCTTTATTAGTGAGATCCCGAGGAGTTCAAATACTCTGCAAATTGTAATAGATTCTGATAAACTGGCTCCTTATAAATTAGTACCCGAAACTAAACAGTGATCATAAGACTTACTAAAATGATACCATGTAAAGACTTACTATTGAATTTTATCTGAAACCATAAAAATACTTACAATTGAAGCTTATCTAATTTCATTAAATGTCTTCGATTGCATTTTAACTCGTTCCATTAAAAAACTGCAATTAAAAAATATCTGGCCCAATATAAAGATCTACGATTGACGCTCAACTATAAACATTAAAGATCTTCGGTAAAAGCTCTTAACTGCAGTCATATAAAGAGCTATGATAGCAGCTTATTTTGGATCATATAGAGACATACAATTGATTGTTTTTTATATAGGACCATACAAATACCTACTATTGTATATTATATTGAACCCTAATATTATATAAAACCTAACGATTGAATCTTATGTAGGACCATATAAACACCTACATTTGCAGCATATTTTGGATCATATAAACCTTACAAACATATATGTTATCAACTAGGATTGAATATTATCTGTAACCATATAAAAAACTACACCATGGTTGAGGTCACATTGGTAATTTACGGTATCGCCTTTTTGATAACGTTAGTTAACAAATTTAATAAAAAAAATAATGCAATTTAATAATTTGATAACGAAATGGTTTTCGTTAAAATTTGAACACGCGGTATCGAATTTGAACTTATATAGGACAGATTCATTATTGACAATGAATGATATCGTTTTCAACACTCGTGTGTTTATCTTTTCTCTGGGCGTACATTTGAGTTTTACAAGAGACCATATAAAGGCTACTAAAGAAGAAAGACCTAAAATTTTAGTTAAACTGCGATCATTGAAGAACTACAAAAGAAGTTAAACTGAGACCACTAAAAAATGGGATTTTCTTTTTAAATTTTGCCCATAAAGTCCATATATGTTGCAGGTCTGGAAAATACGTTGGAAAAACTCTTATTTTTTTATTTATTTATTTATTTTTTTTTTTTTGGATCAAAATTTCGATACAAAAAAAGTAAAAGTCTGCACTTAGCCCTATTGGATAATTTGGCTCATTTTCTACCTTAAAATTATCTCCCTGAAGATAACTTTTAGTATAAAATTGTTATATCTTCTTAAGGAAAACTTTATTTTAGAAAAAAGATTTTTCGGCAAAAAAAAAATCATAATTTTTGTAATTTTCAAATTAGAAATGCATTTATTTTTGTACTCGATAAAGATAATAGACTTAAACGGTAAAAAAACTAGACTAAGATTTTGCAAAATTGAAATTATTAAAATTTTAAATGCAAATAACTCCAAAACTATAAAAGATGAATAGTACATGCAAGCATATAAGTTTTATTAGCAGCTTTAAAAAGATACAAATATCTTTGAAATCGGATGGGAAACAAAAATTTGGCAAGAGGTTGAAAATTTTGAAATGTCAGAGGTACTCTACTTTGAGTTCCCTTATCTCCGTTCCATAGAGGCCCTTTTCTAAACTTAAAATTTCACATTCCTCTGCTACTCCTATTTTATGTAAATGTAATCATCCTATTAAAAGTTACAGATTTTTTTTTCAGAAATTTTATGGAAAATTTATTATTCAGTATTTTAAAATCAGAAAATATCCCAGAGGTAATTTATAGATTAAAATTCATTACTATATTAAGCTTTGAGTTGCCATAGTATTGTAAGTTACGCAGTTTAATGTGTAATATATAACGTGTGTGTTTTAAGGCGTAAATAAAGAGCTGCAAATTTCAGTGACATGTTTTTGTAATTGTAAGTAAAAGAACCCCAGGTTTATATTAAGGAAATCAACCAAATTTTTTTTTTTTTTTTTTTTTTTTTTTTTTGAGAACAGCAAGACCGTAACAATATATTAAAGATAACTCAAGTTGATTTTTATTTTCTCTTACTATTGAAATTCTCTCAAACATTTATATAAAACTTTCTCATATAAATCACGCTCTCAGTGATTAAATACAAAAAAATCAAATTATAAATGGTAAATAGTGCTAAACAGTGATTGGATTTATGGCTCAATTGTGCCATTTCTAACATTATTCCTTTTCTAATGGTATTACGGCACTCTGGAAACTATTTTGGAACTTTTCTTCGTACACACCTCTTAACTCTTAAAATAATTTCAACCACTTTTACAAATAAATGAGATTATAGGTAGATATATCGATATAATACATATTAATGAAGCGCAAAATATTAAAGTGCAAAGACTTCATTATAAGTAAAGCGCTACAAACGTGCAATGCTTAATATCTATTACTTCTTTAAAACCAAACTTGGAACTTTTTAATCCATTTCTAGATTCCAATTTAGCTCTAAATAACTGGTGATAAATAACCGCAAAAATATAAGTGAACTCTCTATGTTGGGTCTATGGCAGTGTAGCCAGTTTAGCCTTTTTAATGCTAAATCAAGCTTTTTTATTTTTTGCCTGAAAATTATCATTCTAGTTTTTTTTTAAATTACTTAAAAGGACTAAATTTTTAATATTTCAACAACGAAATTTTATATTTATTTTTATAGAATCATCCATTTAAGAGTTTTTGTGTATTTATTCAAACAAAACATCGATGTTATTTATATTTAACAAAAATTTCTGCTTGAGGCCTGATGCTTTTTTGTGGCATTTAGCCTTTTTGGCTTTTTTTAAAGTTCAATTTAGCCTCCTTTTTCTTACCTCCTGGCAGCACTGGTCTCTGGTTCAGACACATTTTTTATAAGGAAGTAGTAAAGAAACTCTCCCATTTGGTACCTAACGCATCTATCAAAAGTACGTAAAGCTAAGAATGTGTTAGTAAAATTTTATTTATATGAACCCTGCCAGCAATTAGGTGATAGTTTTATCGACTATCAGAAAAATTCTCTAGATGTTATTTTACTGTTAGTAAACAATTTTACAAAAACAACTAACATTAATTTCGATTTTTGATCTACTTATTCTATATTTCTTACTAACTAAAATATCGAAAAAGTCACTTTAAAGTTAGTTTTTGGATAAATATAAAATTACCAAAAACTGTCTCCCATTAGTATTCTCACGTAGTTATTTTCCTGAAAGTAGAAAATTTTACAAAAACAAATAACATTAATTTCGATTTTAGACCTTCCAAAAATAAAAAACCATTAAATTAAAAGCAAAAAATGTGAAGAAGTCGATTGTACTTAGTTGGCGTGTTACTTTCAAAGGCAAGCAATCGATTTTTTAAAAATTTTAAGAAAAAAATTAAAAAAAGTGTGATAAAGTGATATAAAAATAATGTATATATATATATATATATATATATATATATATATATATATATATATATAAAGTGAATGTTGTTTAAAATAAAGACAAAATGAAAACAAAATTGTGAAAAAAAATTTTGAAATTTTAAATTAAATTAATTAAAAAATAAATATTATTCAGTAAAATGAAGCGAAAATTCATTTTGAAGACAACAAATAAATTTGGATTTATTTCTTGCTTTTAATAATATAAAATTTCGAAATATGTATATTTTTTCAGTGAAAGTGAAGCCATATATGCATGTTCATCAAACCTTTCAACAAAATTTTTAAAGTTGTTAGGCTCTTCGAAATCAAAAATATTCTGTTACAATTTATCAAAATATATCTATAATTTTTTTTACTAAGTCAAGTTATTTTCATTTTCCCTAACCCTAACACTAAATGACTTTATTCGTCACACAAAAAAAGCAGTCAATAGTGTCTTTAAAACGTATCAAAACTGCGATACAGTTTTGCCCGAACGAAGACTCTCCTACGATAGTAAAATAACTTTTTTTTCTTTTACTGTTTTAAAATAAATATGGCTACTATTTAGTCAAAGTTTGGATAGTAATGTTGATAGTATTAAGTTAGAATATCGACAGAAATAGTGACTTTTTCTGTTCCTCAAAATGACTCCAATTTGACACATAAAAAAAGCACTTAATAGTGTCATTAAAAAAGTATTAGAACTGCTGCACACTTCTTCCCGCACGCTGACTCTTGTTGGATAAGAAAATGATATCATATCCGACTGTTAAAAACAACTTGAGGTTACTCTTTAGTGCAAATTTGGATTGAAAATGTTGGCAGGGAATTGATGTAAAAACCATATTCACCACAATTCAATTTCTGTATGTGAACAGCATTAAATTTATTTTATGTCAGCCTAAAATTATGCTATATATTCTGTCAATTTATTCCAAATTGTATTAAATTTAATTTAATCAGTAAA
Source organism: Protocalliphora azurea (assembly GCA_932274085.1). Taxonomy (NCBI): domain Eukaryota; kingdom Metazoa; phylum Arthropoda; class Insecta; order Diptera; family Calliphoridae; genus Protocalliphora; species Protocalliphora azurea. The sequence goes on from OW026520.1 coordinate 42,697,422, forward strand.
TGTAAAAAAACTTTCTGTAGAATATCTATTTGGTCATTTACAATTTTTTAATAATGTTAAGTAATTCCAATATTTCGACTAATACATTTTCAAACTATTCAATAAATAATGTCCATCGATTAATTAATGGCCGACAAATTGTTACATTTAAACCAAACGAAATTGTAATGGAATATCTATAAAAGAAATTCTTCTTTAATTTATTACAAAAAATAACAACTAAATAGAAATGAAAACATTGTAAAACAAATTTGTAGAAAAGCAAACAATGTCGCCAAATTGAAAGTGCCCAGAAAGAAAAAGGAAAATGAATGAAACGTTGTATTATAAAGTTATTTAACTTTGACCAAAAGGAAACACATACAAGCATATGTCGAATAAAAAAAAACAACAAAGTTTTATTTAAGACAAACATTTTTACTAATCTAGAGGCCGAAATCTAGCAAATAAATAATGTGGCCTATAAGTAAACACACATATCAATGCATACCCGCAGACAAATACATACATATATAGAGACAACAGGCAGACATAGATATAAAACTGAAACATACATGGATTATTTGCAGCAGTTCACAAACATTGGATATGAGAACTGCTATTCTTTTTAAATCTGGGAAACATTAATTGAAAACAAGTTTGCGAGACACTGCTTTATTTTGTTGGAAAAAGCTTTAAACATGTTCATAAGGGTTAGTTTTTGGACCGTTTAAAAGAGTCAATATATTTAGTTTTGAAAATAAATGAAGAACATTGAAAGTAACACAACATCCTTTCAATAAATAAAATATTGTTTTGACATTACAAATGCTATTTGTTTTCTTTTTTTAGCCATTGTTAGTTTGTTTGCTTGTTTGTTTCCACATCCCATATTCTTGACTTCTCTTGGTTTTTCTCATTCCCCTAAATCAAGGTGTGAAGAAGTCAAATGACATTATTTTGGTCTAATAAAACACCCTTTTTATATGATGCTAGCACTTAGTTAAGGTCTTTGTTATTGTTTTTCTTTTTACAAGGATATATCTAATAAGGATACTTGCTGTATGAGAAATGTAGTTTGTTTTGATATATTAGAGCCATTAATCACAAGTTATCGTTAACAATTGCGTTGATCTGATCATTGAATAATTTAATACTATAAAATAGTTATATCTTTATTGTTCGTATATTTATTTGGTGTCTTAACAGCAACGGTGGTTCATAAAAGGTTATTTAGTAATCATGACCATTTAGTAAATGAACATTTAAAGCAACTCCCCTGATGTGAAAATATCTTAATTTGGAATGAGTAAGAAAATGTAATGAAATAAAATTTGGGTGATGAAAAATAGAAAAAAGGGCTTTAATGAACCAACAGTAGTTTAATACACATAAAATCTTGTTTTAAGAAATTTGTTGTTACTAGTTAACCTTTGAAAATCTAGGTATTTAACAACCATTTAGGTATTAATAACAAATTTTTAGGTCTTATAAAGATACCAGCATTGGAAATAAATCTATAACACTAGTCGGCAAAGAAAACCTTCTTTAAACAAAAATAGGTGGACTAGATAATTTTCTTTTGGTTTTAAATTTGTGAAAAAAAAATTTGACAGACGGAAAAACATTTTAAAAGAAAAACCTCAGAAAAGCATTAGTGAACAGTGATTTTAAAACACAATATGAATATGGTAAAACAAACTTTTTTCATAATAACTCCTACCACCGATAACTTTAAATATTTTTCCTGATCATTAGCCTTTGAAAAATATGTCAGATTTAAGAAAATATAGAATTTTTAAAATCTGTTAATCTATAAACGCAACAAGTTCGGATTCCTTTACATAGCCCGAATTATTAAATTTTCCATCTTAGGCAACGGAAAATAAAAAAAAATATATATATATTTTAGTAGTTTTTGGCTTCATTCGGTTTTTGAATGAAAAACAACATAAATTTCATTGGTTTTTCTATACAAATCAAAAACCATTTTCAATTATTTTTTGTCGAAAACCAAATAAAAACTACTAAAATAATTGTTTATGAAACAGCCTGTTCGACTCATTTAATAATATTAATAATTTGTTAATCAATTTTTTACAATAAATTTATTTTAAAGCCTTGTTCAGACCGGCGCGAAATTACGAAATTTCATGCCGAAATTACGAATGAAATCTAGAGTGTTCATACTGGCTAGATGACATTTGATGTTATTTGATACTTATTGTTTACATTTTAAATTGTTATAGGGGTAAATAAAGTATTTTGAAATGGAAACAAATAAGAAACAATTACTTACTAAATTGGAAATTATTAATTTGCAACAATTAAGAATGTAAAAAGGATAGGTTTCATTTTGCAAAATCACTTTAATAATTAATTTTAAGATTTGTGTTTAAATTTAAGATCAGCTGTCAATTGTTTTTTTTTTCTTCTCACGGTTGAAACATGCAGTATATAGTTGAAAAAAAGTATTTTTTCCAAACATGTACAGAGTTGCACGGAAATGGGCATCGTAATTTCAATGTAATTTCGCAAGTGTCAAAATGTATGGGAAATTACGTAATTTCAATTTGATTTCGGCCGAAATCACGAAAGTACGTAATTTCGCGTCGGTCTGAATGCCCTATAAAATACAATTAAAAAGCATCCTAGTGCAAAATCCAAACAAATTTTAAGTGAATTTAGTAGTCGTCAAGAAATGTTTACGCCAACGAAAACTACATTGAGGCGAAAAATGGTATGTAAACAATGTAGATTTTAATTTTTGGCTTTTACAAAACCCGATTAGTTTTTGCTTGGTATAAATGGCGTATTATACATTTTTTGATTCTGTTTACAAAATACATATAAATATTAAAAAAAATTTTAGCATTTTTTGTGATAAAATTCAAAATCAAATTGCGAATTTTTTTTTTTTTTTAATTTTTATGGACTTGTTTGTCCATTTGCAAAGCAGAGTCAAATAAAAATGTATAAATTAAAAAAAGAACAAATATATATGTATAAAACATTAATATTTATAAAAAAATAATAATTATTATTATTTCTTAGTCTGAGTTCACACTAGGCAATTTTCTTGCTGAAATTCTGATTTCGTATGAGAGAGAGCGAGAGGGCATATGTAAGGAAACAAACTTGTCTGTACCTCGAAATTTGTTTTGTTTTTCATTTTCGTACTTCAAAACAAAAACAATTCAAGGCAATTAAATCAAGAATTGCTGAACTAAAATTTTGTGTGTGAAAGTAAATGCAAGTTTAAAAAAAAAATATAAAAATTTTACAAAAAACAAAATTGCTTTGTGTGAACTCAGACCTAGAGTAATATTCATGACAATCAAATACGTTTGAATCAAATATTAAGACAGTTTTTCCACTTAGATAGAGGAACCATTAGTCAGAAATTGTCAGAAAGAAAAGAGAATACAAAAGTATACCGGGACACTTTCCCGCAAATTCTGACTGAAACTTGTAAATCTTACTAATATTGGAACAGAGTTAATATTGCAATTCTTAATTTCGAATTACCCTGTTTATTAAAAAATTAGATAAATTCTAGGTGTAAACATTTATTTTAAATTAAATTTGTGAAATATTTACGAAACAAAATGGGTAAATTATAAACAGATAAATCTTATTAACAATTTCAAATTAATCTTTTATCTATCACAGAGCTTAACATACTTCAAAAATACAATATTGAAGATATAGAAAATTCTTTGCCAGAAGAGGCTTTTGAACTATTGCCCTGCCAAAAGAAATTCAAATTAAAATCAGAAGATGAAATCAGTTTGGATAGTATATTTTCATTACTATTAGATCGTATTGAACCGACAGAAAAACAATTTCGAAAACTAAAATTTGAGGTAGCAGCCAAAGATTTATTAAACGAAAAGCAGGCAATTATCTTTGAGGAGCATTTGTATATATCGAAATTAAAAGATAATAATTGCAAATTGAATGAGGAATCGAAAATATTTCTAGAAAGTGAATTAGAAGAAATTGGTAAATTTAAACTTAGAGTAGAAGAAAGTTATGATGGATATGTGGTGTATGGTAAAAGTAAAATGCTAAAAGGAAATGGTAAATATAATTGTGGTCATTGGGTAAGGGGCAAATATGATGATAAATTGAATTTAATATGCGAAAAACGTTGTGAATATGATTTTGTGGATAATGCTAAAATAGTAAGTAAAATGGAATGGGAAGTTATAAAAAAGAAATATTAGATTTATTTCATTTGTTTGCTATTTAAGGAAAAAACTTTAGATGCCCGCATAATTGAAGACAAATTAATAACAAAACGTGAGACGAAAATCAACAATGACACTCAACGTTTCAAGGCTGTTATTAATGTTAAAGGTCGTGATGATGTCTTGATTTTAGATGGTGGTGTCTTACTACTTATGCGTTACTTAATTATCAATCATTTTCGTGGTGATTTTCATTATTTTTCTATTAACATAATAGGTATAATTTTTAATAGGAAAATTAATTATTAAACACTTAATTAAAATTCTTTTATTTAGGAAAAGTTATACGCTGCCAATTAACCATACGCGAAGAACGTAAACAAATAAAAATGTTTCATCGTACCTTTCAAAATGCCCTACATGTCATTAATACCCAATATTTTAATAATTATCCCCAAGAAGTTTCAGAAACTTTTTACACCGTCAATGGTAAAATTATTTTACACTATTGGCATAATTTCAATTATCTCATACATGAAACCAAGGGATTTATACCAAAACAAGAAACAATTGTACCCAAACTTGAATTAATGTGGCGCAGTCAAAATCAATTATTGGATCAATATCGTTTAAAAAAGAAACTTACCTACGAAAATGCCATGGAGTATTTTGAAAAACATCCTGAATTATCTGATTTCCTACATGATTATGTTTTGAATGTTATAAAATACAAACCACAAAATATATTGGATTTTACTGTAAAATTCTTTCAAAAATTTAAGAAAACTTCACAATGGGATTAAGTGAAGGGAAGTTTTAGCAACACTTATAAGAAACCTGGCAACCATTTGTATTTTGTTTACACTGTCAAAATAAGTTTTTCGTAAATTTTTTTTTAAAGCGGAAACAAAAATAAATTTGTCTTTATATAATTTGTATAAAAAATTTTAATTTGTTTATTTTGAAAAAAATATATATATTTAATTTTCATAAAAAATGTCTTCATATAATCCTGAAAAAATGGTAAGTTTCATCATAATGTTTCAAAAGTTGAAGAGGAATTTTTTTTCTTTTCTTTTGTTTTAGGAAGAAATACCTCCAGCTGAAGGTGGGGATTTCGTAATTCCTCATGAAGTAGAGTCTAAACAAGAAAAGATACCAGTAAGTTTAATTTTATTTAGTTTTTAAAAAAATTTTCTTAACAGCCTGTTCCAAGATGTCGAACGAAAAGTTCATTTCGACAATTAAGTGTAGGAACACTTGCCAAAGTTTTTCGCAAAATAGGAATTATCAATCTTATTTTTTTTTATTATTTGTTTTTTATTATTTGTTTAATTTTATTTCTTTAAAGAATTTCCATTTCTCTCTTTGTTTAATTTTATTTTCCAAATTTTAAAAATTCAAAGTTATATGAAAACCAATATAATCTTAATACAGCGCAAGCTCGATTTTCGCGACTAATTAAAAGTCAGAGCTATTTTCGCGATAGGCCAAAATTTTATTGAAAAATTGTATGTAATTTTTAAAATTAGAATAGTTTTTATTGATATATTTACATTTTAAACATTTTCAAAGAATTTAAAATAATAGCTGAATCACTGTTGTCGGCTATCATTTTCCGAAGCCCCTTTGTATGTATATGTTTGTCGATATTATACAATCGTTCACTTTAATTTTGTTTTCTTCAAAACCACTATCGTATAAATCCTCCGATTCCTTATTCGATAATTCCATTTGCTCCTCATTACTTTCCACATTAAATTCTTCTTGAATCTAGTTGTTTATGTCAGCATTCGTGAAAAGATGTTCCATGCCATTTTGAGCTACAAGTGTACCAAAAGTTGAAAGATCTTCGTTTTCTTCCTGATTTATATTTTGTAAAATATTTAAGGATATGTTATCCTCTTGATTCCATTCATTACCGAATTCGAGTAAGGCATTCTAGGATTTTCGGATATTGGATGCTGATATTTTATTCCAGGACGTAGCTACAATCTGAATTGCATTTCTGAGATTGAAGCAAGTGAGTGAGCAGTTGTTTTTTATAATTTAATTAGACCAAGTTGATAACGTTTTTATCTAACGGTTGAATAAGCACGGTGGAATTGGTGGTAGATTCATTGCTATAATTAAACCGTCATCATTTTTTAGTTCCTCAACTAGGTGACACCTCGCATTATCTAAAAGCAAAACTAGCTTTTGCGACAGACCCTTTGGAGCCAAAAATTCTCAGACCTAAAAAATTTTTACTTATGAACAACTTACTTTTACTAATTGGTGTAAATTAACTTACGTGGGGAACAAATTCGTGATAAAACCAGTCCTTGAATATAAATGATGTCACCCAGGCATTATTACTGGGGTTGTATCCCAGCAAAAACTTTGCTTTCCTGGTAAGCTAGCAGGTATAATTGGAAACAAAAATAAACTACTTATTTTTTGCCTGAATAACTAGTTATTTTTGTTCGACTTGTCCACAAATTCATGTAGTTATTTTTTGACTCTAGGGGTACTCAAAAATATGTACCTAAACGAAAACAAAAATAAAAAACAAAAAAATTTGCCGTCAGTGAGACTCGAACTTGGACACAAATTAAACATTCGTTTTTAATGACTAAGGTCTTACTCATTACACCATCTCGCACATAGCATCCTAAGCGACAAAAATTCTATTTAGTTTAAAATATCCTTTTAGACATTTTGTTATAAACAACTTACAGCTTCAGAATGGGGTTGAACCAACAACATTCTGGTTGTTAATCCGGCGCTCTAGCCAACTCGTCCACGTGATTGCAGTATTACTGTGCTATTATACTATTGAGTACTTATTAATGTAATACAGAGTAGGCAAATAATAATGATGCCTCATTACCAAGCTACTACTTTCATAAGTAGTTGCCATTACTGATACCCAAAAAGTTTTTGCTGGGATATTACAGGCTTATTAAAAAAGCGTTTAAAGGCTCGTAGGTTTTTCGATTTTCGAACAACCAACAATTTCAGTTTGTCTGTGCCATGCGTATTTGAACAGGGCAAAAACGTTATTCCCTCTTTACATATTTTTCTTCCTAGAGCCGTTTTATCATTACTTGTGACAATAGTGTGATTTGGAAGCATCCTATAATATAAACCGGATTCGTCGGCATTGTAGATTTGCTGAAGAGTCAACTCATGCTCATTAATATAATTCTTAAACTCTTTCACAAATGAGATGAGATTTCGAAGACTTAACGCTTAAATTCCTTCAACCATCCTTCACTGGCATTAAAACCTGAATTGGTTTGATAAATTTTGGAATACAAATGTTTGGCTTTTGATCGTAAAATCGTTGCTGATATTTTTTCATTTTTTTCTTTTGTTTTACAAACCACTTATAAAGTATTTTTTCCATTCTTGGTTACTCAGCTTTCTTTAAGGTGCAACGTTTGCCAGGACCACTTTCTGTTGTACGTACGAATTTTTTAATGAATTTTCCTACTTTATAATGCGTTAAACCGAAAACTTATGCAACTTGTAATTCACGTAAATTGAATCTATGGGATCTCCACTTTTAAATTTTTTTTAAATTCTCTAATTTTTGAGAAATCGTTGGCTTTAAAATATGTCGAACTGTTCCCATATTAAGAAATGTATTTACACTTCAAATAACATGAATAAAGTGACAAAATTGAAAATCAAAATCATCCAAAAAAGTTAATATACCAAAAGACGTGGACTTCTCTTTTTTTGTTATAGACATTGTAATCAAATTAAAAAAAAAAAAAAAAACAAAAAAGTTTCGAAAATAGAACCAGTTTTTCGTAAACTGTCGCAATTATAGACCTGCAATTTTAAAAATTAAGCCGTCGTGATAGCCGGGCCGCCTCGATAATGGCTAGTCGCGAATAACGAGCTTGCACTGTATATGTATTCAGGTTTCAAATACTTTGTACTAATCATAAACTTTATTTAGTCTTTAGGAGAAAAAAGTATTTCAAATTTAACTGTCTGGAATAATGTTTATCAAAATGTGATTCCTGATCCAATTTTATAGGGGGTTGGGATATAAAGTTTAATAATAATTTAATTATTCTCATGTCCTTATGTAATAAATTTAGAGTTGCAAATTGGTTCATTATTTCACCTAGTACCCAAATAAATGTTCTTTTGTAGTAAAATATTTTAAAGCTCAAATATCTTAAATACATATAAACGTATTTCTACAGAATTCCGCACAAATAAAACATTTTTAATCCTAAAACATTTTATAAAAAAATTTTGTGTGCACATACATAAAATATGGCATTCAGTTTCAAAAGAATCCCTTTAAAATTAATTATAGCTTCTATATAGGGTCCTCCCCGAAAATCATTTAAAAGTACTTAAAAATTTGGCTCAAATAAGATTAACCATAGCAACTATATAATGTTCCCTCTCAAGTATGTATTACTTTAAGGAACATACATAATAGTGTAGGATATCATATAGTCGGTCTTCACCGAATATACATTTCATCATCTCCACATTGGAAATAAAATAACCAATTTTGGTTAAAAGCATTGATTGTTTCCCATACATTTTGTCGAATGAATTTTTAGATTAACATAGATGTGAAACTAAGTTGTAAAAAACCTAAGTCGTTGGTCTAGACCACAGAATACAACTAGAAGTTTGTGTGAGAGGCAGCTCAAACTAAAACTTGACTTCTTTTTTTTTCAAAACACAAAAACAAAATATATGTGACTGCATGTATTTTGTGACTTAGTGCAGAAGCTTTAAGTAATGTGCTCTTGAATAGGTTAAAAATAAATTTGTGCAAATGAAAAATTTCGTAAAGTTTTCATCATGTCCAGATGAATTATTACACTTAAGAAAATAGTATTTTAAAATTCATATGTTTGCAGAATATTTAGTGAATAAAACTTACAAAATCATCGTAACCGGCTGAATACTAAAAAATATGCTCCTTATAAAGCAAATTTTGGAACAAATCAAGAATCAAGCACTGTTGAAATTAATATATTTTTTTAAACGTTAATAAGGGTTTCTCTATGTTGCCTTCGACCGGTCTCAAGGACTTTCTACTCTATGTGTATCAAACACTTCACTGAACAAAGTTTTTTTGGAAATCAAAAAATTTTGTAAGTACCGGTAATATCAATAAAAGTGTAATTTTTCCTCTTAAAGATTTATTGAATATGTTCATGTTATATATCATTAGAAAGGTATTTTTACATAATTTTAATACAATCTAAATCGCATGTGTATTAATAAAGATATTCAGAAAAATTTATCAACATTTTAGAGACCTATAACTCGTAAACTATGGGCGAGCGCGCAGCAATTTTTACATTACTTTAATCAAAAGTAAGAGCACTACCGAATATTTACCAACATTATTTAAAAATCAAGTGAGCTTTCTAGTGATCTTGATACGTACCCATATTTTTGTATTATTTTCTTCCAAATTTTAAATAGAAAATAAATACCTATTGACCATTTATTTTTTCAAATTCCGAAAACGTAACTTTCTAGGAATAATAAAAACCTGTAACTTTCTCCAAGCTACCCCCAGCAATACTGGTCTAAACGTAGTTTCCTTCAAGTCCAAAAGATTTGACGTCTTACGCTCTAAAAGGTTCTTAGAGAACTCAGTTTCTGTTAAATCACTCTGTACTCTGTATAAAGCCCGCAATAATGCGTCCTCGAAACTATTTAATTCTGAAAATAACATTCGCTATTTTAATTAAAACTACGTTTCTTTTGTAATGGACTAAGTTTCCACTTTTCGATCTCATTCGACAGTTTAATATTTAATGCAACATATTGCTCAATGATTATTTATTTGATGTTATTAAAATTATTTCCTATATTTTCAGATGGCTATTGACCCTCATGCTGATGATTTCAATAACCCTCCTTGCTATTTGCCACAACCTGAAGATCAATTGCCAAAAAAAGATAATTTACAACCAATGGGTCCTATTGGTCCCTGGGCTACTGGAAAAGTTGATTGGAGTCCAATGGCAGGTTTAACTGGCACAAGACCAGTAGTAGATCGTTATTCTATAACAAGATTTAGCCCAAACGAGTGGAGAGCCAAAAACTTAGAAACGGTCAAGAACACAAATCAGGTGTTTGATAGAACAATAAAGTAAGTACGAGTATAATAAAGTTATTAGTCTAGACGATATCATGTTGAATTTTGAAATATAAAAAATATTGTTTTTTTTTCCTTTCAGAAACCAATACAGTTGTAAAACCTCTCTAATGCGCATTAACTCTCTAGTGGATAAAACACAATCAGAGGCTACTGAGAATATGCGTCAACGTGCTCAATTGATTGGTAAATGGAAGAATACTTTAGAAGCTGCAATTAAAGCCATGCAAGATGAAATAAGTACTTTGGAAGAGGAGAGAGTAAGACTTAAGAAATCTCTTGTTATATTGGGTGTACCCGAATCCATAGCTAAGGAATGTATAGATAAACGTTGCGGAAGACCTGACACTGAACTAGTAAGAGATGTTCCCGAAGAGGAATTAATCAATGAATTGGCATTAATAGCGGAAATACGACAGCTCTTAAAGAAAACTTTAGAAGATTTTGAACAGCAACAAGTGGAAAATCGTTCAGCACGTCAACGTTTAGAATATGATTGGAGCGATAAGAAAGAAGCCTATGAAATTGATGCCGTAAATGTTGGACTAAATAATAGATCACAAACTATAATGTTTAGACCAGGAGCTGTGCGACAACCACCAGAGTAAGTAATCAGTTTAAAGGATTATTATAATAGTTTTATTTATAAATTAAAAAAAAAATTAGACAAGCCTCAGAACAGTATTGGGAGCACTTCAGTAAAGAGACTTTGGAGGAGTGTGAAAAATGTCGCCAAAAGTCTTTTAAATTAAGACAAACTTTAAATTCGATTTTAATGAATGCTGCTCGTGACATACGCTCTCAAGCAGATGTGGTAGAGAAAGCTTTTGTAGCGCGCATAAATTGCACCCAAGAAAATTTGCAACGTTTTGAAAATGATCTAAAACAGGTAAGGATAAATTACTAAATTATAAAAAATGTTATAGATTTTGATTTTATCCTTCTAGTGCCTCCAAAATTTAGCCGATACTGAAACACGCATTGACAAATTACACCGTGCCATACGCAATTTTGATGCCGGTATGAAAGTGGCTCAAACACGCATGGATAATCGTAGTTTCCGTCCAAATGTTGAAAATTGTCGTGATTTGGTGCAACAAAATCTTATAGATGAAGTGGCTACCATACAAAGTGGTGTCACCGCTATGCTGCAAGAATTGGATGAGGCAGAAAAAGTCAAAACTCAACTTATGCAAAATCGGAGCACTTTGGAAAGGGAAATAATGCTAAAACGTCGCACTTTATGGTTAGATCGTGAACGCTGTATGCTTTTGAGAACTCATTATCCTTCCGCAAGTGCTTTGAGCGGTTTTGCTAGTGTCTAAATTAAATTCAATGAATAGAGGATTTATCTTTTAGAAAATTTTCATAATTTGTCTTTTATAAAAAATAAAAATAAACTTTTATCTTAAAAATCAGTTCTATTGTTAATTATAAGATAATTTCTCCCTTTTCAGTTTGCCTCATCGAAAACGTAACCCAGTTGTTCCAGTTCTTTTTGCATGACCTTGTTTTTGCTAAGACTTTCAAACCACATATCACTTGGATAGTCATCGTGAATGCCGCCATATCTGCAAAGGGAAAAAGTGACAAGATAATTTTTTAATTTTGTTCGTATAAAAAAGCAAAGTCAAAATTGATTGCTTAAAAGTAAAATATATCTAAACTTACCTTTTTGGTAAATGTTCTGGACTAATATGTTTATGCAATGACGACATATCCGAACCATGTATAAATAAACCTTCTTTCATTGATGAATCCAAAAATGGTTTGAATATATTAAAAGCAGTATTGAAAACCCAATTCTGATTAACAATATGTAAAGCAGCGGTACGTATAGGCATTGACGTCTAAAAGGAAGGTCATAACATTTTTAAAAACAATATTTTTTAATAAATATTTCTCATAATACTCACCACCATGATGGCTATCATTTTCTGAGCCACACTTGGACTCAAATGCAATACATGATTTAGGGTAAAATCTTTCAAATCAAAAATCCCCACACCGCCCACAACTTGACCAATAGGTTCCATAGAACCCAACTCTAAAAGACAAACTGAAGCACGAAATATATCATCAATATTAACTTCTCCAGTATTCCAATTGCCAAAGCGATAAATTAAGATACGATGACCCTTTTGATCTCTATACGGGGTAACAGTTAAGATATTAGCTTCACCAACAAATTTCAAAGCAGCTGGTCGCACTTTTTCATAGTAAGATTTATTTTGTTGGCGAAATTTATAATAATGACACAACTGTAAAGGAAATTATATTATATACGAAACATACTTTAAATTATCTATATATTTTACCAATCTATAACTGGGTTCAATTTTCCAATAGCGGGCTCTGAGAAATTTTATTAGATAATCATCATCTGTACGATGTGGCTGGCAGCGATCATGTTCTAGAATGTAATTTCGAAATTCGGCAATCATTTGAGCTTTAGTCAGTTCACATTCACCATTTTCTATGGCCACTGTTTTGATGTCCTCTGGTAATTCGGCATCCAAATTGAGGTTATATTCTATGGAGGGCATTTTTTAACGTAACTGAAAATATAAATAAAAAAGACAAATTTTAAAAATGTAAATATATTTTGTAAACGAGATCAGTCAGTTTATTTTACGTTTTTCTAACTATGATGATCAGTTATCATAACTCTAAACATCAAGTAGATTATAATCGAAATCGCGATTAAATGCGTCATTTAATAGTAATAGAAATCGCGAGAAAAATCCTGCGATTATGATTAAAAATTAAAATAATAAAAATATATCGTATTTACATTAATATTTATAATATTTTACGTCTAAATATTAATAACTCGCTGCTACAAAATGGCACTTTTTATTTTCACTCGGAAAACGCTATAATTTGGTAGACCTTCTTGAGGACATCACAAAATAATTTCGAAACACCCCCTAAATTTCGAGATATTGCGAAAAAAAACCTCGTTTTTAGGGTAGTCCTGCACTCTAGATTTCGTAGATTCATAAATTTTAAGTCTATTTCAGATTTTTAAATTAATTTTGAAAGAAGACGGACTAAGCTTTAACTATGTCCTGCAAGAAAAATAATACGAAAGTGATTAGAATTCGTATTACTTAGAAGAAAAAATTTATTGCCGCAATAATCATATTCGTATTGCGGAAGTTTCCCCATCGGGAGAGATTGTGCGTCACAGGCGATACATCTAAGCAATAAGAAATCAATACGCCTGGAAGAAAAATATCCAATATTGCTAGATAATCATCCAGGTGAAAGAAGGAAGATACCACCAGATAATTTTCTGGAAGATGTAATAAATATATGGAAAAATTATCACTAAATAAATCTTGAAATAATATAATAAAGAAAACGCTGACATAAAATATCTATTTTTTTTGCTAAAAGAAATCAAATTTCTTCAATATTATTTCATTTTTAAAAGTATTGCATTAGTTTCTTCCAGATGATCTCAATGTGTTAGTAAAAAATTTCATTGAAAACAAAAAAAGTTCTTTGGATTTAATGAGAAATCAATATATGGATAGAAACTGTTGAATTGATTGCATATACGTCTCATGGGATCAAAGTTGGCATAATTGGTTCGAAAATATTTTATTTTTAAAGGAGTATAATTTCTAGTTGGACGATTTGGGATTACGAATTCGATCTTACGAAGCAGGAACTCAGAATTAATTGAACTGTTTACTAAATTAATTACAAATGAAATATTCATATATTTTCTCCTACTTTCAAGAGTAAGGAGATCAATAGGCTGTAATCGACTTTCATATGATGATAAATTAATATTAGGATTCCGTGGAAGATTACGAAGACAAAATAAGAGAAATTGTTTCTGGACCGATTCAATTTTCTTTATATGAACTTCGTATTGAGGATCCCAGACCACGGAAGCATATACCAAGATTGGTCTTACAAGAGATATGAATAATTGCTTGGAAACGTAAGGATCATTAAACTCTCTTCCCCAGCGCTTGAGGAAACCTAGAACTTCTTTTGCCTTATTAACGATTTGCGAAACGTGGGAATTAAAGGATAATTTACAATCAAGCAACACACCCAGATCAAGAAATTCTTTGACTAGATCAAGTTGATATTCATTTATTGTGTACTGGACTTCTTCTGTAGAACATCATGTGTTTACACTTTCTTAAATTCAGATCCATTAGATTCATCATACACCAATCATAAAGATTGTCAAGATCTGATTGGAGTAAGAAATATTGATAGGAACAGTTAAAGCTATGGAACAGCTTTACATCATCAGCATACATTAATATTCTAGAATTCTTAATGCAAGCGGGTAAATCATTTATAAATATTAGGAATAATAAGGGGCCGAGATGACTACCTTGTGGAACACCAGATAAAACAGGAATGGTTTTTGATGTACACATTGGCATCTATTTTTAAGATTTAAGGAAAACAGAAGAAAATCCGAGTTTATCCAATTTGAACAATAGGAGATCGCGATTTACTTTATCAAAAGCTTTACTGAAATCTGTGTATATTGCGTCTGTCTGTAAACCGGAATCAAATGCGGTTATAACTGAGGTTGTGAACTCCAAAAGGTTAGTAGTAATGGAACATCCTTTTTTAAATCCATGCTGAAATGGCGAAAGATAACATACAACTTGATGCGAAAGGATTTCAGTAACTATCTTTTCGAAAAGTTTTGGAATAACACTTAATTTAGCAATACCTCTATAATTTTAAAATACCTCTAAAAAATTAAAAATACCTCTATAAAAACAGTTGTATTGCAAATTTTTAAAACTGATTTATGTTCTTAAGAAGGCCTATAACATAGTGTCTACATTAGAGATTTTTTTTTATAAAGACAAACGTCAAATTTAACGTGAATTTGTGAAAGGTGGTAACAGTTGCACAAAAACAACAATATGGCGTATTCATTATTGTTTTTTATATATGCAGTTTGACAACTGTAACAACCAAAATAATAATCAGCTGTTTAACTAAGGTTACCTTGCATATATTCGCATTGATTTTGACGTTTGTTTTGAGAAAAATTTGTCCAATGTAGACACTAGGTCAACAAAGAATAACAACAACAACACATTAGCCCTTATTTATTTACTTATTTATGATCGCTTTATTTGAAGAATTTTGAAAATAAAGAATTTATTGTTATAATTAAAGTAGAAGAAGCATCTTTTCTTGTCATTTCTTTTCGCGGTTCACGGTCACAAATCCTTTTACTAAATTAAATTATTTTATAATTACTCGGCCCTAAAAGAACATTTAAGGGTTAATATAGATAATAAATCGAAAAAACTGATTTGCTTTATATTTCTGCCGGTAAGGAAAAAGCTCTTTATCGTACAATATCTTTATTTTAATAAAATGCGATTAACCGTTAATCGCTAATATTTGTATATTTTTCATCGTAATCGCGATTATGTAAAATTGCGACTAAATGCAAACCCTATCAGAGATATGTATATAATTTTTAATCACTAAACCAATATATTACTTTATTTGGAATAGATGAGTATGTATATTAGGGTGATAACTCTTTTTGGACTTCAAAATATCATAAACTGTTTGTCACTTTTGACTTAGGGTATGTTCAACAAATTATAGTGCATTAAAAATACCAATAATTTCTTCTCTGTATGAAAATTTAGTATTTTTTTGTGGGTTAAATAATTAAACAATTCGAATGTTTTTTGGTTTTGATATATATGAAAAAACAAATCAATTTGTTTGGGTTTTTTTGAGAAAACGACTCGTTTTTCAAAAAAAAAACTCTATATGTGAACATAACATTAAATGATAAAGTGTAAAAAACTTTAAGGGATTCCCAAAAAACCGAAAATTCCACATTTTCTCGATGTCCCAGAGATTACGATTGAAAACTCTTAAAAATATATTATAATGGCTGATTCAAGTAGAGATACTTTTTTCAATTGCCTTTTTGACAGATCACGTGTGAGTCGTGTCATGCTCTCATGTTATTTTTATTTAGTATTGTTTGGCATTTCATAATGGAAAGACTTACACCTGAACAATGTTTACAAATCGTTCAACTTTATTACGAAAATTCACGTTCTGTGAGAAATGTGTTTCGTGCACTTCGCTCAACTTATGGTCAACATAATCGGCCTACTGAGCGTACTATTTGCAACACCATCACCCATTTTGAGACCCAGCATTCATTATTGGATAATATTCGACCGAATAGACCACGTCCAGCACGCTGTGAAGAAAATATAGCGGCCGTAGCTGAGAGTGTACACGAAGACCGTGGAGAGTCGATTCGGCGCAGTTCGCAGCAACTCGGACTGACGTATGGAACGACTTGGCGCATTTTACGTCGAGATCTTTAATTGAAAGCGTACAAAATACAGCTTGTGCAACATTTGAAGCCGCTCGACCTTCCCAAGCAATATCGCTTCGCTCTATGGGCTCTTGAAAAGTTCCATCAAGATCTGACGTTTTCGAGGCAAATTTTGTTCAGCAATGAGGCCCATTTCTGGCGCAATGGGTATGTAAACAAACAAAATTGCCGCATTTGGGACGAAGAGCAACCTGAAGAGATTCAAGAACTGCCACTTCATCCAGAGAAAACAACGGTTTGGTGTGGTTTGTGGGCCGGTGGAATCATCGGTCCATATTTCTTTAAAAATGATGCCGATGCGAACGTAACCATCAATGGCGACCGTTATCGTGCCATGATAACCGACTATTTGATGGCTGAAATTAAAGCTCGTGATCTCGGCGACATTTGGTTTCAGCAAGTCGGCGCCACTTCCCACACATCGTATCAATCAATGGATTTATTGAGAGAACACTTCGGTGAGCACATAATTTCACGTTTTTGGCCGGTCGATTGGCCACCAAGATAGTGTGATATCACACCGTTAGACTTTTTCCTGTGGGGATATGTAAAGTCTAAAGTTTATGCGGACACACCCGCTACGATTCAGGCCTTGGAGGAAAACATCACGCGTGTCATTCGCCAGTTACCAGTCGAAATGCTTGAAATAGTCATCGACAATTGGACTCAACGGATGGACCATCCGCGACGTAGCAACGGCCAACATTTGATGGACATAATCTTCAAAAAATAAATGCCAAAGAATGTTCTTTCAAATGATAATAAACATTCCCCATTAAATTTGAATTTTCTGTGTTTTTTTTTTTTTTTTCTTTAAAAAAGTAGGGAACCTCGAAATGGATCACGCTTTATAATATTAAAGGTTTTCCAAACTTTTTTTAATAACGCTCTGCTTTATATTGAAAATTATACTGTTTAATCATAAAGAAATTTGTTTTGATTCTAGTTCATTGGTAATTTACTATATATTAGAGCAACGGTTCTCAAATGGTGGTCCGCGACCCACTAGGAGTCCGCAAGGACATGCGTGAGGGGTGGCGAAGAGATTCTGAAAAATATACTTAAACACACAATTTTTTAAAGTAAATTTCATTTAGAAGTTTAAATAAAAATTCCAATGAAGGCATAAAACTATTTAAATATGGAAAGACATCTTTATACAAAACATCCTCAAGTTAAAGACAAAAGTAAAGATATATATTTTTTTCTTAAATGAGTTCATTTAAGAAGCAACTAGCACTAGCTGCAAGAAAAAAAAACAATGAAGGAATCTGTGCTTTCCTTCGATTGAAAATATTATGCTTTAAAAGGGTTACAATGATCAAATAAAGAAAGTGATGCTGTCCTATGACAAAATGTAAAGGAAACTTTTCGGTATCAAGGAAATCCATTAATTAAAAAGTTAAATAGTTCACTTTAGTTTGATGAAACTATCGATTTTTCACTTGAAACCCTAATCTTATTTTTTAGTAAATATATTATGCCAAGATCTTTTTTATAAAGTTCGAATTTTAAAAATAAAATAACATTCTGTGGAATAAGATATTTAAAATTTGCTCGAATGGTGCGACCCTCAATGCTGATTATACAAAACTTTTATTTCGTAAAGAATTTTGCGGGCTATAAAAAGAAAATTTGCTTAAACGATTTTATAATTTAAAGACGGAAAAATCTCGTTATATAAATATCAATAAAATACCAGATTTATTTCAAAAAAAGTTAAAATGTAACTCATAAGGTAAATTTAATTTTGAATCAACAAATGTCAAAGCAGTTTAGTTGAAATATGGCAAAGTATAACCGCTTGTTGGCTCCGAAGCCCTAAAACTATTAGAACAATTTTCATCAACATACGTTCTTATATGAAACTTTCTTTTTCACTCTTTTGTCCATCAAAACGGAGAATCGATCTTTTGTAGATACAGAGAATGATATTACATTATAACTAGTCTCTAGTCTCTCCCTCTCTCTCTCAAGATTGTTGGTCGCGCTTCCACTGCAATATCAAAAGGGGGTCGTGAAGCAAAATCTTGTGTGTACCCCTGTATTAGAGGGTGCTATAATCTATAATGTTCTCTTATTTTATGAAATATTTAAATACACATATGACATTTTACAATGTTAAACAAAAGAACATAATGTAATCTGAAAAAAATAGTTTCCAAGTTATTATAAATCATAACAAACTATTTAACTTAACAAACAACAACACTTACCTATAATTTTAGTTATATAAACATTAAGAAAAATTAAAAACTTAGTTAAGAATATTTAAAATTTAGCACCACTTAAAACACAAATTTAATTATTTTTTTTTTTATTTATTTAATCCCACTGTATCATGTCTTTAAATAAGAACATACAATTTAATTATTATTTTATTGTTTCTCTTTCAGGATCATTGATCATGAATCGATATTTTGTAAGCGTTTTTCCGCATTAAACATTTAAAACAATAAATCTTTGTGCTATTATTGTTAATTGTTATTAAAACAATAACTTTATAAATAATTAACATTTCTTATTATTTACTTGTTTAAATTCATGCATAATTTAGATTTTCTAATATGAGTATTTACAATTAATACTCCATTGTTTTGTCAATCGCTGTATCTGAAATATTTATATTTTTGTATAAGATTCAGAATTTATGTTTCATATTTTTATTTGGCATTTGATAAGTTAATAATATTCCAAAAACATTTATGAGCAAAAAATAAAGCTTTAATAAGAGCTTTACGAGTACTTTTTGATAAGCTTATTGTAATCAGGTTAATATTTTTTGTAGTAAATAAATGGATTTGATCAATAGAACTGCGCATTTTCAAAATACATAAAAGTACTCATAAATATTTTTATCAAAAATTATTCTCTTTCATTAGTTTTTATTTATTTATTTTATTTTATTTTTTTTTTATTGTTCCATTATACTAGACAATTTTTTATCAAGACAAACGCCAAAATCAACGCGAATTTGTAGAAGGTGGCAACAGTTGTAGAAAAACAACAAAAAGGCGAATTTATTTATGTGTTTTATATATACGATTTTGACGTTTGCCTTGATATAAATTTCTCTAGTTTCGACATAACCTTACATTACAGCCCGTCTAGACGTAACATAATATGTAAGATTTTTGTGTCAGAGAGTGTCAAATTCGCTCTCTGAGATAATTATTTCACGTGTAGATTCAAATATTAGTATTATAAGATGTATTATGAGACTGTTGTGATGAGATTTCTCTACACAACCATCTTATAAGATGAACTGTCAAAAAATACACATATACGAAAGTTTGTTTGTGTGTTTCCATGTGTATTTTGGAAATTACTGAAAACATTGTTCTTTTTTTTTTTTTTTTTTGTAAAATTGTTTCCTTTTAGTGTTTATTTTACATGTTAAAAAAACATTTCTTATAAAAATTGTGCTAAAAAGTGCGAATTGCTTAAATAAAAAGACATGTTTACTCTGTGACTGATTAAAAATAATGATATCTTATAGGATTTATTAGAATACGTGTACCCCTTATTTAAGATTTAACATAATATAAACAAAATGGTTACTCTCCTCTGCCGGCGTAATCTCACATATTATATCAGCGTTAATCTCAGTTGTAGACCTGGGGTTAGGAAGCCAGTGCAATCAATGAGTGTTCCAATGTAAACCACAATTTCCCGGAAAATATTTAACGAAGCAACCCGTAATGTAATATTAATAGTAATAGTAAGAGCTAAAATAGTAAATTTATTCATTCCACCAGAAGAACAAGTTCTTAAAATTAAATTTTATCATTTCAAATTTGTTTCGAAAAATCTTGCAATTTATAGCAAGAGTTGTTTAGCTCTATAAATTAATTGTTTTATTAATACAAAATAATAGCAATTAATTAACTAATTGTTTTAATAACTGTTATTTAAATAATATGTTAGCTGCTACTATTATTATTATTCATTTGTATTAATCAACTGTTACAACAATTAAATATTTAAGGGTTGTTTTAATGATTTTAATCTCCATGTTATTTCAATAGCAATTGAGTTATATTGATTTATTTAGTGTGAATATTTAGAATTGGAAAAAGTTAATATTATCTAATAAACATTTGCATATTTAATATTGATTTAAAAATGTTTTTTTTTTTCTTTTTGACGAATTTATTATTTACTTATTAAATGGATAAGTAATTTTTAGATAAATATTTGACAGATTTTAAATAAGAAAAATAAATTTAGAAATTAGTTAAAACAAAAAACTCTTAATCATTGTTTGCTTCATTATTGTAAAAAAATAAGTTGTGAAAATTGGAAATTTTCTTAATACTATTGACTTTGAACTTTAGTATGGTCTCTGAGCTAAGTGAATCTCTTAAACCGTTTAACAGAACAGAGAAGTGAAATTGAGTTTTTTATTAATTAACCCTCTAACGGTCGGAGCTAAAAATTATAAAATCAATTTGGAGGTGAAGAATGCAATTAGTGTAGAATTATTGGAGGATCTAAGGCTTAGATATTTAGTTTATATCAACTACTTTACCAAATGATCAAAATACGAAAATAAGTTAAAATATAAATTATATTCAAGAAAATACAAATTATGATGATGCCCTGAAGCACCATTGACCGTTTGAGGGTTAATAGCATAAATTAACAATGAAAAAATAAAATAAAATAAATTTTTGACATTTAATAAAAAATAATAAAACAAATCATTTTTACGAGCCATAATTTTTTCAATGTTTTCTGTCGTAGAGCCAGTGTTGTCAGATTAGGGTATTTATCCCCAAATTGGGGATTTCTTTTGGGAAATGGAAGTGAAAAATTTAGTTTGGGGATTAGGCGGTTTGTTGGGGATGAATTTCAGGTTTTAGGGATTTTTGGAATTTTTATTTTATTTCTATAATTTTTCTTTCTAACTTAGGAAAAGAAAGAAAACATAATATTCCACCGAATATAAATTTTAGTAAGATAAACAAACCTATTTATTTATTTAACAACAGTGTACTATGATTGCACTGGCCACTTTTCTTGGCCAAAATGCAATTTTTACCATATCTTCTTTTGTGCTTTTGTTATCGTAATTTAAAATCAATCAAAAAAAAAAATCAATTTTATTTTTATTACAACTCATTTGCCAACATAATACAACAGATCATGGTTGAGTTAAGCAAATTTAAAATATGCATAAAAAACACATCTTTTCTCAAAATTTTTCATTAATTTTTAACTACAATAACTTTTTTTCAAAAAGCTTATTATGGTAAATGGATTCGATGATAAGTCAGAATCATGTAGATTGGGTTTGTAAGAAATTAAAATTTTAATAGGTCTGCGAATTTTTGGTGAAAGATGGTAATCAAAAAATCAATTGAAATAAGTAGACTGATATCTCGGCCACATTTTCCCTTTTTGTCTTGTTCTGCGATTTTTTGCGTTTTTTAAGAAAATCAATTTTTTTTTTTAAAATAAGTTAGCATAATAAGTTATCATTATCTTTTGCAAAGGTCAAACCAAAAAATAAAAATGTAAATATAGAAATTAAACAAACAAACGTTGATATATTTCCTTTCTGTATCAAAATAATTGGTGCCAAAAATAAATTACGGCCTTTGGGTTTAGTTATAAGTGAAATATATCCAAACTTCCTTTACTATAATAGGTTTGTTTTCGTACTTTTTGGGTAAAATTGTTTACCCAGATATAAAACATCAAACTGTTTTAAAAATTCGTATGTGAATATAATTTTTTTCCAGCATATTTAAATGTTATTTCCTGTTAATAACAAAAACAAATAATTTTTTTTCATTTTCATTATATATATATATATATATATATATATATATATAATACATAAATTTGGAGCACGTGGAATCCCAATGTTGCCGAAAAGCGTTCCTGTACTCGAAAATTTAATGAGAGCTATTTTGAGAGAATAATATTCATTATTGTTTGTTAATTGTTATTCTCTCAAAATAGCTCTCATTCAATTTTCGAGTAGAGGAACGCTTTTCGGTAACATTAGGATCACGCGTGCTCTAAATTTAGAGTACAGGAACAAAGCTAATAGTAATCAAGAATTTAGAAACCTTCAGTAATTATACATATAATATTATAATTAGTTGTTAAAAAGTTGAGTAAAGTGTATCAAAAATAATTGAAGCAATGGAACTTGATTCATAAAAACTTGATCTTCACTATTTGCATTAACATTGCATAAAAAATTACGTAAATTATTTACCTGAAAAGTTTATTGACACAAATGTAGTCTCATTTATTTATTTATTATTTTGTTATTTTGTTATTTTTTTATTTTTTTATTTTTTTTTTTTGAAACCCTTTAGGAAATTTTCTTTTTCAATACTGACTATTAAATTTACTTACCCAAACCTGCATATCTACAAAGGAAATGGATTGAAGTAAAAAAATGTAATATAGTTTATACTATTCTCTAAAATAAATATATTATTTTAGTGGTGATTTTTGGGGATAATATCAGCAGTTATTTGGAGATTTTTGGAGATAAAATTTTGCTATTTGGGGATAAAACTCGAAAAAATCTGGGAACGCTGGCTAGAGCAGCCAATTAATATACATATGTAATAACCTTTAAATGTTAACGACATTTTCATATATTTGCCATACATTTTTTTTAAATAAAAGTAACCTGAACTTTACTTGCTTGATCGAGTGTAGCATGTAATCAGTTTATCTAATCAAACCTTAATTATTTGATCAATTAAATGTCATTCAACTGTCATTATTGTTTGTTAATTTTCAATCAGATGTTAGATAAAGAATCAGAATTACATTAATTAACAATGTGCTAGTCTCAAATTTTAACAAGCTGGGAGCCCCATTGGTAAAGCTCGTATTGGCGATATTTGAGTTTAAACTTTATTATGGAGGTATCACAAATAGTACAAAATTAGAAATAGAAGTGACATTATTTATGTAAATAAATCAATAAATCGATTGAATATATAATTCAATCGTAAATTAAATCAATTTCTGTCCAATTTTTAATATATTTATATTTTGGTTTGAAGAGTTCCTCATTGGTAATACTTATAGTAACATTATAGTAACATTTTTTTTTTAGATAAAAGTTTTGTAATTTTGCATTTAAAATATATTTAATAATAAGAATTCATGATTCTATACTTTAATAAAATCTTAATTATTTATCTTGTTTAGGATACTCGGACTATATATGCACGGAGGTCGATTTCGGGGAAAATTCGTCCCGAGTAGGGACGAATGGTTAGGTAGGGAGAAACTATTCAGTGGAGTATCGGTATTCACTGATGGATCCAAAATGGATACAGGCACTGGTACTGTGTGTATCTGGTTGAGGAGAACATCAGGGAAACGTATAGACTCTTGGATAGTTGCAGTGTCTTCCAGGGTATTCTTCTGGGTATTCTTAGGGCCACGGAATTGATAGCAGGGAACATTGAAGAGAATACAGGCGCTGAAGGCCTTGAAAGGATATTCTGTCAAGTCTAGGTTAGTTAACGACTGTAAGAAGGCTCTGAGGAGATTGATGAGAAATTATCATATTAGACTCTGCTGGGTACCGGGACATTTCAAGATAACTGGCAATGAGGTAGCTGATGAATTAGCTAGGAACGGCTCAGCTTTTGATAGGGCTGTAAGTGAAAGTGGTGTGAGATCACCTCTAGGCTTTTACTTCAGGTTAATTAGAGAGTGGATTCGGGATAGAACCAATCATGCATGGAATCGTAGAACGGACTGCAGATTATCAAGGGTCCTATGACCTAAACTTGATATAGCAGATACAAATATACTTTTAGGCATGAAAAGGGAAAACCTGAAGACTATGATAGGTATTCTGACAGGTCATTGTCCCATAGGGGGAATGACAGGGAACTGGGATAGAGGTTCCTCCGGTCTTTGCAGGATGTGTGAAGATAATGAGGAGCTAGAGACGGTAGAACATATTATATGTCACTGCCCATGTCTACAACTAAGTAGGCAGAAATGGTTAGGCAGTCGATTCGTTGACGAATTGGACAGTATATCGGTGATCGATCTGGATAGGTTGATAGGATTCGTCATGGGCACTTTTCCTTTCCAGGTTTTTCTATTCTTTACTACACTTTTCTTGGTCTCAGTTTTTTCTATTGTTTTCCTTTCCTGGTCTTTTCTATAATTACCCTACAAACTCTCACCATATACTCTACGAAGGGACTCACGATGGACCTCTAGGTCTCCGAGTGGATGCATAGGTACTGTGCAACCCTTCTTTACCTACCTCAACGTCGTCGACCTAGAGCCCATCATGTAAAGTCTCATTTTCGAGCACAGTGATATTACAATAAATAATATTTAATAGTTTTACTTTTATTTACTTTTTATACCCTTCACCACAGATGTAAAGGGTATATATAAGTTTGTCATTCCGTTTGTAATTTCCACAATTTTTGCTGGAGAACAAAAAAATTTATATTTTCTGGATCTTTATAAGAAATGATCCGACCCTCCGTCGGTTGAAATGACGTTTATGAAGACCACCGATAATTGCCATATACACATAATATATATACATCAAACGATCGGAAATCATTTCCAGAAATTTTCTTTTGAAGTTCAGCAAAGATCGGTTCATAAATGGCGGAGATATGTGCAAAAAAACTTTTTTTGAGATTTTTTTCGCCTTAAAAGTGATTTAAATGATGTTTCTGAAGCCTCACGTATTAGAAATTTCTAAAAACTAAACATAAAACTTTATCATAGCCTAATGTAAATGAGAATAATTAAGGGCCTGATTCATTACATCAAGTGAATTATTTAAGGGCCTTATTCAGTACAACAAGAAAAATGTTTAAAAATAAAATTAGTATAAAACATAATATAAAGAAGAAGGTAGTTTCATTGTGTTTGTATCAATTTAAAATCACTTTCTGACTTGCTTAAGAATTACGACAGTTTGTTAAAATAATGCTATCATATTTTTATATAAAATTTAGACTTTTTCATAAATAAATTTAAAAATTATTTAGAATTGTATAGAAATAGAATTTTAAAAATTATATTCCAAATACGAAAAGAAATGCAAAGGAATTATACCGTCAAAGCCCGGGGTGCAAGGTTGGCCATTATTGAAGCCCAAGTTTAAACCCACAAGTATATACCCCCTAAGTTGGTCACTATTGTATGTATGTATGTGTGCATGTATGTATGTATGTATGTGTGTATGTATGTATGTGTGTATGTATGTATGTTGCCCATGAGGAAGCAATTGATTTTAAGAAATTGAAAAATGTTATCAAGATTATTACCAATAATCTTGAAAAATCATTGATGTCAATTGTTATCCTTGTCAGAGACCAAGAAATCTAATCTACGTAAACGTCCCATTGATATAAGTGTCCTAGACTATGAGAGTAAACAGTCCTTTTGGTTGAAATAACAAATATTCAAAACCATTTCTTATGGTGCCCTAGAGAAAAAAATTAAGCTAAATTTTCTGCTATTAGCACCCATGCCCACTGCCACTAAAGCACACCTTTTTAATAATAATGAATCCCTTGGGCCTGACCCTTCTAATATCTATACTCGCCGTTGTCAATTACTCGACTTGTGGGGTAATAAAATGAAAATTGAAATTATTTCCTATTGTAGTTCTATGGATTGTATAGAAGATATCCCCGAAAATGTACGTGATATTTTTGACAGTTCTGATTTGTTTTTGTTTCTGTTTCAACTTTTTTTCTCATTTTTATATAAGATGGTTAAAATCTTCCGGAAAAAATTTTGTTAAGATACTTATTTCCTTGTTTCCAAAAGGACAATATCCGTACTGCTTTCTTCAAAACATACATTTTTAAATATTCCTATTATACAACCATGTTGTAACGAAATTCATTTGTATATTGTTTTTAATAAAAATATAGTATATTAGCAACAATTTTATTATATGTAAATTTAATTATCATATAAAATAATTCCAAAATTTTATTAAAAAGAAATTCCTTGAAATTAAAAGCTCATTCTAAAAAATGTCGCAATGTTTGATAAAAATGTTTACAAAAATAAAACTTTATTTTTGTAAACAAAATTTTATTTAAAAAATTGCTTGAATTTATAAACTCATTCTAAAAAATCTGTTAAAAACGTTTACAATAATAAAACTTTATAAGTCCTTATTTTTGTAAACAAATAATTGATTGAAACTACCTTCTTTTTTGTATCATGGTATGAAAAGTACTCAAAAAACATTTCGTCATTACTCCAAAAATTCCCATGCATATTTTTTCTAAATTATTTAATTTGAACTTTATACTGATCCTTTAATTTCAATTCAAATCTATTTTCAAATATCTGGATTAGTTCCGATTCCTGACTCCTGTGGGAACAGTTATAATATTGGTGTCTTTAGAAAATTAATAACAAACATTTTAATCGCACCTTCTAGTGATTCCAATTTCATGCCTCCATGTTATAAAAAGGATTCATATGTAATTTTGTATGGCTTTCATACAAAAAATAAATTGCTTTTTCGCTCTCCTAAAAATTTGTTCAAGAACACATAGGACTTTTCCTCAGCGCGCCGACGATTTCAAAAATTTAGTCATTTTCATATTTACTTTCAAACAATTTGATTGTTGTACTATATCGGGTCATAAAAATAAAATTTGAATGAAAAATACTCAAAAACCTTTTTAAAAAATGTTGCATTTTCATACAAATTTGAATGAATCAGGTCCTAAAGAAAGTTCCCTGAGCGAAGATAAAAAATAGGAAATATGGGTTGCTTTAATAAAAAAAAATAAAAGAAAGAACATTTCATAAAAAACCGGTTAACCGACAGAAAAAAAAAACGGTCGATCAAATAGTTCAAAAATAAAAATTATTGAAAAGGTTTTTTAATACACTAGATTTAATTCTTAGGAAATAATATAAAGGATATTCCAATAGGGACAATTTGAATGTTACTTCATACAGAAATATTTATATACGAAATAAAATATGTAAATTCAAATTAAATTAAATTAGAACAAATTCTAATTAAAAAAAAGGTAAGCAAATCGTTTCAGTATAAATGATTTGTTTTGTTCTTATTTCTTAAAATATTTATGTATAAAAAATTCGAATGTCTAAATTTTTTGTAAAAATTGCAAAATTTCGGACGAATTTGGATATTGCTTCTTTGGAAAAGATACGAGAAAAACCAAAAAAAAAAAAAAATACATTTTTTCATTTTGTTCCAGCTCGCGAAAGGATAATGCAAGGAGAAAAATTTTGAGAAACGGTATCTTAAAATTAATTAAATTTTTTATTTTAGCTGGGAACATAGATACCTTATATATAATATATATAAATTCGTAATGTAAATATATAATCTCATAACGGTTTTAAATTGACCAACAATGTTATAATTTTATTCTTTACAGTCCTAATCGTCTATTATATGTAAAAGTGTAAGAATAGTTATTAAAAATTTTGTTTAAAACAGTGGTAAATTAATGCGAACAAAAAATATAATTAAATAAATGGATTTTTTTTTAATGTTGATAGAATTAATTATTTAAGAATGCTGTAAACTATAATTTAATTGCATTACCATTAATCTCTACCAATAAACAAAAAGAAATAATAATAATAAATATACTTAAACTACAAAGAGTCTTAATAATATTAAAATATACTCTTTTCCCATGCCTTTTAAGAATTTAAGAATAATTTATAATAACATTATGATGGTGCTACTGAAATAATATTGATGTCTAGTTCTGATAATGAAGATTCTTAGAATATATTTTACAGACACAATACTAAAACGATAATGCTGTTTAAATTGATACAAGCCATTTAACAGTAGATATTTAATATTAACCGAATGAAAACATGTGATCATTTAAAGCTACTACTGCCACAAATCGTTGATTTAATAATGTAATTAGTTAGAGAAATATGTATTTCATCTGTAGACATCATGACTTTAGGTCTATATGTAATAATAGAAAATTATGGTATTTAACAATATTATAGCTTTCAACTTTTTCCAATAAATTTTCTTAATCCAAATTTTAAAAAGTCCTGTCGACTTTTTTTCTGTTTTCCCTAATTTATTACTGCTTTTACTAAACATTTACGCCCGGTTTTATACTCTTCCCTTAGTGTATAATTAAGTGCAAACTAAGTTAAGAAACATTTAAGTTAAAGCTCACACTTAAGTAATGTTACGTTTTACAGTTTAAAACTTACAACCCATCTGCACGTAACCCCAGGCCTACAACTGAGATTAACGCTGATATAATATGTGAGATAACGTCGGCAGAGGAGAGTAACCTTTTTGTTTATATTATGTTAAATCTTAAAAGGGGTACACGTATTCTAATAAATCCTATAAGATATCATTATTTTTCAATCAGTGACAGAGTAAGCATGTCCTTTTTATTTAAGTAATTCGCGTTATTTTTAAACTAAAAAGAAACAATTTTACAAAAAAACACTGTTTTTCAGTAATTTCCAAAATACACATGCACACACACAAACAAACTTTCGTATATGTGTATTTTTTTGACAGTTCATCTTATAAGATGGTTGTGCAGAGAAATCTCATCACAACAGTCTCATAATACATTGACAACGGCGAGTATAGATATTGGAATGGTCAGGTCCAAGGGATATATCATTATCCAAAATGTGTAAAGTATTGGCAATGAGCATGAGAGTTGTTAGCAAAGGGTTGCGCACGCTATTTAGCTTAATTTTTTCTCTAGGGCACCATAAGAAATGGCTTTGAATATTTGTTGCTTCAACAAAAATGTCTGTTTACTCTCATAGTCTAGGACATTTATACCAATGTCATGATTACGTAGATTAGATTTCTTGATTTCTAACAAGGATAACAGTTGATGTCAATTTAAGATTATTGTTAATATCTTTGATAACATTTTTCAATTTCTTAAAATCAGTTGCCTTCTCATTGGTAACATACATACACATATTTAGTACAATAGTGGCCAACTTACAAACATTATATTCACAAATTGCTGGACTCAGTGATACATATATTTAGCTGGTTACTCTTACGATTACAGGCATTTTTGTATAACATATAGGGGGTTTATACTTGGGCTTCAATAATGGCAAACCATACATCCCGGGCTTTGACGATATAATTTCCTTTGCATTCCTTTTCGTATTTGGTATACATTTTTTCAAATTCCATTTCTATACAATTTTAAATAATTTTTAAATTTATTTATAAAAATTTTTTAATTTTATATTAGTATGGTAGCATTATTTTTACAAACTATCATAATCCTTAAGCATTTCAGAAAGTGATTTTAAATTAATACAATCAGAATGAAACGACTTCCTTCTTTTTTATCATGTGAAGTGTGGTGAATGTGGTTTATACATAAAAATAAAATTTTACTAACCTTTCTTAGCATTACTAACTTTTGATAGCTGCGTTGGATACCAAATGAAAGAGTTTATTTACTAGTTCCTTGTGCTATAGAAAAAACTTAATGGATAGCAAAAGAATACTTAAGTTTTCAATCATAAAACAATTTTAAGGCCTTATGGCATGTTCATACAGAACATTTTTACTAGTTTTCGAAAATTTAAACTTATATGACAACAAAAACGTTCACACTAGGCGTTTTTATTTTATCAAAAATTATTTATATATACTGATGTTAAAAAAATAAGTTGAAGTGCTATATTCGGCTATGTCGAATCTTTTATACCCTTTACCAACCTTACCGATAAATAAAAAAAATATATGCCTTAAAGTATGCTTTCATATTTTCACTTTTATAATTAAAAAAATAATATACATTTTTTCTTCAATCTACGAAAAAGGAAGCATTGCTTCCTTAAAAAACAACAACTCAGAGATAGTTTTTCGAAAACGTTAGAATTGTGGACATAATGCACAACGTGCTGTTAACATAAACCTTCCAAATGAATAATCATTACCTCAAATCAGTAAAGCAGAGCTTTATGCTAATAAATTGTCTTGTTTTTACAATTTTTTAATTCAAATAACCAAAAAAAAAATTTTTTTTATATTTTTCCATTTTCTTTTCATAACGATTGTAAAATATTGTTTTTAAAATTTAAAAGTTTTGAACTTGTTAGTTTGGTGCTTTCATTTTATATGAGAAAACTTGAGTTTTCAATAATGTTTTTGGGGCGAAAACTCCTTTAATAAGTTTTCGTGTTCAATCTGAATACACTATTAAGTACGATATTGCCACTAAGTGAGCAGTACAATACCGAGCCTTAATATTTTTCCTTAAGTACAAAATATTCGACAAAATGATATACATTAGTTGTCTATGACCATAAATAATAAAATCACATAAGTACTGCTGCATCAGTGTTCGTTACAAACACAATATATAGTTTTGCTTTTTTATGCTCGCTACTGTATATATATTTGGACAAATTAAAAATCTGTCAAAAGCATAAAAATCTAAATTTATTTAAAACCTTAGTCAATTCAAAACGATTTTAAACTTTTATTCGTTAAACACATATACAAGTTCATTTATTTTAGAATAATTAATATTGGTTTACATAAAGCCTTGTTCAGACCGGCGCGAAATTACGAAATTTCATGCCGAAATTACGAATGAAATCTAGAGTGTTCATACCGGCTAGATGACATTTGATGTAATTTCGTGAACAGCTGATACTTATTATTTACATTTTAAATTGTTATAGGGGTAAATAAAGTCTTTTGAAATGGAAACAAATAAGAAACAATTACTTACTAAATTGGAAATTATTAATTTGCAACAATTAAAAATCTAAAAAGGATAGGTTTCATTTTGCAAAATCACGGTTGAAACATGCAGTTCATAGTAGAAAAAAAGTACTTTTTCCAACCATGTACAGAGTTGCACGGAAATGGGCATCGTAATTTCAATGTAATTTCGCCCAAATTACACAAAATTATGTAATTTCGCAAGTGTCAAAATGTATGGGAAATTACGTAATTTCAACTTGATTTCGGCCCTATAATATATATTATGTCTTAACATTTTTAAACTTTTATTTAAGTTTAAGAATGATTTGATAATAATATTTAATGGCAAATTGAGAAAACGCCTTTTTCAAATATTTGTAAATTTGTCTTAAGGTTTATAAATAAACTGATAATAATATTATTTATCAAATTGAGAAAACACATTTTTTCAAATTTTTGTAAATTTGTCTTAAAGTTTATAAATAATTTGATATCAAATTGAAAAAATACTCTTTTACAAATATTTATAAGATTTATAAATAATTTGATATCAAATTGAGAAAACACATTTTTTAAAATTTTTGTAAACTTGTCTTAAAATTTATGAATAATTTGATAATAACATTTGATACCAAGTTAAGAGCGTACAATTTTTCAAATATTTTTAAAGTTATCTTTAGGTTTGATAATGATTTGATAATAACATTCGATATCAATTTGAGAAAATATAATTTTTCAAAGGTTTTTTTCTCAAACGATTCTCAATTTATATTCGAACTTGAAATTCAAACCTCTATCCACATTTGACACATGTTTGAGAAACACGTTTGATATCAAATGATAAAGTTATCATATTTCAAACGTTTGATACTGTGTTTGCTGGGTACTTGAATTTGATTAACCTAGTGTCTATATTAGGCAAGTGTATATCAAAACAAACGTCAAAATCAGGGCGAATATATACAAGGTAACCTTAGTTAAACAGTTGATTATTATTTTGCTTGTTACAGTTGTCATACTGCATATATAAAAAACAATAATGAATGCGCCATATTGTTGTTTTTGTGCAACTTTTGCCACCTTCCACAAATTCGCGTTAAGTTTGACGTTTGTCTTGATAAAAAAATCTCTAATGTAGACACTATGCAATAGAGATAACATAGGATAATACAGATTCTACAGGACTTTAATCAAATTGGATACATATGATCTTGGAGTTTTAAGTTTTTGTAATTGAATGTATCAAATATTGAAATATATCTCAAGAACGTATTGTATGATTTGATTTATTATCAAAAAAATAAATTAAAGTTTTTCAGAACTTATGTCTACATTTTTTTTTTTTTTTTTCTAACCCCTAAAATCTCTTTAAAATGTTACCTGCCGACCAATAAAAAATCTATTACGCAATAAATGTTTAAGCACAAAGTTGAGCAATAATGTTTAACATAAGCTGTCAATTTTATAATTTTTTTTTTTTTTTATTATTATTATTATGCTCTCATTAAGAAAAAAGGTGCAAAATTAATTAATATTGTTTTAAAAAGACAAATAAAAACTAAAAAAAAAATAAAATTTTCAGTAAAAAAGGCAATTTAAAGTTTTAATTTCTCATGTAGGTGTTCTCCACCCGTTAACATAATGTTGGAAATAAAAACTTGTTCCCGTTATTCTGCCGACGTTATTTCTTATGTTAGGAAATAAAAATCTTTTCCTGTAGACGTAGAATAAATCAATTTTTTTTACAAAATTTAAAAATTTTTGTATGTCGAAAAATTGTAAAAAAACTAAAAGTACTAAAAATATTATTTTTCTATTTTAGTATGAAGCCGTATATGTCACAATTAAAACGAACCATATTTTTTTAAATCGATTTTCCTACCTCTTATTAAAATGTTTTTATTGTTTTTGTAAACATTTTTTATCGTTTTTTGTATCATTTTTAAATATTTAGATTTAGATATTTTCACTTAATTGTGAATAAAGTCGACATTTATGCATTGATTGAAATAAAAAAGTTTGTTTATAGATCAACCGTTTCATATAAAACTATTTATTTGTTAATTTCTTATTTGTTTTAATTTAAAATTGTTGAATGAATTCCTAATTTCTATTTAATCGAGATGAAATATATTTTAATATAAATTGATTTTTTATTTAATTTTGGCATTGTTTGTTGAAGGTTATAACCATAGATTAACATAAATATGAAACTCCGTTATCAAAAACCTAAGTCGGTTGTCAAAAAAAAACCTAAGTCTAAAAATATGTTAGTAAATATTTCATTGAAAAAATTTTTTCAACTGAATTTCCTTTTTAAGCTTCATATCTATGTTAATAATCTATGGTTATAACAATTAACGAGCATTAACCCCTTTATTTTTTAAATAATTAGAAAATTATTTAATAATTTATAATTGCAATTAATTTCTAGGCACTTTTTTTCAACAGACAGTGGTGCTTATTTATACACAATTTTATTCATTTATTTACCTTTTTTATTAATGTTTTTTTTTTTTAGTTAACACAGATTTTTTTTACCTCTTGGCAAAAATATTTAATTATTTTTCTTAATATCGACTTAAGTTTACAATAAATGCTTTAAAAAAAAGTGACAATAAATTTTGAAATTTGTTTGTTTTTTTTTTTTTTTTTAATTTCACACCCAAAGAAAAATAATCAACAAGTGACTTGACTTTGTTAAAACAAAGATCAACTTAAACTGACTACATACAATATTCTGTAATTCGATTTTTATTTAAAATATAAAATAAAAAAAGTTCTAAACTCAGAACAAATTAAACAACAATGAATATGTAGCAACAGTAACAAAACCTAAACTCAGATGATTCTGCTGCTGGAGAATAGTTGGGAGACTGAAACGGAATTCAATTCAAAACAAAAACAATAATTCATTCATTCAAACAAAGAGATAAATTACGTTGCAGTACAGGGATGGACAAATTGGTGACTTTTTTTTTTTTTTGACTTCAACACTTTATTTCAAAAATACAAATATTGATGAGTGGATTAACATTAAAATTACGAACTTGCAGCAGCCAATTTTTTTTTTCTTTTGTGAAAATGGACTTTGTTATGAAAATCTTTTGATTTCCTTAATAAGATCCCAGCAAAAACTTTGGTTTCCAGGTAAGCTAGCAGGTATAATTGGAAACAAAAATAAACTACTTATTTTTTGCCTGAATAACTAGTTATTTTTGTTCGACTTGTCCACAAATTCATGTAGTTATTTTTTGACTCCGGGGGTACTCAAACATATGTACCTAAAAGAAAACAAAAATAAAAAAAACAAAAAAAATTGCCGTCAGTGAGACTCGAACTTGGACACACACTAACCATTCGTTTTTACTGACTAACATCTTACTCAGTACACCTCGCACACAGCATCCTAAGCGGCAAAAACTCTATTAAGTTTAAAATATCTTTTTAGACATTTTGTTATAAAAAACTAACAGCTTCAGAATGGGGTTGAACCAACAACCTTCTGGTTGTTAATCCGGTGCTCTAGCCAACTCATCCACATGATTGCAGTATTACTGCACTATTATACTATTGAATACTTATTAATGTAATACAGAGTAGGCAAATAATAATGACGCCTCATTACCAAGAAACTACTTTAATAAGTAGTTGTTATTACAGAAAACCAAAAAAATTTTGCTGGGATATTACACAAAATAAATTAATTGCTTATCAATATAAAGAATACTTCCTAAAATTATAATATATAAAAGTTCGTTCCAGATCCATATAATATTGCAAATTAATATTTCAGAAATTGCAAACGAATTTCCATGCCTGAGTGCCTGTAATAAATAGATGGAAGAGAATCAGTGGAGGGAGACTGAGCAAATTGTTGCAGTTGATAATTAATGAACTTTTTTTGTTTTTGTTTGTTCTCACTAAAACAGCATTAAACAAATTCACAGTGGGAAAAAATTAACTCCATGTTTTCTTGGGTTGTCACATTTTTTAAATGCAAAACTAAATTTTCACAAAAATATTCGATGCGAAATGTCGAATTTATTAACAATTAGGGTTTCTAATTTCCCGAACTTTATCTGCTCCCGGTAAATAGAATTTAAATTTTATTATTACAGGGAATTTCAATAAAATATTATAATTGAATCTAATCAAGCAACTGAAATATAAATTATTTATATTGCGCTGTAAACATATTTTTGAATATTTTAAGGCTACAAATAAAACTTTCAATGAAATTTAATTGTCAAAGACCTTTAATCGAAATTTTAAACAAAAAGTTAAATTAATGAAAATTTTCAAACTCAACTAAATTACAAAGTTAACAAATTTATTATTATTTTAGATACGCTTTAAAAAAATATTACAATTTTTATAAAACATAGTTTTAAGTGCTCGCTTAGAAAATTTCTTTCAATTTCACCTTAATTTCAATTTGTTTTCCATAGCAAGCTCGTATCTATAGAAATTTATTTTATAAATTATTTATCTCTAATAAAAACAAAAGAAAAATCTCCTCAACCTATTTTTCTATTAAGCCAATGTTAGTATTGCAATTCAATATCTTGGAATTGTAATTTAAGTAATTTTTGATCTATAACTTTGGATATGAAAATGATTGACACTTTTTTTATGATAAATTTCATTAGTGTCTAGTTACTTACCACACACTCCCATCTATCACCAAAGAGCATGATGGTAATTTCCATTTTTCTGGCCCTATTGTAAGCGGGAAGAAGTAAAAAAAAATAACAAAATTTTACTGACTCATTGTTGCCAGTGTGGTAATGTGTACACAAAAGTTGTACATCGTAGTCGTGGAGGTGTTTATGTGTATAAAAATGTGTCTCCACGTAGACGTGGAGATGGCAATTGACTTCCTCCTAGGGCATGTCCAAGTTAAAATGACTAGTTTCAAATCAATAAAGTAACTAGTGGTGCCCTAATGTAGTCGGTAAAGTAACTACAAACTGCTGGGTATATATAGGAAAATTTCTTTATTAAAAATAAATACCAAAACTCTGCGGTAAATAACCCATTATATAAATATTTTTTGGATACTCGAAAATAAAAAATTTAATTAATATTCTAACCGTGGTTAAAGCAGTAAAAAATTCATAAGATCCTCGAAAATGCACTCTTACTTTCTGCAAATATTGTTTGCATTTTATACAAATTTGAAACTAGTTGTCCCACTTCTTCCAATGAATTTGATGTGGCTTTTTGAAGCTAAAGTTTAGTATTTTTTTTTTTCTTTTTTTTATTGAAAGTGTATCTATAATTTTCCACCTCAAAAAGGTTTTTTTTATAAATTCCAAGAAAGAAACAGATTACTTAGTAGTAATATTAAGTCAAAGAATACAAAGAAAGGAAACTGGCTCAATTTCCTAAAACAAAACTATTTCTCTCTCCTCACATACAAATTTTATATGAATTCAATACACTTGTGAGAGAGAAAATCAACACAAAATAAACAAATGTTTTCTTTAAAATTTAAGGACGATACACGATACATTTTTACACTAGCACTCAATATTTTTATTATTTTTTCACGCTCATTTATTGCATTTTAACTGCCGCAACGCGAATATTTTCCACAAACCCAAAAAACATATTTTTTTACGTTTTTGACATTCCTTTTTTCTATTTTGAAATTTAAATTGAACGAACGGAGTTGCTACTTTTGTTTTTAATACCAAAAAAACAGAACTTAAAATAATTTATAATTATTTTCATATTCATCAACAAAAAGCCAGAATTTGTGGATGTAATCCGCATCAAAAGGTGAAAATTTATGAAAATTTGCGAATATAATTGTAATGAATTATATTTAATAATTCTTGAATACTATTTTGAGCAACTATGTATGCTTATGATGTGTGGTGAAAGTGGTTTCAGCATTAATACATATAAATAAAATTTGACTAACGCAATCTTAAAGTCAGGTTTTTTTGACAAACCTTCCATTCTTTGTATTCTTTGTATTATGTTTTTAAAATCAATTAAAATTAGGGAGATCTAACCGGTTTAAACCGCTGAAAATTTATGAAAATTAGCGAATATAATTGTAATGAATTATATTTAATAATTTTTGAATACTATTTTGAGCAACTATGTATGCTTATGATGTGTGGTGAAAGTGTTTTCAGCACTAATACATATAAATAAAATTTGACTAACGCAATCTTAGTCAGGTTTTTTTTTGACAAGCCTTCCATTCTTTGTATTATGTTTTTAAAATCAATTAAAACTAGGGAGATCGAACCGGTTTAAACCAGTGAAAATTTATGAAAATTTGCGAATATAATTGTAATGAATTATATTTAATAATTTTTGAATACTATTTTGAGCAACTATTTATGCTTATGAAGTGTGGTGAAAGTGGTTTCAGCACTAATACATATATATATATATATATATATATATATATATATATATATATATATAAAATTTGACTAACGCAATCTTAAAGTCAGGTTTTTTTTTGCCGAGCCTTCCATTCTTTGTATTCTTTGTATTAAATTTTTAAAATCAATTAAAACTAGGGAGATCTAACCGGTTTTAACTTTTTTTTTAATTTTCCGTTTGGTTTTTTAAAATGTTATTGAATAGCCCGTTTTTTTTTTGCGTCGAATACTCGGTTTTCATTACCTTCAAAATCTTGTCTAAAAAAGTAATTTATTTTGAAAATTTGTTTGAAACATTTCATGTTAAAAGTGAAAAATGTTATATAAGAAATCTCATGATTGAAATAATTAGCGGATAATGAAGACTACATGAGGAAATAAATTTTTAAATTCACTAAATTAATGAGCAAACAGAAATATGTATATTTTAATAAAATCCCAAAAGAATTACAACATATAAACAAATACAGATTTATTTGTGCCAAATTTCATTAAAGTCTTCAACATTAACAGTTGTATTTTGTCCGAACATTGTTAAATTGACTCTGTGTGGAAGTGATTCTAGAAGCTAACATTTGTTTTTACTAGGAATTGCAAGTCGAATTTATTCGTAATCGAAATTGCGATTAATCGCGTCTTTTAATCGTAATTGAAATCGCAGGTTAATTATGGTTAAAAATTAACATAATAAGAACATACTATAGTTACATAAGTATTTATTATATTTTACGTCTGAATATTAATAATTTAATTAAAATAAATCGATCACAAGATTGTGAAATTGGTATTGAAGAAAAATTAATGAACCCCTTGTAAGTGAGTTAATTTTGGATATTTCTCAAAATTCGAATTTGCTTGATTTTAAAATTAACTAATATTAAGACGAAGATTAAAAATAGTAACACGTCTTTTACACTGATTGCGTGATTTTTTATTTCAAATGTTAAAGAAAAATCACTTCCAGTACCTTACACAGAAAGAACTAAAATTCAATTATATCCTATATTTATCGAAGTTCAATCTATGAAGAAAACTATAAAAATCATGATTTGTTTGCCTTGTTACTAATTTCACTTTTAATGTTTAGAAAAATTAAAATAAAACAAGTTAGAGTGCTATATTCACCTGTGCCTACACAGAAAAAAAATTATGGCTAAAATATTTTTGAATAAATCATTATTTGGCTTTAAATAAAATTTTATAAAATTAAATATAAATAATCTTAAAACCAAGAAACAAAACAAAAACAATTTCTCATCTTTTGACAATTACAGAAAAATAATAAAAATAAAATTACAAAAAAGAGGAAAACAAAGAAATATAAGCCAATATTTGAAGCCCATTGGAGGTAAGTTATCACTATTTTCTTGCCGATTTCCCTAATAATGATTGAAATTTATTTATCTTTCAGATGATTTGTAAACACTTAAAGATGACGAAATATATTTCAAGTGATGAAATAAATTTGGTGTAAGTACCTATTTCATATTTTTTATTAATATAGAAAGCTAGATCCTTTTTATACACGCTTGAACCCAGAAACGATCAAGCCAATTTTTAATATCTTGTTATATAGTATTCCAGTTAGGTCATTCTGAAACTAAACAAATAATAGCTAAAATGAGCAATATCTGGGCTATATAGCGGGTGGTATAAAGCTTCCCATCTATTATTTTTCAAATAGTAAATAGCAACATAATTGTAATAATAGAAAATTGTGGTTTCGTGTCCGATAGCATATTGTGACCATTTACACTATGTTACACAACTATATACACTACATATTACCCTATAATTGTACTTATTTTACACCAACATCTCCTTTGTTTTCATGAATTTTACACCAAATTTACACAAATAAGTTACAACATAACATTAGTCTTCAATCTGTAACATGAGATTATATTTGAGAATTTATTTGTTAAAGATGAAATATTTAAAAAAAAAATTATAAAATTTTGTAATATTAGTTTTTATTTATTTTTATTATTTTATTTAATTTTTATTAAACATTTTATTGATTCAACAATAAATATTGTTTGAATACCTACTAAAAACTAAATATTATTTTAATTGTTTTACTTAAAAAAAATTACACAAGTCAACAAATTACAAAAAGTTAAATGGTGCCGAGAAACTATTAGTTTAGTAGTTCTGTAACATGCCGACACTGGTAATACTAAAAATGTGAAAAATTTTTTCCTACGTGTAGTTTTGGATATAATGTCAATTTTTAATAGTAGCTGTCTAACGTACTTTTTTCGGTCCGGCTTGAAAGCCTATCGGTAATTTTGTTTAATAACACGTCGTCGTCGCGAAGAAGTTGTCTCAATGATCCAAACGTGTTTTGTTACATTTGTGGTGACTACACCGTTAAAAGTTTAGGAAACCTATAACGAATTTTACAAAAAGTGCTTATTTTTCTTATTTTAATTTGGAAATTGAGGATAAAAATAAGCCGTGGATTCCTCAAATGGTTTGTAAAATGTGCTTTGCTGTGAACATTTAAGACAGTGTATGAATGGGCAAAGACGTCGTATGAAATTCGGAGTGCCTATGCAGTGGAAAGAACAAAAAATCACTTAGATGACTGCTACTTTAGTTGTATTAAATTACGTGGAATTAATCTGAAAAAAAATATGTATCCAATCGTAGAATCAGCCAGAAGACCTCTACCACATTCCCAGGAAGTACCTGTTCCAAAATTATGCTCTAAAAATAAACCCTTGTTTGAAGAAATCCGAATACCAGCCAAATGAATGATTCCTCTTTATAGATAGCTGTAAACGAAGCCTGAAGTGTGTACTTTTACACAATGGCAATACATATGGTTCAGTCCCAATTGCCCATTCTACAAGACTAAAAGAAGAATACCTAAATATCGCACTTGTGCTAGACAAAATCAAACATATCGAACACCAATGGATTATTTGTGTTGATCTTAAGATGACTAATTTCTTATTAGGACAGCAAAGTGGATTCACCAAATATCCATGTTTTTATTGTCTGTGGGACAGCCGGGAAAAATGAAATTGACCCGTACGTGAGGCGTTGGAGGTTGGAAACCATAACATCATAAATCCACCTTTAGTTCCAAAATAAACAATTATATTGCCTCCCTTGCACATTAAACTAGGTCTTATGAAGCAGTTTGTCAAAGCCCTGTATAAAAATGGCCACTGTTTCTCTTATATAATGACAAAATTTCCATGACTAAGCTTAGAGAAGTTGAAAGCGGGAGTTTTTGATGGTCTACAAATAAAAGTATTAATTAAAGATTCCAGTTTCCTAAATTCAATGAATGATTTGGAACGGTCTGCTTGGACTTCTTTTGTTGAAGTTATTAAAAACTTTCTTGGAAATTACAAGTCAAGCAACTATCGCGAAAATGTTAACGACATGCTAGATAACTTTAGAAACTTGGGATGCTACATGTCTATAAAATTGCACTTCATAGTCATCTCGACCGATTCCCAGCTAATCTTGGATCTTGTAGCGATGAGCAAGGGGAGCGGTTTCATCAGAATCTGAAAACTATGGAAAAGAGGTACCAAGGCCGATGGGATCGGCATATGATGGCTGACTACTGTTGGGGAATGCAACGAGTCCTTCCCACTGCAACATCATTCACGAAAGTCAAGAAAAAGAAAGTTTTTATGTAAATAATAATGTATTTGATTTTACTAATTCAGTGATAAGTCCGATTTCAGCAAAAAATATAATTGAGTTTAAGAATTTGGTAATAGAATACGAAATATCCGATCGTTTGATATATTATATATAGCAGTTATCGGTGGACTTCATAAACTACATTTCAAACGACGAACGGACGCACGGATGAACCAGAAAATATTATATATTTGCTCTCCGATGAAAATTGTGGTACTTACAAACGGAATGACAAACTTATATATACCTTTACATGTGATGAAGGGTATAAAAACTGGTTAACCGGATGAAATTTGTAAAAAAATATTTCTTGGGAATTCATTCATATACATAAGTGTATTGAAATTATTTGTAAATAATTTTATTATTTTTGTATTTTTAAATTAGATATCTTCACTGAATTGTAAATAAATTCGACATTTGTTAATCGATTTTAATGAAAAATAGCTCGTTTTATTTGTAACATATAAATACATTAAAGTGCATTGATTTGTATGGAGACAAAAAATGTTGCAAATATAACCCCATAAAATTAAAAATTGATATGTGTTAAACTAATCCCCATAATATTTCGGTTTATTTATGGGCCATTTTTAAAATACCTTTATAAATATAGTTTTCGATCAACAGTGTACATAAATTCATAGAATTTTTGCATGTTCGGCTTAAGTTCTTTGAATAATTGTAGAAGAATACAGTTTAAAAGTTTTATTGGGCATTTTCTGGTCCGTCACCACCTTCATCAGCACTCTTTAGCGTCCCACCGTGGTGTTCTCTGTAAAGAAATTCATAATTTTGAAATAATGTGCAGTAAATTTCAAATCTATAGACGTTATAGAGTGGGCAAAGAAGGTGGGGAAGTTTTGATTTCTGTCTCAACTCTTTTTCCTTCAGAAGAAATATTTTTTAACAATGATCAAAATATTGAATTTATCGCCGTATGTGTTAAAGCTAAATTTAGAACAATTTTTATAACTTGCTCTTATATTCCTCCTGCGTCAAACATTCAAATTTATGAACAACATGCAAACGCGATAAAATTTGTAGCTAATCAATCCAAACCTGGAGACTCCATAATTGTTCTTGGTGACTTTAATATTCCAAATATTAAATGATGCGAAATTCCTGATTCATGCTTTTTAAGCCCATCAATATCATCGGAAACATCTATTGAATTACTGGATGCTATTGCTGATTTGGGACTATTCCAAATAAACAACATAGTAAACAAGCTTAGCAAACTACTTGATCTTGTATTTGTTGATCAACCTGAAGAAATTAATATTCTTCGCATTAATCCATTATTAACACCCGAAGATGCGTATCACCCCACTCTTGAAATAAGCGTAAACGTCGAAACAAAAATATCATTACAATCCAATGTAAATAATGAGATGGTTTTTGATTTTAGTAAAGCTGATTATTCCAAATTAAATCACCTACTTTATTCTGAAAACTGGTTTAAATATATTCCTTACAATAAAGTATGCCCTCGTAATATTGACATCATTTTGAATAAATTCTATGATGGCTTATTTAAATGTTTTAAGAAATCAATACCAATGACGGGAAAAAAAATTGCACATGGACCGCCTTGGACTACAAAGCAGCTCAATGGCTTAAAAAATTTGAAAAACAAACATTATAGAAAATACAAAAAATCCGGTT
Source organism: Protocalliphora azurea (assembly GCA_932274085.1). Taxonomy (NCBI): domain Eukaryota; kingdom Metazoa; phylum Arthropoda; class Insecta; order Diptera; family Calliphoridae; genus Protocalliphora; species Protocalliphora azurea. The sequence goes on from OW026520.1 coordinate 42,740,584, forward strand.
TATCTATTGATTATATGAGGTACTCCATATCAAGATCAGTTTACAATTCGGAAAATATCAAATGTTACAATAATTATCTTTTTAGGGTGAAAAGAAACTTTAAAAATAATCCAAAATATTTTTACCAGTTCGTAAATTCTAAGCGTCGAGTCTCTGAATATCCGTCCATGATGAAATTTGGAGATAAAGAATCCTCAAACGATGCAGATATTTGCGATATGTTTGCTGCTTTCTTCTCATCCGCCTATTCTGATAAAGATTCACATGAACTTTCCAATTATCCATATCCAATTCCAGCTGCAACCCTTATAAATTGTCCAACATTAGATAAATCGACGGTACTGAGAGCTGTACAGAATCTAAAATATTCTGATAAATGTGGACCTGATGGTGTTCCAAGCTGTGTTCTTATAAAATGTTTACATTCTCTTATATCTCCAATAACATACTTATTCAACATATCAATATTTAGTGGTTACTTTCCTGAAGTTTGGAGGAAATCTTATATTATACCTTTGTTTAAATCCGGTAGCAGATCCAACATTTCCAATTATAGAGGTATTGCTAAATTAAGTGTTATTCCAAAACTTTTCGAAAAGATAGTTACTGAAATCCTTTCGCATCAAGTTGTATGTTATCTTTCGCCATTTCAGCATGGATTTAAAAAAGGATGTTCCATTACTACTAACCTTTTGGAGTTCACAACCTCAGTTATAACCGCATTTGATTCCGGTTTACAGACAGACGTAATATACACAGATTTCAGTAAAGCCTTCGATAAAGTAAATCACAATCTCCTACTGTTCAAATTGGATAAGCTCGGATTTTCTCCTCTTTTCCTTAAATGGATCTCCACATATCTTAAAAATAGATGCCAATGTGTATTATTCAGAGAATGTACATCAAAAACCATTCCTGTTTTATCTGGTGTTCCACAAGGTAGTCATCTCGGCCCCTTACTATTACTAATATTTATAAATGATCTACCAGCTTGCATTAGGAATTCTAAAATATTAATGTATGCTGATGATGTAAAGCTGTTCCATAGCTTTAACTATTCCTATCAATGTTCCTTACTCCAATCAGATCTTGACAATCTTTATGATTGGTGTATGATGAATCTAATGGATCTGAATTTAAAAAAGTGTAAACACATGATGTTCTATAGAAGAAGTCCAGTACTCTGTAGATACACAATAAATGAATATCAATTTGATCTAGTCGAAGAATTTCTTGATCTGGGTGTGTTGCTTGATTGTAAACTATCCTTTAACTCCCACGTTTCACAAATCGTTAATAAGGCAAAAGGAGTTCTAGGTTTCCTCAAGCACTGGGGAAGAGAGTTTAATGATCCTTACGTTTCCAAGCAATTATTCATATCTCTTGTAAGACCAATCCTGGTATATGCTTCCGTGGTCTGGGATCCTCAATACGAAGTTCATATAAAGAAAATTGAATCGGTCCAGAAACAATTTCTCTTATTTTGTCTTCGTAATCTTCCATGGAATCCTAATATTAATTTACCATCATATGAAAGTCGATTACAGCTTATTGATCTCCCTACTCTTGAAAGTAGAAGAAAATATATGAATATTTCATTTGTAATTAATTTAGTAAACGGTTCAATTAATTCTGAGTTCCTGCTTTGTAATTCGTAATCCCAAATCGTCCAACTAGAAATTATACTCCTTTAAAAATAAAATATTTTCGAACCAATTATGCCAACTTTGATCCCATGAGACGTATATGCAATCAATTCAACAGTTTCTATCCATATATTGATTTCTCATTAAATCCAATCCGCATTAAGATGAATATTTTTAACTTAGTTAAATAATAAGTTTTTGTTATTGAATGATTATGAAAATATTTTATTGTTAATAGCTTTAAGAATAATATATATGCTAGCCTGTAAGAAATTGTAATTTCATTGGCTATTAAATAAATAAATAAATAAATAAATAAAAACATCATCTATTTAACTTACAACTTTTTGGGAAATATAATCTGTAACTTATTTTTCCCTATATGTTATTAAGTAAGACGAATGGTTTACGGTAAAGCTTTTTAAAATTATTTTGTATTCCCTTTTTTCAATTATTATTGTTTATATGCTTAAAGCTACCTGTTTTATGTAGTAAAACAGCAATGTATGATTTGTTATTGTTTAGCCACTTATTAAGTAGCAATGAACAATGTTGTTGTTGTTACTTCAGATTTGTCCCTTCTATTTGTTAAATAGATGATGTTTACAAAGAACACCACGGTGGGAAGCTGAAGAGTGCTGATGAAGGTCGTGGCGGACCAGAAAATGCATTCCATTCTGCCGAGTGTCCAATAAAACTTTTACACTGTATTCTTCTACAATTATTCAAAGAACTTAAGCCGAACATGCAAAAATTCTATAAATAACTATATGAAAAAGTTCAACAAAAAACTATAAACTAGTTAACCAGTGTTACATAATTTTTAACTTTTTGTAAAAAAAATTACAATATATGATAGACAAAAAAAGTTTTAAAACTAGTTTTCATTCTCACGAAATTAAAATTTTTGTAAAATTTTCTATGATTTTATTTTAAAAACTAATTATATAAAGTTTGAATAATTTGGACATTTTCCATCGTAATTTTTATTTTAAGGCATCATTAGAAAGGTCTCATTCAATACTATTGATATACATATGTATTCATTTAACCCTTCAGTTGCACAAGTTATATTTTAGGATTTCCAGTCCATAATTGGTTAAGTTAATTTTTTATATCAAATAAATAGTTAGTTAAAAAAATAAATGTCACCAAAGGCATATATTTATCATAAAAACTATAAATTTTTGTAAAATGTTAAAGGGTTAATTAAGTGTAATCTTCAATAGCATCAGGATAGACCATTCCAATGGTACATTAAAACCCAATATATATTGAAAAATGTCCCAAATATATAAAATTATATATTTGAATAAAGAAAATATGACAAAAAACGTGAGAAAAATCTTAATATTTCGCGATTGAAAAGAGACATAACAATTATTTTATAATAACGAAAATATTGATAGTGATATTGAAATAAATACTTATTTTTACAGATATTTTTTTGAAAATGGTCCAGTTCACTTAAATTTAAACATTCAGTACAAATACTTTGAGAATCATATAAGACCAATCCTCATTTCTAGAGGAGTACATTTGCAACTTTTTTTTCGTGAGGCTCTTTAACATAAATATTTATGATAAAATAAAAAAGAAATAACACTTATCGCCGTTTTCGAGTTTATTTTTTGAAAAATAAAAAAAAATTTAATTTTATAATAAAAATTTTTTTATACAATTTTGCAAATATTTCCGAAACTATTAAACTGTTAAAATAGATATGTGCTACATTATGTAGTTCAACTTCATTAATTTCCTATATAACGGTTTATCACGAAAACTAGAGTCAAGTGGTTTATACTAGGATTCTCTAAATCGACTTTCGAATAATTGAACTTCCGGTTGAAAAAGTCGAAATCGACTTTTTGGTTTGAAAATTGCCAGATAGTCGAATAAAGTCGTAAAATAGTTGCAAAATCTATAAAAGTCGAAAAGTAAACAAAAAACTACTTTATTTAAAGGAAAGAGTTTCTTAGCAGTTTCTATTTCAACAACATCATTTAATTGTTGGAAAACATATTTTTGTGTGTAAACAGCACTTTTATTGCACAGATTGTCTGTAAATTTATTAATGTATGTGACTGCGTTGTATATATTTTAAGTTTTTATAAGACAAATAATAAAAAATAGTCAAAAGTAGCGAAAATTCTCGAAAAAATCTTATAAAATCAAAAAGGCGAAAAAAGTCAAAAAGTCGACTTTTTGTTCAAACTATAGACTAAGAAGATTGACTAAGAAATCCTGTGCCCTAGAATCAGTCTTTCCTGAGTGATAATATTATCTAATTTCTGCTACCTACATTTAGATGGAGCTAACAACGTTTTTAAAACTGCTTTCAATTTAAAAAAAAATTTCCTAAAATTAATATTTCTAAAATTTGTTTTAAAATTAACAAAATTTTTATAAATCTATTTGTTTCCCAAATATTTGCTCTCCGCTCCACTGTGAAATGCTTTAGAAATTTCAAAACACAGATTCTACAAAAAAACGGAGACATTTTTAAATGTTTTAGTGAGTGTGTGATTTTAATCGATGGATTCAATTTCAATAAACAATGAAACCAAGTTGTTTTTTAAATCATCTCTATAAACGAACTAAACTGCGATAAGAGTGTAATAAAATGTTTAATATGTATTTCTGTAGTTCTACTTTAGAAATATGCATACATATATTGTATATCGTCGGTGCGCTGACGAAAAGTCCTATGTGTTTTTTTTTTAACTATTTTTCAGGGGAACAAAATTTTGGCAAAAAATTTTGCCAATTTGCAATATTTTTTTCATTTTTTGATTTTTGCATTTTCCGTTTAGATATTTGAAAATTTTATGCTTTGAAAAAAAATCGGTCCTTTGGCGTTCGCGAATGACAAAAGAAATCTATACATAGAATCTTTTATAAAAGAAATTTATTTTTTTTTTTTTTGTTCTTAAAAAAGTCCTATGTGAAGTAAAAAACAAAAAAAGTTTTTTGTCAAGGAAACATGTTGAGATAATGGAAAACCGCTTTGGTGAGTGAACGTTACGAAATGTGACAACAAAAAAGTTACATATAGGACTCTTGTTTAGTGCTCCGACGATATGTCATAATGGAATGGTTTATCTTAAGTTCTCATATTCTATTTAACCACATTTGGGTTAAAGGGAGGTTTAAAAAAAAAACGACATACATACATATGTCTTACAAGCAATAAGTAAAATTGCATTTTGTTTTGTACGATTTAAAATCTAGTCTACATTAGGCAAATTTTTATCAAAACAAACGTCAAAATCAGTGCGAGTATATACAAGGTAACCTTAGTTGAACAGCTGATTATTATTTTGGTTGTTACAGTTGTCAAACTACATATATATAAAACAATAATGAATACGCCATATTGTTGTTTTTGTGCAACTGTAACCACCTTCCACAAATTCATGTTAAGTTTGACGTTTGTCTTGATAAAAAATTGTCTAATGTAGACACTATTTAAAGTGGCTGGACATTCCGATTTTAACTTTTTGTAAGTAGTAATTACTTTGATTTTATCATGCCGTTTTGCAGATATTTCGTAGAAGTTGTTAGAATTGATTTAGCGGCATTTGTGAAAGGAATGTACCTAAGTAAGATAAAAATTATTTTAAATTATTTATGATTTATATATACAGTACCAAACAAATTTAGTATTTATACATAATGTCTATGTAGTAGGGTATCAAATAATTATTAAAATAATAAAACGAAAGAAAAAGTGTTTTTTCCAATTTATTAACTTATGTACTTACATACATATCTATTAGTTCATGTATCTTACAAATAAACTAAGTATTGTATGTACTTACTGAAGTATTTCTGAGAGTACGTTAATCGATAGGGTCAGTTTTTAGAGAATTATTCTCTTTCAATGACCAGTGCATCATAAACAAGTCTGTCATCTCATTTCGCCTGCACTCAATGTGTGAATTTTATTATTATAAACAAGTAAGAAAGAAAGATATAGTCGGTCAAGCCCGACCATATGATACCACACACCATTGTGAATATCTATCAAAATTCGTGGGTCTTATATTAGACATGTGGACAATTGTGGACCGATACTTTTACTAAGTGTAAAATAAAATATAATAAAAAAGATTTATATGAATTTATGCACTTTAGGGTGATTCCCGAAAGTGGGCTTATATGGGAGCTATGGCAAATTATGGAGCGATCCTCATAAAATTTATCACTATGATTTCTATTTATATAAAACTTATTTGTGTCGAATATAAACCTGATACTAACATTTGCACTTTAAAGTGATTTTCGGAAAAGGGTTTTATATGGGAGTATGGTCAATTACGTTCCGAACTTCATGAAATTTGGCACAAAGATTGAAACTTATACAAAACTTCCTTACACTGAATTTCATTAAAATATTGCTATATTTAATGCATTTATGATCGTTAAACCCCTAGGGGCTAGGTGAAATAATGGACCGATCATAACCAATTTCAATAGGCTTCGTCCTTGTGTCATGAAAGTCCTATGTGCCAAAGTTCATTATATTATATTCAAAATTGTGACCTGTACTTTGTGCACAAGGTTTACATAGACAGCCAGCGAGCCAGCCAACCAGAGAGACGGACGGACATCATTACATCGATTCAAAAAGTGATTCTGAGTCGATTGGTATACTTTAAGGCGAGTGTTTGATGATATTTTATGTGCGTTACAAACATCAGCACAAACATATAATACCCCAATCACCTATTATGGTGTGGGGTAAACAAATGTTCATCAGACACTGTTTCATTGCTTTAATGAAGTCATATCAAAAGGTCAATTTGTGAATAGAACTACAAGCAAGTTTGAATGTAAATATCTAAAGCTCTTAGTCATTTTTGATATATGAGTGAATGCCTTGAAATAAATAGTCTACATTGTATAGAATAGAATAATGCGAATACATCTTACGTGGTCATTAAAAGTACACGTTCTATTAGACCTAAACTTACAACTGTTGTAGGAATTACATTATTGAAGATATGTATATAAGTATTGGTAATGGGTACCTGTTTCTTTTTTTTTAATGTTGCTTGTATCCATTTTATTATTTACAAGTTACTATAATTTTTAATCTTTATCGGTCCGTTAATACACTGCAAAAATGGTTACCATATTTTATTATACTCTCTATATAAAATAAATGAAGAACCATTCGTCAATGGGGTACATCTGCCTTTACCAATTATTTTGAAAATGAAGTTATAATTTTTTCTTTTCTTGTATTGATAATCCCTTATCCATTAAACTTTGATTTCAGACATATTTTAGTGTAAATATTTTTTGTAATAACTTTATTTGTTTATGATATTTAAAAAAGATATATTTCAGTGTTATAAGTTTAATAGTAATTAAAAAGAATTAAGAACAGCTGTTTTAATAAATTCATTTAAAGTGTAAACAAAATTATCATTGTTGCATAAAAATCTCCCTGTGGATAATTCGCGAAACTCCTAGTCAGACAGACCCAACTTATTCACCCAGAACTATTTAAATTGGTCTTCGGTATCTTGCCAACGATTGAAATTTTTTGTACATTTGATTAAAAAAAACATTTAGTTTTTTTCGAAATAAGTAAATTTTTTTGTAATTTTGATCTTGCTATAAAAAATGTTTTATCCAAAAAATTTCGAAAAAGTCTCTTTTCATCCTTGCTATCGCCATATTGACATTTTGGGAAATTGATTTCTCTTAGTGTATGCTTGTATTGTCACTTGCATTTTCAAACAATTCATTTCCTTGTTTATCTCAATAGTGATGCACCATATTTCCTAGCAATATTTTCCCAGTAATATTCCTATATTATAAACTGGATATTTAGCGGTTATTTTCCCTCCTATTTTTTTTATTTTATTTTTATAACAACAATAATATTGTTGTTTTCAACGTTGATCATTAAGCCGGTTCAGTTAATGATTATAAACCAAGGTCAGTTTTTTATGCAATTTAAACTTCTTGTTTTTTTCCATGTGTTTTGTTGCTTTTGGAGAAGGCATGTATGTCATCTCATCATTAGCTTCGTCATCATGATCACTAGTAACAAAATGAGGCATCAACAAAAGTTCATTAACCAAAAAATAATCTTTATTGTTTGGTGTTGTTTTGCTTTGTTCACATAAATTAAGGTCTGTTGATTAAAAAATTATTTGAAAACTGAAATCTTTTGTTTGTTTAATAGACTCGTATTTTAATAAAAAATAATTTCAAAATAATTCAAAAATATTTATTAATCATTAGAGGCAAATTTGCGTTCAAACCGAAATTGAAGAACATTTTTGTTCTCGAAATTAGGTAAATTTATTCCTTGAGAAATCACATATGAAATTACCAGTGTTGCCAGTTTAGTCCCAGAGACACATACCGCATAAGCTCCTTTAACAAGTATGTGCTAGTAAAATTGAGAGAGCTTGAGAATGTGTGCGTTGCACAAACACAGGGTTGCCAGATTTGGGGTATTAATTTTGGTTTGGGGAATTTTTTGGGGATATCTAAAATATCTTGGTGATTTTTTTCGGGGAAATTATGTAATAATTGTATCTTTTTTTACTTAACATAGTGTCTACATTAGAGTATTTTTTATCAAGACAAACGTTAAACTTAACGCGAATTTGTGGAAGGTGGCAACAGTTGCACAAAATCAACAATATGGCGTATTCATGATTGTTTTTTATATATATATTCAGTTTGGCAACTGTAATAACCAAAATAATAATCAGCTGTTCAACTAAGATTACCTTGTATATACTCGCACTGATTTTGACGTTTGTTTTGATAAAAATTTGCCTAATGGAGACACTAGGTAATAAAATTGGAATTTTGGACAAAATTATATAGTTTTAAAGATGCTACAGTTACATGTCATTGTAAAGAACTTGCACAAGAACTTGCATGTCATTGTAAAGAACTTGCTAACGTTTGTTATGAGTTTAACAAAAACCAAACCTCAACATAACATGTAATATGAACTTCGGGAGGTATCTTAACTCATCAATATCCGATCGTACCTGATTGAATACAGCAGAATTATAGGCTATTATTTTTAAAGTTTAAAGAGTTGCAGTTGTTTTTCTTTTTTATTTAAATAATATCAAAAAGCGATTTAAAAGTAATAAAAAATTTGGGAGATATTAATGATAAATATTAGAAAGTTGATTGGGAATTTTCACTTTTTTAGGAAAAGAGCAAAACATGTCATTCGGTAATTTCTTATGATTTCGTTTTTCTCAAAGTTCATTTCGAATTTGACTTTTTTAGTAATATGATACTTTATTTGATACTTTAATTTTAAAATATATAATGATGAATGTTTCATTACTTCTTTTATAAAAACAAAATCATCTTGGAAATCTCATAATACTGCTCCCAATTAAATATACTCCCCATAAAGAGATCCTAATATATTTTTTCAAGAATTTTTCATTTTTATACATCAAGTATAAGCAATAGCAAAGCAAAGATTTTGAACAAATATCTCCCCTGGATATTACCTTCGCCATTAGTATGTTAATATTAATAAAATCTGTTGGCAAGAATATAATCCGACATGTTGAATAATTTTAATTCTAAAGTTATTTACATATAGTAATAATTCTTTTAATTTACAAGATGAAGAATCTAAAGTTTAATATCTATGTATATCATGTACTTTTTTTATAAATACATATGTAGTTATGTAAAAATATTCATCAAAAAATGATCTCTATAAAGAGAAGGCACAAATATTTTTTTAAAGCAAAAAAAAGTAATTATTTTGAATGATAAAATGCCTTTTTTTTATTGAGTGGGCATTTTTCTGATTTTTTTTTTTTTTTAATTTCGGGGTTGGCCAAAAAAAGTATCTGGCAGCCCCGCACAGACATTACGGTATGAAATATCAAATACGTTTTGATTTCAAAATGAACTCATGCCTCCTGTCATTTATGAACATTTTAGTTGACTTTTTTAAATTAAAAGAAAAAATAATAAAATACATACATATGTTAAATTTTTTTGTTTTTATTTGTATTTTTGTTTCTTTGATTGATGAACGTGTAGAAAAGTCGTCAATCACACACTTATAGGAGCGTTCATCGGCAGTAACTCTCTGGTTTAGTTGCTAAACATATCGATATACAATATATATATATATATATATATATATATATATATATATATATATATATATATATATATTTAAAGGTCTAAGGGTCCTTTAAAACATAAACCAATTTAATTTTAATTAATTTTTTACTAATTTTACAAATAATAATCGATTATGGTGTTCGATTAATCGACTATAAAAATCTAAATGAAAATGGTTGATCAAAAAATCGAAACTCGATTATTAACTTTTTATACCATTCACTATTATATACCATACATACATACATACATACATATTCATATGACCCAAATTTTTATGGGAATTTTCGGCTGATTTTTTTTATATTAGCTTTGGACAATTTTTCAATGGATCATTTTGCTGACAGCCATCCTGTTTTATTCATAAATTTGGTACAAAATTCTAAAAAACATCAAAAAGTAATAAAAACGAAAAAAAGTTTTTTTAAGGTATTAGCTTTTTTTTCTAACTTTATTTTTAATTCATTTTGCCTTTTTTAACCTTTTTAAAACTCCTTTTTTTTGTATGGCACACCTGGCAACACTGGAAATTACTATGAGTCTTTACCTAGTGTTTACATTAGGCAAATTTTTATCAAAACAAACGTCAAAATCAATGGGAATATATACAAGGTAATCTTAGTTAAACAGCTGATTATTATTTTGGTTGTTACAGTTGTCAAACTGCATATATAAAAAACAATAATGAATACGCCATATTGTTGTTTTTGTGCAACAAATTCACGTTAAATTTGTCGTTTATCTTGATAGAAAAATCACTATGTTACATAATGTCTATGCTAGACAAATTTTTATCAAGACAAACGTCAAAATCAGCGCAAACCAATACAAGGAAACCTCAACTAAACAGCTGATTGTTATTTTTGGTTGTTACAGCTGTCAAACTGCATATAAAAAAAAACATAAATGAATTCACCTTAGATTTGGATCATATTTGGCACATAGATACTTTATATAGCCATAATGACATAGTTTTAATTATTTTACATTTTAATTTAATTCGCGATTTTATTCAAGATTTTCGTTTTATAAAACATCGAAAAAGTTTACTATTTAAGTGTCATTCAAGAGGCATTAGAAAAGTCACTATGTTCTCGTTTAACCCTTAAAGGCTACTCTAATTTTTATTACGTAACGACTACACTACGTCGAATCGACGACGGCACATTTTAAATTCGTTTTTAAAATTACTTATAAACCAAAACGTTTAAAATTTTATTTAGTTTTATGCTATGTTGACATATAGAGGTTTTATGAAAAACGGGTCGTTTTCTCAATAAACACAAACAAATTGATTTGTTTTTTCATTAATTTCAAAGTCAAAAAACAAGTCGATCCGAATTTTGAAATTATTTAACACACAAAAAACATACTACTACTTCCATTTAGGTAAGCAATTTTTAGTATTGTTAGTACATAGAAATTTGTGGAAAAAAGAATTTGTAGAAATTGTCGAACAGTTTAAAAACAAAAATTAAAAATTATGAATAAAATTTATATTTGTTTAAAAATTTTATTTTTTGAATTAGAAAGTGTTTGTGTGTGAAATTTTTATTTAAATCGAAAATTTGTGAAAATATTTTGGCAAACGAAAAACAGGCCAATAGGAAAAACACAATAAAATGTTATGTGTTCACATATCATTTCATGTTTGTGTTTTATGTGATGTGTTTTTTCAAAAAACAAGTAAAAACTAATGTGTATGAACACAATATTATGGTTTATTATATTTGATTTCAAATTAAATTAATTTTTTAGGTATTTTTATAATCATAAACATAGAAATTACAATTTCTTAACATAAACTTTTTGGGTTGCCGAACTTACAAAAATGATAAAAATAATTAAGTTACGGTACTTTTAATATCGTTTTTTTATTTTTTTGTTTTTTAAATAACATACCAAGGTAATAAATGTGGCAAAAAGTGGTAAGAAACTATCACTGGTATTCAAGAATATTAATTTTATTGAAAGGCGATACCTTAGAGTGGCTCCCATTTGAGATTAACTCGAAAACGTCATGTCAGATAAGTTCATTAGAAAATGTCTAAATTATCTGTAATACTTACTTTTTTTCTTTAAATAAAAAATTATTTCTGACGGTTATGAAAGAGATTTAATAGCAGAATCCATGTATTAAAAAAAAAAAAAAAATTTTGTGGGAATTCCCTAAAAGTTTAGCATATGTTTATCATAATTTGAACCCATTTTTAGCATTCCCTTTTAACTAAAATCGGTAGTTTGGAATTGGTAGTATTTATACTTAGAACTGTTTTGAGGATCCGAATGTGTTTGTTAATCAACAATCTGAACGTTTTTTCATTTTCAATGTTAATTTTATTTTATTTAGCTCATTTTAGGATTAATTGTGCACTTTTATCTTGGCAAACGATTTTATAATTAAGTGGGATAGGTAAAAGTGGAATTTTTTAAATCTGGGCGGGAACGAATTTTTTGTTCGTTTATATAAATATAAAATCATTGTATTACCGTCTGAAGTATTCCCGTATTTATTTTATTTTTCAAAAGTATAAATATTTCTCGTCATGGAAAGTCTTAATAATTTAATGAAATTTCAAAACAATTTTACTTTTGGCAAGTTAAATTTTTAATTTTTTAATTGTATTATTAAGTTGAGATAATATATAAATATAAATATAAATATAAATATAAATATAAATATAAATATAAATATAAATATAAATATAAATATAAATATAAATATAAATATAAATATAAATAAAAATATAAATGTAAATGTAAATATAAATATACAAAATATACATAAGATGAAGATAAAATGGAAATCAAACGATAAGAAAAACTATTTGTATTGAAACTTAAATATTGTACCATAGATTAGCGTTACTTTTAATTTTTATACCCACCATTGGTGATTGCGGTATTATGCGTTTGTGCTGACGTTTGTAACGCACAGAAAAAATCATCCAACACCCACCTTAAAGTATACCAATCGTCCGTCCGTCCGTCCATCTGGCTGACTGTAAACCTTGAGCACAAAGTACAGGTCGCAATTTTGAAGATAATGAATGAAATTTGGTGCGTAGGACTTTCACGACACAAGGACGAAGCCTATTGAAATTGGTGATGATCGGACCATTATTTCACCTAGCCCCCATACAAATTTCCTAACGGGATAGGGGTTTAACGATTACAAATGCCCTAAATATATCAATATTTTAATGAAATTCGGTATAAGGAAGTTCTGTATAAGTATCAATCTTTGTGCCAAATTTCATGAACATCGGTCCATATCACTTTAACGTGCATAAACCACATACACATATTAGTATCAGGTTTATATTCGACACAAATAAGTTTTATATAAGTAGAAATCACAGTGACAAATTTTATGAGGATCGCTTCATAATTTACCATAGCTCCCATATAAGCCCACTTTCGGGAATCACCCTAAAGTGCATAAATTCATATAAATCTTTTTTATTATATTTTACATTTAATAAAAGTATCGGTCCACAATTGTCTACATGTCTAATATAAAACCCCTCCAAGAATTTTTATGCAAATACACAATGGTGTGGGGTATCATACGGTCGGGCTTGACCTACTATATCTTTCTTACTTGCTTTTTTTTAATTTTTGGCATGAAAAACTAATTAACCATAAAAATTTGAGATATACAGTTTTTAATATAAATTACAATATTTACTTATTTTTTTATTTTATTTTATATTGTTTTTTTTATGAAATATTTCTAATTGTTTAAATCTTTAAAGATGTATGATACATCTTTAAAGATTTAACACTAATTTAACTTTAATATTATTTTATTTACTATTAAATAATTAAGATTTGTAATGTTGTTTAATATTCATTATGAGAAATCAGTGATTTTTTTCTTACAAGTTAAATTTTTAAATATGAAAAATTCATTTTCCCGGAAATTCCAGAGATTTCCCCTTTTCCCGGGAAAAGAAACATCACGGGAAACCCCGAACCCTATGCATTACCTACGATTTTTTTTTTAAATTTTATTATTTGTATGAGGTGTAAATGTCATAAAATATTTTTTCTATCAAGGTTTAAATTTTTGTGATTTTAATCCCTTATTCAGAAATTTCAAAAATTCTGATTTTTAACAGTTTTTTGAAAATTATTGGTTTTTTCATTATTTTACATATTTTACGGTACGTACATTAAGTCAAAATAAAAGGAAAAGTACAACCTATCAAATATATTTATATATGCCGTTTATACCAAAACAAAAACTAATTAGTTTTTGAAAAACAACATCGTTATTTCTAAAAATATTGATCGAATAATTTTTCATTCTAAACTGAAAAATGTTGAATAATTTAAAAATTTTTCCTTTGATTAATCAAATAATTTTTGTTCAGATGACATCCTTAATGTACGAAACTTATTTCATTAAATTTTATCTTAATTTTAATACATATTAATAACTCTTTTGAGTATTGAATTAATTTTTTGAAGTGACATGACAGCTATGACCAGTTTTGCAACATTTGTCACAATATCCGACATTGTGATATATATTTATGAAAAAAACTTTTGTATCTAAAAGCCTTAAAGTTATTGCAGGATATACCAATTTAAAATATACCAAAATTTTTCAAATTTTATTAATTTCCAAATTTATATATTTATTGAAATATAACTGATGGATAAATTTTCAATAACTTTAATGGTGATATACTTTTGTGTAACAATTTTTATAGTATAAAAATAAAATCGCATGCAAATATTTCAATCTTTAGAAAAAAATTTACAAGTTACCAAATTTTAAAATTTTATTTTGAGTCGCGATCCAACAATATAAAAAATAATATTTTAACTATTAAATTTCATATATCTTACTATGTTAACCAGTTTTAGTATAAAGTTTGGATTTGGTGAGAGTCACAGATTTAAACAATTTTTAATTGAATAAATTATTTTAGTGATTGGTGACTTTTTTTCTGTGTGCATAAAAAAAATTCCTTTCTATAATTTTAATTAAAAAATTAATTAAAAAGTCAAAACATTTATTAATTTGTTATTTGTGGTATAATTTATTTTTTCCCAGAATAATTACATATTTGTCTTTTTTTCTGTGTGCATAAAAAAAAATTTCCTTTCTATAATTTAATTAAAAAATTAATTAAAAAGTCATAACATTTATTAATTTGTTATTTGTGGTATAATTTATTTTTTCCCAGAATAATTACATATTTGTCTTCAATATTAAGCAAAAATATTTAAAGTCAAAAGGATAGAAAATCAATTCTCGTATTAAGTTTAAATGTATGGAAAAGTTTCAGAAGAGGATCTAATCTTTTAGAAAAATCATCCTGTAATAATACGAGATAAGCTACAGAGTATCAAAGTTGACTACCTTGAGTATGTAAAAGTTTCAAAAATCTTTGAAGTCGGACTTGTAGAATCGAATGTGTAGAAATTATGATTTTTTGAAACTTTACGCCCCGTAGATTATCTCGAATTATTATACGGTGACTACAAGATGATAGCAACTTTCCCATACATTTCAATTCGATCCGACCAGTAGTTTAGGAGTTACAGATTTATTACCAACATTTTTGCAATTGGCCCCAATATGTGTGAGTGCATCTTTAGTAAAAACTTTAATTTTTAATTTTAAAATATTATTTACAATATATTACAGTTAAAGATTTATGAAATTTACATATTAATGAATAAGAATAACAAAAAAATTAAAAAAACAAAAATATTATGAAAAAATAAAATTTTTTATGAAAAACTCTTCATTCGGTAATGCATTTTAAAATTTTATTAAGTATGTATTTTTCAATAAACAATTTACCTTTCAATTTTCAAATAATTCAATTTATTACCAAAACCTCAAATTTTTACTAAAAATCTATTTTTTCCCTAAATATCCAGTTCTTCAAAATCTCTTTTTAACTACAAATCACACTTTTCACTTTCTAGTTTTTTACTAAAATAAAAAATAAAAACAAAAACACTCGCACTTTAACAATAAAAAATAACTATAAGTTAAGCACTAACTTTCAGTCATAGATTAATATTTATGTGAGAGAAAAAAATCTAATTCAGTTGTCAAAAACTTAATTCACGCAGCAAAAAATACATGTCACATATATTTTGCTTTTATGTTTTGATGAAAAAGAGTATTTTTTTTTTTTTTGATGGCTGGCTTTCTAGGTGAACCTTAGGAATAAAATTCTGTAGACAACATCTGAAATTTATATACCTTATTTCGTCAAAATGTAGTTTTTGTTGAGATTCACATTTCTTGTATATCTTTTATTTCCGCTCTATTTGCTATTTCTTCGATCGGAGAATTCATAGTTGCGACATATTTAAACAATTTTTAATAAATTATTTACTGTAATAATTTCATAAACAAAACAAATAATTTCTATAAATTCGAAATTTTATTTTTCTCTATATATATAAAAGCTATGGTTCTAAAACTTGCTAAACAGGCTGTATCATAAATAATTATTTTAGTGGTTTTTATTTGGTTTTCAATAAAAACTAGTTAAAAATGGTTTTTGATTTGTATGGAAAAACCAAACAAATTTATGTAGTTTTTTATTCAAAAACCAAAAAGCCAAAAACTACCAGTTTTTGTGTGGTGTAAATGGCATAATAAAAAAGAAAAAATTATACAAAGGCTTCGTCGTTTCGACGACACATTCCTTGAAAAAACCTACTTAGATACATATTTCAAATTAAGCTGTGAAAACGCATATAGAAACGTTTCCACAAATACATATGTAAACTATACGAAAAATTAAATAAAAACAATAACAAATACTAACGAAAATCGCATAACAGTTATGTGTCGCCGTGTGTAGTGTTGTCTTGCAGGGTTAATACGAGTATCATAATTACTCCTAAAAAATACAACTTTAAAAAAACGATTTTTTTGGATGCATTTTTGAAAACGTTTTCCCCCTTTGATATTTAATTATCGCAAATAAATTTGAAAACATATATATTTACTAGGCAACTCAATTTTAACCAGGGCGACCTTTTTAGACCAATGTTTAGTAATTTTATTTATTTATTTTTTCTAGTAACGAACTTTTAACATATTTTTAATTTTTGCACCAAATATATCATAAAATAAAATACTTTGTCATAAAATATATTAAAAATTTTTTGATAAACTGTATAAAAAGTTTAACAACTTTTTGGTATTTTAAGCGATTTTAAAGACAGATAACTATTCTAAACAAAATAATATTTAAAACTTTATATACTTTATACAAACAGAGATAAATTTGGGTGAGTGTGAAGAAAGATATATCGTCCAAAAAATAATAACTTTTGTTCCCCTCCTCAAGAAGCTGTTTAGGGCTTAGTAATGGAAAACACATTAGTGGTACCGACTATACTGCATAACAACTAAAGGATTGGCTACGTAAACTTGGTTTGGCCCATTTGACAAAAAGTACCCTAATTTCTCTCATCAATGTCCCTCTGTGGTGGTGAACGAAACTGATAGCGGCTATATAGAAGAGGCATTTTCAAAAGAGAACTTGACCTGCTGAAACGTGAAAGAGAACTTCTAATTATCTTTTGAAAATTAGGCAAATCAACTGAGAAGCTTTACTGCGCATATCCTATTGACGACAACACTTTTTGTTCATTATTGATTACTAAGCCTAACAGCCCGTCTATACGTAACACAATATGTAAGATTTTTCTGTCAGAGAGTGTCAAATTCGCTCTCTGCGAGAATTATTTCACGTGTAGATTTAAATATTAGTATTATAAGATGTATTATGAGACTGTTGTGATGACATTTCTCTATACAACCATCTTATTAGATGAACTGTCAAAAAAATACACGTACACGTAAGTTTGTTTGTGTGCGTGCATGTGTATTTTGGAAATTACTAAAAAAACATTAATTTTTGTAAAATTGTTTCATTTTTGTGTTTGTTTTACATGTTAAAAAACATTTTTATAAAAATTGTGTTAAAAAAGTGCGAATTGCTTAAATAAAAAGGACATGTTTACTCTGCGACTGACTGAAAATAATGATATCTTATAGAATTTATTAGAATACGTGTACCCCTTATTTAAGATTTAACATAATATAAACAAAATTGTTACTCTCCTCTGCCGGCGTTATCTCACATATTATATCAGCGTTAATCTCAGTTGTAGACCTGGGGTAAGGAAAGAGCTCTAGAGAGGGTGCAGTCAAAATGAAGTTTTATGGCTAATAGTGCAGAAAAAGCTTATTGGTGTACATTAAAGAATTCTTTGGTGCAAAAGAGAGCAGACTTATACTGCGCAAGAAATTTGAGAGCCGTAAATGGTTACATGGTGAAAGTTTCAATGAGTACTTCAGCAACAAACTAATATTGGCAAACGCTATTAAAATCGACGAAGAGGAACTAGTAGATTCCATAATAGATGGCATTCCCGATCCGCACAAGCTACTATACAAAATTTTACTAACAAGATGAAGCTTCGGCGTGCCTTCTCTAGAATAGAACTAAAGTCACCAATGAAACCCAAGAAAAATAATATCAAATGCTTCAACTGAACGTGTTTTCTGCTTTGATTGTGGAAGTATCCAGATTGACTCGCTGCTTGCCCCGAAAGAAAAGATCCTATACATGCAGTAGAGGATGAAAATTATGTTAGATTATTTAATCTTTATTTTGGTAGTAATTTCAGTTGTGGTTTACTTCTAGAATGTCTCATAGACTCGGGACACCCCATCAGTTTTGTGAAACAGCCATGTCTATCAAATAATTTGAAATTAAATAAAAATGTTTTTGTTTCATGTTTTGGTTTAAATAGAAGTAAATTAAGTAAATATACATTTAATTTATATGTGGTTCCTGATGAGTCTTTGTGCATTCAGATAGTTTTGGACAGATAAAAGTATAATGTCAATTGAATGTTTGATAATATTGATGATATAAATTATAATATTGGAGAGAGTGTAAAATACTGTGATAGGGATAATTTTTATAGAAATTTTAATAATACGTATGTGAAACCGGAGCGCCCAAATGAACCAGAGGTTAAGTGTGAGATGCTGTTATTTTTGAACTGTACGAAGCTATTCAATTGTCCTCCAAGATGTCTGTCTTATGCTGAAAAATCAGAATTGCAGAAAAAATGTTCATCCATTGTTTTAGTCAAGAAGACAACTGGAGAGCTGCGAATGTGCGTGAATTATAGAAGGCTGTACAAGGTAACTGCGAAAGACAATTATCCAATTCCCTTGATAGACGATTTGCTCGATAGATTGACTGGTAAGAATATTTTTACTAAACTTGATTTGAAGAACGAGTTCTTTCATGTATATATGCATCCTGATTCAATTAAGTACACCTATTTTGTGATGCCACGGGGTTAATTTGAATTTCTTAAAATGCCATTTGGCTTGAAAAATGCTCCATCTGTATTTCAGAAATTTGTACACAAAGTCTTTCCAGATATGGTACGAGATGACAATGTTATTATATACATGGATGATATAATTATAGCTACAAGAACCATGGATGAACACTTCGAAATATTAGAAGTTTTAAAGCGCCTAGTGAAAAATAATCTCGAGTTGAGACTAGATAAATGTAAATGTCTTAAATCTGAAGTGACATATCTTGGGTATAAGGTTAGTGGCAATGGTATCAAGGCCGACGACAAGGGACTAGAGGCAATACGGACCATCAACATTCAGTTCACAGCTTTTTGGGCCTATGTTCGTATTTTTGGATCTATGTTTGTATTTTCGAAAATATATGACCTCAACCGGTAGGTTAGCAAATTCGTGTTTGGTCCAGAACAGCTGCAATCCTTTGAAATCCTTAAGGAAAAATTAATAGAAGCTCCCATTTTGCCATTGTACAGAAGATTGCACTGAACTTCATTACGATGCTAGTTCAGTAGGATTTGGTGCTATTTTGATGCAAAAAAAGAAAAAACAGGATGGGAGAATGCATCCTATATTTTACTTTTCCGAGAAAACTACTGAGGCAGAATCTAAATACCATAGATTTGAATTGGAAACCCTGGCAATTATATATGCTTTCAAGCGTTTTAGAAGTTATCTTCAAGAAATACCAAATAAATGGTTAGATAATTATCTAACTCTCACGCTCAGCAAGAAAGAGTTAAACCCAAAGATAGCCAGATGGGCCCTAGAACTTTAAAATTACGATTAGACGCTTGAACATCGCGCAGGTGCCAGAATGCAACTTGTTGATGCTCTTAGTCAATAATATCTTAATATTGGAGACAAAGATAGCAAGATGGGCCCTAGAACTTTAAAATTACGATTATACGCTTAAACATCGCGCAGGTGCCAGAATGCAACATGTTGATGCTCTTAGTCAATAATATCTTAATATTGGAGACTAATAGGTTTGAAGAAAATCTCGTCATATGTCCAGGTAAGGATGAGAAACTATCCATATTGAGAGAAGTCTGAAGTTCTACGAAATGAGAAATGGTGTAATATACAGAAAGAAGAATTATACGTTGTTTTGTGTACCCAAAGATATGGAGAGCCAAGTTTTTTATAAATACCATGATAAAATGGGTCATATTGGTGTGGGTAAGATGACTGACTTAATTTGTAAGATATTAGAGAAAAGGTTTTCAAATATTAGAGAAAAGGCGAAAAATCACGTCAGGGATAGAGATCGTTGAATATACCATAAACATTACTGTGTATCGAACGATACGCTATTTTTACTTTTTATACATAGGTTTTGCCATAAGGACTCTTGTAGCGAACACTGTTTTTGTACATGGAACTTTATTCTTGTTCTTTATACAATACCTATGTAAGAACTTTATTAGTATTTTTTACGCATAAACTTTCTCATAAGAAGTTTTGTAACTGTTTTCTATTTATATTTTACACTTAAGTATACATAAGCTATAAAAATATTTTGCAACGTATTTCATTCTTGTTTTTATACGTAAGCATTGTTATTGTACTTAAGAGTAAAAGGTATAAGCAAATTAGAATATAAGGAGGCTATTTTGTATAATAAAGTCAGTGTGGTTATGATATCGAAACCGAAAAGCTGTTTTTACTTCTAAATACGCATGAGTTAAAGGATGCAAAAACTTTTAAATTGGTTTTATTTAGCCTACCAAAGCCAATTGGCAAAGAATTTGTCAGCTTGCTCAATATAAACCCGGCAAGCATTAAGAAACTAGCAACAAAGAGATGCAATGTAGATGACGTACTCTATCTTATCGAGTTTGATCGACAACATGTTTCAAAAGAGAGAGATTATGAAAATAAGATATTTTTATAATATTTCTGTGTATTGGAGAAAACTTCTAAAGGGCAACAAAGGTCCAAGTGTGCTGTGTAAAGAGATGGCGCTAAAAACTGTAGTCGTGTCATTGTGTGTTCAGCCTGCGCAGGAAATCACGATTACGCAGTTTGTTCACTCAACAAAGGTAATAGTGAAGGCAATATAATTTATAAGTGCTACAACTGCATAAAGAGGAACTTAAAAAAAGTTAACCATAGAGCTAATGACCCAAAGTGCCCAAGTCGTCAAGAATATTTAGAAATCCAACATCGAGTAACATCTAGATCTAAGGCGACCAACAGAAGATCTTTTTCGTATTTTAATCAAGATGATCATTATTTTCCTGATTTGCCAAGGCAAGAATCACAAAATAATGCACGTAATTTCCACGCTAATAGTATTTTGTATTCTGAGGTATCTAAAAACAAAAACTATGAAAGGAATAATAATGATAATATTTCAAATAAAAGTCTAATTGCAAATTTTTTGATGCTGTCGATGCTTTGCAAAGATATTAGAATAAGTACGACAAACTACGAGTTTAGGGTATTATGATTCAACATGACATATAATTCAACCGGTAGACACAATGTTCATGTTATGCACTGGAATGCTCAAGTAAACAAGTTTGCAGTCGTAAATTGTCTTGTTGTCTCTGTTTGGCAGTACCAAAGCAGAGTTTGTGAACTATAATTAGACACCAGCAGAATGGAATACGTATTTTCTGTGCCGCTACACACTTCGTCAGCATTCCTGGTATCTTATCCATATTGATTTCGTTGAAACCTAAACACAAGGCATAACAACTGAGCCAGCAGTTGCCCAGCTGAAATACGTTTTACACAAGAGGAAAATCGATATTCTCCTTTTAAATGAGACTTTTTTGAAACTATACCACAAAATTAAAATTGGAGGCTATACAATTTATAAAGAGGATCAATCTACGCATGGCGAACGAGTTCTAATTACTATTAAAGGTTATTACCAAAAACAAAAACAAGTACTGAAAAACAAGCTGAAAGTATTTCAGTACAAGTTATGATTAATTTACTTCAGCGTATGAACTGAATTCATACTACCAATTTTAAAGCCAATTTGGATAAATTAGCAAACTACTATTTTATCTTCGGTGATTTGAATGCCTTACATATACATTGGAATTGTATGTCAGATAATTCGGCTGGTAAAGAGCTCTACAACCACTGCCTTCAATACAACTACTACATTTATTACCCAAATGAATATACTCGCTTTGTAAAAACTATCAACCCTGTTCAACCATCTATAGCAGATATTATTTTATCTAATTCATGACTCCATTTTTCAAATCTTAAGACACATACAAACGTTTTAAAATTGAACCATATACATATATATTGTGTTATTTTTGGACAAGTTCAAAACATGACATATTCAGTTCCCTGATTTAATATGTGAGATAACGCCGCAGAGGAGAATAACCATTTTGTTTATATTATGTTAAATCTTAAATAAGGGGTACACGTATTTTAATAAATCCTATAAGATATAATTATTTTCAATCAGTCACAGAGTAAACATGTTCTTTTTATTTAAGCAATTCGCACTTTTTTAGCACAATTTTTATAAAAATGTTTTCTAACATGTAAAACAAGCATTAAAAGGAAACAATTTTACAAAAAAAAAAAAAAAAAAAAAAAACATTGTTTTTCAGGTGATTTCCAAAATACACATGCACATACACAAACAAACGTTCGTATATGTGTATTTTTTTTGACAGTTTATCTTATAAGATGGTTGTGTAGAGAAATCTCATAACAACAGTCTCATAATACATCTTATAATAATAATATTTGAATCTAAACGTGAAATAATTCTCTCAGAGAGCGAATTTGACACTCTCTGACACAAAAATCTTACATATTATGTTACGTCTAGGCGGGCTGTAAAGAAGCGTGTAATAAAATAACTGTCGGTCATAAAAGTTCTTGGCAACGAGAAATCCCTGATATTAGTAAAATATTAATTAGAGAAATAAATACAAAGGTAAATTTCAAAGATGTAGAGATTTTAATTATAAAAATCATTAGAAAAGTGTTTTGAAGCTATTAAATAAACTAATTGATTTCCATCTTAATAAAGAACAAAATGAATTATGTTTAAAATATATTTCAAATGGAAAGTAAAAAAAGCCCTTAAATGAAACAAAATATGCTTTACTTATCTTCATGTAAACGGTGAAGTTTTAAAAACTGGCGCTGAAAAGGCCAACTCAATATCAAACGTATTTGGTAATTCGTAATGTCAATATTAGACGTATTTGGTAATTGTTCTCCTATGGACACAGCTATCACTATATTTGTTAATAATCTTAACTTAAAATTCTTGACAGATCGACGATGAAACTTACCTATCAACTCAGCTGAAGTTAAATCATTTGTACTTTTATTAAGAAACAATAAAGCTCCTGGGTTAGATGGCACTAATAGCATTGTCTTTAAAAACATATTCGATTACTCTTTTGAACTCTTAAGTAAACTTTTAAATTCTTTCTCAAGAGAAGGATATTTTCCTACAATTTTTAAGAGGGCAAATGCCATCCTAATCTCCATGCTAGGAAAGGATCTTAAACAACCTTCCAGCTATAGATCAATCACCATGCTAAGCCTGTAACGTGTAGTTGCAAACATTACACAACCAACATATTAATACATTGTAACTACTTTAGTAGTTACAATACAATAAGAGAATTTATAATTCTCATTTATTTTATATAAATTTAAACATAAATAATAGAGATGGGGCGATACTTTTGAGCAACAACCGAAGTACCGATTCGGTTTCTGCTCCCGAGGGGGAGCAAGAACCGAAGTACCGATCTTATTATACTTTGCTCCTAGGGATCAAAGTATCGCCAGATATAACCGAAGATCTTTCTTCCGAACCGTAGCCGAACCTGTAGTTACCCGGCCGAGAGCCGAAGAATTTATCTCTTTGGATTATAGTATTATCATCGCAATTAGCCGATTGAGAGTTGAAAAATTTTATCTCATCGGATCGTATTTGTTATAGAATAACTCATACGATTTTAGCTAGCCGACCGAGAGCCGAAGAATTTATCTCATATTTATCTCATCTAGTTAACCGAGAATTTTAGATTTTTTCTAGTCTAAATAATATTATGAACCCTCTACAATTTGATTTCCGCAAGGAGAACTACTGTGCATCAACTAAAAAGAGTAGTTAATTTTTTTGAAGCGAACAAAAGAAATCGTAAGATCTTTGGAGTTATTTTTCTTGACATTGAAAAAGCTTTCGATTCAATATTGCATGATGTTCTAATTTGTAAACTAAATTCCTTCATACCTTGTGCAGCGTATCTGCAAAAGATAAAGTTTTCATTTGTTGTTTCTATAGATAACACGCTATCTAGTGATAGACAAATTATTATAAAAATTATTATATTAAAAATATCTTTATTTTTGTTCCATTTATCATTCGGGATATTTGAGACACAAATTATTTTTTATAACAACTAAAATTTCTCAATTCCAAAAACTCGAAATCATTTTTCTTTATTTGCCACAACTTCTAACCCTGACTAAACGGAAACTTACAACAGGGTGTTAATTTATTATTAACTTCATATTGGCAAACAACTGTTGTCTAAAAAAATGACAGCTGATTTTGTTTACATTTTTCTCAAAGTTTTGTTATTGTTTTTGTTTTCACTTTCAATGAATCTTCAACCGCTTTGTTTTGTTAGTAATTTTGCAGTCTTCCTGTATTTGTTAATTAATATTGACTTAAGTGGTTTACTACGTTTTAAAATAGAATAAAAATATAATAACTATTAAATAATATGCGTATACATATATTTTAGACAATTAATTTAAAAGCAATTTTGATTAATAAAATTAAATAAAAAATCAAGTGAGTGAAGTCAAATTTAAAAATAACAACAAAAACAAAGAGAAAAAACAACAGAACTTTTGGAACTTTTAGAAAGAGTAAAAGGGGAGAAAGTTATTTTTGGTCCATAGAAGTTTTTTTTATTTTTAGCCACATTGTGGTGTCGTTGTGATGCGATTTTAATTAAAGCAAACAGACGGACATAATATCTGTATACACACATACACCCAACATAAGCAGCTGTTTGGTGTTTTGTTAATGTTACAATTCACATATTTTCTGTAGTGTGTACTTGTGTGGTTATATTTATTCAGTTTTGTTTTCATTAGTTTTGCATATTTCTGCAGCCCGAAATTCAAAACAACAATCGAGTTTTGTAGGGTGAACTTTGTTGAGTTAATAAAAGTGAAATTTTTATCAAAGATTTTTGTCTTCCTTATTGTTTTTTTTTTTTAATTTGTGTAACGAAGTTTGTATTTTCATCATCAAGTGAAAAAAGTGGTAAAAACGAAACGCTAGGTATAAAAAACAACAACAACAAAAAAATAATAAAAAAGTAAAGAGAATATATAAAATAAAAGTAAAGAAGTAAAAATTTTGTGAAATAATTTCTATTGCATAAAATCTAATCAGAATAATAAAGAAAAAAGAATAATTATTAAAGAAAATTAAAAACAAATCGTATTAGAATATGGAATGTCCGGAAGCAGTGGATAAATATACCAAGAAACAAAAAATATGTAATGATAGTGGTATCTCCGAATTAGGTGACGAAGCCTTTAATGATTTAGATGACAAAAAAGAAAACTCAAAAAATGAAGATTTTGAAGAATCTTTATGGTGGACAATTCCGGATTTGGTTTTGCTAAAAATTCTCTCCTATCTTTCCATTAAAGATGTGGCCAATGTTACGGCCACTTGCCGTCGTTGGTACCAGTTGGCTAATGATGATATAATGTGGAAACATCGTTTTCAGGAACATTTTCGTACGGACCCAGCCATACCTTTGAAACCTGGTATGTATGACCTAATTCATTATCATATTTTTTTTTTTTTTTTGGTTGCTTTAATATGTCAAGGTTATTGCATTTATTTGTGCACAATCCTCAACAGGTGCTTCTAGTTGGAAAAATGAATATGTCCGTTTGACCTGGCGCATACCATTTGTTCAGACCCAATATCTTAAAGGTCATGCTCATCAAGTTCTACATGTTAGTTTTTCGCATAATGGTGAAATGTTTGCTACCTGTTCCAAGGATGGTTATGTTATTGTAAGTATGATTAAAATTATGTACGTATGTACAATGGTTTGGCTCCAAAAC
This sequence comes from Protocalliphora azurea, assembly GCA_932274085.1. Lineage (NCBI taxonomy): Eukaryota > Metazoa > Arthropoda > Insecta > Diptera > Calliphoridae > Protocalliphora > Protocalliphora azurea. Next base: position 42,766,882 of record OW026520.1, read on the forward strand.
AACAGTTATCGATATTCCCACCTCAAATAAACGTTTTCTTCTTTTTAAGATACTTTTTCTCCAATTGTTTGAGAAGAGACAACAATGGGTGTCTTAAGCTCGATTGAAGCAAAAAAATATATTTTTTCGGCTTTTTGGATTTCGTTTTTATTTTGTTCCAAAAAAAAAGATTAAAAAAATTACATATTATAGATCAAGTGAAAAATCGAACTTAATGAAATAACGGAAATTTTGGACTAGGTCCGATTTTATCAAAAATTTTAAAATTATACCCAACATTATCGTATTATTTCTTTTTTTTTTTTTTTGTATTTAAATATTTGATATAATTGCCTAATAACATTACTCCTATCCTTACAATTATACCAATATGATATTTTTTTTTTAATTCAAACGAATTAAAATTTTATTCGAATTTCTCTAAACATATTTTCCACTCTATTTCATATATTCTAAATTTTTGCAATACTGGTATGAAAATACACGCATTGCCTTTTACTTATATGAATTTTATAAAGTTTTATATGATAAAATTCGAATATGAATGAATTTTAAAAATTGAAAAAAACCTTTTCGATACAATTGTGTAAATATTATAAAACATAATAACTTTTATATAAAAACTTAAAATTTGTATTTTTTTAGTGAAAAACTTTAAAATCTCGGAAATACTCGCAAAGGTTTTCGTGTAAAAAAAATAATAGTTTTTTACAATATTTAGTAATGCAATACATAGTTTTAAAAGTTAATGACTTTAATGAATATTCACTAATCTCTTTCAAAAACTTCGATATTTCTTACGAAAAGTCTAGTTCCAGTCAGCGGACTTAATAGTATCCATCCAAAATTTATTTAATATTTTAAATACTTTTAGAGCTCATATTTCTATTTACGATCATATAATCAAGTCAAAAGGAACAATTTTATGGATAAAATTTAAAAATTTATCCAATAGTAAGAATGTTATATTCGGCTTAGCCGAATCTATATACCCATCATCTATAAAGTCGGCGGACCACGTCCATTCTTTGTTTCCGAGTTTACATTGGTCTTTTAACTATTTATGTAAAATTTCATTGATTTACATGGGCTTTGTTTCAAGCCCATACTTATGTAAGGAGCGATAGTATGGAACGGTAGGAGCTATTACCATGGGACCATTTTGGAAATTTCGGATGACATCCCTGACAATATTGATTATTGTATTCCCAAACCCTTTCTGGCTTCTCAGTTTCAATCTCAGCCGATCCCACTATAAAAGACGGATCGATTAAGGTTTACACTGATGGATCCAATTTTTCTGAAGGTGTTGGGGGAGGAACATCTTTAAATTGCTGGACCACTGCACTGCTCTTCAAGCGGAGATCTCAGCCATTAGGAGACCAGTAAATTGACTAATGTACTATAGAGTATTCGGAGTGTATATTCAAATTTGTACCGATAGTTAACCCGCGATTAAGTCCCTTTCGGATGTCTATTCTACATTCAGGCTGCTACATGAATGCCGGACATCTTTAAATGATATGGCGAGACATTCAAACCTAGGGTTGATTTGGATAAGGGGTCACGCAAGTACCCCGGGCAGCATTATTGCGGATGAATTAGCCAGAACCGGTTCCGTTCTTCAAAGTGAAGAAACGGACCAACTAGTTGGCATACTGCTGTCATCTTGCAGATCAGTGGTAATGAAGGACTTGTCGAGAATAGCTCAACAAAGATGGACAAACGAATCCGCATGTTCTATCTCGAGACAGATATGGCCCCGGTACGATTAGAAACGGTAGAGTTTCATTCTGGGATTGCCAAGGCGTCAGCTACGAACACTTGTATTGAATTGCTGGTGCACACGCTAGGAGTCTAGGACTCCCTTTTAACGACTATTGCAGAAGTTGCTTTAACGAGAAGTAGGAAGAGACAGTAGAACATTTTCTTTGTCACTGTTCTGCTCTTAAGAATATAGGGACATCTGTATTTGGTGGTCCATATATGCACTGGTTATCTGATCTATCTGCAATTGATGTCAAACGGATCAGATCTTTTATTAGTACGTCAGTTCGATTCAAACCTATTCTCGGAAATGTGAGTACACACATGATCCATTAGGATAACACAACGGGACCAGTAGTACCCAAGTGAGCTGTATAATATACATTTACAGCAGCCCATCTAGCCTAACCTACATGCTTTGTAGTAAAAGATATCGGTAATTTTATAGATAGATCTCATCGGTGTATTCATAGTTTTATAAACCAATAAAGGTTTTTTTATACCAATATTTATGCAAAATCTGTTCGCGTTAATCGCGCAAAAGATGGAAATTTGAAATTAAAAATTAAAATAAAAAATTAATTAATAAATAAATGAATAATTATAGAACATCTTAAATACGTATTTTATGTAATTTCAATAAAAGCTGTGTTTTTCAATCGCGAAAAACTTACATTTTATTATTTAATAATTAGCATGAGGATTTTCATGCTAATGCTTGTTTGTAACCGATCATATAAATACAATTTAAAGTAATTATCTATCTGAATCACACATTTTTATTGAAAAATAGTATAGATTTATAGGATTTTTTGCTAGAATTCAAGTTGAAACGAAATGTGTGTAAGCCTTGAATCCAGTACCAAGCATTGAATTAAACTTGTATTATACTTCAATAGCGTTCTCCAGTAAAAAGGAAATTAAATTCAAGTCAATTTTATTTTATATTTTTGTTACAATAACCGATTTTCCAAGTGTCGAAATAAATTGGCCAAGTAATTTATTTTGATATTGGGTAATGCAATAAAGTTATTAGATAATTAAGTAGAGTTGTATTGCGGATAATCCTACAATTCGATATTTGTGCTGATAATATATGCGGTTTTTTGAAACAATCTGTAAAAGCTGGAATTATCGTCATGGAGAACAATCAAGGTTTGGCAGATAATTTTCATAACTTCTTGGAAGACTTTTGGTAAACAAATAATATCATATTACTCACAACTAATATTACATTTATACTGCAAACGCACACTACCAAAGTAGTGTATTATAAATGTAATATTTCTCCAGAAACAAGCGACCGTTTGATTTTAAAGACTTCATCTGTGTGCAACATTTATGGAATTGGGCTATTTTTTTCGGATTTATACGCATAGATCCAAATTCTGTCATCTGTAACAATTTCATTGTTGATGATCTTTTGTTTCGGATTCATACGCATAAATCCAAATTTTGTCATCTGTAACAATTTCATAAACACGATATATAATTTTTAGTTTAATTAATGCCCTGGAATTTCTTGATCATACGATATGTCATACGTCTGAGTTGCGTAATCAGTGCACGCACAGCATCAGCAAAACATCCATTTTTATAAGGCCTTCACAAAATTCATTCTGGAGCCAATAGTACCCATGATTTGATTCCGGATACAAGCGATATAAGGTGGCTGCCTTCATGGAGGTTCATTTCTAAAAGTTAATTAGAGTTAAAAAATATATTGTTTTTCAATTAATCCACATCTAAAGTTATAAAAAATCATTGCATGAAAATTTTGATTGTAAAATTTAATTTTTTGAAAAGATTTTCTGAGAATGTAAAACCTTAAAAACATCATATTTTATGATTCCGTTGTCTGATTTAACGTAAGTTGCGAAGTTTTGCCATTTGGCAAAACAGAAATTGCACCCCTCGTAATATATATTAATAGAATATAGTTTCAAATCAATAAATAAATCATTTACTTCCTAAATCATTTAAATATTTGACCTTCAGGGTTAAATAATTAAACAAGATTATGTGCTGGTCATTTTCATATGCATTATTAAATGAATTATTTATATTTAAAATTATTGAACACACACGATTTAGTTATTGAAGCAGACGTCATTGCCATTAAAAATTAAATATATTAGTATTTAGTTTTCATAGAAGAAAATATTAAATACCTAATTAACAAATAATTTAGTGCATTCAATTTACTTATATTCTATAATTTACTGATAACCCCAAGCTTTGTCGCCTAACGTGTTTATTTTGCTTTCAATTTTGGTCATGACAATGCTTAGATTTCTTTTAAAACATTTTTAGTACAAAACTTACAAGATCGCTTTTCGAGTACAACAGGTTAATGTTAACAGCGGGTTTCACCAAATTTATTTTGAGCCAAATTTATTTTTATCCCAATGGATATCGTAAAGAAATAAGTCCCATATTAGGTCTCCTTAGAGACCTTATAATTGATTATATTATAATATATAATAGAGCGTATTATCTGTAATACAATTTTTAATATATTTTAGATTTGGAATTCTGGTCATCCTTGTACCGAAAAATATTCACACAATATGAAACAATTCAGTTGGAAATATACACAATACTCACAATTTAATCAAAGCGATACTTTGCTTTTAGTATCCGGTGTACATTTTGGTACACCACATAGTACGTCCGGAGAAATTGCTGTATTTACAGTGGGTGAAAAAGGTTACATTCCAAAGTTTTAAAACACTTTAATGTAAAAAATAAAATTAAATTTTCTTTTAATAGATGGTTCCCATTTGCGTTGTCGTGTTTTAAATCGTCCTTATGACATATTTGGTACCTGGTTTAGTGATCAATATCTAATATCGGGTGATTTACATTGGTTAGCGCATTTGGTAAGCACTTCAGTATTGTGGTTAAATAAAGCAAACCAAGAGGTAGATTCTGAGCACGTGCCCATTATGAATCAATTGTATAAGTTTTATAACCGTAATGCCAGTTCTGTGAGGGCCATAATGATGGCCAAATGTCCCTGGTTGGATGAAACAAATGATCCTTTAGCAGAACAGAATCTCGTTAATGAAACTAAAGAAGAGGTATAGTATTTCATTCGAATTAAAAAACAATTTAAATAAATTTGAGTATAATTGTTATATAGAACAAAGACATAGAAATGGAGCAGGATTCATCACAAAATGATACAGTGGGAAATCCTCTATCACACATGGCCACTCTTAGACATTCTCCCACAACATCTAGTCCTCACACTTTAGACGACTCTTTACCGTCCACTTCGTCGGGTCGTTCTACTCTACAAAATGATGATATTTCCATACATTTTGCTGAAGAATATCGACGTTTATTTAATAATGATATTAGTCCTGATGACTCAGGTAATGAAGATGAAGAAGAAGATGAGCCTATGGAGGCAGCTGAAGAATATGATGATATGGAAAATGCTATACCAAAATATTTAATATTTTCTACGGGTTCTAAAACCTATACACCACATCAGATTGGCATTAAACGCATTAAGCATGTTACTTTCCCAAAAAAACTTGATCCTGGACCTTCACTAAAGGAACGCATTGCCGCCAAAAAAGCAGAAAAAAAGGTTGGATGATTTTTAGAAGAAATTAAAAAAATATGTATTAATTTTTATAATTCTAGAATCAAATAAGAGACCCTGATCCTGATTGGTGGAATTATGATGCTGTTGCTGATCGTTTTGATAAAGTCGATAAAGTCATTGATTTACATGGTCATATTATTGGCATGGCATTAAGTCCTGATCATAGGTTTTTAATTTAATGGCTTGTTTAAAATACCTTTTTTATAGCATTTCTCTTCTAGATACCTTTATGTCAATACCCGTCCTTGGCCCGAAAATTATATCATATCAAATGCTTTGGAACCACCACCAATTGCCCAAGAAATTGACATACATGTCATTGATCTCATGACTCTTAAACGAGTTGGCAATATGTTGCGGGCCCATAAGGCCTATACACCTAGCACAGAGTGTTTCTTTATATTCCTAGATGTTTGTGATGATTATGTAGCCAGGTATTTTTGAAAGGTATTTTTCACAGTTGTAAATTTATGTTATAATTGTTTTTCCATTTCTAGTGGTGCCGAAGATATGCATGCTTATTTATGGGATCGTTATTATGGTGTATCCTTGGCTAAGTACAAACATGTCGATGTGGTAAATAGTGTAGCTTTTAATCCAAGAGATTCGGAAATGTTAGTTACTACCAGTGATGATTTTACAATAAAGGTAAGTAATTAAAAGTGTATACTAAGATTATACATTGATTAAAAATAATATAATAAAACAAGTTAGAGTACTATATTCGGCAGTGCCGAATCTTATATACCCTACACCCGTGATGAGGTGTTATATAAAAATTTTATATATTTTACATTTAATGAAAAAACAATAATACTAAATAAAAGCAACATTAATTAAAATAAGAGTATGGTGAAAATTATATTGATTGATTTGAAAATTCGAAATACCAAAAAGATATTTGTGGCAGATGTGTACAATTTCGTATGCTGATATCTCGAGTAGTACTGGATCGATTTAGTTAATTTTTTAAACACTAAAGTTCTGAAAAAAATGTCATAATTTTCTGTAAAGTAACGAAGGCTCAAAAAGTTGAAAAAAACCAAATATGCTTTTTCGCTATTTTAGTTCTATTCCAAAGTTACTTTATAGAAAATATCGACCATGATGGTCGATAATATCAATTCAATGTAATCATCGAATGACTACCCTTAAAGGTTTCGACGTACTTCAAACCAAGAGAAAACTTTTTATGCCATACAGTATAATCAAACCAATAATTCGCCTTATTATTGAATACTAGATTATACCCGGGGTGCTCCTCTATCTCCATCATATTGAAATAAAAATTTTTACTAAAACTTATTTTTAAAATAATATAATAAAAAATGTTAGTAATTGTAATCGTAAAGTATATGGGGATTTCTTCAAATTCGCTTACTTTTGGTTCAAAAAAATTTGACTTTTTTGTTGGCACATCAACGCTATTTTATACCATCATTAACTGGTTTTAATGAAACACAAATCTGTTCGCGTGAATGACTTTTCGCAAACGGCGTCAGTGTTATGGAGGTTTAAGACAAAAAGTTAAAAATAAATCCAAAAAATCTACGAGGGCGGATCAATAAGTCCGTGACTATTCGAACTTCCCCCGTAGTTATATGAAATGCAACAATATTCCCATCAAGTACCACCTGTTGAAGGACTACTGTCAAATTTTAAGCAATTGTCGACATTTACGTTTAACAGCTAATCAAAACATACAATCTCGTGTATTTTTCTAAAAATGGAAAAAAGTGAATTTCGAGTGTTCATTAAACATTATTTGTTACGAAAAAAAAACGTCAATCAAACCAAGGAAAAGCTCGATAAATACTATGGGGACTCTGCACCATCGATTTCAATGGTAAAAAAGTGGTTTACTGATTTTCGTTGTGGTCGCACAAGTACAAGCGACGCTGAACGTTCTGGACGGCCAATTGAGGTCAGAACACCCGAAAATGTCGAAAAAATCCACGATATGGTGTTGGCCGACCGAAGAGTAAAAGTGCGTGAGATTGTTGATGCCATAGGCATTTCATGTGGCAGTGTGGTTTCGATTTTAAATGATCAGCTGGGTTTAAGAAAGTTGTCTGCAAGATGGGTGCCGCATTTGCTCTCAATTGACTATAAACGTAAACGTGTGACAACTTTAAAGGATTGTTTGGAGTTGTTTATCCGCATTCCGAATGAGTTTTTGCGGCGTTTTGTAACTGTGGATGAAACATGGATCCATTACTGTACTCTGGAGACCAAACAGCAGTCTAAACAATGGGTTTCTCCGGGTGAACCTGCTCCGAAGAAGGCCAAGGTAAGTTTGTCGGTCAATAAGGTGATGACAACAGTTTTTTGGGATGCACGCGGGATAATCCACATCGATTACCTTCAAAAGGGAAAAACAATAATCGGCGAATATTATGCCAAATTATTAGACCGATTTAATGAGGATTTAAAAAGGAAACGACCCCATATGGTCAAGAAAAAAGTTCTTTTTTATCAACTTAATGCATTGGGCTATGAATTGGTACCTCATCCGGATTTAGCCCCTAGTGACTACTTCCTATTTCTAAACCTAAAGAAATGGCTAGGTGGAAAGAGATTCAGCTCCAACGATGAAATTATTGACCAAACAAATGTCTATTTTAAGGAACTCGAAAAAACCTATTTTTTACGCAAAGTAAATGACGACACTTGCTCAAAATTTGACAGTAGTCTATTAACAGGTGGTACTTGAAGGAAAAAAGTCACGTACTTATTGATCCGCCCTCGTATTTTTAACAACATATAAAAAATTACTAAATGTGAATTATCTACATCAATATGTCTAAAATACAAATTAAAAGTAATGTCGAAGATAATAGCGATCATGGTGGTTTTATTAAAAATTTAATCAACAAAGTATGTATAGATTTTTTTTTTTTAATTTTTTAACATTTGTTGATACATTTTTAATATCTGACAACCAAAAAAACTCTTAAATGATATTAACTGACAAGACATAACCATTTATGTTATGGTAGTTAAAAATCAAAAATTAAAAAATAAATAAAAATGAAATTTTAAGTCCGATGTCAAAAATAAATGTACATATGTAACCTACATATTGAACGGGGCTTACAGTATAAGGAATCTACACTATAATATTAATACCAATAATATTAAGATTGAGGCCATTATGGAATCCTTAGAATCATTACGCATGCAGAACTTCCTATTCGAATTGATCATCCTAACGGTTAATCGTTATACTGGTCACAGGTAAATTTCTTCCCACGATCATCGATGTCATGCAGAGGTGCCCTCATGGGCCACTAGCAAACTTTTAGGAGTTGACCCGGAGAAAACGGAGCTACTTCTTTTCAGCAGAAGGTACAAGATAGAGTAGTTTAGGCTACTAAGGTGAATTGAACTAAAACTAGCGAGCGAAGCCAAATATCTGGGAGTGTTACTTGATAGCAAGTTATCTCTTGGAAGAGGAATACACAGGAAAGACTTAAAAGGAGTCTCAATGCCTACTACGCATGCAAAAACTCCATAGGTAAGAGCTGGGGTCTTAAGCTGAAGGTAGTAAACTGGATTTACATATTGATAATGAGACCAATTCTAACATATGGGTGTTTAGTATGGTGGGTGGCAATGAAAATAGGAAGTCGCAGGAATCTTCTGTCTAAAGCACAGAGATGCGCTACAATTGGCATCACTGGTGCACACCTCAGACGGCACAGGACGTCATTCTGCATCCCCTACCCATTGAGGAGTATGTAACGGGAATGGTCGCAAGGTGCCTGCTTAGACTTAATGAATTAGGTTTTGTTGCCGCCGATATTTACTTAAAAATTGTATGTTTTAATTTTTATACGTTGCTAGTTTAATTACAGCATTTCATATTAATTGCTTAGCGTTATGTGTAAATCTTTTGTTTGGGTACTTCTCACTAAATTATTAAAATTTTATCTATTCTTATTTTCGTACATACACTAGTACATACCCTGCCTGCCACTTGAATAAGGAATCACATTTTTTAACTTTAATTAAGTATATCTCTTAAACTAAAGCTCAGAAAAAAATAATTTTTTTCACAACCAAATTTCAAGGTGTTAGCTTTAGTTTCCCGAAGAATTAAAAAATATACATATTTTTATTATACTAAAATTATGCATTTATTTAAACACATGTATTTCTGTGGTACTATTTCGTCTGTCACTTGAATAAGGAATTCTTTTAATATTAATCAGGAAGGCTATGATTTGAATTTTTTTCAATATAAACGGCTAGAGAATTTTTAAGTTGATAGTTTTTAAATAGTTTTTATACAAAATAGGACGTGGTAAGGCTCTTAATAACTCTGATAAAGGAAAAATTCTGATTTTGAAATCTCAGGGTCAGAATCCGGTCCAAATAGTCAAAAACATTAATAGAGGAAAGACAGTTGTGTACAATTATTTAAATAACGTGGAAAGATATGAAAAAAACATGAAAGGGCGGAAGAAAATGGCAACAACTCCAAAAGAAAGTCGAAAAATTCTTTGAATTGTATCAAATTCTGCCATGTTGGTATCAAAAATACGTGAAAAAAAGTGGAGCCAGTGCCAGTCTAAGAACAGTGCACCGTATTTTAAAGTCGTGCCCATACATAGCCCGACGAAAACTGCAAAAAAACACCACTTAATGAAAAACGCAAATCATAACGTCTACAGTTTGCCAAAAATACAATGACATGGTCCGACAAATGGTTTAAAGTTTTATTTTCCGATGAAAAAGTTTAATATTGATGGTCCCGACGGGTATAACTATTACTTCCTTGACCTAAATAAAGAGGAATTATTTTTTAGCCCCAGACTCAGCAGAGAGGGCAGAATAATGGTATGGGGTGCCATTTCGTATTATGGTACCATATAATTGGTTTTTGTATCCAACAAAATGACTGCAACGACTTACAAAAACATCTTTGCACCCATACCTTGGACGTACCAACACGACAACGCTCCGATTCATACCACCAGAGCAGTAAAACAATGGAATAATCAACAAGGCGTTCAACTTTTGGATTGGCCCCCATATTCACCAGACCTGAATCCAATGGAAAAAGTCTTGGGTTGTCTTGCAAGAAAAGTTTATGAAGGAGGAAAACAATTTGAGACGATAAAATCCTTGAAGGATGCAATAACGGAAGCATGGAGTTCAATTTCGCTAAATTACTTAGAATCATTATACAAGTCGATGCCAAATCGCATTTTTGAGGTTATTTCTAAAAATAATTTTAGTACTCATTACTAATTTAATGCTAGAAGATAATAACTTTCATTTTTATAACCTAAAATTTAAAAAATAAATTACAGTTTGTTTTGTTTTAAAATATTCCTTATTCAAGTGACACACGAAAAAGTACCACACAAATACATGTCTTTAAATAAATTCATAATTTTAGTATAATAAAATATGTATATTTTTTATTTCTTCAGGAAAATAAAGCCAACACTTTGAAATTTGGTTGAGCAAAAAATTATTTTTTTCTGAACTTTAGTTTAGGAGATATACTTAATTAAAGTTAAAAAATGTGATTCCTTATTCAAGTAGCAGGCAGTGTATTTACATCTTTACTATTTTTTACGTATTTTTATGTAATATTTCTCCTCGAAATTAGCGCTAAAAGAACTTGTTTTGTAAAAGCTAATTGTCCTTTATAATATGTCATGTAGGCATCTGAGGCTAGAGGCAAATGATTTTAGATAAAAAAAAGTAGTCGGTCAGAGGCACGGTAATAGACAAAATTGTTTCAAGCGCTCGTTTGTACTCTCGTTTGTTCGCTAGTTTATGATTTAATATATAGGTTAACAAAATAAATGTTTTATATTGAGGCACAATTGATGCTATTAGGTTTTGTTTTTTATTTAAAGCCGGCTCAAATTCACTGTGCCGCAACAGGGCTAATGGAATCAATCATAACAGAACATTCCAAACTTTTAAACGTGGAAACTTCTACTCTTATTATTCCAAGTATGGACCATTGGTCAGTTGTGAGAAACTATTTAGTGGAGTATCGATATATTCTGATGGATCCAAAATGGATATAGACACTGGTGCAGACGTCTATTTTCTAGAGGGAAATATCAGGAAATCGTATAGGCTCCTGGATAGGCAGAAATTCTAAGTATTATTGAAGCCACGGAATTGATAGTGCTCAGAGATCTGAAGGGACATTTTGTCAAGTCTAGGATAGTTAACGACTGCAGAAATGCTCTTAGAGAATTAATGAGAGAGTATCGGATAAGATTCTGCTGGGTACCGGGGCACTGCGATATAGTAGGCAATGAAATAGCTGATGAATTAGCTCAAAATGGCTCTGCTTTGGTTAGGGCTGAAAGTGAAAGTAGTGTGAAACCACCATTATGCTTTTACTTCAGGGTATTTAAGGAACAGATTCGGGATAGAACCAATCATACATGGAATAGCAGAACGGACTGTAAAGTATTAAGGTCTTAATGGCCGAAACTTGGTATGACAGATACAAATCTACTATTAGGCATGAAAAGGTGAAACCTGAAAACCTTAATAGGTATATTGACAGGTTATTCAGTCGTTTCATGGCCGGATTGGAGATCGTTTCCGGGATCAATCTAGGAAACTTGATAGGATTCGTCTTAGGAATAGACTGGTTAAGGAACTGGCGTTGGCTTGGAGTAAACGTGGTGGGGCAGTAGACTTTTTTTTCACTATCTTATATCTATCTTTCTATCCATATATCTTCTTTTTGTCTCACTTTTCTCATCATCTATATCTGAACTTTTTCTTTTCTTCTTTCCTCTATCCTTTTACTCTTCCGAAGGGACTTACAATGGACCTATAGGTCTGCGAGTGGATGTTTCATGTTTCATCTAATGAAACTTGTACTACTCTTCTCTACCTACCTACCTAACTAAAACTTATAGTTTGTTTTTGTAAGAAAATAACAATAATGACCTCTACACCATCTTCTTACCCCTCATTTTTCCATTGTTTTATGACGGTTAATTTAGAAATTCTTAATTTTTACAACTTTAAAGACATCTAGGGCTATGTGTGGCAAGTTGGAGAATTGACTTGTACTACAATTTTGTAGCATCATTTCTTGTCTATGCTCTGTTACCTAGAAAATTTTATAACCTAAAAACTCCTCAGGGAAGAATACTTTCTTTGGTCGTCAATGGATTAAAAATGTGACGTAATGGAGAAAAGCCGAAATGTTCCTGGTGATTGGAATAACCATACCTACAATATCTGCAACATATTTTTCATGATGCTTTTTAGTGTTAACCCTTAGTACACACATATTTCATATTTATCAAATTTATTTTAAATACATATTTTATTTATAAGGCAATACTTAATTTTAATAATTTCTAATATATATTTTTAGATTTGGCGATCGCGTTCTAAAGCTAAAGAACTCAAAATTGATACTACAAATAATACTGAGGCATTTGATTTAAAATTAAATAATTCTGCATAAATTTATATTATAAGAAGAAAAAAAGACACTTAAACCAATATGCGGCAATATTTAAAAAAATCAAACAACAAAATATACTTAAATGTGAATTAGTTTATTGTAGACTCTATGTAGACTGTAGTCAACAAAAAGTATGTTTAAAAAACTGTAGAACAGTTTTATTTGTTAAATGTTAAAAAAATGAAATACTACTATTTGAGATTAAAGATTCTTATTAAGCAAAAAACACATTAATGTTATAATTAAAAAATATTTAATATATAGAATTTTAAATAAAAAATACATCTTTTGAGAAAAATTAATTGCGTATTACTAAAAAAATATATTATCTTTCCCCTTTCTTTTTTTAAATATATATTTTTTATATCATCGTTTTTTATGTTAAACTATAATTATGTATAACTTGTTATTAAATATATATTTTGCTAATAAATTGCAAGAAAAAACTAAAAATTTAAAAATGTGTTTATAATAATTTTTGTAAAAAAGTTTACAAAAAAAAAGCTGTAAGTGTGTCCAAATGTACTTTTAACTCCTTTTTAATAACATTAACTTTTTAACTTTATATTTTTTATACAATTTCTTTAATGTTTAATGAGGATTTTTAGTATTTATAAAATTACTTATTTTTATATTTAGGTATGTATGTATATATATTAACAATAAATGAAACATTAATTTATAATTTGAAATTAATTATTAGATTGTGCTTCATCTTTGTGATCATCATGATCTGGACAGGGTTCTTTATCATTATGATTATGTTCATCATGTTTGCGATTTTTACGTCTTTTTTCGGGATGACCAAAACAATTTTCACATTCTTCATCGTCTTCCGAAGAACTTTCACCAAAAGCTACTGGCTTTTTATAAATGCAGCAACCTAATGAGCAAATTAAATTTATTAGAATTTTCTTAGATTTTTATTAAAAAAAAACTTACATTTCGATTTCTTTTTGCCCATGTGTTCATTGTCGACAGTCCCTTCCTGCCAGCCTACTTTTTTCTCACTTTTGGGTTTTTTCAAGCGTAGCCTTAAAACTGGCTGAGACTAGAAAATGACATAAGATAATAAAATAGTTTCTAAATTCTATTTGTAGAAAAGAGTGATTTAAATTAATAAATTATTAAATAATATACATGGAATAATTGTGAAGTATTCAGATTATTGCATAAGCACAAATTAATTAATTTTCTTATATTTATAATAGTATGATAGTAAATAATAATTGAACCCTACTGTTTCAAATTCAGGAGGTTTTGAGAGGTAAGACAAAGGATGAGATGATAAATAGTTTAATATATGGGATAACATAAGAATTCCGAACACGCTTGGCATAATTAAGAGACTTATATTTTTACGTTGATCCATCAAATACCGTAATATTGCTTTACTTAACATTTCCATAATTATTAAATAATTCTGAAGATATGTGTATGGGTAATAACAAAAGACGACCAAAGCTAAGAAGACACGATATTTTTTCTGATTTTATCTTGTGCAGTAGATGCAATTTTACAGCTAAAAAGCTTTCAAGTTATTTAGGAGGTAATCCATATTTTTTAGACTTCAATGCAAATCAAAACGCAATTTCTCTCATGAAACAAAATAAAACTATATATAGTATTTGTATCGCCTTTATCATAGAATACAACTAGAAGTTTATGTGAGAGACAAAAACCTAATTCAGTTGTCAAATTCCTAATTCATGCAACAGAGTACATATAGTCACATATGCGGGTATGTTCTACAAATCAAAATGAAGGAAAATTGAAATCTAACGAGATTTTTAGTTCAATTTTTTATTAAATAACCTGGCTTTAAGAGTAGTTTTTGTAGAAATAACTAATACTCATAGAATGAAGTATATTTTTATGAAAAAACATGCCCAATATTTTGTTTTTGTATTTTGAAAAAAAAGTAAATTTTCTGAAAATTTAGTTTGAACTTCTAGTTATATTCTATGGCCTTTGCATTATATTTAATATATATTTTTCTTATCTATTTATTTATTTTAAATATCTAAAAATCTTATCTTACCGTTGTATCTAAAACGTCTTCATGAGCAATAACTTCTGTTTGTGACCGTGTCACTGTCTCTGCCGGCAAAGCTACTGTATCCATTATTTTGATTATATCTTAAATTGATTATCTTCTTTGTGTTTTAACAAAATTTTTTAAAAAGTATATAAATAAATTAAATTTGTTTATTAAAAATTAGTTTATACACGAAACGAAATTTTTCTTACAGTAAAACTAAAAATGTATTTTCCAAGTATTTTTTTTTTTTTTATTTGGATAACAACCAACAGCTGTGCAAATATCTGCGCCCTGCAAATATCTGCGCCCTGCAAATATCTAGGAGGAGGCGTCCTACTCTATAAATTTCGACGGCGGCTTAGAAACAACTGTGAATAAGCTTACTGGCTGTCATGTGTAACATTAATTTATTTAACGTCATTTTATTTAATTAATAAAATGTAGTCTGCTCGAGATATAAATTAAAAAAAAAACGGTGTTTGATATTTTTCTGCTTATATAATTTTTTTATGCTCTAAAAATTAAAATGGCGTAGTTGCTAGGCTAACAAAATGCCAGGATGTTAATTCCAAAGAAGCGTCTCCGCAAAAATTCCACTCGATTTACACCTTCGTTTAGAAAGTTACAGTTCCCGAATTCAGCTCCACCAATATCACTCGGTTTTATGTGGTACTGCACCAAATTCAATCTTGTAAACGTTATCAAAATCGATTGCATGTGACATATGTAAGCTTCAAAAAACCGTAACACGATACAGTTAGACGATACCGGGGTAAGATGCAAAATTCTCGAAGTCCAAACAACAAAAACCCTGACTATTTAGAAATAATTACAATGACACGAGAGTTGTTCCCCAACCCAGAACTACTTTACCAATGTTTATATAAATTTGTTTTGGGGTTTTGACCCCAAAATTGGGGAATTTTAGTTGAAGGATTGTTCGTGATATCTAAATTATTATGGGGTCTTTTTCGGGGAAATTGTGTAATAATTGTATCTTTTGTTTAATTAAAAAATTCCGCAAAAGTATTAATTTTAAAGACGCTGCTGATATATGTCATTACAAAGAACTTGCTCATGTTGTCCTTAATATGCATGTGCAGAATGCGTACTTTTGGCTACGAGTTTAACAAAAACCTAACTTCAAGATAGCATGCAATATGAACACCAGGAGGCATATTAACTCATTAATATTAATTGATTGATTGTTTAGGTTCAGTTGAATAATCTGCTGTTATTTTTGAAATTATAAGATTTGCAGTTTTTTCCTTTCTTTTTAAATAGGTGTCAAACTCAGTGATTTAAAAGTAATAAAAATTTGGTGAATATATTTATGACAATATTAGAAAGCTGTTTATGAATTTTCACTTTCCGCTTTATTTGTAAAAAATAAATAAAAATAAATGTTTCCTTTCTTCTTAATATAATTGTGCTAGAAATGCTCATAATACTACCCCCAATTAAATATCCCCCACATTTGTTTAAGATTTCTATAACTTTTATGCATTTTTATGTATAAACAATAATAAAAATATTTTTCAGAAATATCTTCGCTGGATATTACCTATTACTATAAATTTAATCAGAGTATAGTACCAGTTATTCTAATTTGTAAAATGATGAGTCCGAAGTCTGATATACAATTATTTGTTGAACTTTTTTAGTTTTTTTTAAATTTTTGTATTTCGGCTTAAGTTCATTGAATAATTGTAGAATACATTGTAAAAATTTTATTGGATTCTCGGAAGAATTTCTGATCCGCCACGACCGTTATCAGCACTCTTCAGCGTCTACCGTGGTGTTATGTTTTAGATTAAAAACCAACATCTAAAATATGATTGCAATCAATTTGTTATGTGTTGTCATAACATCAAAAAATTGTTATGATAGCACATTGCTGCAACACGCAAGAACTCAAAAACTAGAAAAATTTTTTTGTAACGACCAACATATTTGAATATAGCGCCCCAAATATAAATAAATATATATATATATATATATATATATATATATATATATATATATATATATATATATATATATATATAATTGCATTATATATTAATTGCATTAGTAACGCTAACTTGAGTTTTATGTAAAATATGTTGTATAAGCAACCAAGTGACTTAGATAATAAATTATAGTGTTTTATTTTTGTATAAAAAGAAATTACCTAAGCCTATATATATTACGTTATACGCACTATTATTTCAAATAAAATATTGAATCATGTTTTTATAATAGAAAATGTTACCTCGTCTAATTTTTGTGTGTATTTAAAAAAAAAACTACGTTCATAAAAAAACATTTTGATTTTAAATTTGTTCACACAAAAAAATGTAAATATTTTTAATCCATATACCTTATAACTGAAACTTATGTAAATAATTAAATTATTTTCAAAATCGCTAATTTGTGAAGAAAATAGACTGAATTCCCATCACTTGTTTCAAATAAACTTTATTACACACTTGTATTAATGAGTATTAATTTTAAAATAGTAATTTTCATAGCAACTACAAAATTTTACAACAGTGTCATTTCTACCAGACGATGGCAGGAGCAATTGTGCGATTAAATATTTTAACAAAGCCGCAAATTGGTAAGAATTTTTATAAAATTCTTTAAGAATTATAAAGCCAGATTGTTAATTATTCAAAAGGCAATCAAATAATGTATGAAATATTAAAATCCATTAATATTAAAGTGTAGAAAATTGATTTTAAAACTTATACAAATTATGTAATTTTTTGGTCTTGCGATGGCAGCAACAACAACTTTGAGAAAAATAGAAAATTTTCATAATTTGTATAAGTAGAAGGGATAATAATATATGTTTCAGTTATAAAATTATAATTTCATCATAATAGTTTTGTAATTGTAAATATAATATATAATAATCGATTATTTTTTAAAAATATTTTTAGTGTGTATTTTGCCAATTGCGGCGCAACGTCGTTTGCAAAGTACGCAGGCACCGCCACCAGGTACACCTCCACCACAAACTAAAACTAAATTTGGCAATTTAGCAGATCAAGATCGTGTTTTCACCAACTTATATGGTCGCCATGACTGGCGTTTGAAGGGTGCACTGAAACGTGGTGATTGGTATAAGACCAAGGAAATCATTTTGAAGGGAAGCGATTGGATTATCAATGAAATCAAAACCTCGGGTCTTCGTGGCCGTGGTGGTGCTGGTTTCCCCAGTGGAATGAAATGGTCATTCATGAGTAAACCATCAGATGGCCGTCCCAAGTACTTGGTGGTCAATGCTGATGAAGGTAAATTTTTGTGATTAGAAGAAAGTGATGTTTTGTTTGTTTTAATAACGCATTTATTTTTCTATAGGCGAACCTGGTACATGCAAAGATCGTGATATTATGCGTCATGATCCCCATAAGTTGGTTGAAGGTTGTTTGATTGCCGGCCGAGCCATGGGTGCTCAAGCTGCCTACATTTACATTCGTGGTGAATTTTACAATGAAGCTTCCAACATGCAATTGGCTATAGCTGAAGCTTATCAAGCCGGTTTGATTGGTAAAAATGCTTGCGGTTCCGGTTACGATTTCGATGTATTCATGCACCGTGGTGCTGGCGCCTATATCTGTGGTGAAGAAACAGCTTTGATTGAATCCCTTGAAGGCAAACAAGGCAAACCCCGTCTAAAGCCTCCATTCCCAGCTGATGTTGGAGTCTTCGGTTGCCCCACCACTGTAACTAATGTTGAAACCGTTGCTGTTTCACCTACCATCTGTCGTCGTGGTGGTGCTTGGTTTGCCAGTTTCGGTCGTACTCGTAATTCGGGTACTAAGCTTTTCAACATTTCCGGTCATGTTAATAATCCTTGCACTGTTGAGGAAGAAATGTCCATTCCTTTGAAGGAACTTATCGAACGTCATGCTGGTGGTATTCGTGGTGGTTGGGATAATCTTTTGGGTGTTATTCCCGGTGGTTCTTCAACACCCATCATCCCCAAGCATGTTTGCAATGATGTGATAATGGATTTTGATGGTCTTATTGCTGCTCAAACATCATTGGGTACTGCTGCCATCATTGTTATGGACAAATCAACAGATGTTATTAAAGCCATAGCTCGTTTAATTTCCTTCTATAAACATGAAAGTTGTGGTCAATGTACACCTTGTCGTGAGGGTATTGGTTGGATGAACAAAATTATGGGCAGGTAAGTAGTGAAGAAGATTTATTAGGTTTCTTCTGATAAATAAGAAGAGATTCGGGCTGTCATGGAATCCAATAGTTAGAATTTGATTTGAGACGAACAAAAAAAAAAAAAAAAAAAAAAAAGAATTCCATTATTATCGGTTTTATGTTCGTATCACAATTAGTGTCGATTTTAGGTGTTACAGAAAACTATTTTATCGATTTTTCTATCGGAAGAAAACCAAGCAGATAACAGATGTCGGATTTCGTTTACGCGCTTTTGTTTTTTTATATTTTGGTAAAATGTAAATAAATTCATTTTTATTTTGTAAAAGTTTAGGTTACATGAGCATCTGTAAATGTAAACTATACAGCTCACTTAGGTCCTATTGGTCCCGTTGTGTTACCCTAATGGATCGTGAATTTCCGTCCGAGAATAGGTTCCAATCGAACCAACCTGACGCGCGAATAAAAGATCTGATCCGTCTGACATCAATTACTGAGATATCCGTGCATATGTGGACTACCAAAATTTGTTGAGCCATTCTCGACAAGTACTTCAGTATCATAGATCTGCAAAATGACAGCGGTATGGTCCGTTTCTTCACTTTGAAGAAGGAAACCAGTTCTGGCTAATTCATCCGCAATAATATTTTCCACGGTATTTGAGTGACCCCTTTCTCAGATGTTTGGATGTCTCGCCATCTCAAGGTGGATTTGTCCAACGCTTTTCACCATACTATCGCTCCATACATAAGTATAGGCTTGATCACCATGTCGAAGAGCCATTTTTAATTTTTAGGATTTAATCCAAAAGATTTCCCTATGGCCTTCCTACAAGTATAAAGGACAATGTCTGCCTTTGACGCTCTATCCTGGCTGTTCTGGAGCCAGGACAGTTTGGAGTCCAGTATTATACCCAGATACTTCGCATTGTCTGACACCTTTAATTCAAAAGTATTTACTGCGTAGGCCTTGCGCATTTTGAAGGCGATGAGATATGGCATCCAAATATTTTCGAGATACTGCTACCGCTACATCGTTCGCATTCGCGATGGTTTTGAACCTCAGCGAAAAGTTCCCTGATCATTGTGTTGACGGCAACATTCCAAATAAGTGGAGATAGAACTCTCTCCTGAGGAGTGCCTCTATTTGCTACCCTATATATGGTAGCCGCACCCATAGTGGATATTATAATTCTGTTGGTTAGAAGTCTCTATATGATGCCAATAATCGACTGATTTATATTCAGTCTTTCCATAGCCATTTATTGGCATACGGGGTCACATTATTGAAGGCTCCTTCTATATCAAGAAAGGTCACTAATGCATATTCCTTGTGCTCGAGAGCATTTTCTATATACCCTACAAGCAAATGCAACGCCGTCTCAACTGACGCTGACAATAGCTTACGTGCATGTCAGTAAGCTTTTCCAAAGTTTTCAAGATGAAGGACGATAGACTAATAGGTCTGAAGTCCTTCGGTCTCGTATAGGAGGACTTACCTGCTTTTGATAAGCAAGCCGAGAATATCGGAATCAGCGATGGAACTATAATATCAGCATTATACTGTAAGTGTGCAGGTATGATGCCATCTGGGCCCGGGGATTTTAACGGGACAAAGCCCATTCAGTTTATCTTAGTTATTTGAATCTGAACGTCACTTAGGTCTGAAACTGAAGCAGGAATCTCCATTATAGGGAGGCTGCCAAGAAAATGCGCATCCATTAAGACATCTAAGGTGTCATGGCCGCTTGTTGTCCAGCTGCCACACGGTTTCTGAATGTATGGCCTGTTTTTATAACACGACCGCAAAAACGACTCGTCTAACTTACATTTAAAACAATAACAAAATTTCAAGATTTGTTTTTGTTTTAAATGTAAGTTAGACGAGTCGTTTTTGCGCTCGTGTTATAAAAACAGGCAGGTAATTTGAGACAGAAGGTGAGGTAACCAGAATTTTGCGTAAGCGTCAAGCCTCGGAATGGCCTTCCACGCCGCTACAGAAGACCTTCCAAGATTTGCGCTTCACGTTTCTGATCATGTTTTTAAACCTGTTTACTGAGGATTTGTAAGCTGACAAGTTTCCCTGTTTCTTAGCCTCATTAAATAAACGGAGGCACTCTTTGCGAATGTCATATATTTCGGAATTCCACCAATGTGGTTTACTTCTTCCTTTGCAGACCTTGGGTCTGCACGCTGCAGAAGTCGCTCTGTCAAATGCATTTGTTAGCAATTCTACAGAGGCCTCAATGGTCCGCCGATTACAAATTGCTGGGGTGTTCGGGAGAAGTTGGGACAGAATGTCCGTCCAGTTCGTTTTCCTCCTGTTTTGAATCGGGGTTTCACCAGATAAAGGGACTTCTGTAGTGAAGTCAATGTACAAGTGATCAGAGGATGAGCAATCATTTCAGACCCTCCATTCGCTAATCATGTTCGAATGCCCAGTATTTACCAGCGTAATATCGAGAACCTCCCTTTTATTAGAAACTACAAAGGTTGGTTCCTTACCGTTGTTTAAAACATCTAAACTACTACAAAGGATAAAATCAAAAAAAGACTCACCCCTTGCATTGGTATCCGAGCTTCCCCAAACGATATGGTAGGCAAAAGCGTCAGCTCCTATCACGAGCTGTATGTTTCTGACATTTTCCTCTTTATTTCGCGAACTTTGGAGGTTCGCTGCTATATAGCTGGAGACAATATAAATGGTGCCACGAGTTGTCACCCAGGCCGCTACAACCATGTCTTTATCACTAAAATCAGAGAGAATGAGGATATTAAGTTTCCTGCTTGCTACTATGCACAATTGTATCCTACCAGCGTGTAGCGGCATATAGTTATTCGCACAAAGTCCGCAAACTCTTTCACTTGCGATCCAGGGTTCTTGGACAAGTGCAAGCTCCTCGCCTCTTTCAGCCAACCGGAGCATCAACGCTGCCGATGATTCATTATCTTCACCATTGTCTTTTAGGGGGGGATTATGACGTCACCTTGGTCCGAGTTCAGGAGGGCGTTTTCGTGAAATACTTCGTTCACCCGTTCAATAAACTCACCCACGAATTCAAAGTTAGAGTGGATGTCTTCTTGAGCGAGAGAACTAGTAGTCTTCTCACATGACATTTCTTCCGAGTCGGATCGTTAGTGTCCTGAATCGGTCTGTCTTGGTCGTCTCCTCGATAGACCTGTAGAAAGATAGACTCGAAACCGTAGTATATCTTCCTACTTTTCTCTCGAAGGGACGGCAGGGACTCCTTATTTATGACGATAACTATCCTCCTAGATGCTCCGTCGGATTCGGATACTCTAGTCATCTTCCAATCATTTGTTGGGATCTCATGGTTATCGAACCGAATGAGTTCCAAAATCTCCTCTGGTTTTGGACGGTTCATCCGGTACGCGGGCCATGGCTCTAGGCCGACGTGGAATCTCATCAATAGAGAACACGTCTAGTCTAGCGCCTTCCAAAAGAGCGACCGCTTGTTTCAGGAGCAAGGTCGATCGCTCGTTTGATCAGGCCATTAGCTTGACATGGCTACTATACCATTCAGCATCATCGCATTAGGAAGAGGGTCCTTTAGAACTTTCCAGAATACACCTCACTAAACGATTTATCCATCAGGTTGTAGGGCTTCGGACGTTTGGTTCCGGGCTGTTGACCTTGCAACTATGTCTCCTCCTTTGATCGTTGCCATTTAGGCCCGTCTTTCGGCGAAGGGGGAGGTTTTTTCTGCAATTCGGCCATTCAAGATTTGGCCCAATTTAGGGAAACGAGTTCCTCTGGGGTTAGGATTAGGCTGGTTTTTTACGGGGGCGGGGGGAGGTGATACTTGGGTCTCGAAAGCTTGTTCGCAGTTCCCTTTTTCACAGACAGGGATTTTCGCCGGTGCGGGCCAGAGCAGCTTTTGTAGTGTTTGGTCTGAAATTCCGAGGCGCTTCGCTGCTATTTGTTGTTTGTAGTATTCTTTATTAGTTTTTTGTTTTTCTGTTTATTGGATTACATATATATATTTTGTTCCCACGATTAAGCTCGTATGAGGTTGGACCTTCCATGCATTGACGGCGGACATGGACTAGGCTACTCTACATTTATATCCACACGGGTCGGAAGAGTTGTTAGCGACTAGACTTCTTTAACCACTAACTAGCCATTCAGGTTAACCTTACAAGCGGTGATTATTTTATAAAAAGAAGTTCATATCTTTCATTTACCTATAAAGGAGCACATAAAAACAAAACCCAAAACTTCACAATTATGACAAAATATGTACATCCTTGCTAGGCTACGAATTTTCAATGTAATTACACTGTTTCCAGCAGCTCAACAAGTGGATTGACACAATCTCTTAAAATTCTTCTCGCCACATTCTTTGATTGCTCTTTTTCTAAAAAATACAACTGCAGATGCAATTTTATTTATTTTATCTTATCTTTTCTTAATGATATTTCAACAAGAACACTATTGTTTACAAATTTTTCTGAAAAAAGTTACATTAAAATTTATAAACAAATGGACAAATGTTTGAAACAGCTGATTCGAACATCGTTTTTATTTACATTCGAAAATACCAAAACCTATACGATTTCATGACGCGAAATGAAATCAATATTGGTTTTTAATTCCGACAAAAAGCAATTCTGACTTGAATTTTATGACAGATCCGATTAATTGAGATGAAAGAAATGCAAGAGTTTTTTGCTAGAAAACTTTGCTTAATTTTTTGTGTAGAAAGTTGTGCTGTTTTTATACCCTACACCACCATAGATAGTTGGAATATTATGAGTTTATGCTAATGTTTGTAACGCACAGAAAAAATCATCGCAGCACCTTAAAGTATACCAATCGACTCAGAATCACTTTTTGAGTCGATCTAACGATGTCTGTCCGTCCGTCTGGCTGGCTGTAAACTTTGTGCACAAAGTACATGTCGCAATTTTGAAGATAATTCAATGAAATTTGGAACGTAGGATTTCCATGACACAAGGACGGAGCATATTGAAATTGGTTGTGATCCATTATTTCACCTAGCTTGCATACAAATGTCCCCCGAAATAGAGTTTAAATACTCAAAAGTGCCTTAAAGATAAGTATATTTTCATAAAATTCGGTGCAAATAAGTTCTGTACAAGTATCAATCTTTGTAACAAATTTTATGAAGATCGGTCCACAATTGACCATAGCTCCCTTATAAACTCCTCTTCCGAAAATCACTTTAACGTGCATAAATCCCATACAAATGTCAGTATCAAGTCAATATTCCACACAAATAAGTTTTATGTAAGTAGAAACACATTGGCAAATTTTATGTGAATCGGTCCATAATTTACCATATAAACTCACTTCCAGAAGTTGCCATAAAGTGCATAAAATCATCTAGATGTTAGTATCAACGCATTTTGAAAATATTAAATCCCTTTGAACTACTTCAAAAATTTTTTTCTAGTTATAATCATTATCTGGCTACTATTGTATACTTTCAAAGGTTCTGCAATATAATCAGTTCAGTGACAGTGACTTTTATTTTTCCAAAGAAAATTATTTGATAACTGTATAATATAAAAAAAAAAAACAAATATTTTATGTTTCCGTTGACACCTGTTATAACATCATGAAGTAGGCGAATTATGTACTTGTTAACCTTTTGATAACCACAAGTAAATAAAATTTCCCAATTAGGTTTATATAATTATTTAGGTCATAGTATTATGAGAGGCAAATGGTAGGTCTAGTGATTGATTTTTTTAATTAGTGACGTAGTAACAGTTTATAAAAAAAAAAACGATTTAAATCACATTGGCTGAATATATCTAGCAATCGAAAGATTAAGAAAATTTCGTAGCCTGGCAAGCTGGAAATTGTGCATAACGACAATTTCACAAGTGATTCTTCAGATACGAGTCATTAGGTAATGACAATTTATGTCGGATGAATTTATGCCATGTGATTGCCCTGCTTTGGGTGGGTCTCACAGGGTGAAGGCCACATAGCTTCCGGCCAAGATAATTTTATATTTATTCAAATCCTGAACTTGACACTGTGAATATAAATGCCGTCTAAATATTCCAGGACGCACTGCACCTGCGAACTGTACCCTTGACTTCCATCAACCTAATTAGTAGTGCTTGCATGACGTCGCTTAACGCAGGAAGGAACTTAACCGAAACTCGAATGTTACCGTCAAAATAATAAGCTACTATATTGCGACCTTTTGTATCAAAAAGTTTCAAAACGACATTTACCGCGAGCGACCAGAGAAAGGCGAAAAAAAAAACATCTCTCTGAGGTGTACCCTTTGCTACTATCTTTCTTAGGGATTCGTCCCACAGACTCGAGTTAATAATTCTTCCAAGCATAAAAATTGTCGACTCAATTAGGATTTGAACGCCGATATATCCAAGAACGCGGATGAAGTATAGTTCTTATATAGTAAGCCCTTTTCTACATATCCGACAAGTCGTGAAGTCCGCTCTCAATAGATTTACTTTTGAGGTTATTGTGCGCAACTAATGACGCGCGTATCAATTGTGTTCTTCAGATGAAGGTCGATCGGTCGCTCTAAAGCTTTCAGTAGAATAGACAGACTGATCGACCTAAAATCCTTAGTTTTCGCGTGGTTCACCTTACCGGCCTTGGGTGTAAAACTACCCTAACCTCCCTCCACACCATTGACATATACTAGGGTATCCAATTGTTCAGGTTTTAATATTAATCGGTTAATTCGACAAAAAATTATTATTCGATTAACCTAATAGTCTTATAAATACATGTAAAAAATATAAATAACACAAATTTAGTATTTAATCTGTTGAAATAGTTACCAAAGCTAATGTTCTAATTTTATTAATCAAAATCAGTTCTTTTCTTGCAAGTTCTAAACGAATAACAAAAAAGTAAATATAAAGTTATTTGAATAAAATTTTCGGAAGTTTTAAAAATGTGTATTTTTGTACATATTTTAATGAAACATTAAATATAAACTTTTTAAAATTCACCTTGATCGTTTCTGAAGAATGTTAAATAATGTAATTTCACTAACGAATAGTTAACATAAAAAAGACAATCTTTTATAACATGCTGCTTAGTAATTTGGATTGCTTCCCTCCTATAAAAACCTCGTGTTAAATTCATTGATGTTTCACTAAAATTGGAATTAATTCGAGTTCATTAGAATAAGTGAATTTACTAATGAATAGTATGCACTTTTTTTGGATATGTTTTCAGAATTGGCACTAGTTTTAGTATTTAAGTATTTATAATCTTTTTATGCCGCATTTTATAAAATATTCTATCCCAGCAAAAAATAACATCCAAAGAAGGCAATAAGTTGTGAAGTGATGAAGCTGTGATCTAAAAATAGTGCAAATTCGCATCACTGGAAGATGTTCCCTTTTTTAAACATGCTCACTGAGAAGAATTTCCAAATTCTTTTCCTACATCACAAGGGAAATAATTTTAAATTTTATATAAACCGACATATTTTTTAATAAAAAATATTACTTTCTGCTACATTGAAAAATCACTCGAGAAATGGCATATCGTACGTTATAAACCTTCTTGAGGATAATCATAAATCAGTTTTAAAAATATGCAATACTCCCCTAAAAATTTCGAGTTATTTGCAAAAAACTGTTTTTGGTTAGGTTCTTGTATAAATGTATTCCTAATTCTGTTATTATTTTGTTGATTTTTATTTTTTAAACTTTTTTAGAACGTAGAAGGTAGAGGCTTTTCAAGCGTTTGCATTTGTTTTGTTTTTGTCAAATATTAAAAACTAATTTTTAAACAACATATACAAAAAATAATTAAATAAATAATTTTTTCTATAAAAGTCTAAGCAACGATGCACTGATTTTTAAAGGCATTTTTGTTGTAAAGATAACAAAATTTAATATTTTTAAATTAGACCGAAACTGTAGAACTTTTTCGATTTTATCTGTTATAACTTACTAAAACTTTCCATACATTTTTAATTCTTTTCTCAAGAAGTAAAAACCAAGTAAAATGTATGAAAAATATTTTATCCTTAAATATATGAATAAAGTTTAGAAAATAATTAAAAACTTTTTGAGATTTTAAGCGATTTCATATAGGGATATCTCATTTTATTATAAACAAAATAGCATTTTAAACTTTGCAAACAAATATGTGTAGTCTTATAGAAAAAGATCAGAAAAATTTACATCAAAGTCAAATTTTTGTAAAAGAAAAGGGAAATAAGTTTCAAATTGGTGAATAAATGATGAGTGCGTATATAATATTGTAAGATAGTTAAAAAGATACTATCCTCTAGTTTCTAAATCAATTGAACTTAAATTGACTTAAAATGTATAAAACTGCGAGGCATATAGTACAGGAACTACCCTAAAAACGGGTTTTTCGCAATATCTCGAAATTTAGAGGTGTTTCGAATTTTATGAAAATTGTTTTGCGATGTCCTTAAGAAGGTCTACAGCCGATGTTAGATCGTTTTCCGAGTGAAAATGAAAATTCTATTTTGTAGCAGCGTGTTATTTATCATTTGCTTAAATCAATTTTTTTGGTAACAATTATTTGCATTTTCAATTGAATCTATTTTTAATAATATATTTGGATGCTCTGGGTATTACTTCTTAAGCGCAAGAAAACGTACACCTATTGATTTTTTAGATGTAATGAACAAATACTTCCCAAAAAATTACTTTTATTTATTATTACTGGAATATAACAGACATAAAAAAGATGTAATTGAAACAAAAAAATTGAAATTGAAAAATTCGGAACAAATTATTCGTTTTATTCGTTATTCGAAAACAGACAATTTTAAATTATTCGAACAGTTAATCGATTAAAATTAATCGTATATCCGAATGACGGTTAATCGATGTATACCCTACTGAAGAATAGTCGGAAAGGTTCTGTCTGGATCCGGAGATTTATAATGGTCGAACATACAATATTTTACGATATCATATATTTCTTCGTCCCCAATAACCTCCATCTAGCTGCCCGTATTCACTAGAGTTGGAGATTTCCATTTTCTATATCCATACAGCCAGGAAACTTGTCTCCATAAGATATACAAGGGTCTCCAAGCAGGATTCCGTCAATGAGCCATCTGCTCTGTGAATAAATCCGGGAATACTAGCATCCTTGTATAGAATTCGTCTGAACCTTGATAGATCGTTTACGCAACCAATAAACTTACATAAAGGATACCCATGAGGACCTTTCTCCCTTTTCATATCCCCTTTGTACTTCTTGAAAGACTCCTTATGACTGTCCCAATCTGAATTATCTCCTGCGAATTTTAAAACAACTTCCTAACTCTGATCTTTAGGTCTTTGGTTGTTGTTGTTGTAACAGCTCTGCAGCAGTCGGTAAGTTCATTCCTGGGGAAACAACTTCCGGTTGATAAAGAGTTGACAATCTATGGCCGAGTTGAACTCGGGTGGTTCCGGAGCGTATATCTAATTGTCTTGGGGACGTAGGTTTCTGGTCCACCATTCCAGCTGTTTTCTCTTTCCCGGAAAAATCTTAGAGTACAACAGTTCAAAGCTCTTCCTTCAAACCCTCATGAATTTTTCCACTATTCCATTCATCTCTCCGTGTGAATAATTAGCAAAGGAGATAGCTCCTATCCTGCTACCAACGTATCCCCTAAAGATTTCTCAATTATATCTCATGGGTATTCTATAACGCTCCTATTTAGGTCCTGCAAAATTCAGTCAGATAAAAATTCCTTTATGATTATTTGTCTATGTGATATATATAAACGCTTTCCTATATTTAGTCTTGAACTTTGGAGTATCTTCCTTATTGCAGATCAGAAGATTATTTACTTAAAAGATTAGTATTTAAAATATTCAATTATATTAATATTCTGTGGACTCTAAGAGTTAGCTAAAGGAAGATTTAAGGAATAAAATATAAAGGAAAGAAAAGTTCATGCAGACGTTGTTATGTAGTTAGATCATACCAACCTCCCCTTAAAACACTCTGCATCAACCTAATTAGTAGTGCTTGCATGACTTCGTTTATCGCAGGAAGGAACTTAACCGAAACTCGAGTGACAGAGTCCAAATAATAAGCTACTATATTACGACCTTTTTTTTTTATCAAAAAGTCTCAAAACTACATTTATCGCGAGCTACCAGAGAAAGGCGAAAAAACATCTCTCTGAGGTGTACCCCTTGCTACTATCTTTCAATTACAATTTTAGTTATAAAGTCTTTCGTAAAAAAAAAATAAACGAAAAATTTCCCTATTCTTTTATACTTTAAATATATTGAATTTTAACATTTTATCAAAACTATTAAATATTTATTTATTGATTCCCCACAGATTCGTAACCGGTAATGCTGATCCCTCTGAAATCGATATGCTGTGGGAGATCTCCAAACAAATTGAAGGACACACTATTTGCGCTTTGGGTGATGGTGCTGCCTGGCCGGTACAAGGTTTAATTCGTCATTTCAGACCAGAAATTGAAGCTAGAATGAAGCAATACGCAGCCAGAGCTTCAAATTAAGCGAAATAAAACAATTTAAAGAAAAAAGGAAGGGAAGAAAAATTTAGCAATTTTTGTTTTTTGTAAAACGTTAGTACGAATAAAATTAATTATTATTAATTTAAATGTCTTTAAATAAAATGAAAAGAAGTATCAACAATGATAAGAAAATTAACAAAGAATAAAATCATTAACATAACAACAACAAAAAACTTGTTTAAAGTTAATTTAATTTACTATTACTGCAAACTATTTAACTTAAATAAAAATTAATATAAAAACAAGTGAAAAATATTGCTTTAATTTAATTCATTTTCAATCCAAATGCAATTTTTGTATATGTTTAATAATATCATTAATATCCTCCTGAGGCACTGACTTTGGGAACTTTGTTGGGAATGAACAAACTTTTAAAGGACCATCAACTTGTTTTTGTGTATCATGTTCCACGCATTAGTCGGATATAAATTAGTATCTAAATTCTAAATACAATAATAAAAATGATTAGTAACTAATTAAGTATTATAATTTCTACGAGTTGTCACGGCAGTAAAAATGGGGGCAAATAATGCAATTAAACTAAAAATACTGCTAATATCATTATTTTTATATTTTACTTAAGCTCCAAAGTCTTTGAAACGATGTGGGCTTGGCGCTAGTGACCTTGAAACTTTGTTAATACATTAATCAACTTTAGTATGTTCTCATTTTTTCTTTAATATTAATTTAAAAATTTTAAAAATCTAACATAACTACTTGAAAATAGTTATTAACAAATTATTCATAGAGAGAAAAAATATTAAAAACACAATTGTGGGTAAAAAATTAAATTTTATTCTTTAATCTTACAGGTATGTGATCGATTGTTTGAAAGGATGTGATGAATTTGATAGATTTCAAGGATAATTTTTGAAGCAATGTTTTATTTTTTCTTTAGAAAATACAGCTCATATGGAAGATAACAAATAATTTACGAGAAATATAAAAAGTTAAGTCATAAAAGTTGATGAAAATAATATGTGCATAACACATTTTTCAAATCGTTTCGTTTTCGAAATCGATTTCCATCACATACCTGTTGATCCTTATTGTTATTTGAATTTTTATATGCAATTCAAAAGTTTAGAATATTTAATAGAAAATCACATGAGAAAATGGTTTTGAATGTTTAATTAGTATTTTTTTCAATGTAATTAGTTGTTAATATATTAGCAATAACAATAAATTAGTCAAGATGAAAGAGATGTTTTTAAGCCGTTTATTTTATAACAGTATTTATGTTAATTAAAAATGTTCTATAAATTAAAGCTTTATAATCACGGGAAATAAAACTGGAATGTATTAATTACTAATAGTGTTAAATTTGTTCATATTGAATTTTACAAAACAGACTATATACAGTCATAGTCATTTAAATAAGTCATATATATTTACACTCATTTACATGTTTTAAAAATTTGGAAAAGAAGTCAAATATTTATGTTGTTATAAAATATTTTGATATAATTGTTTTGTTGTTGTAAAGCCTGAATTGTGAAGAGTACATTGTTGTAATTTCCTCAAAAGTCGCGATATTTATTTCTGACATTAAAAGAAAAATTCGTGTGCATTTTTCATTTCAAAAGTATTTACACACATATTTTATACTTCAAAATTATTTACACGGCTTTAAGAGTTAATTATTTATGCTTAGCTTTGCTAAAGATGATCTTAAATCTTGCCTATAAGATGGTGTAAAATCTTGTGATACAAATTCAATTTTAATAAG
Source organism: Protocalliphora azurea (assembly GCA_932274085.1). Classification (NCBI taxonomy): domain Eukaryota; kingdom Metazoa; phylum Arthropoda; class Insecta; order Diptera; family Calliphoridae; genus Protocalliphora; species Protocalliphora azurea. The sequence continues at coordinate 42,798,192 of OW026520.1, forward strand.
TCGCAAAAATCTAAAAAAGATGAGCAAAAATATTGAAAAAATAGTTTTAGAGTCAATGCGAGATTTAAATGAAGATTTAAAATGGTACATCATCTTTAATATTTGTAAAAGAGTGTTGTATCTATAGATAACACGCTATCTAGTGATAGACAAATCCCTGCGGGTCTGCCGCAAGGATCGGTTCGCAAGAATCAAAAAGTAGCTTTTTACGCTGATGACAGTGCTTTTATTTGCAGCTTTAAGGTGTTAAATGCAATAATCAAAAAAAAAAAAAAAAAAATGGAAGGTAGTTTAAAATTTACCCTTAAATACTTTGATAAGTGGAAGATAAAATTTAATGTTAGTATAACACAAGTATATTTCTATATAATGATCACAGAAACTTATTCCTACAAAACATTTATATTCTAGGAGAATTTTTATTCCTCTACAGTATAGTATCAAATATCTAGGAATTATCTTAGATAAAAAACTATAACTTAAACAACACATACAGTACAACGGATGCCAAGAGAGATACCGTACAACTTCGTAACCCTTTATGAGTTCCTCATTGAAAAACACAGGTTATGTTTTTGGTTTAAAAGATTCATAGGGTACCAATAAAGTACGTTCGAGGGTTAAAAAAGTACCAAATTATATATATTATTTTAGTAGAGAAGAATGTGACTAAAAGGGCTTGTGGATTTTTACTCATATAGAATCATACATCTTTAATTTCATGTTTCTTAATTATTACAAAAAAACCAAAAGGCACCGTTAGAACAGTGAAAAGGTACCACAAATTCCCCCTTTGAATTCTTATCCACATGCTTTTGAGTTCAATATTATAGAATATTCAAAAATTACCATTAGAAGATCAAAAATGTACCAAAAACTCTCCCTCTGGAATTCTTAATTACATAGGATCATGTATGTTTAATTTGTAAATTTCTAAATATCAAATGTAAAAGAATAATAAAAAATACTACAAAGTCAGTCCCCTCTCTTGAATTCTTACCCACTTACGACCATATATTCTTAATTTCATGTTTCTAGTTCTAATATCATAGAAAATTCAAAAAGTACCATAAAATCCCTCTTGTAAATTCTCACTCACTTAGGACTACATATACTTAAGTTCATGTTTCTAGGTTTAATACAGTGATGTCAATGACTAAAAATGTAGTTTAGTTAGTGAACGTGAAAAAATGCACTCAAAGAAAAAATGGGTTTATTAAATGAAAAAGGTCAGATATACATGGTGATTCATTGTCATATATAACATATTTTTTAATGCATTTTTGCTTTCCTTTCATTTAAATTTATTAACATCGTCATAAAAAAATTAATTCATTTACCTCGAAATTTCTCTTAAAACATTAATATTAAAGAAATTTATAGTGATTAATTACCAAGCAATTTATTTACACAAATTTTTTTCAGTTTCAAAATGTCCTCTTTTCACTACAGCAACGAATAAATGAAAGAGCGTAAGAATACATGTGAAGTTAATATAACATAAATTAATTAATTAATATAATATAAAATTCATTATTGAATTTGAATAAAATGTAATTTCCCCCTTTTACCCCCTTTTTGGTACTCTTTTCCCCCATGGATGTAATAAAAATTGTATTCAAATTCGTATATGTATATGTCAATAAATAGAAAAAAATATATGAAAAAAAGTACCAAAAATAGGTACGATTTTTACCCCTTAAACATTCGAATTTCCAAAAAGTAACAAATTCGTAGTTGTTGTTTTTCGAAAAATTACGAATACAATATAAATTTTATTTATATGTTTACTGGTTCTGAGTTATAGTTTTTACCAGTTTTCATCCTAAAAGGGCCGAATTTTAAAAAAGTACCAGACACCTGTCCGCTTATATATTTTTTTTGTATCCATATGAGTTTAGAAGATATGAGGTTTTACGGCTTACCCATTTTTACCCTGTTTTACCTCCTAAACATTCGAATTTCCAAAAGAGACCAAACTACGGTCCAAATTTCATCTCTTTAGCTTCAGGCGTTTGGGCTGTGGTATGATGAATCAGTCAGCCAGTAAGAGCTTTGATATTATTAACACTAATGAAACCAGAGGTGATTAGAATGGTGCACAGAAAGAAGCTATTCCGAAGCAGCAAATAATATGAAAAGTATAACAAAAACACTAATTCCAACAGGTAAACAGGAAGTTTAAATTCCCAAAAAGGTGTAGCTTCTGCCAAAAAACAAAAGGTAAGTAACAACTCCTTGATTGGTAATCGCTTTGCACTATTGAGTGATGATGTAAATAATCATCAGAGAAAGGATTTAGTCAAATCATTTATTAACCTTATTTGGAAAAATAGTTTCCATATTGTTCCAATTAGAAAAGGTGGCGTTCAAGAAACAAAAATAGTTGTCAATACTGAGGATTGTTATAGAAAAAATTTCTAGTTACCTAAACGATAGTAAGAAAAACTTTTATACTCAACTTAAAAATCAACTTAAAAGTAATGGCCTGATTCAGTTCAAATGTTTTTTGAGTAGTTTTCATACAAATTTTATTTTCAAACAATTTGATTGTCATACTGAATCAGGCTCTAACAAAGGTATAGAGTCCAGTGTCCAGTCCAGCATTAGAAATCAAGAAGGTCCTGGAAGAATTGGGCTACCAAGTAAGAGTTGTTGTCCATGTTTTTAATAAAGATAAGATGCCCCAGCCAATGTTTAGGTTTGAATTGGAGCCGGAACGAAACACATCCCATATACTCTTTGCGATACTTGTTGAATCGTAGAGTAACTATATAGGAACCAATGTGGTAATTGCCAGGAGTTTGGACACATTGAAAATTATTGTACTTTGAATACAGTATGTGTTACATGTGGGGAACTTCATGCTTCTGCACAATGTAATATTTTAAAGAAAGGTCTCAAGAGAAAATGTGGTAACTGCTGCTAATCACCGCGGTTGCCTAATTTTCAAGGAATTACTAAAGAGATTAAGAGAAAGGCAAAATCAAATGAGAAGAAGTACTGTTGAATTAACATATGAAACCGCTTCTAACCAAGTTAATTCCGGAGTTTTCCATGCGAACGAACTGGTAATTTCAGATATGCAGGTGAAAAAAGTCAATGTTTTAAAAACAGGTTTCAAACAGCCTAATGTTCCCCAATACATGGGAGGGTTAGAAATATTTATGCAAACACTTACGCAGTTATCTCTCTTAGTCAAAATATGACAAACTTTATATCGACCATGCAAAACACAATACAAAATAAAACACAATACACAATACCAAATGACACAAATCCTTCTAACAAGAAAATTAGTTATTTGAGAATATGTTTCTGGAATGCAAATTGTTTAAACCAATACAAATCTGAGGTATCATACTTCATGAAAAAATAAAATATTGATGTTAGTCTCAGAGAATCATTTCACCAATAAACATGATTTTTATATTTCAGGTTATTCATTCTATTGTAGAAACCATCCGGAAAGTAAGGCTCATGGTGGTAGCGCTATATTAATTAGAAATCGATTATGACATTATGACCTAGACAAATTCTCAAAAGACTATATTCAGGTAACATCCATTCATCTTGAGTGTTATTCTGGGAACTTCACCGTGAGCTCAATTTATTGCCCAACACGATTTTCAATGACCAAAGAAAACTATGAGGATTTCTTTAATACACTAGGAGATCGTTTCCTGGCATGTGGCGACTATAATGCCAAACATACTTACTGGGGTTCCAGATTGATGAATTCCAGAGGTAGACAGCTATATAAGGTTCAAATTGATCGCAAAAATGGCCGGCTGATTCTAGAAAAATTCCTGATCTCATTGACTTGCGTATCTAAACTATTAATCGAAATTTGATAACTACATAAATTTCATATGATTTATCTTCTGATCATTCTTTAATAGTAAATATTAACTTATTATGGAAGAACCAAAATTTCATAATAACACTTATTATGCAACAAATAGGTTGAAATAACAAAAAAAACATATCAGTAGCCTCAGAGAATATCCACAGTGATTTATATTTTGAGTGTGAGGAAAATATAAACAACTGCGTCAATGACTTTACGTCACTAATTGCTTCAGCTCTGGAATATTCTAAGAGTCAAATTTCTAAGAAATGCTATTCATATATATATCAAATTCTGATATCGAAAAACTTCTTCGTGAAAAAATAAAATATCGTAGACAACGGCAACAAGCCATATCATCTGCTGCTAAGCTGAGTCTGTCCGTAGCAAGTAAGAGACTAAAAAGAGACCTTCAAGTAGAAAGGGAATCGCCAATTTGGAAACTATATTAAAGGAAACAGATTATAATACTAATTTTTCCCTATGGAAGACAACAAAAGATATTAAGCCATCGGTAGAAGCGCAAAGTACATTAAGGAAAGCTGACGGCACCTGGACCAGTGGTGCAGAATATAAGGCCAATTTATTTGCATGTTATTTGAACTCAGTTTTCCAATAAAATCCCCAAAAAAATGATTTTGTGTTGGGAGAGAAACTTGACACTACACTAAATGATGATGAGATAATTGTTAGCCCAGAGAATATTAATACAATCATTAAAGAAAATATAAATGTAAAAAAATCTTCTGGATATCTGGATATATTATGTTCAATGCGAACTTTAAACTAGGAGTCTTTCCAAAAATTTGAAAAACTTCTCAGTTTGAAATGATACTATAGCCCGGAAAAGATTTGACTACACTGTCTTCCTACAGACCTATTAACATACTTTCTTGTTTGTCGAAGCTTTTCAAGAAAGTATCCCTAAAAGAAAATTATGCCGTTCTAGAACGATAAAAATATCATGCCAGTTAGTTTCCATGATAAACACGGAACTATTGAACAGGTAAATCGTCTAACCGGAGAGAAAATCTTTTGAATTAAAGAAGTATTTTTCAGCTAGTTTTTTAGATGTCGCACAAGCATTTGACAAAATATGATACAAATATCTAATATATAAATATATATATATATTATATAAATATAATATATAAATGTTTACTACCATCATGCACTAACAAATTGCTGGAGTCTTATCTATCTAACCATATATTCAGAGTAAGGTATAATAAGTTTGTGACAGAATAATTTGAGATAAAAGCAGGTGTTCCACAGGGAACTGTGCTTGGACCTACCTTCTATTTAATTTACCCTCTAATTGCCTATACGGGATGAACTGACTATGTCTACATTTGCTGATGATACATCAATTCTCAGTTCCCATAAAAAACCACACGTAACAACTACACAACTATATACTTATCTGAGACGTGTAAAGACATGGTTCAAAAGCTGGCGTATGCGGGTAAATTAATTGAAAAGTAGCCATGTTACGTTTATCCTAAGAAGAGAAAACTGTCCACCTGTTACACTTAATGGTATAAGTATACCCCATTCAGATCATGTCACATACCTTGGTATTCATTTAGATAGGCCACTTACTTGGCGTCGTCATATAGAATTCAAGAGAGCTAGAAGTTAAAAACTTCTAGGCTTCACTGGTTATTAAACAGCTAATCAGAGCTTAGCCTTGACAATAAAGTCATTCTGCATAAAATATATTAAAACCAATTTGGACATAATGCATCCAATTATGGAGAAAGGCCAGTAATACGAGTATTGATCTAATACAGAGGGCCCAATAAAAAATTCTTAAGACCATGAAGGGTGCACCATGATACATAAAAAATGAAAATATCCATAGAGACTTAGAGGTGCCGTTAGTTAAAGATGAGTTCAGGAACTTGAAAGAAAAATATATCCTTAAACTACAGAGTCATCTCAAACCACTAGCAACACTTCTTTTTGAATTATAAACGGACTCAAGGCTTCGTAGAGCCGACCTACCACCCTACTGATGTGAGGCTCATCTAACCATTTAGTTTCTCGTTAGAGAGAAACTAGTTTTAGTTTTAAAATTTAAATACTTGTTGTGAGGTCTATAAAAGGCAGATTCAATACATAAACAAAAAGTTAAAAAAGTACCGTTACTATGTTATATATGTATATTATTAAGGCGAGTCACTCAAAAAAGTAATTTTGTTACCCCCTGAAAATTAACCATGCTATGTTTTATTGACCTTGGTATGTTTTAAAAAAAGATTTTTTTTTAGTTTTTTGAAATGTGATATCATTTGAAAGGTATATGGAATCCGCGTCTATTGGTATATATCCTACTTTTCAAGGTTTTTTCAAAATATTGTTTGTTATTTTTAAGGAAAATTCAATTTTTAAAATTTCTACTTGCTTATAAATGTAAACTGTTGATGTATGATTAATTTTTATTTTATTTTTTTTTGCAATTTTGCGGTTTATTAGGCAGTTAACCTAAAATAAAATTTTTCATAAAAATAGTCAATATTGGTATCACTATTCCGTTTGCATTAAAATATTTACGAAAATTACAAAAATATTAAAAAAAAAAAAAAATATTGAAAGAAATTGTAAAAAAGAAAAAAGCAATTTTTTACAAAAAATTATATTCACTGTTACTGTTAAAAAAAAAATAAATAAAAAAATTAATCAGACAGGCTTCGTAGAGCCGAAAAATTGTATGTAATATTGACTGTCTGATAAACCGCAAAATTGCTGACTAACAGCTTATATTTATAAGCAAATAGAAATTTAAAAAATTGAATTTTCATTACAAATAACAAACAATATTTTGAAAAAAACCTTGAAAAGTAGGATATTTTGTGGAATATAAAAATATTTAGGTTACTCTTGGATATGTCTTATATACCAATGCACAGTGGGGCAGAATCGAAATTTTTTGGAAATAAATCTGTAACTTCTGATCGGCTGGTTGGATTTTCATACAATTTGGTATAGGCTTAGCAGAGGAGTGTACAATGTTAAGTTTGGAAGGGGGGCACAACAAACCCCTCAGGGGCGGAGCTAAGGGGGCTCAAAATTAGGTACCTCTGACATAAAATTTTTTTAATCGCTTGCCAAATTTTTGTTTCTCGTCCGATTTCAAATATTTTTATATATTATTGTAGGCCCTGATAAGACTTATAAAAGACATGCTTACACATTCTATTTATCTCTTATAGTTTTCGAGTTATTTGCATTTGAATTTTTAAGCACCATAATTTTGCAAGTTCTTGGACCAGTTTTTTTCATATATATCCTAGTATTTCCGACCGATTTTATTAGTTTTTTTCTTAAGTAGTTAAAGAACAAAATTATCTGTTGAATAAAAAAAATTGAAGTCGATACCTTTACCCAGTCCTAAAATAAACGATTTTGAATTTGAAAATTGCAAAAAGACGACTTTTTGTGTTTTTTTAGCCGAAAAAGTATCTACACTCTTTTTTATCTAAAATAAAATTTTATTTAGCAACATACAATAATTTTTCTGAGAGGTAACTTCACAGAGATGACTTTAAGATAAAAAACAAGCCCAATAACTTAATTGGTCATGGTACACACCCTCCCGATTTCGACCCATTTTATATGAAAGTTTTGATTTAGACCATATTTTGTCAAATCCCAAAGTACGAATCGACAAGCGGAATATATTTTAAGAATCTCCGATATGTTGTTAAAAGTTAAAATCTACGGGACTTCGGAAAAATGTGGATTCTATAGCCAAAAATGTAAAAAATCCCATTTTTGGGAATTTTCATTAGTTTTTTGGGAATTCAGGAAAATCCTACCCCTGATTGAAATTTGGTTAACGCGCTTTTATTTATATTAATAAGATCCACATTTCCTGCAAATTTCATTAAGATATCTTTATAAACAAATATATTATTCTCTCACATTCTCTATACTTTGCTTTGGAAAAAAATACCAAAATTTTCAAAAAACTAAAAAAAGATCTTTTTTAAAAACGGTCCAGCTTACAAACGATCATCTGTAGAACCGTAATAAAACATAACAAGGTTTATTTTCAGGGGGTAACAACAACACTTTTTTTCCTTTCATGGGGAGTGAGTTGCCTTAATATATATAGATAAATAAAGAAGAGATATTATATTTAAAAGTTTTTATTTTATTTTTATGATTTTTCGAAACAAATTCCGAAATATATTTTGTTAAAAATTTGACTTTTTTAGACAAATCGCTCTTGTAATATATTGGCATATGTGATGCAATAACCTCATAAATTTCCTATATAATTGTTTATCTCGAAAATTGTAGTAAAAAAACTGATTTATAGGCTTAGAACTAGAAGTTGACTAAGAAATTCTGTGCCACAGAACCAGTGTTGACATGTGTAATCCAACGAAAAAATTAAAAAATATTCTAATAATTTTAAATTAAAAACATCAATCAGAAACTAAAAATGCTTTAATTATTTTTCTAACTGTATGAATTACTTGGGTGCTCAAAAAGTAATTTTCTATTATTTTTAATAAAAATTTAGTGATTGAATTCATAATTTTCTTTATATTGTTGAACTTAACATTTGGAATAAAAAATCATGCAATCAGTCCTGAAATTTTGAGATCTTTTCAAAATTTACTTACAAGATGTTCATTAACAAATTTTCTTTATTACAATCCACAGTATAATTAAGAATTATGTCAGCTAGTAAATTTTTTCTAAAAAATAAATTTTTGGAGAAACTAAATATTTTATCTCTAATAAATAAAATCTTCCTTTGTTAAGATATTCTAACGAAATGTTCGGTGATGTTGATTTCCATCATTGGAAATGGTAAAGTGTAGAAAAATTTAAGATGTTTGTAAAATGAATCTTACAATTCATTAAAAGACGGCGTAAATCCCAAAAATGAAATATCTTTTGAATTTTGCCCATAAAGTCCACATTTGTTACAGGTTTGGGAAAAGCCATTGGCAAACTCTTTGGAACACATTAGAGTTTCCGAAACTGCATTCTGTTTCTAAATTCATGTTATGGGATTTTATAACACATAGGCTAAAATCAAAATTTTGACATAAAATAGATCAAATTCGGTAAGGTCTGTACTAAATCCTATTGGGTATTTGAGGTTGTTTATATTCCTAAAAACATTCTTGTGAAGATACCTTTCAGAAAAGTATAAAATCATTATATGTTCTAAAGAAAAGATGTATTTTGGAGAGAATAAGAAAAAAAAAATTTAGAAATTTTCAAATTCAACCCCGTTTATTTTTGGGCTGGGAAAAGATATCAGCTTCAAAATTTTTTTATTCGATAGATAATTTTGTTCTTTAACTTACTACAGAACCATCTAACAAAATCGGTTGGAAATGTTGGGCTATATATGGAAAGAACTGGACTAAGATTTTACAAAATTAGACAATAGAAATTTCAAAAGCAAATAACTCGAAAACTGTGAGACTATGAGAAAGCTTTAAGAAAATATAAAAATCTTTGAAATCGAGTAAGAATAAATTGGCTAATGATTAAAAATTGTCTATGTCAGAGGTACCCTAATTTGAGCCCCCTTAACTACCCTCATGAGGGGTCTGTGGGGTCTCCCTTCTAAACTTAAAATTACATACTCCTCTGCTACGCCTATGTGAATCGAACTAGCCGACTAGAAGTTTAGAAGGGATTTATTTCCAAAAAATTTCGATTTATTTTAATTAAATTACACTGATCGGCAAAAAACACTTTCTTGTTCTCCTTTAAACAAAAATATGTAAACTATATGGAATTTAACGTGCTGAATGAAAATTAATAAACAAATAATGATTTTTTCACAATTAACTAAATTAATTGAAGACACTTATATAAAATAAATGTACCTATATACTATATGTACAATTTTACATATATATATACTTAATATTACGTATAGAAAATATTAAATATTAATTATACGCCTCAGTTCACAACGTATCTTTTTACTATGGATGTCTTCAGTTAATTGTGAATGAAATCATTTATCAATTTTCATAATATATGGTTTGTTTTAATCGTAGTATACTTATATTTGTAAAAAAATATTAAAAACTGAAATTTGCTTAATGTGATTGCCTAAAAAGGGAGAAATATTAAACAAATCCACAAAAAAAAAAAAAAAATCAAAACCTGACAGAAAAAAAAAAACGGAAGCAAATTGTTTAAGGGAGAATTTTTCTGTCGACCAGTGTTATTAATATCCGGGATTAAAATATATTAAATATTTATATAACTATTTAATCGTATAGATTTCTATTACGACTAAATGACGTGATTTCAATTATGATTATAATCGACTTGTAAATTCTACTAATAGCATTGTATTAGTAACGCTAAAAGCAATTAAACTGCAAAATTTTGTGGTCCACGGTCTTTATCGTTATTAGTTACAGTTCTTCAAAGTTGAAAAATTTTTATATTTTTGATTTGTTCCCACAAGTTCAAATTTTTGATTAGAGTTGTATAAGAGAGTTGCTCTCCGGAAGTAAAAGTAAAATATTCGGTCAAAAGTTATACGAAGGTAAACTTTGGAACAAAAATTTTAGCTAATATGATCATACTGGGCATAAGCCTGCCAATGCCAGGAAAAATATTAAAATAATAAAACAAAAAAATATATGAACAAAAAAATATATGAACAATATTTTAGCGTTTTTGTTTGAAGTTGGAAGACTTGAAGTTGTTAGAATTAGATGAGATAATAATGCTTAAAGTATTAAATTAGTAAACTTTTTAAAATCAAAAAAACAAAACAAAAAAATATTAATCGCCGTGAACGCGTTTCCTGATTGAAATATCAAATCAGTTTCAGCTAGTATTTGGAAAGCAACCAATTAGTATAGCAAATTTACATTTCCTAAAACCAAAACTGACTAAAAAATATTACATAAAAAATAAATAAATACGCGTATCTCCGCTCCCTGATAGAAATTTCAAAATCTGACTCCATTAGGATTCGCAGCATAAATACACTGCCTGCTACTTGAATAATTAAGTATATCTCCTAAACTAAAGTTCAGAAAAAAATAATTTTTTGCACAACCAAATTTCAATGTGTTAGCTTTAGTTTCCTGAAGAAATAAAAAATATACATATTTTTATTATACTAAAATTATGCATTTATTTAAAGACATATATTTCTGTGGTACTATTTCGTGTATCACTTGAATAAGGAATTCCTTTAATATTAATCGGGAAGGCTATCATTTGAATTTCTTTCAATATAAACGGCTAGAGAATTTTTAATTTGATAGATTTTAAATAGTTTTTATTCAAAATGGGACTTGGTAAGGCTCTTAATAACTCTGAAAAAGAAAAAATTCTGATTTTGAAATCTCAGGGTCAAAATCCGGTCCAAATAGTCAAAAACATTAATAGAGGAAAGACAGTTGTGTACAATTATTTAAATAACATGGAAAGATATGGAAAAAACATGAAATGGCGGAAGAAAATGGCAACAACTCCAAAAGAAAGACGAAAAATTCTTAGAATTGCATCAAATTCTGCCATGTCGGTATCAAAAATACGTGAAAAAAGTGGAGTCAATGCCAGTCTAAGAACAGTGCAACGCATTTTAAAGTCGTGCTCATACATAGTCCGACGAAAACTGCAAAAAAAACACCACTTAATGAAAAAAGCAAATCATAACGTCTACAGTTTGCCAAAAATACAATGACATGGTCCGACAAATGGTTTAAAGTTGTATTTTCCGATGAAAAAAAGTTTAATATTGATAGTCCCGCCGGGTATAACTATTACTTCCATGACCTAAATAAGGAGGAATTATTTTTGAAACGCAGACACAACCGAGAGGGCGGAATAATGGTATGGGGTGCCATTTCGTATTATGGTACCATAGAATTGGTTTTTGTACTCAACAAAATGACTGCAAAGACTTACAAAAACATTCTGGAGGAAGCATTTCCAAAATTTAATGATTTCTTTGGACCCCTACCTTGGACGTACCAACACGACAACTCTCCGATTCATACCGCCAGAGCAGTAAAACAATGGATTAATCAACAAGGTCTTCAACTTTTGGATTGGCCCCCACCCCATATTCACCAGACCTGAATCAAATGAAAAATGTCTGGGGTTGGCTTGCAAGAAAAGTTTATGAAGGAAGAAAACAATCTGAGACTATAGAATTCTTAAAGGATGCAAAAACGGTAGCATAGAGTTCAATTTCGCTAAATTACTTAGAGTCATTATACAAGTCTATGCCAAATCGCATTTTAGAGGTTATTTCTAAAAATGGTGGCAGTACTCATTACTAATTGAATGCTAGAAGATAATAACTTTAATTTTTATAAACTAAAATTTAAAAATAAATTACAGTTTCCTTTTAGTTTTAAAATATTCCTTATTCAAAGGACACATGAAAAAGTACCACAGAAATAATGTCTTCAAATAAATGCATAATTTCAGTATAACAAAATATGTATATTTTTTATTTTTTCAGAAAACTAAAGCCAACACTGAAATTTGGTTGGGCAAAAAATTATTTTTTTTCTGAACTTTAGTTTAGGAGATATAATGAATTAGAGTTAAAAAAAATGTGGTTCCTTATTCAAGTTTCATTTTCTACGGCTTCTGGGAGCTTCAGCAAGCACTGGAAAGAGAGGAAATGCTTAGAAATTTATATTTAAATCCGGTTACTCTGCTCTTTGATAGAAATTTCAAAATCTGGCTCCGTTAGGATTTGTAGGATGAATAGTTATATAAGTATAAGTTATATAAGTTCTGGGAGCTTCAGAAAACTATGAAAGAGAAAACATGCTTAGGAAAGTATATATCTGTATATAGATATTTATAAACGAAATAAGTCTGCTTCGTTTGTGACATATCCCTTTAAAGTGCCCTCATGAATAGAGTTTGTTCTCTGTTAGAATTCATGGACAAAAATGCATTTAAGTAATCTCAAAAATTGTGACTTCATAAAATTTTATTTAGAACAGATTATTGAGTGATCTAAAAGGTTTCTGGTTACTTCTCTATAGTTTAATCCGAAAATTATTTTAAAAATAAAAAATCAAAGTATATCATCCAGAACTTCAAAAGAATGCTGAACGTTCATCAAATAATATCATAAAAATATCTTAAAGTAGAAATGTAACAGGAGGTATTTCGTTGGAAAAGTTAGCTCTCCAAATCAAATTTAGAATGTTAAGAAAACCACGACCAACTGTCAGAAAATATAGAAAAAAACCTGTCGTAATTAAGTAATAAAAAATTAGAAAACATTTGAAAAATTTTCAATATAAGTTAAGGGTTTGCATGATTTAAACCCTTTAACTTTTAAACCATTCTTCGGTATTAAATAAAGAATCTTGAAAACAACAAAATAATCTTTTTAGTATATTTTTTAATTTTTTATTTTTTAAATAATAATAATTGTGAGTCTTTTTACAAGATTAATGAATTGTAATATTAATAAGTGAAGTATGAAATTTTGATATTTTTTTTTTTTTTTTAATTTTCAACTTTACACTGCGATAACTTTTGTAAGTGATTCACACCAACGAATTTTAAACTTTGAAATGTTGTTTTTTTTTTGTTCAAAGCGCTCTCAATGTGCCAAGAAAAAAAGTCCATAAAAAAATTTTTTGTCGAATTTTAAAATTTTTATGCTTTTGCCCATATGAGGAATTTTATGATAAAGTTTAGAATTGGTTTTTATTAACGTTTTTTTGGTTTTAAACAATTTTATATATGTAGGGATATATCGTTTTATTCTAAACAAAATATCATTTCAAATTTTATATATAAGTATATTTAAACTTATAGAAAATCCAAAAAAAAATTGCATCAAAGTCAAGATTTTGAAAAATAAATTTAAAAATTTTGCATAAATCAATACTTATTTGGATATTATATATAAAATGTTAACATAGTTGGAAAGCTGCGATCTTCTGATTTCTAAGTCAATTTAAATGTCTTAAATTAATTTAAAATTTACACCAAAAAAAATCAACGAATAAATTACGTTGAATGAAATTCGTTGGTTTTCTCGAAGAATTTTTTTATTCAACGTACGAATTTGTTGTTTCAAAGATAATATTAATTGAAATTCAATGGGATATTCAACGCAATTATGAACTGTACGTTGAAATCATTCATTAAATTTATTACTTAATAAAATAAAAAAAAATCAGTTATTAGATTCTACGTAATAGTTCATTGAATTAAAGAACACGTTTATATTTTTAATAGTAAAAGAACATGTTAGTTGAATTTAAAGAACTTGTACGTTCATTCAACGAACTTGTACGCTGGTTTAGAAGAACAAAAGAAAACAAAACTGAAATATAATATAAATAAAAACAGTGAATCAACAACAATTCGTTGATTCAAAGTACGGACATTTTTATTTAAGCAAGAAGAAGCTTTAATCAACGAATAAATACTTTGAATCAAAAAAAAAAAAAAAAAATAGTTCGTTATCTTATGTTAAATTCATTCTACTAATTCATTATTTTCTAATGGGAAATATAGTAAAACAAAAATGTTAAAGAAAAAGATATTAACTCAGTTTTGTATTTATCGTTAAACATCGAATGATATATTTAACAAAAAGTGTTGTGTAAATAATAAAAACAAAAATAATAAATCAATTTGGAATACTTGCTAGATTTCTTAAAATGTAAGTTTAATAATGTTTATTGTTTTAAACACGTTTTAAAATATTATATTTTGCTTATATTTATGTAGATAAACAATTACAAAGCGGGAATTTGTTACTGATCAAGAGCTTTTCTATTCGTAAGTATTCACATATTAAACATTTTGATTAAAAAAAAAAACATAATATCGCCGGATACAGGTTATAAATGTTTTTCATAACTTTCCGGAACATTTCCTGAAAATAAGAGAGTTCTTACAGGCAGAAAATAATAAGAATAAGTTCAAACAATGAACTTCTACGTTAAATTTTAAGTCTGTATAAGTGTTAACGTATGGTAATACGTTGTTTTAACACACTAGTACGTTAGGTCAAAATTATGAAACAAATTCGTTGAAACAACGAATTTTTTCGTTGTATTGTTTTTAGTTCAGTTAGTGCAGGAACTACCCTAAAAACGATTTTTTCGCAATATCTCAAAATTCGGGGGGTGTTTCGAATTTTTTGAAAATTGTTATGTGATGTCCTCAAGAAGATCTACAATCCACATTAGATTGTTGTTCGAGTGAAAATTAAAGTGTCAGCGTGTTATTGTTATTTGGTTTTATACGAAACTTTAATTACTATTTAGTTTAATGTAAAATAATATAAAATTTATTGTAAGTATTTAAAATATCGAAGATTTGCAAAAGCATACTTTCCCACATTAAAAGTACGTCATTAAGGCACATGGTTTTCATAAAAAATCAAGAAAAAATAGATAGCAAGGTATAAAGTACAAATACTCACACATATGCATGTACAGATAGACCGACCAATATAAACATAAATACCGACAAAAATTATAAAAGAAAGCGAAAGTAATATTTCGACGCCTTCAATTGCAAAACAGAGACACAAAGCACCAGCTTTATGGCAAACATACACATGCACATAACTCTCCACACAACAAAGGAAAAAAGCTTTTCCCCACAAAAACAACAGCATAATATTAGGCGAAAGTCAATAATACACAGAGAGTAGGAAGAGAAAGTAAAAGAGAGTATTTTGCAAAAATGTTTAACCAGGAGCAATTGAAGAACTGAAGTTGAATACTATTTCTACCGAATAAGTGACTGAATGCCTGCTTGGCTGTATCTGTGTGTTGACGATGCCTGTATAATAAAAACATTTTCATTTGTGCTTTTTTAGTCTTCCGCGTAGTCCTTTTGAGTCATGTTGTTTGTTATCCTGTTTTTTTAAGTTACACAAAGACCAGACCGTGCAAAAAAAGTAAAATTTTTCAATTAATTTTTGCTTAAATCATATACAAAAAGTGAAATTTAATTTGTTTCGATTAACAAAAACCATGTAACTGGAAATAAAAATGGATTCAATAAAAGAAATTAAAATAAGTGTTTAAAATTACGTGAAATTATTAAGAAAAATACAATTTGCAAAACAAAATTTTAATAAAGAAAAAAAATTATTTTGTAATGTGTGCCTTTATCTAAAAAACACAAATTGTCTGTAATACTAAAACTGTTTTTATTTAATCATTTTTTTGAGTTGTTTGTCTCAATTAAAAAGACGAAGAAAAACGTTATGAAATCATTGAGATTTTTTATTTGAATTTAATGCTGAATAAAGAACTTTTTACATTCTTTCAAAAAATAATAATTTACAATAAAAACTGTCGGTTAGTATTGAATGTTTTTCTTTTCACAAAATTCATTTCAATTTGTAGACTTTAAATCATTTAATAAAATTATCAGAAAAAATATGTACAAATTTATATATAAAAATTTGCACATCATTATAATATTTATCATCATTTCTAATAAACAAAATAGTTTGTTTTGTTTCTTTTAAAGAAAGAAAAAAGTACATTGAGACACACATACACACACATTCTATCAAACACATACACACATAAATAACGGTATTAAACCTGCGATTCTCAAACGATTATATGTATATGATGTAAAATGTAAAAAAATTCAAAATACGTTCATAAAAATATTAATGTTGTCTAGCGTGGTTAACAGTACAAATGTTATATTATGTAGCTCATCAAATTTTAAAAGTCCATAACTGTTATTGTTTCCTAAATTTATTGTCAAAAATACCGTTTTTCATAAACTCGCTGAATTCAAACTATGTTCACTAGTGTTAAAAGTAATATATATTCTAAAATAAAAAATGCGATATATTTCACAAATTTAGACCAAAAACTTTGAAAGTTGGTCACAGTTCTACCAATGTGGTTGTGATTGTATCATATATAGTTTTTCAAAACAGAAGCAAGGACGTTATAAATCTGCTATATAAATAATTTTATTCTTAAAATATTTTATTTATTAGTAGCATGAAAATGTTTACAAAGTTTTGTTTTGATGTATATTTTTATGTGTCGACATTAGTTTTGGTGTTACATCACATTTGATGCTGGACTTAATGTTTTTATACCCATCACATAAAATGAAAAGTATATACTAGGGTGATCGAGTATTCGACTTTTTGGAGAAACCGGTTTTCGAATAGTTCGAATAGTTGGAATTTTGAAATTCTGAAAAAAACCGGTTAATCGGTTTTTATCTAGAAGTTAATATTAAAAGCTATATCTCTTAAGCCCTAGTCTACACTTAGATATTTTTATGTTGGCAATTGTCAAATTCTATTTGTCTCTTTAAAATGTTACGTGTAGACCAATAAGAAATCTATTACGCAATCTATTACCCAATAAATGTTTGAACACAAAGTTGAGCAATGATGTTTAACATAAACTGTCAAATTTATTGTTCTCTTTTAAAATTTTGCTCTTTTTAACAAAAAGACAAGTGCAAAATAATTAATTTTGTTCTGAAAAGACAAATAAAGAATAAAAATGCGAAATACATGAAAATTTTCGATAAAAAAAAAGACAATTTAACATATAAATTTCTTATGTACATTTTCTCCAACCCTTAACACAAAGTTGGAAATAAAATTGTTTTCCCGTTATTCTGCCGACCTTATTTCTAATGTTAAGAAATAAAAATGTCTTCGTGTAGGCGTAGAGTAAAAAAAAAAATAAATAAATTTTATAACAATCAAGTTAAAATTTGTTAAATAATTTATTTTGTAGAACAACTTGTAATTAAGGTAAAGAAAATAATTATCAAAATTGAGACCATTGCGCTTCGTTGTCCATTTTGATGCTAATAACTAACACTTACCTTGTATGGGAGCTACTACTGCCCCTGGACCTGTTCGCCCTGTTAGAAATTTGATATAAAAATTTTAAGACTATGACTGAAATACTCTATGCGAAAATTAATATATCATCAATGGGACATGATTAGGTTAAACAAAGTTTGAGGGGTCTAAGTGTAATAGTTTTGAAAAAAATAAACTTTTATGCGCTTCGAAAGAAGCCTTACTACGATGCACTAACCGAATAAGTTCGCAATTTTATGGAAAAGATAAATAATAGTACGTGAAACTAATTTAAGTCTTTATTATAAATAAAACATTAGCTATTTTACTTTTTTCCTTTACAAATTTGCTTCATTAGAAGTACGATTTTTTGCAGGAAACTTATAAAATTTATTTCAATTTAACCTTAAAATATATTCATAAAACACAACAAGAATTTAGAATATTAATTATCTAAAACGTTATTCCTAAATTTATATATATATATTTTTTTTAAATAAAATGTTGTTTTTTAAACCGGTTTTTGGTGTCTAAGAAAAACTAGTCTATTCGACATTCGAAAAATATACAATTTGAAAAAACCCACAGTACTTAAAACGAAACAACCAATTTTAAAAGCGGTTGGAAAACCGAATCGATCACCCTAGTTTGTACATATTATTTGTATGGAGACAAAAAATATAGCATATGTACCCTTCAAAATTAAAGATTGTTATGTTTTAAATTAAAATGATTTAAAATAAAATATTTCGTTTTAATTATTTCGTTTACGCGAGCTGAACCATTTTTAAAATACCTCGATCAAGAGTGTACATAATTTTTAACTTTTTGTCAAAAAAATTACAACATATTATAGACAAATAAGTAAAATAAATTTTCAAAATAATTTTCATTCTCGCGAAATTAAAATTATAGTAAAATTTTCTCTGATTTTATTTTAAATACTATTTTATTAAAGTTTGAATATTTTGGACATTTTCCATTGCAATTTATATTTTAAAAATAAAAAAAATAAAAAAAAAACCTAACTAAGTTGTCACAAAAAAAAAAAAAAAAAAAACTAAAATTGTGCTAGTCAAATTTTATTAATATGTATTAGTGCTGAAACGAACGATATGCACGTTCGATAGTGTTGAAACGATACGAGAACATTTATACGCACGATAATTTCAAATAAAAATAACTTGCAAATAAATAACTCACTGTTTATAAGCAAATTGCATAAAGAAATATATTTCCTTATTTGTCGCGCCGGATAGGAAAAATTCAACTATTATCATAGAAATTTCATACGCTTTATTTGCAATTAGTTTCACTAATCACGATTAGTTTTCGTGAGTTACTAACTTGCAAATAAAATATTAACTTACCGCTTATACAGTAAAATTTTCATATAACAAAATTTTTAATTGCGATTAAGAGATGCGTATAAACTCTGTAATAGTTGCACAAAAGACTATTCAAAAATTATTAAATATAATTAATCAAAATTATATTCGCAGATTTTCGTAAGTGCTCACCTTTTGATGCGGATTACATCTACAAATATAAATATAATTACATTTTTTTGGTTTCTTTTTGGTGAATATGAAAATAATTTAAAATTATTTTATATTCTGTTGTACTTTTAATATCAATATTAACAATTTTGTTTGTTCCACATAAACTTCAGCATACAAAAAGGAATGTCAAAAAAAAAAAAAAAAAAAAAAAATAAATAAAAATAAAATAAAAAAATATATATTTTTGGTTTTGGAATATATTTGTGTTACGGGAGTTAAAATGAAATTAATGTGCGTGAAAAAATAATAAAAATATTGTGTGCTAGTGAAAAAATTTGTCGCGAGTGTATGTTTGTGTTGCTTCTCTCACTCACAAGTGTGTTGAATTCACATAAAACTTGTTGTGAGGAGAGAGAAATGTCGTTGTTGTACGAAAGAGAACTGCTTTGCATTCTTTGTTTTAGGGCATCATTGAAAATACCACATTCAATAATATTGATATATGTATTCATTTAACCCTTTAGTTGCACAAGTGATATTTGGGATTTCTGGTTCATAATTAGTTAAGTTAATTTTTATGTCTAATAAATGATTAGTTAAGGAAATAAATGCCACCAAAAGCATATATTTATCATAAAAAGTACAAATTCGTATAAAATACGACTATTTTCGCGGTTTTAAAGGAATAAATATTTATATGTGACTTATTTGCAAAAATTGCTGTTTTAACCTTTTGACCCTCTTGCTTTTAAAGGGTTAATTACGTGAAATCTTGAATAGTATCAGAAGATACCATTCCAATGGTACATTAAAATACAATATATGTTGAAAAGTGTTCGAAATATATAAAATTATATGTTTGAATAAAGAAAATATGATAAAAAACATTAGTAAAATCTAAATGTTCTGCGACATAACAATTATTTAAATAAATATTCCAGGCCTTTAAAAATGTAAGGTTAATTTGCAACCTTTTTTCTCTTTAATACAAATAAATTTTTCATTTTATATGAAAATCTTTAAATATATATCCAGGGCCTCAAATTGAAAAATATTCATGATTGTTATGATTAAAAATAACTTTTGATAAAATATGTCTGTCTGTAAATCTGTATGTTGAAATAGATTTTTTGAAACCCATATTCCAATAAATACATTTCTCTTTCAACAAATATGTGGCATATAGTCTCGAAAATTTTGGTATTGAAATTCATTGAAATTCGATTAGAAATGGCGGTGTTATAAACGAATTTCTAGAACAGCCTCAAAGAATTTTCCAATTCTTTCCCAAATTTAATATTATTTTCTATTTTACATACAATAATATATAAATGTTTTTCTATTGGAAAGTTTTGAGATTGAATAGCCTAAAGGAAGTGTTCTTGACTTTAAACTATTAAGCCTGAGTTCGTATCCCCGGAATTCCTTATAATTGACAAGAATTTTTAGTTACGTTTTGATGTGTTTTTTTTTTTAATTTTATTATGGAGATTTGAGTTGCGTTTTAAGTATTTTATATAAACAATAAAGATAGTAAATTTCAACATATCGATGTGGTATACCGTTCGAATTTGTAACTGAAAGGCTTTAGGTCCAGAGATCGATTCATGGCCAAGACTTAAAAAAATTGTTTTATAATTTATATTCAAACAAAAATTAAAATTTTGAAATATCAAATTAAGGAATTTTAATTAAATAAAAATATTCCTTTGAAATTTATTAAATAGGAATTGCATTTCTATTCGCCAGGATTTGAACTCATATGAACATTTTAAAACTCCTAGCTTTGAATGGCATTTTGCAATTCTGAATTCACACAAAAAATAATGCCCATATTAAAACAAAATTCAAATGGATTTTAAGAGGATACGAACTATGGCTTGAAGTTTTTTAATCTAGAACATTTTAATGGATATAGTTAGTCCAGTGAAAGAGTTCTAGATTACAAAACTTCAAGCCATAGTTCGTAATCTCGTAGAATCCATTTGAATTATATTTTAATATGGGAATATTTTTTATGAAAAAATAAGTTTGACAAGTAAATTTTCCTTAAAATATTATCACTTTACTGTAGTAATTTTGTTTTATATTTTTGAATGTAGATAATAAGACGGCAAATCAGGCTTGGTGGAATTGTCTTCCATGTCATGATTAACACCAGTCTATATATATTAAATATATTACCAGATTAAAGCAAAAATTGTGATAAGAGATAATTCCAATACGTTTATATATTTATGAAATATAGATTTTGTGAAGGGTATAACATATTCGGGCCAGCCGAATATAACAATTCCACTTGATATTTTAGTATTCGCTATAATTTTGAACCTCATTGTGATATTTTAAGGATATATTTACCATTCATTAGATATAGATATATACTCATCTTTTATTATTCAATGATTTTAGTAGCCTATGACCGGGAATAACTCGTGCAGCGTACGTGTGATTATCGGTGACTTTTGACAGTATGTATAAGATACCAAGACAAAGCTATATGCAAAGATTCGCTTCCTTGCATAAAATTCCGAAGTTGGGCTATTATTTCGTCGAATTTTCCCGGTTTATAAAATTATGAATTTTTCACTAAGAACTAGCAGAAGTTATATGAGCCTACACTTATTGTAATTGATTAAAATTACTCATACGCTTGCATAGCAAAATTCTTAATTTTTCCGATTTTTCTCTTTTGATTGGTATTTTGGAAAATTAACCTAAAAAACCTTAATAGGGCTGGGGAGCGGATAACATAAAGGGCAAATATTTCTCTTATATAAGGTTTGTTTGATATTGAAAATGGGCAAAATCTGTCAATAAAAAAAAAAAAAAAATATGTGGGTCAAATACTAGAAAAACCCCAGTTCCGCCGATATCTCTGAAACAAAAGCATGTATAATAACTAAATTTTGTATAAACAGTTCAAGAGTTGATTTAAACGGGGAAGGCAAATAAAATCTGCCCACTTTACCGCCTACCTACCATATAAAGTGAAATTTAAAATTAAATTGTATCTCCTAAACTACTGGTCGGATTAAATTGAATTGTATGGAAGATTTGTAAAGGAGAACCTAAGCATTCAGAAAAATCATCTTACAGTTACTCTTTGAAGATACAGGGTGTCTCGAGTATGTAAAAGTTAAAAAAAAATCGAAACTTCTACAAATTAAGTCCAATTTCAAAGATTTTAAAAAGATATTTACTCTTGAATTTTTGATATTTTGCCTCGACTTTATTTGGTTTTTCGGAAAAGAGTACTGAGACATATGTGAGGTTTTTTAAATTTAATAAATTATAGAATAATTTCTAATATATTCCGAAATAATATGCTGAAAATTTTTTTGATTACCTTAATTCGTCTAGACGTGAAAACTCTTCAAAGTCTACACTCTGAAATTAGTATGAAAAATGGATATTTTTTTTTACAAAAATATAGTACAATTCTTTCACTTTTTCCTCAAAGTTTTTTTAATAAAAATTTTTACTTTACATATTTCAAAAGATAGGGCTTCGTAAATGGTTAATAAAGAAATTTTAAATCTAGCATTTGTCGAAAATGGTGAATTTAAAAAAATGTCATTTTTATCGATTAATAAAAAAATTTTATTGACGGTACTTAATCATAAAATAGATTTAGATCGATTTGACACTAAATTATTTTCCGCCCGGCCAAAAAAGCAATGCAGGAGTGCAGTTTTTATGAAAAAAAAGTAATTTTTTAAACGACCTTTTCTAAATTGCACAACAAAAAAATCATATTAGCATAATATTTTCATTATTGTTTCTTGTGTAATGTATAAAATAAATATCAATCTTTCATTCCTACAAAAATGATTTAAAAAGCTTTACATATCAATTTTTGGCAATTTTTTCGACCAGTAGTTTAGGAGATTACAAAATTTTGCGGTTGGCTCCACTGTGTGGTGGGTATAACAGAATCGGCCAAGCCGAATATAACATTATTATTTGTTAAAATCGAATTTATAGAATTGGCAAGCAAATATGTATAAATGCAAGAAATTATGTTTATCATCTTAAGAAACTCCACAAATAATTCCTCTTTTTACTTTATATTAAACAGATTGATTAAGTATTATCCTTCACACAATCCTGTGAATTTTGAATTTCTCTTAAAAGCAATTTTCAAAAATGAAAACGATACTTAATTATAAAGTAAGTAATGGTACCAATATTCGAGATAAATAAAATTTTTAAATTTTAATCTTATTGTAAAGATTTCATACTTTCCAAATACATTAAATGCATTTAAACAATTCAATTGCATTAAAATGAATTTTTAAGAAATCTCTTATTTTTGAAATGTTCGTATCGTAAGTTTTTGTAATTTCGCGAAATTAAAAACTTAAAACGATAAATGGTTTAATGGAGTTTATGTATACAATTTTCTATGGAAATTGAAAGACGCCAGGTAAAAAAGTGCACCTTTTCGGGCGTTCTTTCATGGATTTGTCGATATACATTTGTTTATATTGTATGAACTTTCGCTGAAATATTGTAAAAAATGTCTGCAATTTTCTAAATTTTTTCTCAAGTATTTTTTTCAACTTCAAATTTAAGCTCAGGTTTACCAAAATTTTATTGAAAGGAAATTGAAGATTGCAAGTTTTTGCCGAAAAATGCCGAGATTGTCTAGATTGTTACATAAAATAGACGCTTTGGCGAATACTTTCACATTTTTACATTTGTGCAAGTTCAAAGTTATATGTTATCTTGATGAACAAACTATATAACCTATATAATAAAATTCAAAAATAACAACAAATGCACGACTAATATAAAATTTTATATAAAGGTCTTAAAATAAATCTCCTAATTTAATTTAAGGTCTTAAAATAATCTCCTAATTTTTATTATACAACATTGTTATATATTTTTCTGATAATGAGATACAACTTTTATTATACTAATTTTATTTCAACAAAAATGTTAAAAATAATATTAAACTACCAAACTTAATGTCATGTCAAGCTGTCAAAGTTGCTACATTATACTTATTAATATATGTTCTTGATTACTTTGTCTGTTATAATTTTTAAAATACATTTACTTTTTCCAATTTTTTAAATTATTATTTTGGAATTTCTGCAAAAAAAAAAAATTGGATTATTGACCAGTGTGGACTGCAATACTTAATGAGTAGTACAAGACTTACATTTGTTAAAATCAATTAAGAGTTGTTAAAGCTACAATATTTTTAACTTGTTCATACGAAGTATTTACTTTAATAAAATATAAAATTAAAAAAAAAAATAACAAAATTGTTCTAAAATTATTTTAATATCTATTGCCAAAGAATACAAAGAATGGAAGGCTTGTGAAAAAAACTCAATTCTGTTGTTAAAAAAACATAACTTTAATAATGTGTTAGTCAAATTTCATTTATATGTATACTACTTTCACTACACATTATAATAAGCACACATAGTTGAACAAAAGAGTATTAAAAAAAAAAAAAATAAATGTAATTCATCACAATTATATTCGCAGATTTTCATAAATTTTCTTCTATTGATTCAGATTACATTCACAAATATTAATATAATTATATTTTTTGTTGATGAATGTGAAAATAATTAAAAATTATTTAAAATTCTGGGGGGTTATTGATTTTCGAAAGAAAACACTGTCGAAAATCAATGTATTTTAAATACAATTTCGAAAGGTTTTCTTTTCGAATCAAAATACACAATAACTTCCCTACTTTATTTTTAATACCAAAAGTACCAATTTTGTTCATTCAATTTAAATTTCAATATACAAGAAAGAAATGTCAAAAATTTTAAAAGTTTTTTTATTTTTCGGTTCGTGGAAAATATTCTTGTTACGGGAGTTAAAATGCAATAAATGTGCGTGAAAAAATAACAAAAATATTGCGTGCTAGTGGAAAATGTGTCGCGAGTGTAATTTTCCTTAAATTTTAAAGGAAAGTTTTATTTATTTTGTCAACTATTTTTCTCTCTCACAAGTGTATTGAATTAACACAGAAGTTGTATGTGAGAGGAGAGAAATGTACGAAAGAGACCGTTCCATTCTTTGTATTCTTTGTTTATTGCCTTATAAATGTCCAAGTTATTTATTTACAAAAAAAAAAAAAAAAAAAAAAAACAAAAAAAGGTATATGGGCCATTATCAAAAATTTTTTGATTTTAGGCCTTAAAAATTATTTGTTTTTTTTTTGATAGCACATTAAAATCCACTTGCATAAATATAAAGTGACTCAAATGCATGTAGAATCCTACATATAAAAATTTTTACAAACTATAAGTTTATGTAGAATTCTGGTAAAAATTGCGCGTAATATTAAAACCTACCGAGGTCTTAAAATAAAATTTATTATATTTTGAATGTTTGATGGTATTAGAGTAGCATATCTTAGGGTTTCCTAGTAAAATTAAAAAAAATAGGGTCTTGAATTAACTTGATTTTCAAGATATTGTTACGGGAAGTCACTGTTTACGCTACTGAATTTCTTAAATATGTTTCAACAAGCTACTAATTTAACTCCAATTTAAAAACATGTTTGAGGCTTTGAACAAAGAAAAATTTTTGAATTAATTAATTTTCTGATAATAACAAGAATATCTTAGATTATTCTATAAAATTTTTATAACTGTAAACATTTTTAAACCAGTATTTTTTCTGTGTGTATATTTAAGATCTAATATCCTGACAGCATTATTACCAGCTTAAAAATCAGTTATTTGTTTACAAAAGTTGACAAAGATTGACATGAATTTGATCTGGCAATCCTGTGAGACGCGGCCACTTTCCAAAGTTGAATTTGTTTCAACTTTTCTTATATGCGCCGCGTGAGAAAACACGATCAGCTGATTGCCGCACATTGGAGTAAAAGGGATCGAAAATGGAGTTTAATTCAGGGAAAGGTGATATCAATATTTTAATAGATAATTTTTAATAGATAATTTTGTTCCTTAACTAATTACAAAAAAATTTAATAATAGCAATCGAAAATGTTGGGCTACATATGGAAAACTTGACCAAAATCTTGCAAAATTGAGATAGTTGAAATTTCAAATGAAAATAACTCGAAAAATATATATTTAACTTAACACGTAAGTATGTCTTATCAATTTTATCTTTGAAATCGGGTCAAGAACAAAAATTTGGCTAGTGGTTAAACATTTTTTTCTATGTCAGAGATACCCTATTTTGAGCTCCCATACATCCGCTCCTGAAACGTATAAAGGGTCCACCTTCCAAGCTCACAATTTAATTCTCCTCTGCTATGCACATGTGATATTTTATGTAAATCCAATCAGCCGATTAGAAGTTACAGATTTATTTCCAAAAATGTTCAATATTTAATAAAACAATAAAGATCAAGTGAGAATGTTATATTAGGCTTGGTCGATTCTATATACCCACCATCTACAACTTTTTAAAATTTCACCTAATATGGGAAGTGGGCGATAAGGTGGGTGGACTACGCCCATTTTTGGTTTCCGAGTATACATTAGTCTTTGAAGTAGTTATGCAAAATTTTGTTAATGTACATGCTTTTTTTGTAAAAGATATCGTCCGAAATGTACAAACTTGATTTACGATGGGCACCCTGTTTTCCTAGTATTTAGTCCATAACTTTTTCGTTTATGAACCGATTTTTCTAATTTTCAATACCAAATAAACCTTGTATAAGACAAATATTTGAGTCAAATTTCGTCCCCCTAGAATGTCTGCCCCAATCCCTATCCTGCTTTCAACAGACAGACAAAGAGACGGACTTCGTTAGAACATCTTAGATTTTCACGAGGACTCAGAATATATGAACTTTATGTGGTCTTAGATGATTATTTCGACATAGTAGAATTTTCTTCAGAACTAATTTATACGTGTGAAGAGAGTTACTTTTTTTAATTGAGCGAATTAAAAGAGTTGGACTTCTACTTGTGCTTTTAGTGACGCACAAATGTGAAAGTCTTTATGGCAACACCTTGCTGCCAATATATCAGAACTGGAAAAATAAAACCAATCTTGAGAAACGAATGCCTTAGATTACTTGTAAACTTGTGTAATTAGTCAACTAATGCGACACTTACTAGATTAAAACCAAAAAGAAAACCTTTTTTACAATTAGAGTAGATCAATTGTAATTGTAAACTCATATCGGCATAATAGATATTTGCTAAATATTTTCTTGATTACATTACATAAACATTTATGAAGCCGTTTGAGAATCTCTGTTTTAATGTACACTCCTAAAAACTTAAACTTTTTTATAAAATTGGTATTTTACCCACTCCTTAGATAATTTAGTTTAAAAAAATCCCTACGATAAAATAAAAATAAACATTTTTTCTGGTATACAGTACAAATAATCACAATTTTTCATAAGAATACAACAAAAAAAAAAAAAGTGTGTAAATAAAATTAAAAATTTCATCAAACAGTAAGTAACATAACAACACAATAGAAAAACAACAAAAACAGCAGAAACGGCAGCATCAACTATAAAGAAAACGAAAAAAAAAAAAATATTTATTTTTTGGGCTTTTTGTATGTAACAAAATATAAAAACAGACATTTTAAGGTAAGTCTTTTGGTTCTTCTTCCAACCATTTCCTTGCAATTTAATTTCGATGTTTGAGGTTATATGAAGACATACACATATACTTACAAACATATGTACAAACAAGCGGGATTCAAACCCATTTGTAATTTAATCATTTTCACATTAAACTTGTGTTAGTTTTTTGTTATGTTTTCTTCTCTTTCTATTTCTCTTCACTCTCTGATTTTTTTTTGTTTTGTTTATGTATGAGTTTGATTTTTATTTTTTATGCTTTAATTTAACAACTAAAGTTTGTACAACGAATGAAAGAAAATAACTTAAAACATATAATAATGGATACATTACCTAGTAAAGTTGGTCTGAGAGGTGTAAATTATTGTTTGTGTGTTCCTTAATGGCAACATGACTGGACAGACATGCATTTTTGTTTAGTTGATTTAATTTTAATGCCCTCTGGGAATAAAGTCATTAAATGACACCAAATTCTATTGCCGCCAAATATCATTGACCATAATTGTTATTTTTGTTGTGAGGGCAATATGATTGAAACTGAAACAATTTGAAATTAATCCGATTTGAACAATTGTTCCATTATTTCACAAAAAATAAAGAAAAAACTTAATTTATTTCAATTATTGTATTTTGTTTTCTTTTTGAAAAAATCTCATATAGATTGACCAATCATCATCTTTTATTAATATTTAACGTGTTTAATGAAAATAAGTTCATATAGCAAGAAGTTAAAAGAAAAAACTTAGGTCAACAAATGTCATCAATCATTTGATTTTTATATACATAGTTAAGTAGAGTTTGTAATACATTTATAAATAAGTAATACATCTTTATTTATGAAGTTACCGCCATTGACATTATCGAAAAAATTAAAAAATAAAAATATAAAAATACACTGCCTGCCACTTGAATAGGGAAACACATTTTTTTAACTTTAATTAAGTATATCTCCTGGTTGAACGGCTGTCTGGATGGCTAACTGGCTATCCATGTAAACCTTGTGAACAAAGTACAGGTCGCAATTTTGAAGATAATTTCATGTCACAAGGACCGAGCCTATTGAAATTAGTTACGACCGATCCATTATTTCACCTAGTCCCAATACAAAAGACCTCCCGGAATAGGCGTTTAACGATCATAAATGCCTTAAATATAGTAATATTTTAATAAAATTCGTTGTAAGGAAGTTTTGTATAAGTTTTAATCCTTGTGCCAAATTTCATGAAGATCGGTCCATAATTGACCATAGCTCCCATATAAAACCCTCTTCCGAAAATTACTTTAACGTGCAAATTTTAGTACCAGGTTTATATTCGACACCAATAAGTTTTATATAAAAAGAAATCATAGTGACAAATTTTATGAGGATCGCTCCATAATAGACCATAGCTCCCATATAAGCCCACTTTCAGGAATCAGCCTAAATGTTAGTATTAAAGTAATATTGTGTATTCGTATATTTTATTTTACACTTGATAAAAGTATCGGTACACAATTGTCTACATGTCTAATACAACACCTCTCCACGAATTTTGATGGACATGCACAATGGTGTGGGGTATTATATGGCCGGGCTTGACCCGTTTTTTTTTTACCAAATTTCACAGCTTAAAATTAAACTGTAGTTCTAGTTTAAAATTCATTAAATTTGGCTACAATAAATATAAAATAAAACCTCCATCATATTCAAAAAAACAAGAATTCTTTTGTTAAACTTTTAATTAACTTGAATAATAGTTTTGTTTCTATAGTTGCAACGTATTTAATTTTTTTAATAACACTTTATTCTGCAAAATGAAACGCAATACATAATACGAGTACATCATCTGAAAAATAAAAAAAACACGTGTAGATAATTGACATTAAAGGTCAATTGTTTTATTAAATTACAAAATAATTTGTTAAAACTAGTTAAAAAAAAAGAGAGAAATACTTAGACACAACAACACTAAAAGAAAAGTTACAAAACAAAGAAATAAAATGAAATTAATTAAACTCACTAATTGTTGTCCAAATTAAAAGCAAAAGAGAATAAAGAAGCAAAATTAAGGAGTGGGTGTGGATGAAACAGGTTTTAATATTTTGACTAAATATTTAAATATAATACAGAGTAATTTACTAGCTACACAGTCAAGACAGTTGGTACTGAAATGATGAATAATTAAAAAAAAAAACAGCACAGGTTGGTGGTTAACATTACAATTTATTATATCACACATATTACAAAAGACAATCTCATTCATTTACTAAATATCATACGCTGTCGTTCAGTCATGCTAAAGAAAGTTTAAAAGAAATTACCCTGCATTTCGTGTAGCGAATAGCTATAGCAATTGTATACTTGAATAAGGAAAATGGTTTACTATTGGCCATTTCACAATTGTTCTGATTAACCACTTTAACATCACAGCAAAAACTTTGCTTTCCTGGTAAGCTAACAGGTATAATTGGAAACAAAAATGAACTACTTATTTTTTCCCTGAATAACTAGTTATTTTTGTTCGACTTGTCCACAAATTCGTGTAGTTATTTTTTGACTCTAGGGGTACTCAAAAATATGTACCTAAACGAAAACAAAAATAAAAAAAAGAACAAAAAAATTTCGCCGTCAGTGAGACTCGAACTTGGACACACACTAACCATTAATTTTTACTGACTAACGTCTTACTCAGTACACCATCTCGCACATACCATCCTAAGCGACAAAAGCTCTATTTAGTTTAAAATATCTTTTTACACATTTTGTTATAAAAAACTAACAGCTTCAGAATGGGGTTGAACCAACAACCTTCTGGTTGTTAAACCGACGCTCTAGCCAACTCATCCACGTGATTGCAGTATTACTGTGCTATTATACTATTGAGTACTTATTAATGTAATACAGAGTAAGCAAATAATAATGACGCCTCATTACCAAGAAATTACTTTAATAAGTAGTTGTTGTTACCGAAAACCAAAAAAGTTTTTGCTGTGATAAGACTCTCTTAGAAGTTTAATATAAATTTGGTTCTATCTATATTTGTCTGTTACCATATGAAATTTACACGAAAAAAACAATGGAATTATTTAACAAATTTTCAAATAATTTTATGAAAATTCCAGTGTTTTGAGGAAAAAATATTCACTGGGTATGCCTGTGTACTTTATGATTAATATCATGATAAAATATGAATATGACAAAAAATAACAAAAAATTAATTCAACATT
The DNA here is from genome assembly GCA_932274085.1 of Protocalliphora azurea. Taxonomy (NCBI): domain Eukaryota; kingdom Metazoa; phylum Arthropoda; class Insecta; order Diptera; family Calliphoridae; genus Protocalliphora; species Protocalliphora azurea. Next base: position 42,829,133 of record OW026520.1, read on the forward strand.
AGTTACGAGTATTGTTTCATACATACATTCGGTTACAAATATTTACATCAAGCCATTACATTTGTTGTGTTATGTTCTTTTTTTATACTTTCACTCATTCATTGTCCTTCTATGCATTATAAATTATGCAACATTTTTTTGTTATTATTTTTTTTATATTATCCATTCCATTGGTCATTGTTAAATATAATGTATTGCAATAAGCAAAGGCTTTTAGGTAAAATAATTGTCAAAAAAAAAAAAAAGAAAATAAATAATAATATAAACAAATCTAACATGTAGAACATATTTGCTAAATGAAGAATTAAAAAATTAACACTGAAAACAATGTATGTAATACGTTTTATTTGACAATCCAATGTAAATGATGAGATGGTTTTTGATTTTAGCAAAACTGATTATTCCAAATTAAATCACCTACTTTGTTCTGAAAACTGGTTTGAATATATTCCTTACAATAAAGTATGCCCTCGTAATATTGACATCATTTTGAATAAATTCTATGATGGCTTATTTAAATGTTTTAAGAAATCAATACCAATGACGGGGAAAAAAATTGCACATGGACCGCCTTGGACTACAAAGCAGCTCAATGGCTTGAAAAATTTGAAAAACAAACATTATAGAAAGTATAAAAAATCCGGTTTATCTATTGATTATATGGGGTACTCCATATCAAGATCAGTTTACAATTCGGAAAATATCAAATGTTACAATAATTATCTTTTTAGGGTGAAAAGAAACTTTAAAAATAATCCAAAATATTTTTAACAGTTCGTAAATTTTAAGCGTCGAGTCTATCCGGATATCCATCCATGATGAAATTTGGAGATAAAGAATCCTCTAACGATGCAGATACTTGCGATATGTTTGCTGATTTCTTCTCATCCGCCTATTCTGATAAAGATTTACATGAACTTTCCAATTATCCATATCCAGTTCCAGCTGCAACCCTAATAAATTGTCCAACCTTAGATAAATCGATGGTACTGAGAGCTGTACAGAATCTAAAATATTCTGTTCTTATAAAATGTTTACTTTCTCTTATATCTCCAATAACCTACTTATTCAACATATCAATATTTAGTGGTTACTTTCCTGAAGTTTGGAGGAAATCTTATTAAATCCGGAAATAGATCCAACATTTCCAATTATAGAGGTATTACCAAATTAAGTGTTATTCCAAAACTTTTCGAAAAGATAGTTACTGAAATCCTTTCGCATCAAGTTGTATGTTATCTTTCGCCATTTCAGCATTCATTTAAAAAAGGCTGTTCCATTACTACTAACCTTTTGGAGTTCACAACCTCAGTTATAACCGCATTTGATTCCGGTTTACAGACAGACGCAATATACACAGATTTCAGTAAAGCTTTCGATAAAGTAAATCACGATCTCCTATTGTTCAAATTGGATAAACTCGGATTTTCTCCTGTTTTCCTTAATAGGATTTCTACATATCTTAAAAACAGATGCCAATGTGTACTATTCAGAGAATGTACATCAAAAACCATTCCTGTTTTATCTGGTGTTCCACAAGGTAGTCAACTTGGCCCCTTATTATTCCTAATATTTATAAATGATAATAATTCTAGAATATTAATGTATGCTGATGATGTAAAGCTGTTCCATAGCTTTAACTGTTCCTATCAATATTCCTTACTCCAATCAGATCTTGACAATCTTTATGATTGGTGTATGATGAATCTAATGGATCTGAATTTAAGAAAGTGTAAACACATGATGTTCTACAGAAGAAGTCCAGTACACAATAAATGAATATCAACTTGATCTAGTCGAAGAATTTCTTGATCTGGGTGTGTTGCTTGATTGTAAATTATCCTCTAATTCCCACGTTTCGCAAATCGTTAATAAGGCAAAAGAAGTTCTAGGTTTCATCAAGCACTGGGGAAGAGAGTTTAATGATCCTTACGTTTCCAAGCAATTATTCATATCTCTTGTAAGACCAATCCTGGTATATGCTTCCGTGGTCTGGGATCCTCAATACGAAGTTCATATAAAGAAAATTGAATCGGTCCAGAAACAATTTCTCTTATTTTGTCTTCGTAATCTTCCATGGAATCCTAATATTAATTTACCATCATATGAAAGTCGATTACAGCTTATTGATCTGCCTATTCTTGAAAGTAGTAGAAAATATATGAATATTGCATTTGTAATTAATTTAGTAAACGGTTCAATTAATTCTGAGTTCCTGCTTCGTAAGATCGAATTCGTAATCCCAAATCGTCCAACTAGAAATTATACTCCTTTAAAAATAAAATATTTTCGTACCAATTATGCCAACTTTGATCTGCTAGTTAATCATTCCGCATTAAGAGGAGTATTTTTAACTTAGTTAAATAATAAGTTTTTGTTATTGAATGATTATTAAAATATTTTATTGTAAATAGCTTTAAGAATAATATATAGCCTGTAAGAAATTGTAATTTCGTTGGCTATTAATTAAATAAATAAACAATAAACAACAAAGACTTGAATTTTTTGTTAAAATATTATATTTTTTTTTTATTTTGAAAACCTGGTTAAAATTTACTAATTTATTTAATTTCATAAACTTTTAGTTCACTGTCATACGAATTATAAATCGGTATCTCTTAAACTACTGCTAGAATTCATTTGAAATGTATCGGAGAGTTGTAGAGAAAGACCTAAGCTTTCAGAAAAATTATCTTATAGTTACCCTTTAATAATACGGGATAAGGTACAGGGTGTCAAAGTTGCCACCTCGAGTATGAAAAAGTTTAAAAAAATCGTAACTTCTACAAATTAAGTCCGATTTCAAAGATTTTTATATGTTTTTGTAAAGAGTCTGATGGGATAATGAAAAAATAACCTTACCATTCTAAGTTATCTCTTACATTTAAAAAGATATTTATGCTTGAATTTAGAATTTTTGCCTCCACTTTATTTAGATTTTCGAGAATATGTTCCGAGGTATATAAGGGATTTTATTTTTAATATTCTGTTACTTCCCAGCAAAAACTTTTTGGTTTTCGGTAATAAGAACTACTTATTAAAGTAGTTTCTTGGTAATGAGGCCTACTCTGTATTACATTAATAAGTACTCAATAGTATAGTAGCGCAGTAAATACTGCAATCAAGTGGATGAGTTGGCTAGAGCGCCGGACAACAAAATGTCTAAAAAGATATTTTAAACTAAATAGAGTTTTTGTCGCTTAGGACGCTATGAGCGCGATGGTGTACTGAGTAAGAACTTAGTCAGTGAAAACGAATGGTTAGTGTGTGTTCAAGTTTGAGTCTCACTGACGACAAAATTTTTTTATTTTTGTTTTCGTTTAGGTACAAATTTTTGAGTACCCCTAGAGTCAAAAAATAACTACATGAATTTGTGGACAAGTTCTAATGTATTTCGAAACCATATGTCGATTAATAATTGGAAACCAAAATAAACTACTTATTTGTTGCCTGAATAACTAGTTATTTTTGTTCGAGTTGTCTACAAATCTTAAAAAAAACTAATTTAAAATTATCTTAAGACTAATAATAGTACAGCCTACATGCTAAGACTACTGAAACTAAGGATATGAAGGAAATATATTTATAAAAAATAAATTTGTTGCGATCAAGTTAACGTTGATAGTTAGGAAAAAAACAATACTTCTTCGACTTGGTATAACTTGATATCCAAAACAAAATTGCACAAATAAATCTTTATCCTTTATTAAAAAAAAAAAGAAAACTATTAACTTAAATTTGTTTGCGTAGTATTTAATTGCATTTTTACTTTTTTTCCATTTCCCTACAAGCAAAGTAATACGAAAGTGTTTCGAATTCGTATTGCTGAGAAGAAAAATTTTACTGTAGTTATTCTAACTCTAGGGGTATTAAAAAATATGTATCTAAAGGAAAATAAAATAAAAAAATAAAAAATAAAAAAAATTTGCCTTTAGTGAGATTTGAACTTGGGCATAAATTAAACATTCATTTTTAATGACTAACGTCTTACACAGTATACCATCTAGCACTTCATTTTCTAAGTGACAAATTTTTTTTAGTATAAAATATCTATTTTAGACATTTTGTTAAAAAAAATAATAAAAAATAACAGCATCAGAATGGAGTTGAACCAACAATCTTCTGCTAGTTAATCCAGCGCTCTAGCCAACTGATCCACGGATTGCAATATCACTGTGCTATTATACTATTGAGTACTTATTAATGTAATACAGAGTAGACAAATAATAATGACGCCTCATTACCAAGAAACTACTTTAATAAGTAGTTGTTATTACTGAAAACCAAAAAGTTTTTGCTGGGTATAGCTTTATATGTTAGAAAAGTTAAGGCTTCATAAGTGGTTAATAAAGAAATTTTATATTATTTTAGATTTGTACCCTACGCATTTGTCGAAATTAAATGTTTATTGATTTTGTTTATGTTACTTGAAAATATATTTAGATCGATTTGGCACTAAACTGCTTTCCGCCCATCCTAAAACGAATGCAGAAGTGCAGATTTTATGAAAAAGTCAATTTTCAAAAATAAATAATATTTTTATAAATATAAAAGTAAAAATAAAACTGACAGATTGTTAACAATTTTGTATTTATTATATTTAATTGTTTATTTCCATATGTGCGCACACGTTACATAAAATTCTACTGTTGCGTGTTATTTGTATAACGAGATAACTTTCATAAGAATAGATTTAATTTACTAAATATTGTTTATTTTTGAAAAATTGCCAAAAATTAGTTGTTGATTCTATTTAAATGATTTTTGAACGAATAAAATATTGATATCTACTTTATACAATACATAAGAAATAATAGTAAAAATGTAATACCTAATATGTTTTTTGTGCAATTTAAAAAAGCCTTTAGATAAATTTACTTTTTTCATAAAATGTGCACTCCTGCATTCGTTTTTGGCCGGGCGGGAAGCAGTTTAGTGCCAGTTTAGTGTCCAAATATATTTTATAATCAAACAGCATCAAAAAATTTAAAAAGGCTTGTGTGACATTTTTGTTATAGATCGATAAACATGATTTTTTTAAATTCACCATTTTCGACAAACGCTGAACGTAGGGTAAAAATCTAAATCAATTTAAAATTTCCTTTATTAAACACTTATGAAGTCTTGCTTTTTGAAATATGTAAAGCAAAAAATATTTTTGTTAAAAAATCTTTGAGAATATATATATATATATATATATATATATATATATATTTTAATAATCATTTTTCATACTATTTTAGTGCTAACTTTCAACATTTTTTACGTCTAGACGAATTGAGATAATCAAAATATTTTTATTTTGGAATATATTAAAAGTTACAAACTATTCTTAGACATTTTTTCGCTCATATACCTAGGGACTTATTCCCGGAAAATGAAATAAAGCGTAAATATCTTTTTAACTGTAAGATATAACTCAGATAAGTAACCTTTGTTTTCTTTATCTCGCCAAACACGTTACAAAAATATAAAAATCTTTAAAGTCCGACTTAATTTGTAGAAGTTCCGACTTTTTTTTTAATTTTTTCAAGCACATCTTCGTTGCAATTTTTTTGAAAATATATTTTTTTCTTTCAAAACGGAAAGGATACAAACATTTTTATTCTCACTCAAGTTCGCATAAAACCTTTCTTATAAAAATATGCAATTTTTAAAACATTTTTTAATATTAAAAATATTTATACAACATTAAATTTAACAAAAAATACGTAAATATATGTATGTCAAACTACCCATGTTTAACAATTTCATTGTAAAGAAGTACTTTTTTATAAATAAAATGCAAAACTGTAAATAAAAAAATCAGTTTTTACAACTGTGATTAAAAATTGCAAAAAAACCATCACTTGGACGAGGAGTGAAAAAATTAAATAAATTTTTTAACCGATAATGATGCACCATTTTATCTACTTTTACCTAGAGGCAATTATTTTTCTCAAAACACATATTAATTTTCAATTAATAGTAAATTTTCTTAATTACGCCCCTCAGTGCAGCAGTTTATCTCGCAAACCAGAGCAGTGTTGCTAGTTTAGATGTTTTAAAGCTAAATCTAGCTTTCTTATTTTTCTTTTAGCCTCAAAATTTTCGTTTTAGCTTCTAGCCTTTTTCCATTGTTAAAATTGACTAAAATTTTAGTAAAAAAGAGGCTAAAATTTTAGTACTTCAACAAAGAAGAAAATACTAATTTTATTTTGGCAGAATCATACATTTAAGCATTTTTGTACATTTATTCGTAAAAAAATCTAGATTATTTATATTTAACAAAAATTTTCGCCTGTTGCACTTCATTCTACAAATAAAAATTATTATAAATTACTATAATTATTTTTTAATTTACTTTAGTAACCATAGAAACTATTTATGAACATAATAAAAAAAATCTTATAAAATGAAAAATCACTTAAAACTTTAGACACGTTTCATTAAAAAAAAAATTATAGTTCAAAAATTAATTAAAATCTCTTCAAAACATTTTATAATTTTTCATACGAAATATAATCAATTTTTTCTGTGATTTTTCATTAGATCATATTGCTGACAGCCGTCCTATGTTTTATTAATAAATATTACAATATTAAAAAAAAATATCAAAAACTAATAAAAACAAGAAAAAATAAGTTTTTTTAATTAAAAAAAAACAACTTTTCTTTGGCTTTATTTTTTGGGGCATTTAGCCTTCTTTGACCTTGTGTAAAGTTTTGTTTACCTTTTTTTTCTCACCTTCTGGAAACACTGAACAAGACTCCATTGAAATAAAAATTATATAAAGATTTATATAAACTGGTTCTCTCTTGCCGTAGTAAAAAAATAAGAATCATCACTCATCTAATCTGTTTTCATAAAAAAAACATAGAAAGTCGTATACGCAACATATATTTCAGTTTAATATAACTAATACGTCTTTAAACAGTGGGGCCGATCGAAAAAATTTTGGTAATAAATCTGTATCTCCTAAACTACTGCTCGGATCGAATTGAAATATGTAGGAGAGTTGTATAGGTCTAAACTTGACCACCTCGAGTGGTTTGACATACATATATTTACGTATGTAACTTTCTTACTAGTATTCAATATTTTCGTAAAATTCTATATATATATATATATATATATATATATATTAATATAGAATTTTACGAAAATATTGAATACTAGTAAGAAAGTTACAATCGAGCAAGTTGTGGCTCATTAATAACTTTAATGTGCAAAAATAATTTAAAATTAGCGCTGATGAGACAGGTCCTTATATGCAAGCTATGGTCAATTTGCACCGATCCATATGAAATTTTACCGTTTGATTAATAATTAAATAAAATTTACTTCTAATTAATTCTATCTTTATGCGCACATTTTTATAGTAAGGGGCACTTATATAGGAGGTACAGTCAATTATGAACCGTTCCTGACTATATTTGTTGGTATGATTTTTGTTTGGCCAAAACTGACCTGTTATGAATTTTATAAAATGACGACCTACAGATTATTGAAGCACGGACAACCGGAGAGGCAGTGGTTTACGCTAAAAAAAATGTTATAATTCCAAAAATATGAGAAAAATGATAAACAAAGTAAGATAGAACTTACCTGAATCAAGTGCGATTTTTGGCGTTTCTATCCCACTGTGCATTGTATATAAAAGTCTCGAGAACGAATTTTCTAATTTACTGTAATTTTATTTAAAGTTTTATTTAAAGTTAATCTGCACAAATACTTAGTTATGGAGCTATTAAAAAAATTCTGTCACTTTAAAATTTTGTTATATAAATTGTTTTTGTATTTCAAAACTTAAATATGCAACATTTTTCAAAGTCAGGTGAAGCCTTTTACAAAATAAAATTTTAACATTTTTGTTCATAAAAAATTCGTAGAAAATTTTAAACGATTAAAAATGTTTTTTTCTCTGGAAATTTTTAAAACATAATGAGCTAAATATTAAAATCAATTTACAAATTTTGATTTCATACGCAAATGAAACAAATTATATAATTATATGCAAAAACTTTTTTAATGAAAAACATTTTAATTAGAGTTAGGAAAGTAGTTTTTATTTGTAATGTCATTTGATTTGCAACATATGCAGCTTTATGATAGAATTAGCATTTTTGGCCGTTTTTGATTTTTAATGACATTAAATTATAATTATCCTTTATAATTTTTATATTAATTACTACTACAATTAATATAAAACAGTTATTTTTTTAAGTGTACTTTGTATATATTGGTAGCACTTTTAACACACACTGTAAACGAAAATGTTATTGAGAACAAAAAATGAAATTTACTGGAATAAATTACTTACTAACTATTATTACTGTCCTTAATAAAATGTCACTTATTAACCATCCATCGCAAATATTACATCATCTAAAATACTTAACGCTAAATTTATAACTTATACTTACCTTAAACTAAAATTTATACTTACCTCAACATTAAAGATTATAAACTTAATTTATCTCTGAACTATTTATACTTAACGCCTCAAATCAACTTTAAAATTGTGTTTAAGTATAATAAAACCTGAAGTTGAATTGAAACCAACAGAATACCTACACTTCATTTCCTAAAGGTAACCCAAACAAAGCTGAGTTTTTTTATGCAGCAACAATCAGCTACCCTATGGATTCTGACACTAATTTTGTTACTGTTTTTTTTTCTCATCCGTACAATTATAATTACCCAGCAAAAACTTTTTGGTTTTCGGTAATAACAACTACTTATTAAAGTAGTTTCTTGGTAATGAGGTGTCATTATTATTTGCCTACTCTGTATTACATTAATAAGTACTCAATAGTATAATAGCTTAGTAATACTGCAATCACGTGGATGAGTTGGCTAGAGCTCCGGATTAACAACCAGATGGTTGTTGGTTCAACCCCATTCTGAAGCTGTTAGTTTTTTATAACAAAATGTCTAAAAAGATATTTTAAACTAAAAAGAGCTTTTGTCGCTTAGGATGTTATGTGCGAGATGGTGTACTGAGTAAGACGTTAGTCAGTAAAAACGAATGGTTAGTGTGTGTCCAAGTTCAAATCTCACTGACGGCAAAATTTTTTTGTTTTTTTTTTAATTTTGTTTTCGTTTGGGTACATATTTTTTAGTACCCCTAGAGTAAAAAAAAAACTACATGAATTTGTGGACAAGTCGAATAAAAATAACTAGTTATTCGGGCAAAAAATAAGTAGTTTATTTTTGTTTCCAATTATACCTGCTAGCTTACCAGGAAAGCAAAGTTTTTGCTGGGTAATTCCTCCTATATGAGTAATTGTTATTAAATCTTTTCTTATAGATTGGCCCTTTTATTAATTACATCCCCTGTTTCTGGCATCATCTATAAGAAAACCTTCAACAAGATCTATAAACTTGTTCAGATATTTTGAAAAATAAAATTTAGCCATGTAAGCGTATGAGTAATATTAATCAATTATATTATTTATACGCTCCTACTAAGCCAATTAAATTTATTAAGAATATTAATGCTACTAAAAGGTATTAGTAGATAAAATATTTAAAGTAATACATTTATTTTATCAACTTTATAACAGTTTTGAGAAATTTGTTAAATTTCAACAATAAATACTTGAGGTATGATTGATATACAGAGAAAGAATATTCATTGTGGCAATCAAATTTTTTGGCAATCGAATTTAGGCAGTTCTGAGAACAAACTCACACTTTAATTATAACTAGCGAATATTTTCAATAGTTGTAAGTAATTTGAAATTCTAAGAAATCTACAGATGCAACCGAATAATTCACTAATATAATTGAAACACAAACATATAATTTTGTTGATATGTGATATTATTTATAATTATTGCATTTTTATTAGAATTCAGTAAATAGAAATAATGTACAATATTAAAACCCTTTTACATACACGCAGAGAAAAAACGTAGTTACAGCATTATCACTACAACAATATTATGTTCTCATTGTTAATTTTCTTGATTTTTAATAACTCTGTGTTCTTGAAAACAATGTTTTTGTTTAAATTTTGTCAATAAAATTTTTAATATGGTTGACAGCAAAAATTAATTGTTTTTAAATATTTTTAACAGAAACAAAATTTTATTAATATGAAAAATGTCATTAATTCTACAACCATTAAATATTTGCAGTCTTTTGCCTTGTTCTTAAACCATATTCTGTTTTTAAACCATATTAATATTATTATTTCCATGACAATAAAATGTTTAAAATAAATATAATATTTATCCTTTTCAAAAACTTAGTGGGAAAATTCAATACTAGTTTATTTTTAAATATATTTTGTTTTTAATATTTGTTTTACAATTTCATTGTAATTCTCATTTAGTTTATATATAAATAAATTTAAATAGATAAGGTGTAGTTATACTCGGTGTGATTCAAACAATAAAAAGATATTGATTAACTAACATTAAAGGTAAAGGGTTTAGTTAATATGTATATATATATATATATATATATATATATATATATATATATATATATGGTGTTAAAAATGTATAGTAATTCATAAAATGAGAACGGCTGGGCCTATTTCTGTAAAATTTTTTGTCAGTTCTTCGTATTTTCGAGGAGAAGGGTTTTACGGAAGAAAATTTTGGATAATCCCTCCGGAAAAATGGAAAAATCGAAAATCGAGTTTTTGTATGAAATTTTGTGTGAAATTATTCCTTAATGGCTTTCCAAATGAAAAAATAGAAAGTTATTGGTGTAAAACATGGAAAATTCGAAAATTGATTTTTTGTGTGCAATTATTCCTTAATGCCTTTTCAAATGAAAAAATAGAAAGTTCTCAACCAAAATCCGATAGATGGCGTTATACGTTGACTTAGACTTTTGCGCAATCTGACAGGTGTCATTTTGGCATTGTAATTTTCTACAGTAAATGTGCTATTTTTCTTGCTGCAATTTATACGAGTTTTGTGTATTGTTAAACTGATTTCGGATTGTCGTAAATCACGCATTATATCCATATACGGTAAAAGCATTACAATTAATTGAAATTCAGTGCAATATTTATCAAAAAAAAAAAAAATTGAAAATAGATTTTTTGTATGGAATTTTGTGTGGAATTATGCCTTAATGACTTTTCAAATGAAAATTCTTAGCGTAAAGGAATAATTTTTACATATATTAGATTACTCTAAAGTTTGTCTGAAGGCTAAAAATTTGGCTAAAAATTTTGCCGGGTCCGCTAGTATATATATATGTATATATACCATATATACATATATATATATATATATATATATATATATATATATATATCTTACATTTGAACCACATATGGTATAAATTAATATAATTAATGAACAAATAATATGAATTTTTTTGCGAATGAACACTTTTCTTTATTACTTAAAAAAAAAAAAATACAGAAATAATTTTTTATTAATGCGTTTTATTTTAATATATGATAAGATGGAATAATAATATGACAAAATGAAATTGTAATAACAATAATATTACAAAATGGAATCATAATATGGCAATGACTACAATAAGATAAAATAATAATATAATAACATCAAATCATAATCTGATAATCTGATGGAATGGGATAATGATGTAGTGAGATTGTTCAATTATATGTAAAACTAGAATCATAGCATGAAAAACAAACCATAAAATCGGACACAATATGGAAAAATGAACTCATAATAATTATTACTTATAATCATTTCTATTTTTCGCTGTGATCATATGTTCCAATCAAAATATATTGCTTTTAGATTATAGTCACTACGACTATATTTTTTCTTTGCGTGTATATTTAACCCAGCACCACATCGCTGTTTCAGTAAATCCACATGGCTCTTTCAAGAATCTTATCTATATAGTTCTCCTATGACTATTCAATTTAATCGAGATTTCACCGCAGTTTGGTTCAGTATTGTTATTTTATAGACCCTTTCTGTTATTAAATGATCCAAGTTTGTATGTTTTTGGTGTTCATTAAATCTACAAAAAAAAAAAAAAAAATACGAAGATATGTATTTGTTCCCTTTACATAAATGTGTATGTTCAAGAGAATTTTTGCCATATACTTAGACGTAAACATACCTTTAAAAATCTAATAGGTAGATCTTGAACGCCTTAAATAATTTTGATATATTCGTGGTTATTTATTTTTACGATTTATAAAGAGAATTTTTTTTAAACTTCTGTATTTTTTATTTTGTTAAGCAAAAATAAAATATATTTCTTTATAAATGTCAAGAACAATCAACATTGGTTGAGAGCACCGAATAAATAAATATAAAGATTCTTTTACAATAATCGAATTGAGTAAAATTTTTCCACCTGTAATCAGTTACTGTAATTGAACATTTTGTTTATTACTAAAAATACCTTAATGTGAACAATTTGTTTATTATAATCAACATAATGATAATACTAAGAAGCATTGCAATAATTTTAAATCATTTCTCTCTCTCTCTCTCGCTCTCTTTTAAGCGGAATTTATGTGAGTAAAGAACCAAATCGGTTGGATTAACTAATATTACTATTGTGTTAACCTGAGTTTCATTTCAATATTTTGAGGGCTATAGGAAAAATAAATGTGTTCTGTTTAAAAATTTTCAATTGTTGCAAAAAAAAAGAGAAAAGAGAAAAAGTAAATTATGAAATTTTAATAATGAGAGCCGATTTCTAATCAATCTTTTCTCTATGAGAATTAAGTAACATATAATGTTTAAAAATATTAAGCATACGCTTCATATACATATTTGTTTGAATTTAATAACAGTCAAACAGGGTTATAACGAACACGAAGAGATTGACAACTTTAGTTCATTAAAAACATAATTCATTATATCCATAAACACAAAAGTTTAAATAAATATGTTATATTTTTAAATAAAACTCATTTATTATATGACTTTTTATTTTTAGAGCAAATTTAAAAATAAATCAGAAAATAAATATTATTTCATTTCGTCTTATATTTAAATTTGTTGTATGTTATATAAAAAAAATTATTGTAAAATTATCTACAATTCTTATTTTATCAATCGTACTTAATTATATAAACATTTTGTTTAGTTATTAAATTTGATATTTTTATACAAAAAATATTACATACTTTTATTATTGTTAGTCCACAAAGTAAATTACACAAAGGTAAATTAATAAAGTAAAATAAATTTTCCACAAAAAAAAAAAAAAAAACACCTGCTTGTTACATAAAAATCCCATTAAAATTTTTATTATGCACTGTGATATTACGGGCCCAAAACAATTTAAAATGTAACATCCGTTTGATTTTAAATATTCATGCTAGCACTTCCGGTGTTGCCAACGTAATTAAAATAAATCGAAAAATCTATTAGCTTTCTTTTTTTTTTGCTATTGTCATCCTGTAGGATTTTAATTTATTCAACAAAAATCTGTTTTATTTTGTCTGTCTTTATAACATAAAATGAAGGATTTCACCTGTTGACTTGTTTCTATGGAATTAATTTCTTGTTACGCTTCATGACCTGCTTTTTTGATTAAATTATTTTGCTGGCATAATGCAAAAAAAAGAATAAAAACAAAGCAAATATGTACATACACTGACATACATATGTATTTCGTCTAATATGAATGAATCATTTTAGATTAAAAGTAATTTCTCCAAATCCTCCATTCTGTTCTTTTTTTCATTTTGCATTTTTAATAGGTTAAATAAAACGTCAATGAATGAGTGAACAGAAGAAATAAAAAACAAAAATTAACTAGAAACGGAATGTAACGATATTATTAGAAATGGAAAAGGAAAAGTTATAAAGTATTTATTAATTGGTTTGAAATGAGTAATCAATTATGGAATCTATTAAAAATGACAACTGTTAAATACAAATATTATTTTACATATTTACTCTAATAATGTGCAAAGTTGCCATATAAAAATTGTCCTGTTGTCCAAAAAATAAGAAAATATTCCAAAATTTCTAAAAATATAATAAAATTAGAAAAATTTAGAAACTAATTTTTTGATATACTTATTGTTATAACAAATTTTAGTCTTTTGGATTGGAAGAGAATCTTTTAGGTAAATACGAAGATAACCGTTCATTATAGTTTTTTACAAAAATTTGGCTTTTAAGAAAGACACAGCGGGAAAATGTGCTTTGCTTTTTATGAAAATTTATCAATAAATAGCTTGGCTTTATTTTTCTAAACATCCATTTTTAATTCTTGTTTATCTTTGTAGCAGCACAGGTCCTAGTCGTTCACGGGGGTATCTCCAAAGTTGGTCACCTTGGTCACCTTTGTCACCTCTTAAAAAATTTGCAAAAAATTCATTTATGACTTGAATGTAAAAAAAAAATTTTACTTATAAATAGTCCTTGTATATTATTAAATTAAGTATATTAAAATTGTTTAAAGTTCCTATTTCAGATTAATATAAATTTTTATCGGCTTTATATATTTACATGATTTTTTCAGTAATATTATTAAGAATTTTGCAAGGAATAAGGCGAATATTTAAAAAAAATTAGGGACGATATTAAATTTAAAAAAGCATGACTAAAATGGGGGAAAAATTTACTTCGACCTAAATATCTTTTAAACTAAAAGAGATAACCTACACATGTAAGGACTATCTATATATAATTTTTTTCTATCATATCATAAAGGAATTTTTGCTGATTTTTTTTTTTCTTAAATTACATACTTGAAATGATCAAAAATTTGGAGGACTCGCTAGGAATCTATGCTTCTCCAAATCAACTTGAGAAACCCTCGTCTCCGGCTATTTGAAATTTTATTGTAGTATTTTCAACGGTTCACAAGTTACAGAATTATTTCCAAAAAAGCATTTTGAAACCACTTTGCCATCCTAATAACTGCAAAATTTTCTCTTTATATTCGGAATTATTTTTAATCCTGAAACTTAACAAGGTAGAGTGCTATATTCGGTAGTATCAAATCTTATATACCCCTCATCCATGTTGAGATGTGTTACATACATGTTATAAAAATGAGCTGTGTGTCGATTATGTCTAATCGCCTGAACAGATTTTCAATAATTTTAACACACGGATAGTACCAGAGCCGGAGGTGTTTATAGGCTTTGTTAGATCTCGATTGGAAGTCACATCCACAGTTTCATTCACATTTCTTCAATTTTGCATGTTATTAATGAAGATATTTACATGAAATATGACGTACAGATAGTGCTTGAACTGTAGAATTTTCAAAATTTTCAAAAAAAGGTACAAATTTTCCAAAAGGTACTATTTATCAGTATCAGTTCTAAAAAAAATTAAAATTTGGAAGAAAAAATGCATCTTTTAGAAAAACAACATTACAAAAGTACCAATTTAAAAAAGTTTACAAACTAGTATAAAACATTTTTTAAATTTTAAAAAATTACAAACAAAGTTACTATTTTGCACAGATAAGAAAAAAGATTATTTTTTTTTTGAGGGACCAATTTTTCTAAAAAAAAAGGGTGCAATTTTGAAAAAGAGAAAATTAATAAATACGGTTGGTTTCTTGGGCACAAGTAGTTATATAACCATCATCCAAAGATGTTATTAAATTTTTTAAAATTTTTCTGATATAAAACGTTGAGAATTTCCAAATACTTCTTACTTATCAAATGAAAAATATTGTTATGCAAATTTCTTAAAAAAAAATATTTCATTTATATAAAAATTAAAAGTAATTTGCTTGAATTTGTGAAAAAGTACATAAAAAATCAATTTTACATTGTATGTACGATCTTTATCGGATGTCACGCTCACTTTTTTAAACCTTTCATACTGATGAACTGATTAGCTTAAACTAGATAGGAGCAGAGGGTGTATTACACCACATTTAAAGCAAATATTCATTATAACATATCTAGGAAACTATTAAGGTGGAACGTTTATCCTATCTATAACATTGATGAAATGAAACTAGGATAGACAGTGGGAGAGATAGTTCCTAAAGAAAATATAAATTTTCTCATCTAAAGGACTATTACAGTGAAAGTCTTAAAAGTTTTAAAAGTAATTTTCGTATCGAATTTCGAATAGGGTTAATAGGTCCAGGGGGACTATAAGCTCCCATACAAAGTAAATATTAGAAATCGCATCAAATAAGGTATGAAATAACAAATTTAATACTTTGGAATATTACAAAAGTTTGCACATATTTAAGGAAGATATAATCATTTCGGTGCAGAACAAATATTCTATAAATGTAAGACACTATTAAATTGTATGGTAGAAAATTTATGGATCGATTTGTCTGATTTAAAAAACCAAAATTCAAAAAATATTTATGATAAATTTATGCAAGAATGAGACAAAAAACCTTATAATAATGCTTTTTGGCCTAGGTTAGTACTGGATACACTTTTTAGATTATATAGGTGCTTCAAAAAGTTGAAAAAATCAAATATGCCTTAGTTTTTTGTTGTTTTTCAGTACCCACGAAAACAACAACTATTTTGAAATAAAAATAAACAGATTTGTCAATAAATCGGTTGTTTATAAACAGATTTAGTTGATTCATAAAATCGAAATTCAAGAAAAGTATTTGTGATCGATCTATATAAGAACAAGTCCAAGCTTATTCTCCGATTTTGTTTTGCACAAACGAAGTACCTAGCTTATATATGGGCTTCAGAAAATCAAAAAACCGTCTTAAAAACCGGTTTTTTAAATATCTCCGCTGCTTTTGAATCGGTTTTTGTGAGCTTCAATAGAAAGGTTCTTTTGATATATATATATCATATATTGGGAGGCTTTACAAACACTATTTTTAAGTCGAAAAACTTCAAAAAATCGTTTTGGATTTTTTGGCCATATCTCCCCCATTTATGAACCGATATTGCTGAATTTCAATAGCGAAATTCTCGAAAGGATATATATATATATATATTGTATATATGTATTTATATATCGGTTGGCTCCATAAACGCCCACCTACGGACAGATGGACATCGTCCTATCAACATCAATTCTTTCTTAAGGATACAGAAAATATATACTTTTTTGCTCTACGACGAAAATTCTGTAAATTACAAAAGAAATGACAAACTTAAATATCTTTGGCTCATTTTAGACAACGGCACATTTTTGTATATTTTGCTCTTAATTGCATATTTTTCATATTTTGAGCTTAACAACATATTTTGCTATATTTTGAGAAAAAATACTTATTCCAAGGTATATTTTAGCATTTTATATGGCGTAACTTTGTGTATATTACATTAAAAAACAAATATTTTTTTACACTTAAAGCTAAAGTTTTGCACATTTCGGACTTATGAGGTTTTTAGGGTATTAATTTTACTCGACTTTTTAATCAGTTTGTTGATTAATCGAGTAAAATTTTTAAATTACTACTACTTTTGCGTAATAAGTAAATACTAGGGTATTCATTCCAATAATATTCGCTCGAATTATTCGAAAAATTTATTACGAATAATTATTCGAAGAATTTAAATATAGAATTTTTCTAATAACGAACATTAAAAAACAAATATTTTTTTGACACGTAAAGGTAAAGTTTAACACATTTCGCACTTATGAGGTTTTTAGGGTATTCATTTTACTCGATTTATTAATAAAATAGCTCGAAAATGCTGGTTTTAAATTAGTTGATTAATCGAGTAAAATTTTTAAATTTTAAATTTTTGTGTAGTAAGTAAATACTAGGGTATTCATTCCAATAATATTCGCTCGAATTATTCGAAAAATATATTACGAATAATTATTCGAAGAATTTAAACATAGTATTTTTCTAATAACGAACAAAAGCAATAATTCATTTTTTTAAATGCAGCTAATTTTTATTAGAATATTTATAAAAGAAAAAAATTAAAAATATTGGTTCATGTTAAATTTAAATAAATGCACCTTTCGACAATTTCGGTAACGCCAAAGACCTTTATCTATTATTTTTTTAAGATTTCGATCTCTTATTCGAATTATGTACTCCTTTTATTGAAACAATAGAAAAACCGAATAATTCAAATATCCAAGTCAAAAGTTTGAAATGTGATTATATTTGATATCAAATATATTTTCAAACAGTATTCAAACATAGACCAAAAACTTCCGTTTTAAGTTTGAATTCTAATTGTGGTTTATTTTGTAAAAAGTGTTAAATAAATCGTACTTTAATATAAAGTGTTAATCTCAAATATTTCTGAAATCGAAAACTAAATATAAATGAGTAAAACTTTTTTCAATCTGTGACTAAATTACACCACTTGTTGATCATTTTAATATTTATTCCCAAACCGTTGACATTTGAAAAGAAGTTAAGTATTAAAAAGGGCATAAAATACAATAATGTCCATTTTCCCACTTGGAACTAAGAATATGTCATGATATTAAAGATAACTGATTAAAAGTGGAATGTTTCCATCAAAGTGTGAAGATCGATAACTGATTTAATATTTAATTAAAGTAATTATTCTAAAATAATTTTAAAATTTCTAAATAACCTTTAAACAATGGCACAAGTAAGTAGCTATCTGAGTCCAAAGAAGGCCACTTGTATTCCCCTTTACAAAAGTAAGTAAGTCTCGGGTAAATAGAATATGATTAATGGTCTTCGCAACTCTCCTCAAATGTTTGTACGGACTACTTGTGGGTCGTAGACCCCCATTAGAGAACCTTGCTCTAGATTTTAAATATTCTATACAACAACTGTTTTGTAACAGTTGTTTTCAAGCTAAATTTGTTAAAAAATATTATTAAAAACATCTTTAAAACTAGTTAAGAATTAATTTTTTGTAATATTTTTTACTCCAATTATTCGATTATTCGGCATAATCTACTCGAATAAATTTTTACTCGAAATTATTAATTTTAATTTAATCGAACAATTATTTGATTTTAATTTGTCGGTTAATCGAACAAATATTATTCGAGTGAAGATTCTAGAGAATTTTTTTTTTCACTACTTACGATCGGATATATTTTTTTCTATCAAATACCTTTTAAAAATTCAATTTCTCAATTATTTTCATCTCATAAGTGAAAAGAAATTGTGAAATTTCCTAATGTATCAGCTTGAAATATTTTTAAGTTTAAAAAAATATAGAATTGTTAATTTATGGTATGAAAAAGTAAATAATTTAAAATTTAACCAGAAAAAAAAGTATTTCAAGATTTTTTCTTTTAATTTTGGGTTTGAAATCCTCTGGGAAACAAATGTAAAATATCTTGAGGTCATTCTAGACAAAAAATGTTATATAATGAACTTGTCGGTTATATTATTAATAAAATGAACGTTACTACAGAATTACTATACCCCTTCATTAATAGATAATAAAATGATTTTCAATTTACCATTTTATTCTTTAACATTTCCTCTTTACTCACTAGCAAATATTCCCCTAGTTAAGGATAAAATAAATATATAACCGAAAACTTTTTTGCCAGATGTGCAATCTCGTCTTATGAGCATATCAGAAATTTAATTCCACAACAGTTGTAATTTTAATGTATTAAAGTTTCCATTTTTATAAACCATTTAAATTTTTTCTTTCTTTACAAGTTTTTTTTCTGCAAATTTTTTCTTAAAATAAAATATCGTTAATATAAAGTTTCAAATAATGTACTAACAAATTATGTTTGTATTTAAGGTGAAAAGTCAGTTGGGCTGAACTCTACATACATACATACAGACATACATACATTCTTTTAACTTTTAAGAAGATATTTTCCAATTAAAAAAAAAAACACTTTTTTAGAGCATATTTATGGTTGTGTAACTAATAAACAAATTTCTACAATTATCTAGCAATTTCAAGAAACAAAATAATATTTTCATATTGTTTACATATAACCAGGGCAACCAAAAGTATGCAAAATCATATTTTTCCAGAGCTTCATACCAAACAATTAGTTATTTGTCCGTTTCAAAAAATTTTAAGAATTTTGGCATCGATTTGTAAGAGAATATTTTTGCATATTTTGGTCATAACAGCATATTTTTTAATATTTTGGACTTAGCAGCATATTTTGTCATAAAAAATCCTTATTTTTTAGTATATTTTAGCAATTTAAAATAGCATATTTTTGCATATTTTATACATAAGAGCATAATTTTACATATTATACATTTAAGAAAAAAATTGTCATTAGCGAAATTTTCTTTTTACTGTCATATACGTTTCCGATTTCTGTCACATACATATCTGATCCCCTAATAATTTTCATTGCAAAAATTTATAGAAATTTTGTAATTTCCTAATAAAATGTATTAAATTTGATTGTTTTCAAGGGCAAAAAGAAAATATTTTTTAGCAATTTCTTATAAAAAAAAAATTATTCTTAGCATGAATAGTAAATAATTTAAAATTTAGCCAGAAAAAATTATATTTTGAAGAATTTTTTTCTTTTTTTAATTTTAAGGGAATATTTTTATGCGCATAAAACATTTTTTACAGCAGACTTTTGGTTGCCCTGCTTATAATTTATGAATAACTTACAAAATGAATGGACAGATAACATATTTCAAAAACAAGTTTTAGTTTAGTTTCTCACTAACACATAAACAAGTTCACAAAAAGATCTATACAATTACATATTGAATATATGCTCACAATAAAAGCTTCCAGCGTGTTATTGGAATCTTTCATTGTGTGAAATGGAATTGAGTTTGGAATGCATCGAGAAAGTCTTGTGGATGCAAAATATATCGTTTTAGAAGGACTCTTAGTACTTCTCTTTTTTATTTAATGACTAAGATCAATGTTTCATAAAAACTTAGACAAACAATTTTTTTTAAATTTACCTTGGGTTTTGAGAACTTAAAAATTAAATAAACTTTCGTTTTTAGTTAGGAACATCTAGACTCTAATTTTTCTTAGTAAACATGGGGCTACCCTAATATACATAAATAAACTTATACAATATGTTACTTACATCCAAAGCAAGTACGTATTTCAATTAAAAATAATAATAATAATAAAATTTATTTAAGTAAAAAATTATAGTCAATCTAACTCCTTTAGACAAATGGAAGATATCTCCTGGGATGATAAAATGGCAATATCCCCAATTTATCATCTAAAAGAAATTGATCAAAGTAATATTTTGTTATTTCCAAGAAATTTCTGCAATATAAAATAAAAAATAAATAACTTTTAATATTTCGTCATTTTTTATTTGTTTATTTTATAAAAATATGTAAATAATTTTTAGTATTTTATTTATTGACTTTCATATCTTTGTATTGGCTTAAATAAATATTGAAGAAATCATCAAGTTAAATTAAGTTACGGTTTTTGGTACATTTGCAAAATTTACAAATATAATTCTTTTCATTAAAGTACATACATACATATGGACATAAAACTGAATGGTGTAAATTAGTTAAAAAACTATTCAATTGTTATAGTTAGAATCTCTAAAATCGTGCAAATAGCCCATGACAATTCATTATATTTTATGCAAATAAAATCAAAATAATATTTTTTTTTTTATCAAAAAGAATATAAAATCTATATTTTCTTTTCTGGGTGGGTTTTTGGCAAAATCTTCTTTTTATCTTCCCAATATCAACTTGGCGATATCTTCCAATATTCTATATTTTCTTTTCTGGGTGGGTTTTTGGCAAAATCTTCTTTTTGTCTTCCCAATATCAATTTGGCGATATCTACCAATTTTCTTTCATACGGTTATCTCGCGATATTGCCAGATTATCATCTAGAAGAATCGTCTGCGTATTGATTAGGAGTATAGTCGTCGGGACACGTTTTCTCCCGAAGAAGATTTTTTCCGCAATACGAGTTCGAATATTTTTCATCCGGTCAATACGTTTGGCGTATAATTTTTTATATTGTCGTGTTTCATGGTACCCGGTCTTACGATATCCTACACCATTCTATATAAGTGTGTTTAATGATGCTGAAAAGGCAGCTTTATATGGGATCAATTATGCCCTGATCCATCTGAAAGTTTACAGTGTGTTATAAATTAAGTTGAATTAATGTGGGCTAAGTTTTATACCGTTACTAATATGAGGGATTTCAGCAATTTTGAAGGATTTTCCGGAGTAGAACCTATATGGTAGCTATGGCTAATTATGTACTGATGCTTACTTAATTTTATATTTTAATTTATTCTTAAATAAAACTTATAAGTGGCAATTGTATCACTATTAATATTAATATGGGATTTAGAGACGTTTAAGTGGTTCTTGGCAAAATTTTTTATATAAGATTTATGGCCAATAAATGACCGATCTCTGTGTATTACGTAAGCCAGGGAAATATGATAAACCACTCCACTTTGGAGGTGTAAGTTATAACTATCTACATAACTCTAGGCCACCTTAGAATAATAAACATTTGGCTATGTCTAAAAATAAAGAAAAAACTAAATTTAAGTGTTCTGAATCTTTTGTTGGCTATCTAAAATATTCGGTATGTCGTGCCGTCTATACTAGATTAAATAAATTTTACTACACATGTTACCTAAATAGAATTAAAATTAACTTGCATCAAAATCCTTGATCATTCTATAAATTTATCAATTGCAAGAAAGAAAAAAACTAATGGTTATCCTTCTGCAGTGATCAACTGATAATACAATTATAAGTAATATCTTTGCTGATTTTTTCCCAACTAAATACTCAAGTTTACCCTATAATGATACTGTTGGTCAAGTTGGTCAAAAGTCAATGAATGTCTTTACCACATCTTGATTATTGCACTATTTCAAAAGGCCTAAAGAAGCTCATGTACTCCTATAATTTCGATCCTGATAGAATCCAAAGTTATATCTTAATAAATTGTGCTGAAGCTCTAGCCATTCCGCTAACACTTTTGTTTAATACTTCAATTAAATATGGATATACACCGAATATCTGGAAGGAATCCTATATTATCCCTTTATTTAAGTCCGGCAATAAGACTGAAATCGTAAACTGCAGATGTATTATTGCAAAACTGAGTACAATTTCCAAAATTTTTGAATAATTAATTACACTGTGCGACAAATGGTAGGGGTTAGTGATCGGGAAGGGTTCAAACTACCGGAGAAAGTTATATCGGTAAAAAAGAAGTTATACGTGTCTCGGCGTTTCGCTGGGGCACGTCTAGGAATCGAGATGTATCGATTTGAAGTTAGTAACTATCATATAGGGGAAATTGTGACCTTTGGTGGTCTTTTTTTTGACATAAGTCGAGAACCACCAGTCCGATTTTGCTGAAACAAATTTTAAAAAATTAGGAATTACAATTCCTTTAATCTGTTCATACAACGTTTCGCTACATAAGCAACAGTTTCGCAGTTATAAATAAATGTATGAAAAAAAAACTATTTTTTGCCTAAAAAATTGAATTTTTTTATTTTTAATTAATAAAAAATCCAAAACGGTAAAAAAAGTGTCAAATCCTATTACTTTCACGTAAAGTCACATAACCTTTAAACAAAATGAGTCATAGATCATGAAAATCGATGGACGCGTTTCGCTTTTATTCACAATTAAGTGAAGGTATCTCATTTTGACAAGAATATTGATTTTATGTTTCAATGAATTTGGATAATATTTATTATATATTATTTATTATAATTATTAACACGTAAAATTAAAAATTATTACAGGTAATTATTAGGTTATTACATAGATACACAGGTTATAAAAATCGATGAACGCAAAACTTATTTTCGTTTGTTTGCGCCCTTTACTTTCTTGCGTGGTGGTTCGCCCACTTGTTCAGAGTCTGTATCGGATGAGGATCTGTCTTCATCTGGAAAAAATCAATTGTTTTTAATCAGTCAGTTAACTTCATTTTTGTGACTTACCCTCGGAGGAAACTCCCAAAGTAATCATTACCGTCTAAAGCACCTTTAAATTCCTTTGATTTCATGAGCTTTCATATATCCGGCCCATTCAGGACACCTTCCTTCCTTTGCTTCGCTGATTCGTGGGAAAATATTTTCCAAACAATCAAGAATTTTCGGTTGCTTCACAATGGCCTTGATGAAATTTTTTACGATTCCCAGTTTTATATGGAGAGGGGGCATGAGGACGTTCTCCATTGGCACCAGTGGATCATTTACGCAGTTGTGTCCTTTCTCCGTTGGATCTCGAGCAAGCCACTCATGCGTTTCGTATTGGTTTCCTTTAAATCGGGTATCCCAAAGACACAAGAAACACATGTTTTTCGTATAGCCTCCTTGGAGACCTCTTAGCATCGCCACGACTTTCAGATCACAACTGATCCGCCACATGTGATCAGTGTAGCAAACTTTATCCAAAATTATTTTCATGGAATCGTTTCGCTCATGTCTGTGTTGTAGCACAGACACCAGATTTTATATTATATTTATGTAGCAAAACGACTTTCAGGCTTGATTTCGAAGAATCGATGAACAATTGCTAATCAGCTGCGACATAATTAATGGCCATCGCCTCCATCAGTCCCTTTATATCGTGGCAGTAAACAAATGTGTTCCCTTCGTTTAGTGTGTAGTACCGTTGGAATAGCAATTGTCGTCTTCGATATCCGGTGACTTTGACATTAGGCTCCAAATTGTTGCCTTCTTTCAAGGGCAAGTTTTTCTGCTTCACATTGAGAAAGGTTTAATTCTGCAACAATCTTGTCCATTCTTGCTTGTGATATTGGAATTATTTTGTTCGATGGGCCGGCTTCTGGTGTTGGTTTATAGGTTTATAGCAAAATCGGACTGGTGGTTCTCGAGTTATGTCAAAAAAAAGACCACCAAAGGTCACAATTTCCCCTATATGATAGCTACTAACTTCAAATCGATATATCTCGACTCCTAGACGTGACCCAGCGAAACGCCGGGACACGTATAACTTCTTTTTTACCGATATAGCATTTCCCGTTGGTTTCATCCCATCCCGATTTTGACTGTCGCATAGTGTTACTGATCAACTATGTTATCAAGTTTCGTACCTAATATACCCGTATCAACTTGGTTTTCAGAAAGGATGTTCCACCACAACTAATATAGTTCAATTTACAAGCGCTATAAATCTTGGCTTTTTTCTAAGAAAACAAACTCATGTTATCTAAAACTGATGTAAATCATTTACTGATTTAAGTATCAACTGATTATACTCATATTTATGTGACAGAACGTGTACCGTTCGCTTTAGAAAAACAAGTTTTATAAAAGAATAAAAGTAATTCCTGGTGTACTTCAGGGTAGTCATCTTGGGTCGCTGTTGTTTCATTAGCGACTTGCCCACCGTAATAAAGTTTTGAAACATTTCAATGTAAGCAGGTGATGTTGAGCTTCAATAAAATTTTAGATTGGAAATAACTTCAAAAGGACTTAAATATATGAATGGTGTAATATCAACCAAATGTAAGATAATGCGATTTGTAAAAAAATACCCCTATAGTCATTATTTTCTTAGTTGCTACCAAGTTGAAATAGTTAACAATTTCCAGGATTTGTGTATAAATTAAATTTTATCCCACATATGACAACTATAATAAATAAAACAAAAGAATTCATTTATGAAACTCACTTCAATGTAATTGAATCGGTGTAAAAACAAATCCTGTTGTTTTGTCTTTGTGGATTACAATTAAATCCAATACAATCTGCCGTGTTACTCTGCACATTTCGCTTTTATAAAACTACTTACATTAAAAAGCCGTTAAACTATGTTGAATGTGTCATTTGTATTAAATGTAATTAATGGTGATATCTGAACTGGTTTTTAATTAATGAATTTATGTTCAATATTCCACAACATCCATCCCGTAATTTCATTCCTTTATCAGTGGCATTTCTTAGATATGCTGATGCTAATCTAATTAGGAGAATGTGTAACACATTTAATCAATTATATGGATTTATCGATTTTTCATTAAGTTCTGATAGCGTGAAAAAATCTATAATAAGTTTTCTAGAGTAATTGTGTAAAATTTTTATATACATATTTAATTACAAATTATTATAAATACTTCTAAAGTGCCTGTAAGGATAAAATTCCATAGACAAATAAATAAATAAAATTAATCATCTCATTAAAATAGTTATATTTTTGGAATTAACATTCATGGCGTATGAGTAATATGTGATATTTATAACCAGGGCAAGTTTAAATATGCACGAAAAAAATTTAAATATGTAAAGCGTGATCCATTTCGAGGTTCCCTACTTTTTTAAAGAAAAAAAAAACAGAGAAAATTCAAATTTAATGGGGAATGTTTATTATCATTTGAAAGAAAATTCGTTGGCATTTATTTTTTAAAGATTATGTCTATCAAATATTGGCTGTTGCTACATCGCAGATGGTCCATCTGTTGAGTCCAATTTTCGATGACTCGTTCGAGCATTTCGACTGGTAACTGGCGAATGACACGCGTGATGTTTTCCTCCAAGGCCTGAATCGAAGCGGGTTTGTCCGCATAAACTTTAGACTTTACATATCCCAACAGGAAAAAGTCTAACGGTGTGTTATCACAAGATCTTGGTGGCCATTCGATCGGCACAAAACGTGAAATTATGTGCTCACCGAAGTGTTCTCTCAATAAATCCATTGATTGATGCGATGTGTGGGAAGTGGCGCCGTCTTGCTGAAACCAAATGTCGCTGAGATCACGAGCTTCAATTACAGGCATCAAATAGTCGGTTATCATGGCACGATAACGGTCGCCATTGACGGTTACGTTCGCACCGGCATCATTTTTAAAGAAATATGAACCGATGATTCCACCGGCCCACAAACCACACCAAACCGTTGTTTTTTCTGGATGAAGTGACAGTTCTTGAATCTCTTCAGGTTGCTCTTCGTCCCAAATACGGCAATTTTGTTTGTTTACATACCCATTGAGTCAGAAATTGGCCTCTATTTTAAATAAGCATAAATATGCTTTTCATAACTTAAAAATTTTGATATTTTCCGATTTTTTCTTAAAAATAAAAATATATTAAAAATATACGTAAATAGGTCATATTTGATATGTCTAAATTTTTCTTTACAATTATTTACGGGATATTCAAAAATTTGCAAAATATTTTATACTCATCAGTTAATCAAACTCCTAAAAAACACAAAAGAGTTAAGAGAACTTATTTGTGTATTCATTATATGCAAATATATGCAAAGATTAGAAAAAATGCATTTTTGGTAAAATACTTGTGAAATATGCAAAAACTTATGTTTCAAGCAGAAAGCTTGAAAAACTTGCCCTATTTGTAACACATATAGTACAGTCTTTCCCAACTTTATTTGTTGTTTTTTTTTCTTTTTTTAGTATACATATACATATTTGTATTTTTAATACTATCAAATTACAAGAATTGTCAAAGTATATAACTTGAATTACTTTCCTTTTAAACAAAAAAATTAAATTAGTACAAAATTCAACAGGTTAATAGCTTTTAGTCGTTACACTTTTTGCATGTCTGTTGCCAAAAATAGAATATATGTATGTATATGTAATGTATAAATTTACAAGTAAGTCAATACGTGTATGTATAGGTATTTTGATTGCCTCTTCCATGTAATTTGAAAGTATGTATAATGTATGTACGTAAATATGTAAAAATATAATTTTATAAACCTTAAATGACTGTTGTTACAACGTTTTAGCATATAGACATATAGACACTCTTATATACATACACACCAACATAAACACATATAATCATCAATACATTTTTATTTTCTCTTTTCTTCTTTTACATTTATTAACACGTCGCCAGTCAAAATGTTAAAAGCTCAAAATGTTAAAAGCTCAAAATGTTTTCAATTGATATTTTGCTTAGGATTTTAAATATTTTCTTTAAAACATTTACACAATTCTGTTTTCTATAGTTATATTATTGAAACATTTGTCAGGATATTTTCCTTTTTAGTTAACGTAAAAAATTCTGTCTATAACAGCCTGCAAATCACACTCACTTTTTGTTCATTGTTTTTATGCAGTCAAGTGTAAATGAATTTATTGCTCACAAACTCAACACACATCCTTCTAATCTCCCTTTCTACCCACATACAAATTCATACACAGCCATACACACTTGTATTGTACATGCAAATTGTGAGTCAGTGAACATTTACAGTAACGGTACGAAAAATTCGTTTAAATAATAAACGAGATTAAATTGCAAACAACAAATACCACAACAAAAATAACATAACACAGAGTTCTAACGTCATCTTCTACATCAACAGACAAATAAACAAAACATTACAATGAAACAGAATAGTGTTGATACACAGTGGGTCATAGCTCATATTAAAATCGTTTCAAAATATTTAAACGATCAAGGGCTCTAATTAGAAGAACCTGACTTGTTAAAAAAAAAAAATAATTATTATTTTAATTTTAATTGTAGATTATAAGTATTTTATTTATTAACTAGCGTATAAGCCTGCCAATCCCGGGAAAAAATGCAATAATAATAATAATAATAATAATAATAATAAACAAAAATCTTTAAAAAAAAATTATGAACAACTTTTTGATACTTTTCCTTTCGCAAATCGAAATTGAAAGATGTGAATCTATTAGAATTTGATGGTGAGTAATATTTAAAGTATTAAAAGACAAGTTAAAATAATAGGAAAAAAATGAATCGGCATAAATTTACAATCAGTTGCCGGTAAGATTTGGAGAGCAAACAATGAGCATAGCAAATTTAAACCTTTCAAAAGCAGGAGAAAACGTGCTTAGGAATAAATTATATATAAATCCGACTATCTCAGCTCCCTGATATAAATTTTAAAATCCGTTAGAACTGGCTTCGCTATGACTTAAATTTAAATTTTCTTTTTTCAGCTGGGAGCTTCACAAACCTCTGCAAAGAGAAAATTGGCTTAGGAAATGTATATATGTATATATATATATATATATATATATATATATATATATAATTTTTTGTGTGTCTACACTCTTTTTTTCAATAAAAAAAATTTTTCTTTAATAACATATAATAGCTTTATACTTTTCTAAAAAGTATCTTCACGGAAATGATTCTAAAATTGAAAACAAATCCAACCAACTAACCAACCAACAGAGCTATGTACGGACCTTTTCGGATACGACCTAATTTATATAAAAATTTTGAATTTAGCCTATATGTTCTAAAATTCCAAAGCCTGAATCTACAAACAGAATGCAGTTTCTGAATCTCCAATTTATTCTAAAAAGTTTGCAAGCGTGATTCGCGGGACTCATTGGTGAAATTCAAAAAAATATCATTTTTGTGATTTTCGCCGGTTTTTGGGAATTGTGGGATTCATTTCATAAAAATCTTTAATTTTATTGCACTTTATCATTTCAAGTATTAAAATCTACAATCATCGAAAATTTCTTTAAAATATCTTAACTAACAAAGATTTCATTACAGATAAAATATTTATAGTTTATCCAAAAACCAATTTTTTAGCAACATTTTACTTTAATCCAAAAACTGAGAAAAACTCTGAACTCAATTTTTTGAAGTAAAATTTAAAATTTGTCTAGTTGACATACTTCTTAATTATAATTGAAGTCAATATTTTTTATATAACCAAAGCTACGCTACTTCAAAATATAATATTTTTTTATTCCATAGAAAATTGTATTCTTTAACTAAATGAAAAAAAAAAAAAAATTGCAATATTTAAAAAAACTGAACCAAGATTTTCCAAAATTGTAATAGTTATAATTTCAAATGGAAATAACTTGAAAACAATAAGGGATAAAAAAAACACACGCAAACATACCTTTCATAGGCCTTATAAAGAGCTTAAAAAAGATGTAAAACAAAAATTTGGCAAGCGGTTAAAAACTTTTTATATCGGAGGTACCTTATTTGAGCCAATTAGAAGTTATAGATTTATTTCAAAATTGTTCGATTTTGCCCCACTATACATTGTACACTGGGGTTAAAAATATACAAAACCATATTCTTTCGTGGGCTTAAAATTAACCATGTAATAAAGTGGTTTCACTTTATTAAGGGGGATTTTATTTTAAATTAAAAATTATTAACCAGTTCGAACAAGGCAGAATTAACGCCAGTGTTCGCCCCTCACTATTTGCTAGTCACAGTAGTTCACAAAGGTTTAATAATGGTCACAATAATGCAAAATAATTGTCAATTCAATAATATAAATAATGTTTAAAAATAAAATTAATTCAGGCTGCTACAACCACAATATTGGATATTTACCCATTTCAGACAATTTTTTAGAATTTTGGCATCGATTTATTACTGCATACTTCTGCATAATGTGCTGATAAGCCCAAAATATTTCAAAAAATAAGATGTTACGACTAATCTTAGTTTTTGGCTTATTTTAGTCTTAGCAGCATATTTTGTCATACTTTTATAGAAAATCCTTATTTTATAGTATATTTTAGCAATTTAAATGACATATTTTATAATTAAGAACCTAATTTTGCATATATTACACTAAATATCATAATTTAACATATTTTACACTTAAAAGAAAATGTTGCATCCAATAGAATTTTTTTTTAGACAATTTGCCATTAGTGAAATTTTCTTTTTACTGTCACATACGTTTTTCGAAACCGATTCTCTAATAATTTTTATCTTATAAATTGATTTAAATGTTGTAATTTCATGATACAATGTATTAGCTTTATAATAGTTTTAAGTGCAAAAGGAACATATTTTTTTGGCAATTAATAATAAAAATTAAGTTATGTTTACTATGAATAAATAGCAGATAATTAAAATTTTAGTCAGAAAAAAATAATATTTTAAGAGCTTATTTTTTAATTTTAATGGCATATTTTTCGATTTGAAAAGCATATTTTATGCTCTGATTATAAATTTTAGCAAATATTCAAAAGGTATAAAGGAATATGATATTAATTTTTCGCGATCGTTAAAAAAGTTCACACACCAATCGCGGTGAATGGTTTTAGTATCGAAAAATTTTAATTTTTTATCAAATTGTTTAAGTTTTTATCACTTTTTAGTGCCTTCTTTGATATAAAAATGTTTCTGTGCAATTTTTGTAAAATCGAGATTTTAATATAAAAAAGTTTTTGGTTTTCGGTAATAACAACTACTTATTAAAGTAGTTTCTTGGTAATGATTATTTGCCTACTCTGTATTACATTAATAAGTACTCAATAGTATAATAGCACAGTAATACTGCAATCACGTGGATGAGTTGGCTAGAGCCCCGGATTAACAACCAGAAGATTGTTGGTTCAACCCCATTCTGAAGCTGTTAGTTTTTTATAACAAAATGTCTAAAAAGATATTTTAAACTAAATAGAGTTTTTGTCGCTTAGGATGCTATGTGCGAGATGGTGTACTGAGTAAGATGTTAGTCAGTAAAAACGAATGGTTAGTGTGTGTCCAAGTTCGAGTCTTACGACGGCAAAATTTTTTTTGTTTCATTTTTTATTTTTGTTTTCGTTTAGGTACATATTTTTGAGTACCCCTAGAGTCAAAAAATAACTACATGAATTTGTGGACAAGTCGAACAAAAATAACTAGTTATTCGGGCAAAAAATAAGTAGTTCATTTTTGTTTCCAATTTTTCCTGCTAGCTTACCAGGAAAGCAAAGTTTTTGCTGGGTTATTTCTTTTTTTCAATTTTATTGATGGTATTTTTCTTGAATGGTTAAGTTCAGCGATATTTTATGATATAAATTTAAATGCAATATTATTTCCTACCACTTTTACACAAAATATTTAGGTGCAAAAATGCATTAAATTATTTCTAGTTAGATTTCAATTTTTTTGTTCAATAACTGATAAGTCCTAAGTAATTTTTTTCTTAATAATTAATCAGATCACAATATTTTTCTCATTTAAGTGGAAGAAGAATATAAAATAAAGTAATTTTGATCCGCACGACATATTAAAGTTCTACCATTTAAATATGTACTTAAAACTTTATATAGGGTGATCCATTTACAGGTTTTTTAGTCTGAAATAAAACAGTCAAATTATATTTGGATATTGAAATCTTTATTATTACCCGAAAGAACATTCTCTAACATTTAGCTTTTAAAAATAATTTCATTCAAATGTTGGCCGCGAATACGCTATAGGTGGTCAATTCGAAAGCTCCAATTTTCGATCACACGACCGGTATGTCGAGAATTACGCGTGTAATGTTGGATTCCATGTCTTGAATCGTAGCTGTCTTATCGACGAAGATTTTTGACTTCACATAACCCCAAAGAAAAAATCCAGAGGTGTGGTATCATACGAAGTTAGTCGCTCATCAAAATGATTTCTCAATAAAGCCATTGTTGAACGAGTTGGATTTTGTAAGCCAAGATCCTGGCATAAAATTCGACAAGTTGTTTCATACGCGCGTCAAATCCATTGTTTACGGTGTTCACTCACACTCTCTACTACAGCCTCAATATTCTCTTTGCTACGGACTGGATGTGGTCTATTCGGTGGCGTATCATCCAATGGCGTATACAAATTTGTAAATGATAGTGGCAATAAAGGTCGATGATGCCGACCATAGCAATGCTGCAAAGTGTGATTAAAAATTGGTCCTTTCGAATGAATCCCCTACAGCGTAGTCGTGGCTAATATTTGAATAAAATTATTTTTAAAAAGTAAATGTTAGAGAAAGTTCTTTCGGATTTAAGAGTTTTATTTAAGATTAAAAAAACCGCTAAATGGATCACCCTATATAAACAATTTATAAAAGAAAAATAATAAAGGCATTCGCTATCGGAGCGTGAAGTTTTTTGTCGAAATTGGTTAAATAGTTTGATTTTTATTATCAGGACAATATTAGCTATAAGGTGTTGCTATGGTATTTTGAAGTTCAAAAAGAAGTTATCCTTATTAATCACTCTTTGCTTGAAAGGAACCAAATACTGAAATATTTGAAAAAAAATTGTTTTTTTATGGAAAAAAAGTATTGATATTTTTTTCTGAAAATTCTTAAAAATATTAAACATTTCCACAAAAAAATCGAAACAAAATTGTATAACTAATAAACCACCTTTTAAGATAAAAATAAAAAAGTAATAAAATTCGAAGGAGAAAACGCTTTCAAAAATGTATTTGAAAAACGCACTTGCATTATGAATGCACTTCCATAACAAGGTATTATTTTTTAAATTAAGATGTTTAAAGAGAAAATAATTGCCATCTCAATAAAATCGGATTGCAACTTAAAAAGTTATGAATATTTAAAACTAGACATTTCGTATATTGTTGATATTTTCTATAAACAAAAATCGTGAATAAAAGCTCAAGTTTTTTGAAATTTTAGGAAAATAAAAATGGAAGTGAGCATCTTACTCTATAAAGTAAGTGTCTGCCTAATTTGAAGAAATTCGGAAGACCCATGGAATTCATGACATGTAGCATATCCTTGTACCGATTTCCCTAAACATTTGAATTTTTCTTAATTTTACCATTAGAACAAATTTTAATGTAATTATATGAAAACAAAGTTCTGCATGCTAGTCGCCGAAAACATTCACTTTTTAAATTTTTCAGCTTTTTTCAATTTTTAAATAATCGATTTTTCGACTATTTTTGACTTTTTATTTTAGATTTTATTTTAGATTTTATACAATATTTTCCAGATTTTTGGGCTCTTTTGACTATTTTTTATTATTTGTCTTATAAAAACTAAAAAATATAAAATTTACTACACAACGCAATCAAAAATATATTGATAAATTAATGGATAATCTAATACAAGTTCTGGTTACACACAAAAATATGGTCTTACGATACTATTTCCAACAGTTAGATGATATTGTTGAAATAAAGACTTTTACGAAACTACTCCTTTAAATACTCGTAAAGTAAATTTTTTCGACCTTTTAACTATTTTCCGATGTTTTTTTTTCCAACATTATTCGACCTTTCGACTATGTGATAACTAGAAAGTCGTTCTATCAACAATTTTTCAACCAAAAAGTCGATTTCGACTTTTATACATTTTTTTTAACAATAAGTCGATTTTTCAATTATTCGAAAGTCGTTTTAGATAATCCTATGTCCCACGAGTTCAAACGAAATATTCGTTTTGTTCGTAATTGTTTGTTGTTTTCATTCAACATTGTGGAACAGGTATTTATTCTAATTTTACATCAATACGAAGACATTTTTATATCTTAACATTAGAAATAACGTCGGCAGAATAACGGGAAAACAATTTTATTTCCAACTTTGTGTTAAGGGGTGAATAACAGCCCGTCTAGACGTAACATAGTATGTAAGATTTTTGTGTCAGAGAGTGTCAAATTCGCTCTCTGAGAGAATTATTTCACGTGTAGATTTAAATATTAGTATTATAAGATGTATTATGAGACTATTGTGATGAGATTTCTCTACACAACCATCTTATAAGATGAACTGTCAAAAAATACACATACACGAAAGTTTGCATGTGTGTGTGCACGTGTATTTTGAAAATTATTGAAAAACAATGTTATTTTGTAAAATTGTTTCCTTTTAGTGTTTGTTTTATATGTTAAAAATAATTTTTATAAAAATTTTGTCCAAAAAATGCGAATTGCTTAAATAAAAAGGACATGTTTACTCTGTAACTGATTGAAAGTAATAATATCTTATAGGATTTATTAGAGTATGTGTATGTTTGCTCTCCTCTGCCGGCGTTATCTCACATATTATATCAGCGTTAATCTCAGTTGTAGACCTGGGGTAAAACATACATAAGAAATTTATATGTTAATTTGTTTTTCTTTATCGAAAATTTTAACTTATTTCGCATTTTTATTCTATATTTGCTTTCTCAAAACGAAGTTAATTATTTTGCACTAAAAAGGGCATAATTTTAAAATGGAACAATAAATTTGACAGCTTATGTTAAACATTATTGCTTAGCTTTGTGTTTAAACATTTATTGCGAAATATATTGCGCAATAAACTTCTTATTGTTCCACACGTAACATTTTTAAGAGAGAGAGAGATAGTATTTGACAACATAAAAATGTTTACGTGTAGACTAAGGGTTATTGTATAAAAATTTGTAACTATGCTATTTTATTCCTAATTCTTCGACATCATCGTAATATAATTCAAACTGTAGAAAATTACTTCTTCTTTCATATCCTGCTCAAATATAAATATTCTGTAAAAAACTACTCACAGCAGCATAACTATTCACCAAATAGCAATATGGTAATTAATTGATACATCATATGGATTTTCTTAGTCTTATGCCCAAATTGGTTTGAATCTAATTCTATTACTACTCGTATTTCAGTAGCTAGAATATTCGTACCAAATTAAGTTGAAATTGTCTTAATAAATCTAAAGTTGTAAAGTTATGAAATCTGTTTACTGAGAACTAGCAGAGTTAGTTATAGGGTCGTAAAATTATAATATTCTTGCGGATTTTGTTTTTTGATAATAAATTAATAAACTACTAGAATAAATAAAATGTAAAAAATTAAATTGGCCTATTTTAAACAATTAACACAAAAACTCCTAATTTATCTGATATTATAAAATTCTGACAAGTTTTTATTTTAAATTAGTCATTACATTAAAAAAAAACTAAAAAAAGGCACATTTTTCTCTTTTCTGAACCAAAGATTTCAAAAACCTTAAGGAACAAAAGAGGATTTTTCTCTATATTAACGAAAAAATTATTATATCCAAAATAATACGAAAGAAGAAAAATTTTATTGCCGCAATAATCATATTCAATTTCAAAAAAGGGCGATATTATGAGGATAAAAATAATAAAAAAAAAATAAATTTTGTATATTTTTGTTGTTTACTGCCTAATTTTCTTTAAACTCATAAAAATGCAATAATAGAAAAATATTGCTTTGATGATTTTCGTCCAAATAATAAAAAGAAGATATAGGCTAAATTTCTTCCAGGAAGATATTTTCCAAATGTTGATAGCGATCGATTTAAATTCAAAATACATAATTAAAAATATTTTAACGCATTTTTCTCCTTTGTCTTTGTCGTAGTAATGCTGAAATATATATAATGGCATTTTCAATTATAGCATAATGACAAACAAATATTTTGGCAAATAGTGCAAACGATCTCTTTAACAAATAAAAGAAAACTTAATAATTTTATTTTCTCTGGTGAAAATTTTTGGCTACTTTCATTTATTTTTCTTGATAAAATAAACATAATTTTCATTAATGCCTTTAATATATTACACTTAGAGAAATTTCGTATGTGTTCAAATTTTACACTGCGTGTTGAAATCAACAACGAAGAATTGATACCGTAGTGGTATCAATTTTACACACACACATTATAAAGCGTGATCCATTTCGAGGTTCCCTACATTTTTAAAGAAGAAAAAAAACACAGAAAATTCAAATTTAATGGGGAATATTTATTATCATTTGAAAGAACATTCTTTGGCATTTATTTTTTGAAGATTATGTCTATCAAATGTTGGCCGTTGCTACGTCGCAGATGGTCCATCCGTTGAGTCCAATTTTCTATGACTCGTTTGAGCATTTCCACTGTTAACTGGCGAATGACACGCGTGATGTTTTCCTCCAACTCCTGAATCGAAACGGGTTTGTCGGCATAAACTTTAAACTTTACATATCACCACAGGAAAAACTCTAACGGTGTGATATCACACGATCTTGGTGGCCAATCGACCGGCCCAAAACGTGAAATTATGTGCTCACCGAAGTGTTCTCTCAATAAATCCATTGATTGATGCGATGTGTGGGAAGTGGTTTCGTCTTGCTGAAACCAAACCCTTGTTTTTTCTGGATGAAGTGGCAGTTCATGAATCTCTTCAGTTTGCTCTTCATCCCAAATACGGCAATGGGCCTAAACGCTGAACAAAATTTGCCTCGAAAACGTCGGATCTTCTTAGAACTTTTCAAGAGCCCATAGAGCGAAGCGATGTCGCTTGGGAAGGTCGAGCGGCTTCAGTTGTTGCACAAGCTGTATTTTGTACGCTTTCAATTTAAGATCTCGACGTAAAATGCGCCAAGTCGTCAGTCTGAGTTGCTGCGAACGGGGTCGAATCAACTCTCCACGGTCTTCGTGTACACTCTCAGCTACGGCCACTATATTATCTTCACAGCGTGCTGGACGTGGTCTACTCGGTCGAACATTATCCAATAATGAATGCTGGTTCTCAAAATGGGTGATGGTGTTGCGAATAGTACGCTCAGTAGGCCGATTATGTTGACCATAAGTTGAGCGAAGTGCACGAAACACATTCCTCACAGAACGTGAATTTTCGTAATAAAGTTGAAGGATTTTTAAACGTTGTTGAGGCGTAAGTCTTTCCATTATGAAATGCCAAACAATACTAAACAAAAATAGCATGACAGCATGACACGGCTCACACGTGATCTGTCAAAAAAAGACTATTGAAAAAAGTATCTCTACTTGAATCACCCATTATATTCGATATGGTCAAATGTTTTAAACTAACGTTGTGAAAAAGTCGTCGTGGATTTTGCATCGAATTTGTTTCTCTCAGTGTATCGAATTATTTTAAAATTATTATATTTAAATATAAATCTATAAATTATACATGAATATTATTTAATATTAGATTATACCTGGTGTGTCCCGCTATCCCCTTCGTATTAAAATAAAAAAGTTTAAAGTAAATAAAATTAATTTTTGATATACAATATTTTTCAAAAAATAAAACCCGCTTTTTAACAACCTAACAAACAATTTCTGTAGATCGTATAACCCATACCACCGTAGATGGTGGGGGTATAAAAAGATTCTGAATTTTCTGTGCAAAAACGAAGTCGCTAGCTTTATAGGGACTTAGAAAAGTCGAAAACAAATACATTTTTAGACGCCTTTTCGGTTTTTTGGCTTTACCTCGGCCATTAATAGAGCTATTTTGTTGATTTTTATTAGTATTATTCTGAGGAATATTGCCTGTAATTTGATGTATAAAACATATATTTATACGATAACTGGAGCTTTCTATAAACTGATTTCAATAGACAGACGGACTTCGTTTTATCGACTTCCTTATCAATAATGATCAAGAATATATATACTTTTTGCGATCTCAGATAAATATTGTAGAAATTACAAACGGAATGACAAACTTACGTATACTCCGTACACCTGTGGTGAAAGGTATAAAAAGGAATGCTATAAAAACAAAAATAAAACATCTTTCAAAAAGCAACACAAATTATTTACCTTTTCTATTAAACTCTATTCTGTTTTGTTTGTCACTCCTCTCTTTAAAATCTCTCAATTAAAATTGGAAAAAAACTAACTTAATGTTGTTATATTATTGAAACTACTATAGTTTGTTTTTGTAAAGAATTAACAACAATGACACTGGTTGAATTGAGGGAGTTGTCTTAGAGACATGAGAAATAAAATAAAGAAGAATTTAATAATTGCATAATAATTTCTTATACTTAAATCGGGTGTATAGTGTGAGCATAAATGGGATAACAAAAAATTGGTTTACCTATTAATTATATGTATAGATTATTTTAATCTTCCTAATTTTTTATCAATAAATACATATGTATCTTTGTATGTAAGATACCTAAGTTTTTTACACACATTTATATTGAAAAATTTATTCTATAGTAACTATAGCACACTGTGCGCCATAGCCATCACAACCATAATCATTTCCTATTTTTTTTTTCGTTGCATCAACAATGTCACACAATAGGAAGTAGACATATTGTAATAGTAGGTCTAGATGTTATTGTCATAACAATCTACCTTTTACTTACTTATGTCTGCTGCGTATTGCGCAAGATTTTTAATTATTAGACATTTAAGCAGAGGCGACATTGTCATCATCAACATCATCACCACCATCGTCAACATCATCATCACGTTCATAACCATCAACATCAAAATTACCATCATTCATATTATTTAAAAGGATATTATCACTGTTGTGTATATTTACGCAAAAATTAATATTTAATACACACCCAACCGACCAACCTACGAGGTTTTACTTGTCGCACAATGATGATTCTTTTGTTTAGTTACACCAACTGGAAAAATAAAAACAAATATTTATTTATTTTACTGCCAACCTACTACTGGCAATTCTTAAAATTTTTATCCTCCCTTCTTATGTAAAATTATGTCAAACAATTGAAACATTGATGCGTATAAGGGCGTATAAACCATAAAGAAAATTTTACAAGAAACGATAAAAACTTCTTAACTTTTTTCAATATTTAGTAAGATTTTTTAAACATCTATTTGTATACAAAGTGTCTCTAAAAAATTCGAATTATAATATGCAAAATTTTGCAGTTGAAAATAGTTTAAAATGAAATAAGGGCTTATATTCCTATTGTTTATAAATGCTTTATATTAATCATGATTTCGTTAAAACTCGGACCAAGTGAGCTGTATATTTGCATAAGTCAGTGTGCCAAATTTCATGAAGATAGGTAGAAACTGACCATGGCTTTCATACAAGCTTATCTTCCTAAAAACACTTTGAAGTGTATAAATAAAATATAATTGCTAGCATAATAGTATAATTGCTAGTATAATAGTATATGATTAGAAAACTCAGTGCAAAGTTTTTTCTCAGTCGGTTCATAATTGATGTAATAAATGTAATTTAAATGGTAATATCACGATATTATTATATATACAGATGTTTCACAGAAATATAACTTACATTATCAAATCATATAATAACTGGTCGACAATTGACCATAGGTCCCATGGAAGACCCTCTCCACAAATATGAAAAATTATCCAATTTGACCAACAGCATGTTTTTTACTTGTTTTTTTTTCGAATAAATTTGCTGAAATTATTAATAAAATCACATTAAAAGATCATCTTATTATATTATTTAAATTATGGATAATACGCCCTTTTTGTTGTTCTTACTTTAATGCATTAAATCTCACAAGATAATATTTTTTTTGCAATATAAGTAAATATGACATACATTTTAAGCGTTTTCTTCATACTCTGAAGTTTATGTATCTGTCTAATACTGAATTGCTGAATTGTACTCTATTTATTCAAAAATACCTAAAAGTTCAAGAAAAAAATTATTATGAAAAAATAAAAATTCCATAAAACCAATGTCTTTAAAGTAATTTTTTCGGTGAAATTGACAGATTTTTTAAATTATTTTTGTATCAATAAATGTAAATTGGTTACTAAAGCAATATTATGCAAAAAAAAAAAAAAAAATGCATTTTGAAAAAGTTGGTTTATACGCCCTTATACGCGTATATGATTCAATTATTAAATATTTTCTTCTATTTTTTTTTTTTTTTTTTTTTTTTGAATTTTGTTTTCAAGGTCTGTTAGTGGTAGAACAATAATACAACACTAGTGCCAAACAGGTGATGACGGTATAAAGACAAAGACACTCAAAACTATGATGATTGATAAAGGAACGAATGAATAACTAACTGACTGACTGCTCTTGGCATAAATACGTATGTATATTATCTAAGGTATTGTTTGCGTGACAATGCTATCGAAACTTTTAAGAAATCATTTATATTTGAGTGGTTTCTATTCAATACGTAAAAATAAGAATTTCTAAAGTGTTGTTGGTAAGTAGTTTAGGAAAAAATGGCAAAAATTATTAGTTGGCAATTGCATAGTAAATAAATTTAAATGAAGAAAATCGAATGGTTAGTTTGAAAATTGAATTTTTAATTTAGTGAAACTTAGGAATGAATTATAGGTTCACTATAACTAATTGATTAATGCTTTTCTGTTAATGATATTTGATTTGATATTTCATGGATATGTTAACGATTAAAGTTCACAAAACACCTGGAGTTAGAATTGTAAATACTAGAACAGTTCTTAATGCCTCTATGCTAAACGCCTTTATAGGGCATTCAGACCGACGCGAAATTACGTACTTTCGTCATTTCGGCCGAAATCAAGTTGAAATTACTTCACGTAATTTCCCATACATTTTGACACTTGCGAAATTACATAATTTTGTGTAATTTCGGCGAAATTACATTGAAATTACAATGCCTATTTCCGTGCAACTCTGTACATGGTTGGAAAAAATACTTTTTTTTCGACTATGTACTGCATGTTTCATCCGTGAGAAGAAAAAAAAAAACATTTGACAGCTGATCTTAAATTTAAACACAAATCTTAAAATTAATTATTAAAGTGATTTTGCAAAATGAAACCTATCCTTTTTAGATTTTTAATTGTTGCAAATTAATAATTTCCAATTTAGTAAGTAATTGTTTCTTATTTGTTTCCATTTCAAAATACTTTATTTACCCCTATAACAATTTGAAATGTAAACAATGAGTATCAGCTGTTCACGAAATTACATCAAATGTCATCTAGCCAGTATGAACACTCTAGATTTCATTCGTAATTTCTCGCCGGTCTAAACAAGGCTTTAAATTGATAAGAAAATGTTGACATTAATAATTTAAAGTAAGATATGGTTAGGGCCCACTTTCCACTTTAATGATCAGTTTGAATTTATTAGCCTTCGATTCGAATATTCGATTACATTTATATTTTTAATACATTCTTTTTAATAAAGTTAATAATACAATACTATTAACTTTATTATCTCTGCAATATTGGAAAATACTTGTGTTCTAATTAAACTATGCAACAAATTTTAGATCATTGAATATTGCCTCAATGAATTCATCGTGAAAAATATACTATCAGTTTAGTAAAACCTCCAAAGGAGCTTTCAAAGTTAGTTCGAATTTAAATTTTATGGACTCTTAAACTTCAATTTTGTATTTATGGGTACTTGTTGTTTTATGTAATGCAAAGCTTCTCTTAGATATTATTATATTATTCAACCGATTTAAATGTTCTTTAGTACATATGCGCCATTCGAAAGGAAATATGATATAATTATTATAACATAATTATTACAATTATTATTTTTTGTCAAGTATTTTTTGAAGAAAATTAAGAGCTTAAATACAAGTTTGAAGTCACATACAGTTTTTAGCCTACTTTCAGTAAAAGTAAATTCCACTTTTTTGATGCTACTAAGACAATTCACATAAAAAATTACATACATAGCGGATATGGAATACTGTATGTTATAAAATATATTCTTAATGGGTACCACACCTCTTTTTCACTCACTTTTGTTATACTGTCATATTTTTTTCAAACTGCCCTCAAAATTTTAATGAAAATACTAGTATATAAAACAACATCTATATATAATAACATTTAGATTAAATAATTTAAATGTTTTTTTTTTATTACCAATCATATTGAAAAAAGGATTCCAAAAATTTCGAATTTTAAGAGGACATAAAATCGAAATTCGAACTAACTTCGAAAACTCCTCTGGAGGTTTTGCTAGACTACTAATACGCTTTCATTTTGTTGGAATTTCGCGTTGGAATTATTGAGGCAATTTGTTCTTTTTGCATTGTGTTATCCTTAATAATACTGCTTCTAACAGTACTAGCAATAAAAAAGGAAATCGATATGTATACAATCCTTTTCAAGTTTCCTATTCTCAATTTCACTGCCATTAGCAGTTGTCAGCACATTTTCCATCTAATTTAATTGACTAGATAGATCTTCTCTTGGCGTTAAGCTCATTGATTGCCTGCGAAATGAAGTGTATGAAGCCTATAGTCCGCAACACAAAAGTAATTCCCTCTTTTGTTTTGTAATTACACTATCATCCCCAGCAGGAAAATATATTAGTGTTTCATCCCAGCAGGCCTTTGTGAATGTCTCCACACCTTTCCGAAACAATTTTAAATACATTCCACTTTTCCTTCTATGAAAATTCCTCAAAACAAGCCTCGGCTTCCTTTAAAAAATCCTGCACTAATTCTTATTTCACTTATTGGCATTCTCATTACAAACAGAAATATTTTTAACTGCGAGACTTATAAAGATCAAAATAATTTAATCTTTTTTCAAGTGTCACATAAGAGAGCATACTGATTTAAGAACAAGTCCTTACCTTATCGCTTCTTTTTGGAAAGGAGAAGGGAAGACCTTGTCTCCAATGACATGCCGTGTAAAAAGAAAAAATGTCTGAATGCAAGTGACATTCCTTGGCTGCTAAATAAAGCATTTTAGAATGTCTCTTTAGCCCCTCTTCTTCGGGTTGGGTCAAAAATTGCCTTTATATTTCCAACGCAAAATTAAAGTATACCAATGAAGTTAGTTCGAATTTAGATTTTATTTTTTCCGATATTTTGGAACACTTCATTATGTGTGAAAATAAAAAATATAAAAACATTTAAATTAGTAATTCCACACCCATTTTTTGTAAACAATTGGAAAGTTCAAATGAAATTTAGCATATTTTTTTTTTTTTTTTTTTGAAAATCTATGGACTGAAATATAAGTTGAATGCCATATTACTTTTCAATAAATCTCTTAAGAGGTTTGAAATGTCCGAAAGTTTTGGCAAGTATTCGCGGATGTAATTCATTCCTAGTGGTTTTTGTAAATCATGTTTGACTTTAGGGCCGGCCATCAGGTTGACACTAAACATTTGCACAGTTACATTCAAACCACACCAATTTCTTTGTCTGCCAATTTGAGTGAGTATTGATGAGTATATTTGTGAGTATATTTGTGTTTTTGTTATTAGTTGGTATTGTAATTCTCTTTAGTAGATTAAATGCAGCATTGCCAATTTAGCGCTTTTTAACAACCCAAAAGTCACATTTTTTCTGTTAGCGCTTTCAAAAAAGGCGCGTTTTACTTTTGTGATATGCCGATTAGGAACATGTTTTTACTTCCCTATTAACTAGTAAAAAATTGTATTTTAGGGCTTCTGTGAAACGGTAGAAAATTAATCTTGTTAGTAAAAAGTGAGCCGAACAAAATTTTACTAACTCATAAGGCTAGTAGAATTTTCAACAAAAGTATAAATTTTTCGACTTTTTAAAATTGCAAGCAAAAAGTTAATAATGTAAAATATATTTTAAATATTATCAACATTAAATTCTTTTAAGTTTAAAAAATAAAAAAAATATGAATTTAATCATTAGTATATAAAAAATAAATTAAAATTTAAATATGAATATATTCGTATGTTATTCATTCTGAAATTACAGACGCCTTTAAAATGTACATATTATTTATGGAACTAAAATTTATATTAAAAATACTTTAAAACTACTTTTATTTTTGGTAACAAAGCAAATCAGTCTTTTCAGTAAAAAAATAATAATAATAATAAAAAAAATCAAAATAGGGATTTAATTCTTAGTATAAGAAAAAATAATTTAAAATGTACATTCATAAATATATTACACATTCTGTAAAGGATTTTTTAACTTTGGGCATTCTAACTCAAGGGAAATTGTTGAAAAAGTAAACTCGAATTCGAATAACACAGATGGAGAAAAATGGGCTTAATATTTCCTTCCATAACTGTCGCGCGTATTAAAAAATAATATGAGTTGGAAGCAATCTTAATTAAATATTTTGTTAAAACAGCCACATATGCCTTTTTGGTCGCCTAATTAGGTTCAATAAGTTCATTTTCTTTTTAATTTTTTAACAATGCACAGCACTTATATTTGTTTAAATTTGATAGCGAGTTTGTGATTATATTTATGTACATTTTTATAAATTTTGCAAGCAACAAAATTCGTTAATTCACTATGATTTTCATCATTTATAAGACAAAAACAGTCCCATATTTAGCTTCTTCCCCTTTTTTCACTAATTTTGTACACATTTCTTAAAATGTTTTCTTTTATGTCAATATTATTTATTATTAAATACAACTTTTATCCAAAAATTCACTTATTCACATACTGCACAAAAAAACTAATATGTTTACTTATTGTACCAACAGGTACTCTAAAATACTTGTAATATAACCGTTACTTGAAATAAAAAAAAAACAAATAAATTTCTCACTCAATGCAAAACCAGAAATAACTTTAACAGTTTTTATGAGTATAGTGAGTATGTAAAAACAAAATCATACCACATCACTTACACTCATTTTCTCATTTATACC
Source organism: Protocalliphora azurea (assembly GCA_932274085.1). Lineage (NCBI taxonomy): Eukaryota > Metazoa > Arthropoda > Insecta > Diptera > Calliphoridae > Protocalliphora > Protocalliphora azurea. The sequence continues at coordinate 42,873,959 of OW026520.1, forward strand.
AATACTCACAATTATTTATTTGTTATATGTATTTTGAGTATACTTTCAGTTCTACTCTTGCACGTCTTTAGGTCACACCTAATTCCTTCACATGAAATTATTTTTCCTAGGTATATAACTTCCCTTACTTTGTATCGCATTTTACCAATGTTAAATTTAATATTTAATTTACGTGCACGATCTACTACTTGCTGAAAAATTCGGTTATTTTCTTCGACTGGATCTACTGCAATCAATTCATCATAAATATAAACAAATACATTAGGAAAGTCCTCAAAATTTCTTTGATTATATTTGTGAACAACTTCGGGACCTATCATAATTCCATATAGTAAACATTTGAATCGGTAACACCCAAATTGTGAATTAAAAACACAACGTTCACTTATTTTATGACTAAGTCCAACTTGCCAAAATCCTTCTTTAAGATCTATGACGGTAAAATATATTTTGTTCGAAGTTAGAGCTGCAATCGATTCAAATGATGGTAGTGAATGATTTTCAAGCAGAATATCTAAGTTTAAATCTTGTGGGTCAATGCATAAACGAAGTTGATCAGATTTTTTTTCAACTATTACTAAATTCGACGCCCTCTATACAGGTCCATCAACTCATTCATTTCACTTCATCATCATTTTTTGTAAATCATCTTTCACTCGGCTTATAAGAGACAATGGTATCCCCCTAGCTGGTTTTACGATTGGATTGGAACCCGATTTAACTTTTATATCAATATTGTTAACAAAACAGCCCAATACCTGAAAAACATCTATGTTGGATTTTATAAAATTTTCTTTTTCTGTTTGACGCACGGTATGAACTCGTCGAACCAATTCTAATGTTTCACAAATTTCCAGTCCTAATAAAGGTTCATATGAGGTATCCACAAATTTTAAGGAAGTAATTTTATTTCTATACATTACCACACAATTAAATACATCTAAACCATCGTAACTAATAGGAGGCATGACATTTGTGTCTATATTCATATCTTTAATATATTCTAGGTAACGTAGCTGGAACACATTTACATCGGCACCGGTATCCAATTTAAAATTAACGAAACAATCATTAAGGCGCATTATTTCATACCATTTCTTCCTCTTGCCCGCTGTATTAATTGTGTAAAACAATTTCATCGTTTTCTCTTATTAAATCATCTCTAGTTTCATGAACTTTCTGAAAGTTACAACCTACGCTAAAATTATTGAGTCTTCCACAGTTATTACATTTTCTCCAAACGCAGGACATTTTTTATATTCGTGTACTCCTTTTTAAAATTTTGCAATTGCTTCTGTTATTTTTAGATTGATTGTACATTGTGTGTTGAAGTGAATTGGGTTTTACGTTATTATGAACGGAAATATTCCTTCCTTAAATCAAATAAGTACGAATCAATAGACTCGCCTTCTTGTTGATTTCTTGAAATAAATCGAAATGCTTCGTACACTTCAATTTTCTTTGGTGAGCAATAATCTTGCATAGATTGAATCACTACATTGTACTTTATCTTTTACTTAATAGTTAAATTAAAAGTGTTATATATCTCTATTGCTTCCGGACCACATGTGTTAAGAAAAACACCAATTTGTTGTGATTCTCTGCATTCATCCAATACAGATGTGGTCAAGATTAACGTGAGCACCTGCCATGACGGCCGTATCCCACGGTGGTCTTACCACTGGGTGGGGTAAAATGCGCCAACCAACACCCCCATGTGCCTGTTAAGAACACAAAGGTGGCAATTCGAGAGACTCTTTGTCTGGATAAGTCCACTCCCCCTTGCTTAGGAGTTGGAGCTATCTAACCTCCTGCCGCACTATTGGTGACCTGTGTTGCTATGCAACACCATATCGGGACTATAAACCCCTACCTGCGGTTTAAGTCTAAACCACAACCACCACGTGACTCCCCGAAGGCCCTCTCCAACAGCCAGTCCAGTACGACAACACCGACAAGTCAGTGTTGCCATACCAGGGGCTACTGTCTCCCGTGGTACCAGATTGTGTTAAGTCTCTGGTCAGGTCCCGAAGGTCCTTTTCTTTCATTATAGACCCATAGACAAATTCAAGCAATGGTGCACCTTTTTATACCTGCGAAACTGTTACGCTCTCTAGAACCGAAGTTATCCTAGAGTGTAACATGACAGGATTTTTTCTACCACGTATGAGCTATACATCAAGGAAAATATTTAATCCAAGAAGACAAGCCGCCGTGGCGGGCGTTCATTCAATACAATGACAATTGCATTAATATCAAAAATTTACTTGAAAAAAATGGAGTAAAATACATTATCACCAGCCATTTTGTATTCACCGTTGCCGTCTTCCTTAATTATTATTATTATTTTTTTTTTTGTTAATCTTGCTATAACCATTTAGGCCGGCTGCGCCATGTAGTATTGTAATGTATAATTCATTTATCAGTCAGCTAATGACTCATGACTCTCTCTGTTAGTATTTTACAATGACTACGAGAACAGTAATATATAATATTCTCAAAATTTTAATGTTAGATGATGATCTTCGCATTTAGCCAAAATTCGCCAACTACTTGGATAAAGTTTTTAAAGAACATAAGGGCTTTCTTAAAGTAAAGCAATCAATCATCTTCTTGCGTTCGAGTTCGTCAACTTGCACTCGAAAGATTGTCTCCCCAACAGCCTTCTTTCGCAGTGATTTATTTTTAAAGTTTTTCATGGGAAATCCCGGAACAGGAATTCCGCAGAATTTTCCGTTCCGTAATCCCGGGAAATTATGCGGGAATTCCAGGGATTTCTTGTGTATGCAAAATGTTTATATTCTCTAACTCTTATATGCTTATTTTAGTATATAATGTGTTTTTATTCATTTTATTTAATTTTGTTACGAGTTTAAATATTTTTAAAGAAATATCTAAATATATTTGATAGCTTCCCTCCTTCTTTAGTGTTCTTCATGCATTTTTCTATAATAGATAGGAAATAAAATTTTATTTATGGGAATACTTTAAAAGGAAAAAAAATTATTCTGCATTGAGGTCAAAAATAATATGTTACAAAAGGACTAGCCAGAAGTAAAATTCGAAGATTGAGGGTGTTCACCAATCGCAGAGGGAGTTAAAAAGAAAGTCGATATCGAATTTGGATTTAATTTTCTCTTCTGGTGAATGTAACTTAGCTATCAGACCAATTTAAGACATCTTTTATATTTGTGTAGTTCCTAGAATATGAAGAATCCCTATTGGGAATTCAGCATTGTTTAAGGGAACATATTTTCTAGGATGTTTCGGTGCGGAAAAAATTATTTTTAGTAGCATTGTCTAAAGAACAACTTGCAAACTAAAATTTTAAGCATTGTTGTGTAGTTCTAAAAGGTGGATTTAAAATGTTAAAATTTTTGTTGAATGTGATATAAACTACTACTAAATAGGTTTTCAAAAATCATGCTCATAAATATTAATTTTATATAACTTTAAAACATAAGAAAAAAAATAAGAATTTCATGACATAAATTTTCAACTGGCCTTTTTACATTTTTTCAATTTCTTATTTAATATTATCACAGTTTTCGCAAACTGTAATCCCTCTGTACTTTTTAACTTTTTTGTAGCTCCTTATAAATCAACAAAATCAAAATCAAAATTCTCTCCTAAGCATATTAACCATTGTTATGTTTTCAAAGTAAACTCTCAACCAGTATGCTGCCAGGTTTGAGGTTTTAATCCCAATTTTGGGGAACTTTTGTTCCAGAAAAGAATGAAAATTTTGATTTGGGATTGGGGAATTTGTTGGGGATATTAAACATATTTTGGGAATTTTGATGGGAAAATTATGTAATAATTACATATTTTTTGTTTAATAAAATTGGAA